>JARQOC010000007.1:28715872-29425491 GCA_033576535.1 Allobates femoralis | reverse complement strand
GCAATGAGTGGTGACAATACTATGGGAGGCAGCCGGGACATGCAACCTATAGATTATAAAAGGCTGGCAAAAGAAATGGCCATCTATCTAGCTGATGAATTTAAACAAACAGTATCTGCATTGGTGGCAACATCAACCAAAGAGCTGGCTGTGAAAGTAGAGACTCATGAACAACGACTTCTAGAAGCGGAAACAAGAATAGGAGCTGCAGAGGATAGGATCCAGGAACTTGAAGACCAGATATTGTCTCTGCAACAACATGCGGCATATACCCATAATAAACTAGAGGACATTGAGAATAGATCAAGAAGGAGCAACTTAAAAATTGTAGGTCTGCCGGAATCAATACCTGTGTTCCAGTTAGACGAAATTTTTGAGGTCGATTTACCTAAGGCCCTGGGACTAACGCACAGGTGTAAGACAGAGCGCGCCCATAGGATTGGCCCTCCTAGGGAGATGCAGGAGAGGACAACAAATGCGAAACAAACTTCCTCAGCACCGGCTTCTAGAGAACTTAATAAGCCCAGGCACGCCATAGCGAAATTCCTTAACCATCGGGATAAAGAAGAGATACTGCGGGCATACAAGGCGAAAAAGCTTCCTCTAGTATTGCATGGACATAAAGTTTCAGTATTTGCGGACTACTCAGTGGAGGTCACACGCCGTAGAAGAGCATTTAGTGAAGCGTGCTCATTGCTCTACAGGAAAAATGTTCGTTTTCAATTAAATTTCCCAGCGACACTTAAATTTAGATCCAAGGAGGGAGCTTTGCTGTCCTTCTCAGATCCAGAAGAGGCTATGACTGTCATTAGAGATACTACGATGCACTCTAGGAGGAACGTGACACTGCCTTGCTCCACAAATGAGACACCAGCTCATCCTAATCCAGATCTAGAAACAGAGACCGAGCCGGATAGAGAATCATTGAGTTCCTACAGACTCAGGTCACAATCCCAAAGTGGAGAGGGGACGCTGAAGAAAACCATGCCGGGAACCCCCAGACAACAGAGACAGACGGGAGCGAGATGGCAAAAAAGAAAATGAGGAGAATTGGACTGAAGCTGATTGAATTCCGCAGTGCCTGAACTTGACGGACTTTGATCCTGATGGGGGATAAAGAGTGAAGAAAGACCACATGCTGGTTGCCGCTGGTGATTTCGTTGTCTTTTGTCTCTTCTCCCCCCCTTCTCTCCCCCCCCCCCCCCCCCCCCCCCTTTCCCCTTTTTTTTTTTTTTTTTTTTTTTTTTTTTTCTTCTTTCCCGCTCCCCGTTCTGTTTTTTATGTCCTTTTTGCTTCTTTTCCCTTCACAGAGACTGATACATTCTTGTCATTTGATTGGCATTATGCAAGTGTAACTGTTGTTAAGGTGGGGGGGAGGAGAGGGGTGGATGATGGCCAAAAAGCGCCTCATCATAATGGTCAACGTTGAAAGCTGATTTGTAATAGTGGGATATTTAAATGATTGTTATACCGAACTATGATGTTGGAGATATAACAGGTTCTTGCATAACTAAATTTTATATGTGGGGCGGAGAGCCGAGGCGGGAGGGGGTTATTTTTGCTGAAAGCACTTGAGGGAAGAAGAGAAGTCGCATAATGTGCAAGAGTAGAGCTAGTAAAGCTCTTGGAGTATTAAGGGGGGGGGTAGGGAGGGTGGAAAGGGGGAAAAAACGAGTGAAAATGGATATTATCCTTGTAATTGAGTTTCTAGGACATTGTATTATCTTTGTAAGACGTCTACAAATGCTGATCAAAACACGACGCATCGTTTATATTTGGATGTATATGAAGGAAAAAAAATTTGAGACCCCTCAGGGGGGGACTTCTGATGGTTAGGTGGGTCTCCTGGAATGTTAAGGGTCTGCGCTCCCCGGCAAAGCGTATGATGGTGCTACGCCATCTTAAGAGGTTACATACAGATATAGCTTTGCTCCAGGAGACCCACCTGGCTGTGGAGGATTTCTTCCGCCTTAAAAAATTGTGGGTGGGTGAAGTCTATGGATCAGGTGCGGTAGAGAGAAAAGCGGGGGTGTTGATTCTGATCCACAAATCACTGGCGCATACGATCTTATCCACCTCAGCTGATGAAGAGGGCAGAATACTCCAAATGACTATACAAATCCATAATGACACGTATTCTGTATACAACATATATGCCCCAAATGAAAAACAGAATCCCTTTTTCCAACAATTACAAAATAGGATAATTTTAGACAATGGAAGCAATAAAATAATGGGCGGAGATTTCAACACAGTTATGAGGTTAGAAGAAGATAGACGCCCTGTACTACATTCCCAACCAAAGAGACAAGGGGGGAGAAACACAGAAAATGTGAGTGTTTTAGAATCCCTGGTGAAGACAGTTGATTTGACTGATACATGGAGAACAGTGAATCCACTTGGCAGAGAGTTTACACACTTTTCGCACCCCCACGGGTCGTGGTCCAGATTAGACATGTTCTTCGTGTCCTCTAGATTACTCCAGCAGATGACGGAAGTCAAAATCGAGGATATGCTGATCTCGGATCACAGCCCGCTGGTGCTGGAAACCAGAGATAAATTTGAAAAGGGAACGGATTATCTGTGGAGATTCCCGGATACGTATGTGAGGGAAGAAAATTTCCTGACATTACTTAAAGAATGGTGGTCACACTTCGTCATGGACAATATGGAACATAGGCCAGATCTGGGTTTATACTGGGAGACGGCAAAGACGGTTATGAGGGGACACATCATGGCCTATAGTATGAGGATCAAACGACAGATTAAAGAAATGTTTATTACAACCAGTACAAGGGTGAGGGAAGCATATCTAAAATACCAATCTACAATGGCGGATCCCGACAGAGAGACATGGTTGTTAGCAAAGAAGGATTTTGATATTTGGGCGGGAAAAAGGGAAGATATATTTAAGAGCAGATTAGAACTGGAACTCCATAAATATGGAGATAAAGCAGGACGCCTGCTGGCGCGACTAGCAAAAGGCAGAAACAACTCCTCCCCTATCCAAGCCATAATGGACCAACATGGTACCATCTGGAATGATCCCAAGAAAATTTCCCAAGTGTTGGGCAAATTCTATGCATCCCTGTATGCGGAAACGAATACGGAGAACCCAGACGGCCTTGCCTGGTTAAACAAAATTGAAATGCCAACCATTTCTCAGGAAGACATTCAGTTTCTTAATAGCCCGGTCTCCATTGCCGAGATTGAGATGGCTATAAAAGACTTAAACCCGGGCAAGGCCCCTGGGCCGGATGGATATAATGGTGCTTTTTACAAAGCATTAAGGGAACAGATTTCACCGGTACTCTGTGATCTATATAATGGGATACTACAGGGGGCTCCTATACCGGAGAGAACGAATCTGGCCTACATAAAATTAATTCCTAAAATGGGAAAGACGTCCACTGATCCAGCGAGTTACAGACCGATTTCTTTAATAAATCAGGATCTGAAGCTTCTTTCCAAAATACTGGCTGACAGACTTGCAACGATCCTACCCAAATTAATACCCATACACCAAGCAGGCTTTGTAAAGGGAAGATCGACTACCACAAACATACGGAAAACAATGCTTATGATGGATATCATGGGGAAAAAGACAAGAGCAGTGGGGGGGAACCCAGCCATGATCACTCTGGATGCCGAGAAAGCATTCGACAATGTCAAGTGGTCATGGCTGGGTAGAGTGCTCGACTCTATAGGGTTGGAGGGTCCCTTCCGGCAATATATTTGTGCCCTTTATAGCAGGCCTAAGGCTTGTGTAAGTACTCCTGGCTTCCTGTCTGATTCCTTCTTTCTTCAGAAGGGAACACGACAGGGGTGTCCACTATCACCCCTTCTTTTCAATTTAGCCATAGAACCTCTGGCCCTGTACCTGGAACGTCATAATGTGTATGAAGGATTCAGAGTGAAAGAGGACGAGATTAAGCTCTCGCTTTTTGCTGATGATGTCATTTTATATGTCCAAAATCCAGAAAGAGACCTTCCGAGTATATTGTCAGAAATAGAGAAGTGGGGTAGATACTCAGGATTTTCTCTCAATAAAAACAAATGTGAAATTCTGTTTATTGATCAGGGAGAGGGCACAAGGAAAGGGAAATATTTCTGTGGTCTTGACGCACACCAGGGGCCAGGGTTACTCCGGTTTAGACAGGCGATTCTTCTCCTTCCTTGTCACGGGTGGACCGCGCCTGCCGGTAGTGGGGCCCGGTGTAGTGCAGATCAAAATTGAGGTCGTCTTACGGGAACAGATTAAAAAGGGGTTTTAATTTGTTTTCTTCGTGACGCCACCTATGAGTAGATTCGGTAAGGGCTACCGACGCTGCGGAACCTCCCGGGGTGATGGACAGCAGCAAGATGTTACGCTCCCCACAGGCTGAGCGGTGATCCCCGGGGGCTGGAGCTGCTCAAGATGTTGTGCGGCAGCTGCGGTTACCTTAAGTTCATGACGGACAGTTCATAAGGAGACACGGACACAGTTAGTCTCTGCAACGGTTCTTTACTGTAACCAGCAGGCAGTACATGGCTTACAGTGGTTGAGTAGAAGACCGGGTGGACTCAGCAGTGATAGTGCTCCTCAGAGATCCGCAGTGTACCTCCTTTCTACCTCCTTAGCTTCTCTTGCCAGCGTCGCCCAGGAATACCAGGTCGGGTACGGGGAGGCTGCTTCAATGCCCTATCCATGATGTACGTTCTGGATTCTTTGGGGAGCCTTGGGTCCCTCGGTGGGTACACTGCTGGTTAGACGACTGGAAACTGGCTGGTGGTGGGGTGCTCCTATAAAGCTGCTCCTCCACGGGGCTGGTTCGCGTGGCAGAGGTGAACTGCTGCCAGCTTCGGTACCAGTGAACCGGCTGTGAGTTGTGGGCACGGGAGTCTTTTGGGAACCCGTGTAGAAATGCCCATTCCCGGTTGTTAAGGCCTCAGGTGCTGACACCCGACCGGTGACGGCCCAGGGGCCCGCACGGAGTGCGGAGCCCCCGCTCCACTCCAAGCTCTAGTCTGCTCTCTTCAAGTTCTAGACTATGTTCTGACTTGTTCTGACTGTCTAGATTATTGTGTTCTCTTCACTACCCTAACACTCCACCCACCAGGACCTATGATTGGTCCCCTGTTCTAGGTGTTGTATGTTGGGTTGGATCTCTGAGTTAACTATTTCACTGCTTTGTCTAGAGAATATTGCGGCTGCAATACTCCCTTGTGACGCACTCGTTGCGGGGCGCCACACTCCCCCTTGGTTAAATCAGCTTGTCCCCAAGCGTCAAACTACTCACATTACAGAGGTTTTTACATTTTTATACATATATGACACACTTTTATTAAAGTAGAAAAACAGGTAAAGAAATGCTTTGATGTTATAAGCAAAGAAACAGGTAATCACTTTGTGCGGACCCGGCGGGCGGTCGACTGTACTTTAACTAGAGTCCAGGCTGTAGCCGCGAGATCACACAGTCAATGATTAACGGTAAACAGAGTCATTGATGAAGTTCAAGTTTTAAAGTCACTGGCTCTGAGGGTGATGGCGCACCCGGATAGCAAACCACCCATCTGCACAAGCATAGCGCTCATAGGTGATAATATCGCCCCGGTATAGGTCGCGATCGGGATGTCCTCTTGGCAAGTTTGACTCAACGTCCCGGCGCCCCACAAACACCTCCTCATTCAAACCCACCTCCCAAGCGAACCCCCACCCGGTATGTAAGTTAAAGGTGGAAATTCTACCTTCACGGCGGAGTTCATCAGGCAGCGGCGGCTGGCGGCGAGCCTCGGCACGGGCCTCCATGTTGGCGCGTTCTCTGGCTTGCCACTCCTCTCGTCGTCTCTGGCGTACATCTCCGTCGTTACGGCTCGGGGTGTAAAGATGAGTAATGGAGCTGGTGGTTTGGCGGGAAGCTTGAACTTGGCGGGCTGTCTGTATCGGAACCCGGTGGAACGGCACAGGGGAAGGTGTCGGCAGTGCACCCGACCAGTGTACCCGAGCTGTGTGCCCGGAAGGAAGTTCTTTGTTGTCTCCCCAAGCAAACCCGGTGTCGAAATCCTCAGCGGTGCTGTGGGTCTCGTCGTCATCCTCTCCGACCTCTTCCTCGACGATAACATCAGGCCGCTCGATGATGAGAGATGTTGAAGCTTGTTCCGTTGTACAACAGGGCGGTGGTGCTGCGGATCCTTCCGTAGGGACGTCCTGCAGGGCTTCCAGGCTGCCTGCCTCTTCATCTGTTTCCGCAGGTAAAGGTGTTTCAATCCCGGTTACCAGGTAGGCCTCGGCAATGGCAAGGGAAGCCTCCGGTACGGGGATAAAACAGGCGACAGTCTCTGCAGTGGTGAAACATGTCGCGGGTTCCTCAGTGGGAACCTGGTAAAGATCTAGTTCTTCAATGGAGCGTGTTATGAGCTCCGGCTCAAGAACGGAATCGGTTGCTGGAACGGGTCGAGTTGCGGCCTCCACCGGAATGACACAGTCTATTGGCTCAGGTGACGGAGCAGGACAGGTGGTAGGCGAGGGTGAGGCGGTCGAGAAGCTGGTGACGTCGTCTGGGCTTGGAGAAGCTGTACCCGGTCGGCTCTGCTGCATCGCATGGTGTAGTCGTCTGCCTAGGGTCGCGCTCCAGCTACGGATCGTCCATTCCACTGTCTCTAGTAACCGCACCCGGAGGTCTTGTAGAGCCTCTAGCCAGAAGTTGGGGCTGCCATCTATGGTAAGGGCAGGATCCGGACCCGGTTGGCTGATGGCTGCTCTGGCCTCCGCCTCGACCTCCTGCATCAGGTCTTGGAGTCTCATGCTGGCCATTCTTCTTTGGAGGGAAACACACACCGATCAACCGGTAAGACGTTCTGGTAGAGCTGGTGAAGAATTCCGTCTGTGTGTCTATGTATGACACTCCCATCTCCTCTGGGCTTTTGTAGTCCAATCGTGGGAAAAGTCTTTGGGGTCCGCCCCCATGGTTGATTCGAGCAATCAGGGCGGACAAAGAGTTTGGCGCCTTTTGTCTTTGGCCCTCCCACAGTGAGGGGGGGGGTTGACTCACTCTTGGGCTTCACGTGGCGGCTTCTTGTGGCGGGAACGCCATCTTGGGCGCCATCTTGACCCAATGGTGTAAAGGCGGGAAAGTTCTTTTAGGGACGAACAAAGTCCAATTGTAGACAATAAAGTCCAGTTTAAGCACAACATACCCGTTGGTAACGGGCCTGCTCGTATCCTGTTCGTGACGCCATTTTCTGACGCACACCAGGGGCCAGGGTTACTCCCGGTTTAGACAGGCGATTCTTCTCCTTCCTTGTCACGGGTGGACCGCGCCTGCCGGTAGTGGGGCCCGGTGTAGTGCAGATCAAAATTGAGGTCGTCTTACGGGAACAGATTAAAAAGGGGTTTTAATTTGTTTTCTTCGTGACGCCACCTATGAGTAGATTCGGTAAGGGCTACCGACGCTGCGGAACCTCCCGGGGTGATGGACAGCAGCAAGATGTTACGCTCCCCACAGGCTGAGCGGTGATCCCCGGGGGCTGGAGCTGCTCAAGATGTTGTGCGGCAGCTGCGGTTACCTTAAGTTCATGACGGACAGTTCATAAGGAGACACGGACACAGTTAGTCTCTGCAACGGTTCTTTACTGTAACCAGCAGGCAGTACATGGCTTACAGTGGTTGAGTAGAAGACCGGGTGGACTCAGCAGTGATAGTGCTCCTCAGAGATCCGCAGTGTACCTCCTTTCTACCTCCTTAGCTTCTCTTGCCAGCGTCGCCCAGGAATACCAGGTCGGGTACGGGGAGGCTGCTTCAATGCCCTATCCATGATGTACGTTCTGGATTCTTTGGGGAGCCTTGGGTCCCTCGGTGGGTACACTGCTGGTTAGACGACTGGAAACTGGCTGGTGGTGGGGTGCTCCTATAAAGCTGCTCCTCCACGGGGCTGGTTCGCGTGGCAGAGGTGAACTGCTGCCAGCTTCGGTACCAGTGAACCGGCTGTGAGTTGTGGGCACGGGAGTCTTTTGGGAACCCGTGTAGAAATGCCCATTCCCGGTTGTTAAGGCCTCAGGTGCTGACACCCGACCGGTGACGGCCCAGGGGCCCGCACGGAGTGCGGAGCCCCCGCTCCACTCCAAGCTCTAGTCTGCTCTCTTCAAGTTCTAGACTATGTTCTGACTTGTTCTGACTGTCTAGATTATTGTGTTCTCTTCACTACCCTAACACTCCACCCACCAGGACCTATGATTGGTCCCCTGTTCTAGGTGTTGTATGTTGGGTTGGATCTCTGAGTTAACTATTTCACTGCTTTGTCTAGAGAATATTGCGGCTGCAATACTCCCTTGTGACGCACTCGTTGCGGGGCGCCACAGTCTGCCAATCGCAAAAGATAGTATAAAGTATTTAGGGATACAAATAGCTAGAACTAGTGGACTGACGTATAGACTTAATTTTTCGCCAATTATAGTTAAGATTGAACAGGAACTAGCGAGATGGGAGGGGCTGCCACTCTCTCTGATGGGACGCTGCCATTTACTCAAAATGGTTAGTTTTGCAAGACTGCTTTATCCTCTTCAAACCGTCCCGATGTTGTTAAAGCATGTCGATATAACAAGACTTAATAAGGCTTTTACCAGATTTTTGTGGGGGGGCAAGAAACCCAGGTTGGCCTATAGAACCCTGATTCAACCCAAACAGGAAGGGGGCTTACAACTGCCAGACATCAGGGGGTACAATTTAGCATGCATTTTACGAAATGTACTGGATTGGATTAAATGCACAAACAAATTTTCAGATATACAACTGGAGGCGGGGTGGGCCAGGCCCTGGGACTTGTCGGCCTTATTACACTCCCCATTACCTTGTCTTCCTGATGGTTTGAAAAATACAGTCATCTACAGGGATACTATTATAACATGGAAAGAGGTTAGGAAGAAGTTTAAATTATCATGGAAGATCTCTAGACGACTTAACCCATGGAGATGCCCGGCCTTCCCACTGGGACGGGAAAACTCCCTGTTTAAGATTTGAAGAGACAAGGGGGTCCATACATTGGAGAACCTCATGAATATCGAGGAAAAAAGATGGTTGACTGAGAGGGAGGTATTATCTGCTTACGATCTGCCTCAGATCCATGGCATACAGTATCGCCAGTTGAGACACCACCTCCTTTCCCAACTGCGGGACCTTTCCGGTGAAATTGATAATAAATTGTGGGCTGAGATACTGGACATACCGGTATGCGATGTGTCGATTACCTCATTATACGCCAAGTTACAGTTAGTTCTAAGACCGCAGAGGGGAGGGAGGTTCTTTGGTAGCTGGCGTAAACATATAACTGACCCAGAACTCCCTCAGGAAATTCTGGAAGGGTGGGGACTTGTTAGACGCCACATAATAAATGAGAGATGGAGAGATTCTCAATTTAGAATCATGCACGGCACTATTAGAGGCTTTAATATACCTCCTTCTCAGGCTAACCAGGGAAGATGGGTTCATTGCCCAAAATGTAAAAAATCCATGACGGACCTGGAGCATGGCCTGTGGTCCTGTCCTGCTTCGCAGAGGTTTTGGAAAGGGATTGAACAGTGGACCAAGAAAATGTGTGGGGATATGGAGAGCTTAGATCCGATGCGATGGATTTTTCATTATCAAGCTAATTCTAATACTGGCAGACACCCACATATTCTGTGGCATTACATTGCATTGATAGCCAAAAGGCTTCTCCTCCAACATTGGCTCAATGACAGACCTCCAGACTTGTCTCAGGTCAGAAATTTGATGCGTCATACATTAACACTGGAATCTCTAGACACATTACGCAACCCAAGTAAGTTAACAAAAAAATTCTTTTTCAAGTGGAAATCATTCATTGTACAGGAATTCACAGATGGTGAAATAGATAACTTTATGCGACCTTTCCGTTCCACAGAATGGTATGCCTTGGAGGTTCTGAGTGGTACATTGGGTAGACTGGGAGGGGATGATCAGGTGAATTCAGGAAGAATAGATGTTGAATAGATATCTTATAATACAAATTTATTAAAGATATAATACAGTGTCTTAGGGTTTTGTTAATTAAAAATGTCATAACTTGAAGGGGTTATCCAGGGGAAGGGGGAGGGAGGGCTAATATAAATCATTGTTCATGTTTGTCAATAGACGTTTATCTATATATCTAATTGATGTATTCAATTTTTACGCAATTGATGTTGGTTATGTATACTGAGATTTTTCAATTATATTGTTTTGGAATATGTTTTAAACGCAAAATCTTAATAAAAAAATGGTTCAAAAAAAAAAGAGAGTAACGCTCCGGCTCTATCTCCCATCGCATAGAAAGTGGATTTTGATTTCCGGAGATTTTTTTCATGTTGAGAAAAGAGAACAGCACGGAGTTGCATGCGGGTCTCTAGTAATTGGGCAGCAAGAACAGGAGAGGAATTGCTTTTATTCAGTCTTTCCAAGCTTTGGAGGCGGGCAACTAGCTCCGTTCACTCTTTATCCCTTTCTCTCTTAAGGCGCGATGCTTTCTGTAGAAATACACCACGAATATAGGCCTTATGGGATTCCCACAATACCTCGTCCGAAACTTCAGAGTTATCGTTGATTCCAAAATAAGCGGAAAGCTCACTTGAAATCTCTTCCACTACTCGTCGATTAGCCATCAGACTCAGATTCAATCTCCATCTGCCCTGGGGAACTGGTCTACACGCCACGAAGATGACCAAAGTGACTAGTGCATGATCGGACCATGAGATCAGACCAATTTCTGCGGAAATGCAGGCCGATAGGGCTGCACTATCCACTAAAAAGTAATCAAGTCTAGAAAAAGATTTGTGTCAGGTAGAGTAAAACGTGTAGTCTCTCTCCGTGGCGTGCAGATACCTCCAAATGTCATGGAGATGTTTCTCCTTTCAAAGCAAACTCAAGTCCCCACAGCCAGGGGCCTTGCGGAGAGAACAAGCTAACTGGCGGGATGGGGTGATATTGAAGTCCCCGCATATTATAAGCAGACCCTTTAAGTATTTGGAGACTAGTTTGAGGACCGTGCGGGCAAATTTGACCTGTGAAAAGTTGCGTGCATAAACATTTACAAGTCATCCACTTCAGGTTCTTTCCTCCATCTCTTTTTAAATCAAACTGCTTTCCGGGTTAACACTCCCCTTTTAAGGTGTCTTTGGGTTAAATGAGAAAATTGTTGAATAAAAAAAGGGGTTATTGGAATCCACTCCTGGGTTTTCCCTTGAACTGCCCGATGGAAGCGAGTTTTACTACGGATTTCTAAAGGTTAAGTTCCCCTTCTGTCTCATTGGAACGTTTTTCCAGTTCCCCAATTTGGCCCCGGGAACTCAGTACTTCCCATTTTGAGGTCTACCAGGAACGCACTAGCTATAAGAATGTTGCAATTAATATAGACGGCCTTGAATTGCTCCCTGGAAGGAACAGGGTTAGGTCCCATGTTTTAATTGAAACCGCCATTTGCTTTACTGGACACAGAAAGGGACACCGGTCACTCGTTTAACCGCTCAGTTGGGACCCGATTTTCCCTAAACCGGGAATTTTCTAAAGCGTGTGAACCTACCCCATTCCAAGACCAGCACTTACCGGTCCAGAGTGACGCCAGTTAGGGACATCTATTGAACCCTACCTATTACCACAGTGTCTTAACCCTGGTGTATCAGGCCCCGCTATAACACCATGCAGTATATGTGCCAGGTCATAGCCATGCCGTGGGTATCAGCCGAGGTTCAAACCCCAGGGAGTATATGGTCCCAGAGGTAATACGCCAGTGCAGTCACGTGCGAAGTTAAACGAGCGCCGGGAATGCAGGTCCGCGACAAGCACCAGTCTAGCCAGTTCCTCGAGGAAAGGCCCCAAGTAACGTCCAGGGTTATTAAGCCCCAGTGGTATATAAAGGCCCTGTATTGATATGAGGCAGGCCCAATGTAGTACTCGGAAACCCAAGGTTTATAGTACGGTGATACGTTCCAGTACTCCCCCCCGTTTTCGGAACGTATGCAGCTACAATGCGGCTACACCAGCTTGCGGAATACACTAGATCTCATCTCAATGGACTCCTTTTAATGCTGGCCCGTCCCGTACTGGGGCGGCATCATCAAACCGGAAGGAGCGATATCGAAACGGACAATTAGATGTGAGGGGGAAGGGGTGAGCGGGTCATCTTTAAAGCTTGCATTAACCCGTAGACCCTGGGCGGGCCCTGCATTACTGGGGAGCGGGGGCGGGTTTCTAAAGGGTACACCGATGGTCTTAGACTCAGGATTCGTAAAGCAGGGGGTACTGCAGCTGAATTGGCTGAGAACCAGCTTAAGGATAAATCCTTAACTCCTTTCGCACAGCCCTTCTTATTGAAGGCCAAAACTTTTGGATACAGTCCATAGGTGTGCAAACGGCTTCATACCGAGTCGTTCTTGCGAAATGTCTGTCTTTACCTGGAGCATCACTCCCGTGCTGGAGGTGTACTCTTTCCCGTAGGCCGGTTTTATGGAGGATTGTCTCTCCTTAGTGGGAGTGGCAGATAAAGTTTGTTATGATGAAGGGCACTCTGTAAGCTCGAGCCTTACGTGATATCAATGGGGGGAGAGCCGGTTCGTGTGGTATCCATATCTTACACATATACTGCTCACAATGTGACTCGACTCAGACCTCGGAAGGCTAATATAATCGCTACATGCTGCGCAATATCCTCGCCACCTTTGAGCCTTATTGGGCTTTGCGAGCGCGCAATGGCAGAGGTTGAACAAAAAGAGGTACAGATGAAAAATGCACCGATCGGGACGAACGGTTAGAAACCAACAAGGAGTGTTCTCAAACCTTGAAAGTTTAAAGCAAATAGAACACCCCCCTACTATAGATTAGGAGTCAGGAGATTGGAGCTACTTCTCACTGCAGGAGATGCCTGACTTTCTTTACTGGAGATTGCTCAGACGAGAAGCATTGTAAATGCTGCGTCTTAGACGCACCATTGTACTCGCCGTCATGAGTCTTTGGGTTGTTTTATTAGAAAAATTCCATCGGGGAATGGTGATCAGTTTACCTGGCGGCTAGATAGTTGCATCCCAAGTTGCAAGCCGATTGCTAAGTGTAGGAGCTCCCATCATTTTTGATGCCGCAATTTTGCAAAGCATTACTTAGTGGTGATTTTTAGTGGTGCTCGGACCAGTGGTCTAGTAAGGGTTGAAATGTGCGGAGTGATGACTTATACAGAGTGCGAAGCTGAGAGGGAGCTTCCTGTTGGAGCTAGTGCAGGTTTGATAGGGACATAGGGGTAGAGGCGGTTCTTGACATTTGACTTAGAGTTCTCCTTATATGGTGATTCCTTAGCAGAGGCCCTTGCTCTCATGGATTCTTTCGCCGGCACTATTCAGACACGTAATGGAACTGCCAGGGTGCCTCTGTCCCGACAAATGGATTGACCTTGGCGAAAGCCCATGGCGGAAGACGTACCAGCCGTGAGTGCAGGTGTTCGGCCAGGGAGAAATTGGCTCTTGCTGAATTCATCTTTGGTGGCATACCATACTCATCTTGCAGCGGTATGTCCTTCCTCACGTCCTTGGCTCCTTGATCCATACTCGAACTGAACGCTGACAACATGTCGATTTTCCATTCATCGTATGACTCGTCATCCCCGCTCACCTTAAATGGTGAAAGGGATCCACTGGAGTATGTCTCCCCCAGCCATAGTTAGACACAATGTTAAAAGCCTGCTCAATAAATCTAGCCACCAGCCTCATCCTAGAGCTTCTGCAACTAACGCATTAAAATGCTTTGCGACATTCTGTAATCTAGAGACACTTAAAGCCTAAGACATGTCTTAACCAACGACTCTACCGACGTTGGCAAAACCCTCAGATCCTAAAACTAGTCCTGTTCATGTGGAGATGACTATAGGCTAAAGAGGCAGCAGTCTTGGACCAGGAACTGGTGGCAGCCACAACCAGGGCATGATCTCCGTCCTGGGGCTCACGACGTGAGCTGGTGTCACCGGTGGGACCATCCTTACTCTAGGAAATTCACGGTTCAGCCCTCACTGAGTGTCCTGCGTACCTTGCTGCAGAGTACCGTCCTACCACGAGTGAGATTGCGGTGAGCCTGGAGACCCATGGTGCCCCCTCCGAAGAGTTTACCGCCCCTCTGTCCTCAATTTGTTTCTGAGACTCTGGAACAACTATCTCGCGTCAGCGAACTGTGCAGTTATCTTCTAGGCCGGTCAAATTTGTCAATGTATGATAGACGGAGTGACTAATAGAATCAGTCATGAAAGCAGGAGGAGCACCGCATCAAAGGGAAGACTCCAGTAGTAAACTTAGATTGAAAAATTCACGGTTGACTCCGAAGTTGCTTTTGTAGCCACTATCCATGTTGGCGTCAGTCAGGAGGGGATCACGGTGTATGCCAACTCAACCTTTTGGGTTTATCCAGTTTCCGTCGAGGTTCAGACTGACTCCTCTTGGCAGTGAAATAGTGGAGATCTTGCCGTTAGGGAGCTCCAACCAGTGATTGTGTACCAAGGAGTATGCTTATGAGGTATCCAAGTCAATGACCACGAAAATGGATGCCACTTCCCAGCAGATCATTGAATTGTGGGCTCCAGCCTGCCACCCCTTCTGAAGGGCGATCGGATTTCAGTCCTCTAACTGGTTCCACTCAGCCTCTCTGTCTATGAGGCCCGGACTGATTGACCTGAAGTTGTTCATATTTGTTTCCAACCACTGTTCTAGTATGTTCCTAGGAATCTGAGTGTGAGGAGGCGTGAACTTCCACTTCCTTGGGAGCTTTCTTTCTTTCCCTTGCTCATCCATCTACATTGTAAAGAATTGTTGCTGAACGACAATGTAGTTCAAAATGGCTGCCTAACTTTGGAATAGCGAGTTTCTTCTGAGGACGTCATGGGAATTTTGGCATCATGAAGGGCAATATGGAAATGTCAGTCAGCCCTGACACAGATTTCAGACCCTTCCTAATCTGCAAATGCACTTGCAGTACTTAAGGTTTAGAGGAGTTTAGGTCTATGCAGTACAATGTGTTATAGTACTGATGAATTCACTTTTACCATGTACTAATGGGTTCTGAGAGAATGTGTATGATGGGAGTCATCTCATGAATTTTTCGTTTCTGGAGGGATGTAGGACAGTTGACATAGGTATGCATTGATGGGAGGATATTCTAACGACAGGAGTTTTGTGCTGTCTTTCGCACTATGAGGGTTCGTGAGTCTCGTACTGAGAGTGTTGACGAGTGTTCTGCAATGGGGTTAATATGGCGACTTACTCTTGGGCCGGTAGTAGTTTAGTGGTTTGTGGTAGTTGTGGAGATGGCCCAGGTGGCTGCATTGACCTGCCCATTGAGCAATGTGCGTACACAGGAGGGGCGGCCATTTCACAGGTGAGGAGCATTTCACGCAGGCATGAGGCAGATTGAAGAAGATCCATGGACGATTTCCAGAATTTCCAAGCCGGAGAATTACAAAGTTATTGAGGTCATCAGGGACGCTGGGCAATAGCATCGTCACGGCCCCAGAATATCATGTATAAGGTTGGGCGGGCTTGAATGGCAGGGTGACGGTCCCTTTAAAGGACTGTCAGCTTCTCTAACAATCTTGTTGAAGAGTTAGCAGAAGTGAACTCGGATTGGCCTTCGATAAAATGGTGTCTCGTGAGCTGATTCTTAACTTCTCCTACGTAGATGCCACTGAACACGTAAGCTAAGGGTTTTCTTCTCATCATGACTAGTATGTAGGCAATGAACTGTGGCAAACAATATGGAGCAAATGAACATCACCTACATAGGTTTATTCAGATGGCAGTGGAAACTTGATGATGTCTTCAGTGTATCCTCACATCTTGGATTCAAGTCCTCGTAGGTTTCTCCTCTCCTAGTTTCCTCACCTACCCTGTTAGATTGCGAGCTCCATGGCATGGTCCTCTCCCTCTCCGGGTCTCCCCGTCTAGGTGATCAAAGAAAATGGCAACAATGATTCGATTTTTGACTTTTTAAGTTCTTTCTGAATTTGACGATTCTCATGAAATGATTAAACTATTGCCTACAGTTCTATGGGCTAAGTTCAAACAAGGTAAAGTTCCTACTCCAGCACCAACCTGATGGTGAACTATAGCTGAAGGATGTCCAGTCCTACCGATAAGGTTCCAGATGGGTATGCTATCCAGGTTGTTTATTAGTACTTTAAGGTTTTTTCCTATTTGGGTCCTTGAGCTCTAATCTAGAGATGGGATCGCACTCCCGCATACCCGGGATGGATGTGGACATCCTTACCTTAAAAGTTTACATGTAGTCATGTTTATCTCTATTATGCTATTATCTGAATCTCTCCTACTTGTTGCTGTGTCTTGACTGTCTTCCATATTTCCCTCCCATAGTACCTGTGGAAACCTGCTACCTTATCTGCGTTAAAGGGCTTACAGTTTAATGACTAATGCAACACAAATTAGTGTCCCTAATTGCGGGTTTTCCGTGTCCTTGAAACTTAACGACCTGTAAGAGCTGGAATCACTCTTGTGTAAGATAATCGTCAGATCTCTCTACGACCAGCTCGATTTCTGCGTACTCGACCAACTAGGGCGATTGGTCACTCGTGGTTTCACTAGCGTAGTCTGACGGTGACGTCGTCCTTCACATAGCGGTGATGGCTGTTGATCTTGCCACTAGGGCAGATACAATTTCTTTGCCCATTGCTTGACGGTCTACAAGACCACCCAGCGCCTTAAGATACTGTGTGGGAATTTTAATTTGATCTATGACCGGACCTTGGATTGCTCCCGGGGGACGGGGGGGAGGAGACGAGAGCTTGTCCCATCTGTTGTAAATATCATCTCCACGACATTTGGCGTACCTGCATACCACAGAAAGGACTACTTCTTCTTTTCGCACAGGCACGCCTCTTATTCGAGGCTGGAATACTTTTTGGTGGATGACCAGACCCTCCCTGCCTACGGCTGTGCGGAAATTGGGTTGATAACCTGGTCCGATCATGCTCCAGTGTTCCTTGATGTGGTACTTGACTCGCATCCCCCTCCCCCTGGGGCATGGAGGTTGTATCGGGCTTTGCTTTCCGAACCCGGATTGATGGAGGATGAGGGCTCTCTCCAAGCAGAATTTTATACAATTAACGATAACGGCTCAGTGAATGACGAGACTCTGTGGGCCTCTCATAAGGCCTATGTCCGGGACTCTTTTTACAGAGGGCAGTGAGACTTAGGAGAGCTCAAGAGAGGGAGAGGTCGGATCTACTCGCTCAGATACAAAATCTTGAAACCCTGAATAAACAACACCCGACATCTGCGACGACATCCCTACTGATCGCCGCCAGAATTCGCTTTAAGGCCCACCTACTGCGTTGCCACGAGAAATACCTACGCCACTCCAAAACAATCTTTTATGAATTGGGAGATAAGGTGGGCGTCCTATTGGCGCGACGGTTAAAGAAAAAAGAAGCTAGGGCCACTATAGTAAAAATGACAGATGACTCGGGACGAACGGTTAGAAACCCTAATGACATAGCTGGTGTCTTTCAAAAATACTATGCTAAACTTTACAACCTTAAGTCAGAAGCAGAGACCCCCCAACCCACTACCAAACTGATTGGTGAGTTCCTGGAGGATTGGACCTACCTTCTCTCACTCAGCAGGAGAGGGAGAGACTGAACCTTCCCTTTACTCTGACGGAGGTTGAGTCAGCCATCCGGGGCACCAAATTGTATTCGGCCCTCGGATCTGATAGACTTCCCAACGAGTATCTTCGCTCCTTTGCTGGAGTTTTGGCTCCTTTCCTTCTGAGGAACTTCCACCACTGGCGGGAGATGGGAGTGATCGACCCTTTACATTTGCAGGCTACAATAATTACCATTCCCAAGTCTGGCAAACCGCCGGATTTGCCGGAAAGCTATCGCCCCATCTCCCTACTAAATTGTGACCTAAAGATTTTTGCAAAGATTCTAGCGTCTAGGTTGGCGGTTGTGGTTCCTAGGTTGGTTAGCCCGGACCAGGTGGGCTTCGTGGCTGGAAGGCAGGCGAAAGATGGGACGAGGAGGATGATTAACCTTCTTAAATATCTGGAGCTGAAGGGTGACCCTAGGGCATTCCTGTCCTTAGATGCCGAGAAGGCGTTTGATAGGGTGCACTGGGTTACCTGGAGGCGGTTCTTCGGAAGTTTGACTTAGTCGGGCCCTTCCCTCGGCTATAATGGCCTTGTATTCCCGTCCCAACGCCAGGGTCCTTGCCTCTGGATTTCTTTCGCCTGCCTTTCAGATCACGAATGGAACCCGCCAGGGCTGCCCTCTGTCTCCGACAATATTTGCCTTGGCGATAGAGCCCCTGGCGGAGAAGATCCGTACCAGCCCGTTGGTGGAGGGTGTTCGGGTCGGCCGGGAGACACATACCATCGGCCTCTATGCTGACGATATCATCTTTGGTGCACTAACATATCTCAGTCCTTGCCAGCGGTAATGTCCATTCTCCGCTCCTTCTCCTTGATCTCATACTACAAACTGAACGCTACGAAATCGGTCATTCTTCCCATTAACATTCCGGACATGTTGATCTCGTTCATCTCCCGCTCCCTACCTTTTAAATGGTCGAAGGAGGGAATTCCATACTTGGGTATTGTTCTTACCCCCACTGCCCATTTAGTTAGACACAACTTTAACAACCTTTGCTCAAAAATTTCTAGCGCCACCGCCTCCTATTCCCTTGAGAAGCTCTCCTGGATCACGAGTCTTAACGCATTTAAAATGCTTTTATTGCTGACAATTCTGTATTATCTTAAATGAATCCCCCTTAAAATTCCTGAAGACATGCTTCATAAACTCCAACAGATCTCTAACCGTTACGTATGGGCAAACAAAACCCCTCAGATTGCGTGAGAAACTATGTATCTCCTGTTACATGCTGGAGGTATGGGCTTACCTAATTTCTCAGCTTACCATAGGGCAGCTGTCTTGGAGGAGGCCAGGAACTGGTGGCATGCACCCACACACCTCAGGTGGGTGCATATTGAATTCTCCCAGATCCCTGGGGGCTCATTGCGGGACCTCCTGGTGGCTGAGTCCGTCCACTCGGTGGACTGGACTCCGCTGCTCGAGACGTCTCGTACCTTACTCTCCTACTGGAGAAAACTTCCACGGTCCTTGACCAGATTCCTCCCTGATGCTGTCCCTCTGTCGTCCCTTCGCCTGCTGATACCGTCGCTACACACGCGGACGTGGAGAATTGCGGGGGTTGGTGCCCTGGGAGATTTTCTTGCCACTGGTGGCCCTCCTTCCGTTGAGACCTTTGAGTCCTTCTGTGAGTCCCGCCCCTCCTGTAGGTCCTCAATTTTTCAGTTTCTCCAACTTACGCATCTGCTGGGAACAAGCACTTATCTCGGCGGTTTGGGGGGTCCACAGAGTCCGTCCCAACTGCTGCAGTTTATCCTTTCTAAGGCTGACCGTCCAAAAGGTTTTTCCAAATTGTATATAATGCTACTCGGTAGTGACTCAATCACGAAACTACAATACATGAAATGCTGGGAGGGGGACCTAAACTCCGCTTCCTCGGAAGTGGGAAAGACCTCCAGGTATGTAAACCACATAGAGAATCTGAAAAAGATTCACTTCCGGTTGTACCTCCCCCCCGCCCAGGTGGCGTCTTTTGCTAGCCACTTATCACCACTTTGTTGGCGTCAGTGCGGGGGAGGGGAGATCTGGCCCACATGTGGTGGTAGTGCCCGAAACTCACCCCCTTTTGGGTTTTGATATCCAGTCTTCTACAAACAGTTACGGGAGTGTTACAGGACCTGACTCCTCAATTGGCAGTTTTGAATATAGGTCTCCAGGACTATCCTTTGCCGCTTAGGGGGACGGCCTCCTAGATCCTCATTGCTGCACGCCTCTGTGTAGCGGCTAAGTGGACGTCCCATCTTCCTCCCACTCTATCGGAGGTCACTCGCAAGATCAACTGGATTTTCCATCAAGAATACCACCTTGCCTTGGATAGACCCACTAGACTCTCAGTACAGAATCGTTGGGAATTGTGGGTCTCCCACCCTCAGGCCACCCCTGTTCCCCCTGAAATGGTGCCTAGATCTCTGGATGTGGGTCGACGTCAGGACTTCTGAGAGGGACCGGTCTCCTACTCTAGTCCTTCTCTGGCTCTATGGATTTGGGACCTCGCGTGTGTCCCTGAACACATGTGTACCTGAATGTCTGTATACCCTTATTTACATTTCTCCAAACTACTTACTTTGTGTCGTTAGTATTGTTACCTAGGAATCTGCATTGATTGTGCTGTTGCGAGGCGGACCCCTTCCCTCCCTTCCCCCCCCCTCCTTGTGGAGTCATTTCTCTTTCTTTTCACCCTCTGTCTTCATTCTACATTCTAATTTGTTAATTTTATTGTATTCTATTTTGTTCGACTTGTTTGATTTGAACAGGCACTCAATAAAAATGTAATGTTCAAAAAAATGAGTACTGTGGTTCCTGTATACTTTTATTGATAGCTGGTAACAACAACTCTCAGTATCTACTTACCATTGTTAAGGTACCGTCACATGCGGCAATTTTGCTAGCAATTTCACTGGCAATTTGCTGTTTGCTGTGAAATCATGGACACATTGTTCCATTTGTACACGGCAACAAAATAGAACAATGTGTCCATGATTTCACTGCAACCAGCAAATTACCAGTGAAATTGCTAGCAAAATTGCCACGTGTGACAGTACCTTTAAGGATGTAGTAGGAGTTGTAGGTTCATGCAGTACAAATGTGTTATGAGTCTGACCTGAAATTACACTTGTTTTACCATGTACTAATGGTGGTTCTGATGATGAATTGTGTTACTGATGAGGGTTCTATTTATGAATTTTTGTATTTCTGGTGGTGATGTATTGATGACAGTTTTGACATAGTGCTACTGTATTGATGGGGGTTATATGGATGTATTTCTATACTGACGAGGGTTTTGATGCTGTCTTTCTGCACTGATGAGGGTTCTGGTGATGTCTTTCTGTACTGAGAGTTTTGACATAGTGTTTCTGCTCTAATGGGGGTTATATGGCTGTATTTCTGTACCTCTGGTGGGTCTGGTGATGTAGTTTAGTGCTGTTTGTGCTGTAGTTTTGTGCTTGTGAGAATTGGCCACAGGTGCGCTTGCATTGAGCGCGGAGACCCATTGAGCAATGTGACGTACACAGAGGGGCGGCCTTTTCACAGGAAGGAGGCAGGCATTTCAACCAGCAGGGCATTGAGGACCAGATTGAGAAGATCCTTTTGGACGATTTTCAGCTAATTTCCATACTGCGCGGGAGATATTAAAAGTTCATTTTTGAGGTATACAGGGGGACCGCTGGGCATATAGCATGGTCACAGGAACCCCAAATACATCATGTATAAGGTGGTGGGCAGGGGTTAGAATGGCCAAAGGGGGTGACAGGTTCCCTTTAAAGGGACCTGTCAGCTCTGTTTCTAAAACTAAATACTTTGTGTGAAGAGCTTCAGCCAATGATCTATGTGATACATCATTGGATTCAGGCCTTCTTTGCATACATTATGGTGATCTCAGATGAGGTAGATTCCCTTTTATAACCTGTCTACATCATCTGTTTCAGATGCCCACTGAACAATCTGTAATTGATAATATAGGCTGTTTTTCTTCTCATTAGCATGAGTCCTATGTATGTAGGGCAATGAACTGGTGCAAACAATGATGTGATGCAAAAGAACATTTCACCTTACAATTGAGTGTTTTGCTCATTTGTCGGATGATTGGCAGCCTGGTAACATTGCATGATGATCCTCTCCCAGTGTATCCTCACCCATCTTTTGTAGACTGCAAGTCCTCGTATTCAGGGTCCTCTCTCCTCTCCTAGTGTATCCTCACCTATCCCTTGTAGATTGCGAGTCCTCATGGGCATGGTCCTCTCTCCTCTCCTAGTGTATCCTCACCCAAGTTTCCTAGGTTGGACAAAGCAAAGATGCCGAAACAATTGTAGTTCGATTTTTTACTTTTTTAAGTTCTTTATTGTGAAAAATAATTTGTACACATTTAATGAAATTGTATTAAACTTTATAAAATTTATGACATTTCTTGGGTCATAAATGTTCATAACCAAGAACGGTTAAAAGTTCCTAGTGCAAAGCACCAAACCTTGGTGCAACAATTAAAACTGATATGGATGTCCAAGTCCACTCATATAGGGCCGCAAAGAGGGTATGCTTCCAGGTTTTATTAGTACTTCCTAAGGACTTTTTCTCATCATTTGGCACTTGAGCAATACTAATCAGAGCTGGAAACATGCACTCTTGGCGGCAACAGAGGAGTGGAATTGGACATCCTTACCTTAATGGCCCCTTTACACGCTGCTACAGGTAACAGGTTTTCCACAGGTAACTTACTGGCTGCAGTGAAATCATGGAGACATGGTTCTATCTTGTTGCTGTGTACAAATGGAACTATGTCTTCATGATTTCACTGCAGCCAGTAAGTTACCTGTGGAAAACCTGTTACCTGTAGCTGCGTGTAAAGGGGCCATAACAGTTACAACTGACTAATGCAAAGCACCAAACCTTAGGGTCCCGTCACACTTGGTGATGTTCCAGCGATCCTGACAACGATACGACCTGGTAAGGATCGCTGGAACGTTGCTACATGGTTGCTGGTAAGATGTCAAACAGTCAGATCTACTCAACGACGCAGCAACGATACAGCGACCCGAACAACAACCTCAGCGGTCGTTGGGACCCTGTCTCACAGCAGCTAGTCTGACGACTCAGACCTCAAATAGGGGTGTAGTGTTTGACTCTGTAGCCACTTAGGCGTGCTTTTGCGTTGCCTTTTCTGCGCCACCTCAGCTCCGATTGGTGGCCACTATTTCGCTCTGATTGGGCAACCTTGCCGGAAAAGGCAACGTAGTAGCGCTTCCGTCCTTTGTTCCTGAGCATGTGCTGGTTTGCGGATCGTAGTAGAGCTCCATTTCGCCACACGGTTTGCTTCAGCGTCCCCATCGGAGTCGCTAGTGTGCTGCGGGGAGAGTCGCTGGTTGCGGATCATACTAGCGCTCTCTGGGCTGCGACTCCACACCGGTTCATCTGGCGCCTTGACACAGCTATACTCCGTCTGCACATGCTTGTACAGATACATACATATACATATTCACATACATAAGTATATATACACACATATACACATACGTATAGAGACATATATATACACATACATACACGCATATACATACGTGTATTCATATGTATACAGATACATCCATATACACATACATATTCAGATACATACGTATATACACACACATACCTACATATACACATACATACTCACATACAAATATGCATACATATATATTCCTATTTCAATGTCTATATACCTATCTAAAAATATAGATGTATAGAGATCCATACATTTAAACAGCAACGGTGCACACACCAGCGTTCCCGTCTGACCGGAGACGCTGTATTGAGGACGCATCACTTGGCGAATGCAGCAGTGTCTCCCGTCAGACGGGATACTCTGTATTGAGGGCGCTTCCCTTTGCGGACGCAGCAGCGTCCCCTACACAGCAGTGTCCCCTACGGTGACCCTGGTGCAGCGTGATGTCATGACGCTTCTCCCGGTGTCCTTTGAACTCTGGTGGGCAGCGTTGATGCGGCCTAGTGTGCACAGGCGGGAACATGGCGGCCAGGAGGCATTGTTCACCCTGGTGGGATGCAGAGGTCCAGTATTTGATAAGGGAGATGGATGCCAGGGATTATGCCTGCAATGCAGAGCATCAGCATCCCGTCCTTCACAAGCAGGCTGTGCTGAGGAGGATCCGTCGCAGCCTATGAAGAAAATTCAGGGTGGAGCGTTCCACTAAACAGATACGGAAGAAGCTGGCATACCTGCTGTACAAATCCAGCGAGCGCATCACCAGCATCTGGGCACAGATCCAGATCCATCGTGTTGAGTGGTGTTGAGCGAGTCTGGAAAAGTTCTGTTTTGTTATTAACCCCTTCAGCCCCTACCTTTTTTTTTTACAATACCCGATTTTCCCCGATTAGAAGGCACTATACATAGCGGTATAGTGCCTCATAATCACCGCTATGTATATTGCTTCCACGCAGGCTTACATTGCAGCGCCCTCCTTCCTCCAGCAGCGCTCGGGTGCACTGAGCACCCAAGCACCTGAAGTGTAGCGGCCGCTTAAGCGGCAGCAACACATGACAGAGGTGTAGCGGCGGATGGTACAAGTGTAGCGGAGGACGCTACAAGTGTTGCGTCCGCCGGTACACATATACTCGTTATTGTTCTGCTTTCTGAAACAGAATAACAAATCTTAAGAATGAAACTAGCCAAAGGTTCTGTATGATCAGAACTGCACCTAAAACGGCTAAATTCATTATTAAAATTCACCATTCCGAACTAGTTCTGTTCGGAAAGCTCAACACTAGTGGTGAGTTTATGAACAGGGTACTGTGCTGGGGTGGCAGGAACTATTTAATGTGCAGCCATTAGCTAATGGGTAATTGCAATGCACGGAAACTGAACACTTGTACCTACCACGGTGTGTCTCACCCATCCGCTTGCATGACGTACCCCTAAAAAAAAGTAAACTGTTTATTTTTATTTTTTGGGTATTGTAGGTGGCAGCCGTGACGATGAGGACGCAGACAACTCTACCTCCACACCCGGGCTTTTTTCTGGATTTGTCACTGCACGATGTGACATACGGACATCTTTGAAATATTTCTGCGCATTCTAGATGCAGACCCCACATATCACCCCCCATCCTCCACAAACATCAGTCATTAGTGATTATATATGCAGTGATGGGGGGGTGATATGTATACAGTGACGATTACTGTATACCTATCACTCCCCTCTTGGACCCCTCGCAAACGATTAACTGGCTGCAAAATTACCAAACTTACAACGTTTGCACTTTTTGAGATGGTATATGGCTTATGATATGGTATTTCCTATAGTATATAATAAGGTATATTTTCTCACACAGCTACACTTCTACGGAGCCGCCCCATATGTGCAGCATCATCCAGGTCCCCCATATCAGGATTCTCGCCAGCATCAGTCCATGACATGGGTGTAGGGTTGCCTTCCGGTAATTCTAGTACATAAAATAAGCTCCATACAAGTTGGAAAGGATACATGAGTGTTAAAAGGATGGAGGGCTGTTGTGTGTTTCCATAGCTGGTGATGCCAGAGGATCTGGGTGGGTCATTAGCTCGACATCACCCTCCGCCGAAGAACAGGAGGAGCCCCAAAACCGTAAGGCTGCCTTCACATCACGATTTTGAGGCATCCGAGTGTATCCGTGTCAAATCGGATACACTCGGATGCGATTGTGGCTCCCATGTATCCCTATGGGGCTTGGATTGTGCTCGGATGTGTCCTTTTTGCCATCCGATTTAAGCACAATCCGTAGCCTTCCGATTTAGTCACAGATTCAAAATCGTAGCCTGCTGTGATTTTGGTGTCCGTAACTAAAATTGGACACCACGGATCCGTCACAGATGGTCCGTAGGGCTACACAATAGGAGCCTATGGGCATCGTATCCGAGTCTAAATCAGATCTGATGTTGGCTCCGTGTTTATGTACTGAGCATGCCCAGAGGCTGTGCTCCGTACATATCCCTGCCTGTCCCTCCTCTATCTCTGCTCCCCTCTGTTCTCTATCCTGTCCTCCCCACTGTCTTATCCCCTGTCCTCTCCCCTCCAGTATATAAAAAATAAAAAAATCCTTCCAGAGGATACATTACCTGTCTGCCGGCTGCGGGGAGGCGACAATCCCCTTCTGGCTGAACGACCTCTCTTGATGTCACAGAGCCGGTCAGCTGACGTGTCAACTGACCGGCTCTGTGACATCACGAAAGTGTCCTTCAGCCACTAGATGGAGATTAACCTGTAAACATGAGATAAATGCGCATAGGGTCTTGTCCTTTTTACAAAGGGTTATAGCGGTGTATATTAGGAACTGCTCACCTGGCTCGGTTGTGTCACCCACAACTGGTATAATCGCCTGTAAGATGGCTTGTAGAATGGCTGCTGCAGGGCCGCACCTTCACAATGACCGTGGAAACAGGAATGCTGTAATGGGACAAAATGCCGGTTTGCCTGCGCTGCCACTAGGAATCACCAGGAAATTAAGAGTTAACTGGGCAGATTTTTCTTTATTATATCCTACGCGTTTCGGAGCCTCTATCCGAGCTCCTTCCTCAGGAATGTTCCCTGAGGAAGGAGCTCGGATAGAGGCTCCAAAACGCGTAGGATATAATAAAGAAAAATCTGCCCAGTTAACTCTTCGTTTCCTGGTGATTCCTAGTGGCAGCGCGGACATTCTGGCATTTTGTCCCATTACAGCATACCAGATAGAGATTGTCACATTCCCGCAGCCGGCGGACAGGTAATGTATCCTCTGGGAGGATTTTTTTTTTCTATACCAGAGGGGAGAAGAGAGGGGATAAAACAATGGGGGAAGACAGGATAGAGAACATGGGGGAGCAGAGACAGAGGAAGAACAGACAGGGACAGATAGAGAAGATGCAGGAAGAACAGGGAGAGTCAGGGACAACAGGATCCACACGGATCCTACATAACATGGATACGGATGGCTATTTGCCATCCAATTGCAGGGATCCGTGTGGATCTGTGGCTGTCCGGGGGATCCGACCTAAACACGGATCCCCACGGACAGCCACAAATCGTAATGTGAAGGCAGCCTCAGTGTTAAACAACAAACACGTACCTGTTAATTAGATGCATGAACAGAATTAGACTTGTTAACTTTTACCATTCCCTCCACAGAAATGCCTAAATGACAAGACCTGCTGGCATCACATAGGAGGATGATGTTGGCACACCGGCGGATGACCACTGCTTATAGGGCACTGACGGAAGCAGTGGATGACCATGGATTGATGCTGGCGAGGTTTGTGGCGGCCCAACAGCAAGGTGGCAGCCACTAAGTTTGTATATTGTAAATATGTCAATAAGACAATTTTGTTTCTAAATTTTTTTATTTCTATAAAAATACATTAAACTTTATATCCGCTGCTGTGTAAACTTCTTTAAAAAAACAAAACAAAAAAAAACTTGTTTCATCACTCACACCCATTATATCTGTGCATCTGTAGCAGGAGTACTGCCCTGATGGCGGCCCTTACTTGCACCCAGCCCATTACCCCACCTTAGTAGGCCAGCTAATAACTATATGCTGAATTCATTAAAGCAGGCCACAAATTCGAACAAAAGAACATGTTTATTTGAATCAAACAGATATGTTGACAATACAACACAACATGTCTGAAGAATTCATTAAACTTGCAAACTAAAACGTCACTAGAACTACAAATCTTGATAGTAGTTGTCTGAATTTGCATATCGTTGTCTGGACGGGGAGCAAAGTTGTGAAGAGTGAGGAAACATGGGATACTGTGGGGGGCCAAGCTGCAGGTTTTGCGGAGGCACAATCCTCCTCATAGGTGTGCTGTGAAGTGGCTCTTGCATTTGGGGCCATGAGTACTGGGAACATGGATCACGCTCGATCCTACTAATTACAGCAGACGTGTCATCCAATTTATCCCGCTGCCACTTTAGTTAGTGCCTCAAATATCACTCTTTTTATTTCTAGAACTAATCTAGAAAAAAAAAATTACGTGGGGCTCCGCCATATTTTTGGCCCAGCCAGGTACTTGGCAGCTGGGGGCTGGAATTCTCAGCATGGAGATGCCCAAGCGTTCTGGGCCCCCCATGCTGCGAATTGCAGCCCGCAGCCGCCCCAGAAAATGGCGCATTCATTGAAGCTCCATTTTCTCTAGTCACCTTCCACGACAGCATAGGAGGTAGCCTCGCCACGCCCTAATGGGGACAGGAACACAAGAGAGGTTAAAAGGCCCCTCCCACCTCCCATTAGCCAGTGTTTTTCCTGTCCCCATGGGGCATGGAGAGGTTTCCCTGTGCTGTGGGGCCGGCGACTGCAGCATACCTGATGTTTAGCTGGGCAGCGTTGGTCGGTGCTGCGGTTTTCCTCCTCCGGCTGCTCCTACCGCACGTTTTTCGCGGTAGGACCGTGCCCTGGTCCTCCGGATCCTCCTTGGAGGTGATGCGGGCTTTGGGCGCCCCGCCGGCGGCCTCTCGGTGCTCCCTGACCCGCCGGCTTCCCCCTGCGCGCGCGCAGTCGCGCCGACCGGATGTGACGTCACGCGCGTCACTTCCGGGTCACGTGCTTCCCCGGGGGAGCGGCGCTTCCGGTTCCGGCGGTCGGAATCCGGAGGGACAGCGTGCAGGGCACGCCTCTGCTGCTACTGCAGGCCTGCCTGGGACCCTGCGTGGGGGGAAGGGGCACCTTGTTTGGAGCGGTGGGGCAGGCTTACATCATATAAGCTGCCCTGAAAACGTCAGTAAAGGTGAGCTGTACTATTGTCAGGATGGCTAATCTTGCTGCTGAGACCAGCTCTGCCCCAGCCACAGTGAGTCTGTGCCGAGGGGGGGGTCCATGTGCCTGTGTGCAGGCAGATTCTTATGGCGCCCTCTCTATTTCTTATAGGGAGAGAAGCTAGCTGTTAAAAAGCCTGGTGGGAAGCGATGCCCTGTCTGTAATAAGAAGTTTTCTTCCCCCGGGACAAGAAACTCTGCCAGGAGTGTACAGATCGTGTAGTTCGGGCCGAACACCCCTCCTTAGTGGAGGAATTACGCTCCATGGTGAGGCAGGAGATCCAGACATCTTTGGCTTCCATGACTCCGGCTGCTCCCACCCTGGTCTCAGGTCCTCCGTCTCCACAGAAACGGCAGCAGGACCTGTCTGACTCTGACGCCCAGTTAGACTCAGACTCGGATAATTGGGATGATGGTTCTTCCCCCATGGCCTCTGACCCTAGCAGATTCCTGTTCTCTTCAGAGGATTTGGCTGGGCTCATTAGTGCTGTCCGTAGCACTATGGGTCTGGAGGAGGAACCGGTCCTCCACTCTGTTAAGGATGCTATGTTTGCTGGGCTTCGTCCGGTCAAACCGGTGGGATTTCCTGTCCATCCCAACATTCAGGATCTCATTGTTCAGGAGTGGGAATTTCCTGAAAAAAGGGTTAAAGGTACTCTGAAAAACAGGTTTCCCCTGGAGGACACCCCATTTTCTTGGGATGTCCCCAAGGTGGATGTCCAGGTCACTCGGGTGGCTAAAAAGACCTCGCTCCCTTTCGAGGATACGTCCCGCTGAGAGATCAGATGGATAGAAAAATTGAGGGGCTGATGAAGCGCTCGTGGGAGGCATCAACATCTACCTTGCAGGCGAATGTTGCTTCCACCTGCGTTTCCAGGTCAATCCTCAGATGGTTGGATCAGCTTGAGTGTCATATCTCCCAGGGTACTCCGAGGGAGGAGATTCTGGAATCCTTGCCTTTGTTAAAAAAGGCGACTGGATTTCTGGCTGACGCCTCTGCAGAATCGGTGCGCATGGCCGCCCGTACTCCCGTCCTTTCCAACTCGGCGCGGCGTGCACTCTGGTTAAAGATGTGGACAGGGGATTCCACATCTAAGACGCGCCTTTGTTCCATTCCCTTTAAGGGGGATTTGGTTTTTGGGCCTGCGCTGGATGACATCCTGGCCAAGGCCTCAGATAAGAAGGCTCTCCCTGAACAACGTATAGCGAAAAAGTCGTTTTTTCGTCCCCAGGTGCCTCAGGCCTCCCAGCCCAGAGGTAAAGGGAAGGGGGGTCATTGGTCCTACCCGAAAGGTAGAGGGAGGAACATCTTTGTTCCCCCCAACAACGTCCTCAACAGGACAAACAGTGACTCGGTGCGGGTAGGGGGAAGACTCTCTGCCTTTCTTCCCATCTGGCGAGGCATTACCAACTGCCAGTGGGTGCTCAACATCTTAGCGGAAGGTCTCTTAATCGAGTTTGTGTCTCCTCCCCCTCCGGTTCTTCGAGTCACTACCCTGCCCTCGAGGGGATCTCAGGATCTCCTGTTTTCCAACCTGCTGGAACTCCTGGCTTCCAATGTCATTTCCAGAGTTCCGGAGTCGGAACGCGGCAGTGGACATTACTCCCGCCTCTTCATGGTGAAGAAGCCGTCAGGGGCTGCCCGGATTATAATCAATCTGAAGCAGCTCAACCAATATGTCCGCTACCGCAGATTCAAAATGGAATCAATCAGGTCAGTGATCCCCTTGATAGGGCCCCACTTCCAGATGGCCACAATAGATTTGAAGGACGCGTATTTTCATGTGCCGATTCATCCTCGGCACAGGAAATACCTGCGGTTTGCGGTGTCTTACCGGGGGGAGATCCACCACTTCCAGTTCGACGTTTTGCCTTTCGGCATCTCCTCTGCTCCCCGGATTTTTACAAAAATCATGGGGGAGGTGGTGGCCTTCCTCAGGTCAGGTTACAAGACATCTGTCTGAGGTGGGGGCGTGGCCAGCTGATGAAGGAGTAGGACGCACGTCTGAGCCGCTCCGCTCCCGACTCCCCAAAGACCGCCATTAATACCTCCTCGCCGCCGGTACCACGCATATGGGCAGGACGAGGAAGTCACAGGGAGCCTCCGGCACCGATCTCCCCAGAAATAGCGGTAACTTAGACCGCTTTCTCCGTTCCTCCAGCTCCTCCAGCCACACTCGCGGAGCTAAGATGACGGCGCCTTCCCAGCACAGTGGAAATGGAGCGCGGGAATCCTGTAACAGAGGCAGCCGATTCACTCCCTTGCAGCAAGACTCAGATGAGGACTCAGCCCAGATGGAGGACGCTGCAAATCTTCCACCCACCGAGCTAAGTAAACTCCTAAAACTTCTCCCTACAAAGAGGGACCTAGACAGGCTGGCTAACAGGCTGGAAGGCTCATACAGGAGAGAGCTGCAGTCCCTTAAAAAGGAATTTACTGCACGTATAGAGGATGTGGAGGCTGTCCAGGAGGGTGCTTTATCTGAGCTGCAGGCACACAGAGAGTTATTGGAGATGCATACCACTATGATTGAGGACCTTCTTTATGGGCAAGAAGACATAGAGAACAGAAATAGGAGAAACAATATTCGCATAAGGGGGCTCCCTGAATCCATTTCCCCAATAGACTTAAAATCAGAAGTACAACAGTTATTCAACACTATTCTGGGGGAACCCATAGACTCAGAGATCGTTATGGACAGAGTTCATAGAGCCTTGGCCCCTCGACCATCTGCTGAAGCGAGACCTCGAGATGTAATCTGCCTCTTGCATTATTTTACCACCAAAGAAGCTATTATGCAGGAGGCTAGACAAAAAGGTCCCATTAGGTTTATGGACACTGAGATCACTTTGTTTCCAGATTTGGCGAGACGCACTCTGCAACAAAGAAGGGGTCTGAGGCCTCTCCTGACTCTCCTTAAGGACAGCGGCATTGTCTACAGATGCACACAATAGACCTCAAGGCTGTAGGTCAGAGGAGGGTGGGGAGAGAGAAAACAGGCGCAGATCTAAATGTAAAAGTAACAATATTTCTCAGAAGTGCACTGGGCAAGAGAACTCACCTTTATTGTGTCTTGTTTCTTCGCATATCAACCCACTGGGGGTCTTACAGGGGTCTTTGTCTTCTTGGTATGCTGCTGCTATCCTCCAGAGAGCGGAACTCCCAGCTATGAGCCCGTGGAATGAAGCAAGTAATTAAGGTATCCAGAGGATTGAGCGCTCCCAAGGAGATTTACCTTATGATAAGGACACTGACTCCTTTTTCCTTCTTAGAGATTTATTTCAAATGGCTTCACGGTAGTAAAAAGTCATAAAAGCATAATTAAAACAACGCGTTTCGGCTATAAATATCATAAAATAGCCTTCCTCAGGTATATGAAGTATTACATAAAGTTTGGAGGTTATATAGTGTGTGTTATCCCTCCTAATTAATCATATTGATCACACATGTCTGGCTCTTCAGTATCCAGTCTCATTAGTGTTAACCAGTTCCTCCCAAGATAAAAAAGAGAACAATAGAATAAATATACACATATATCTCTCTCTTCCTTTTTGTATATATATACACATATACATATAAGGGTATAATTCAAAAAACCAATTGTATTTTAAACATTATTAGTTCCCTTTTGTTCCATTATTAATCTTTATCTTTGTTTTCTTTCCATTTTCTTTTTCCTTTTCTTTTTATTTTTGTGTTTCGAAATCAAGGTCCAAATATCATAGTATTATTTTTATTTCTTATTAATTATGATCCACTTGATATCAAAAAATTATATTCCCAAAAGATAAAAAGAAAAAAAAAAAAAAAAAAAAAAAATTTTTTTAATGTTTTTTTAAATAATTACAGATGGACTCAATCCTGCACATTTTCTATCAACATATCTTACCCAGTCAGAGGTATATACCACTAGGCTATACACTTCATCTATAGGACACTTGATCCAAGTCAACCCATTCATAAGTACCACATAAGAGATTTCTTGCCAGAAAGACCAGGGATCACATTTAGAAGGGGAAGGACTCTCAGGAATATATTGGCACCTAGCCGTATGAAAAAAAGCATCATGAAAAAAAGTATCACGAAAAACATAATTATCAAGAATACTAAATTAATTTCAGCAAGAGATGATATTTCCATAGCCAATTTTGGTATGCACTCTGCTGGTACTTTTAAATGTTTTCAGAAAAAATGTCAGTGTTGTCATCTTATAACTCATGGCTCGCAGAGTATAACAGCGACTATTACAGGAGGGATAACACACACTATATAACCTCCAAACTTTATGTAATACTTCATATACCTGAGGAAGGCTATTTTATGATATTTATAGCCGAAACGCGTTGTTTTAATTATGCTTTTATGACTTTTATGACTTTTTACTACCGTGAAGCCATTTGAAATAAATCTCTAAGAAGGAAAAAGGAGTCAGTGTCCTTATCATAAGGTAAATCTCCTTGGGAGCGCTCAATCCTCTGGATACCTTAATTGTCTACAGATGGGGCTTTCCCTTCCAATTAATAGCCCACAGGGATGGAAAATCAGCTTCGTTCCGCAGAATTGGAGACCTCCCTGCTTTTCTGCAGACCTTTGACCTCCCACCAATTGAACTACCAGAATGGCCTCCGTCTCATCATCTACCTGCACCCCCTCCTAGATGGCAGGACAGGCGACGATCCCGGAATCAGGCGAATCCGAATTCTTGAAAACCTATGGCTACGTTTTTAAGTGGCCCTGACCTGACGTGGCCTGAATTATTAATCTGACTTCCCATTCCTGTCCTCCCGATTATACCGGCTCCCCCTCCTCTCCTTTCCTTCCCTGCCTACTCTTACCTGCAGCCCACCCTTTTCTCTCCCCCTTTTCCCTTTACCCCCCCCTTCCTTCCCCTCCCTCCCCTTTCCCTCATTTCTCCTTTACCCCTACCCCACGCCCCTCCCTGATGGGACGACCTGCGCATTAATAGCCGGTGGTGATGAACATTAGTTATCCAGTTAAAGTGGTTTTTGGGATGTAGCGGGAAGCGGGAGCGGCCACCTCTTTGGCTCCCGAAATCCCCCATGTGTGCAAGACAGATGAAGTTCTGTCTTAAACTGCACAAAACGAGTTTTTTGTTTTTTGTAACAAAGTTGTTATATAATATGTACCTAACTTATACCTTCACTCTAATTCTTTTCTTTCCTTTCCTACATTCGTTCCTATTTAATTTCTCTCTTAGGGACGAAGTAAACCTTGCTTATGCGTCAGGAGTTGTGATAACTGTTGATTATGGCTGATTTAAAATTTTGTTCATTCAATGTGAGAGGGCTAAACATTCCACAAAAAAGGCGTCAGGTCCTGTATTCAGCCCACAAAAGACGAGTACATGTCCTGATGCTACAGGAAACCCACTTTCGCTCTGGGTCGGTGCCTAAATGCGAATCACCCCTCTATCCCCTGTGGTTCCATAGCACCAATCCAGAGTCAAAATCAAAGGGTGTGTCCATTGGATTTCACAAGTCATTTGTCCCCTCTATATTGAAACAAAAAATAGACCCATCAGGTCGTTATATATTCCTCATGATATCAGTTTCCAATCGTACCTATGTTATTGCCAATGTCTACTTTCCAAACAGGAGGATACGACAGTTCGGTGTGGGACTCAAGTCGGAGTTACATGGCTTCGCTGACTCGGCCCAGATCATCTTAGGCGGGGATTTCAACTACCCAGCTGATCCTTTTCTGGATGTATCCGGGGGTAAGTCCAGCCAATCTGTGCCATCTCTCCACCGCCTTGGGAAACAATGGGAGGGACTCTCATTGGTAGATGCCTGGCGCATACTAAATCCGGAAACTAGAGACTATACATACTTCTCGTCAGTACATTCCAACTATTCTAGGATTGACAGATTCTACATATCCCACTCCCTGCTAGACTCCCACCTGCGCTCAGATATAGACAACATCCTGCTCTCGGATCATGCTCCGGTGTACCTATCCCTGGGTCTTTATGCGGACACTCCTAGGGAGTATTCCTGGCGCCTGAACGAGAATCTTTTACGAGATCCCACGTGTGTTGCAGATATTGAAAAAGCCATCTCTGAATTCTACGAGGTTCACGAAACAGACCCTTCCCCTAAATCGACAAAATGGGAGGCTCTTAAGTGTGTTCTCAGGGGACTCTTCATCTCTCATGGATCACGTCTTAAAAAATCTAGAGCAAATGACATAAACCATTTACTGAAACTGATCTCCACCCTTGAGGCCCAACATAAGATAGACTTTTCCTCAGAGACACTAGCTTCCCTCTCTACTGCAAGACAAACTATTAAATATACTTGACGCAAAAGACAGGTTATTCCAAAATAGACTTAACTCCCGTTTTTATTACTTAGGCAACAAAAGGGGTAAACTGTTAGCTAGAGCCCTTAATCGCAGAGAGAATAGGTCTACGATTCTACACATGAGAGACTCTACGGGAAAGGTGGTTCACAGAACGAGAGACATCCTGGCAGGTTTTCGTCAGTTTTACTCTGAATTATATAATCTGAAGGGACCTTACAAAGACATGCCCCTACCTTCTCTAAGACAGAAAATGGCCTCGTATCTTAGAAGTAGTGGAATGCCTACTCTGTCGCAGTCCGCTATAGATGCGTTGGCTAGTAAGTTCTCGATCAATGAAATCGAAGACTGTATTAAATCTTTGAAGGTAGGGAAATGTCCAGGCCCTGATGGATTTTCCGTCAGCTTTTATAAGAGGTTCCAGATGAAGCTGGCCCCCAAATTTCTTGAGGTCTGCAACGCAGTAGCAGGAGGTGAATCATTTCCGCCACAGGCTCTGATGGCGCATGTTGTTGTCATCCCAAAGCCAGATAAAGATGCCTCTCTTTATGGGAATTACCGCCCTATATCCTTAATCAATATAGATATTAAGATCTACTCTAAAGTGCTAGCAAATAGACTAAAAATTTATCTCCCAGAATTGATTCATGCTGATCAGGTGGGGTTTGTCCTTGGGCGTGAGGCGAGGGACAATACCATCAGATCCATTGCCCTAATAGATGGAGTCAGGAAATGTGGTCTCCCCATGTGTATCCTGTCGTTGGACGCAGAGAAGGCCTTCGACAGGGTACACTGGGGGTTCATGATGAAGTCTTTAAGATATCTGGGACTCACAGACCCCACTCTCCACAGTATCAAAGCTCTATATACTAATCCTACAGCACGTATTAGAGTTAATGGCGCCTTGTCTGAGCCTTTCACAATTAAGAACGGTACCAGACAGGGCTGTCCTCTGTCTCCCTTCTTATACATAATCTGTATGGAGTCGCTGGCCTCGTCGCTCAGGGGCAATCCCTCCATAAGGGGAGTAGGCGAGGGAGCAGGGGAGCATAAAGTAGCTCTCTTTGCTGATGACCTCCTCCTATACATTACTAATCCCCTGATCAGCATCCCAAACATTATGTCGGAACTAAGTAAATATGGCCTCTTAAGCAACCTAAAAGTTAACATGTCCAAGTCACAGATATTAAACGTATCACTCCCACACCTGGTATCCCAACTCCTGAAAGAAGATTTTTCGTTCAGGTGGTCAGGAGATTCCCTACCCTACCTCGGCATCAAAATAACCCGCGACCCTGCAGACCTTTACAAAATGAATTTCCTTACAATGAGGTCTAGATTAGAAGCAGATCTGGTGAAGTGGAACAAACTGCCTCTTTCATGGTTAGGTCGGATTCATGCGGTAGGAATGAACCTCCTCCCACATATTCTTTACTATTTTCAAACCATCCCCCTTAGGCTCCCTGCGGCCTACTTTTCAAGATTAAAATCTAAAATACTGAATTTTATATGGTCACACAAAAGGCCAAGGATCTCTTTCCGCACTCTATGTAGACCCATAAAAAGGGGGGGCTTGGGGTTACCAGACTTCCCAACTTATCATTCAGCTACTCTGGGGGGGTGCATTCTGGATTTGTTAGGCAAACAGATATGAAGAGATGGGTGGAGGCTGAGACCTTGTTCTCGGTTAATCCCCCCCAGGCCTTGGTGTGGAGGGAGAGTTTGATTATGCCTAGGGGTACCCCGTTCATCACTTCCCAACTGCAGTTTTTCCTGCGTGGTCAAAATCCTTATCTACACCTAACGTCTTGGCCGAGCCCTATGACACCCATTTTTGGGAACCCTCAATTTCCAGTTGAAGAGGGTAGGTCTCTTTTTCTGAACATTCCTAAAAGCACACACCCGACAATTTTAAATTATTTGACTCCTGTCAGTGTTAAAACTCTACCTGCCATGTACCCAGAGGGGGAACCGCCACCGGATGCCTGGTTGTTACACGCCAGATTAGTAAGTTAATAAAATCACTTAAACAGGACTCAGTATTTCGCCCCTTAACTGTGTTTGAGCGGAGATGCAGGGAGGGTGTACCCTTGGAACATGCGGTATCAGTTCTATATAACTGGTTTCGGGACACTGAAATAGAAAGAACATCTAGTGATCTTCCTTTTGTGCGTAGGTGGGAGTCGGACCTGGAGAGAACTCTCGCCCCACATGAGTGGGACAAAGTATTTACCTTCTCCAACAAAGCTTCTATTTCAGCTGATGCTCAAGACAGAAATTATAGGGTGGTGGCGAGGTGGTACAGATGTCCGGCGGACCTGAACAAAATATACCCAGAATTGTCACCTTTGTGTTGGAGGGGATGTGGGGAAGTGGGTTCCTATCTTCATATCTGGTGGAGTTGTCCACTCATTGGTGTGTTCTGGGCCGGGTTGGCGGACCTCTATCAAAGAGTCACGTCTGAGAATAAACACTAACACCGGAGTTGGCTCTACTGAACTGTTCAAATATGTCCTTATCCAAATTTAAAAAAGGTCTATTGAGGCATTTTCTAACTGGAGCTAGACACCTAATCTCAACTCATTGGAAACAGATAGCATGTCCCTCTCATATGGAGTTAATGGAGGAGTTGAATAAAGTGTGTAGATTAGAGGAACTAATCAGCTTCTCGATGTTCGATCCACAATTCATTGACAGACATTGCAGGACCTGGTCCCCTTGGATATTGTATAGAGAGACTCCAGAGATGCATATATGGCTCACAGGGGTGGCGAGAACACTTGAATAACTAAATACACAACATTTCAAATATATAACCCACTCCATCATATAATAGGTTGGGCAGAACCTGCCTACCAAGGCCTTTGTCTACTAAGTCCTTTCTTTTCTTCTCTTTCCCTTTTTCACTTTCTTTTCACACTTCTTAAGTCTTACGAATATTACCAATCTTCTATCTTTTTGCTTCACTTCTCTCGTTCCTTACTTCTTGGTTCTTACGGTATTAAGCCCGTTTTTGTTGAATAAAAATCAGTGGGTTAGTTGGATATTACCCACTTTACATAATTTGCTAAACCCTATTTTATGTCTACAGTTACATTGTGTATTGAGAGCTGCCTAAAGGAAGTATTATGTTTCTGAGTTGTAACCTCAGTGTTGTTATTGATTTTCCATATCCTTCTCAATAAAAATTGATTTACCTAAAAAAAAAAAAAACAAGACATCTGTCTGATACCATACTTGGACGATCTTCTTCTGATCGCGCCTTCAGAGGAGATCCTCAGGTCAGACGTGGACAGGGTGTTGGGCATTCTTCGGTCGGTGGGGTGGCTCCCCAACCTGTTGAAGTCTCAGCTTCTCCCTTCCTCGGTCAGGAGATTCCTGGGGGTGCTTCTGGACTCAGACAAACAGGTGTCCTTTTTGCCGGAGGATCACAAAACGTCCCTTGTGTCACGAATCTCTTCCCTGAGAGCTCAATGGTCCCCCACGCCCCGGGAATCCATGTCGGTCCTGGGGTCTATGACGGCGTGCATCCCTTCAGTCATGTGGGCCCAGGCACATTCCAGGTGCCTTCAGGACCACATTCTGGGGCATTGGAATCGCCTCCCTCCTCCCTCAACAAGAGAGTTTGCTTGTCGGTGAGGTGGTGTCCTCCCTCAGTGGTGGTTGTCCCCGGCGAATGGGCCAACGGAGTCTCTTGGTCTCGGACTCCTCTGGTTACGGTGACGACGGATGCCAGCCAGCGGGGCTGGGGGGCGGTGGTATCGGGGTCCCCGTTTCAAGGTATCTGGGGTCCTCTGATAAGCTCTCGCTCTTCCAACTTCCGCGAACTCAAAGCGGTAGAGGACGCTCTTCTGGCTGCGCAGAATTTGGTCCGGGGGTCACATGTGTTGGTGTATTCGGACAATGTGACCACTGTGGCCCATCTTCGTCATCAAGGCAGCACCCGGTTTCGCGACCTAAAAGTGATCTCCAGCCGCATCTTCCTCTGGGCCGAGAGTTCTCTCCTGTCTCTCTCGGCAGTCCATCTCAAGGGAGACTTGAACTCTCAGGCGGATTATTTAAGCCGCAGAGATCTCCACCCAGGGGAGTGGAGCCTAGACCAGGCAGTTTTTTGCAGCCTGGTGGTGCGCTGGGGAGTTCCAGAGGTGGATTTATTCGCCTCAAGGCTCAATTGCAAAGTAAGAACATTCTTCTCCCTCAACCCCAGGGACGGAGCAGTTGGGGTGGATGCCTTCTCCCACGCTTGGCCGTTTCATCTAGCCTACGCGTTTCCTCCGCTCCCTCTGCTAGCCAGGGTTCTGCGGAAGATCAGGGACGAGCGGGTTCCGACTATCCTAATTGCCCCGGTCTGGCCAAAGAGAAGCTGGTTCAATCTGATCAGGTCTCTCCGGGTGGACGGTCCTGTGCATCTGGGGGAGGACCTAAGCCTCCTCTCACAGGGTCCGTTCTTCCATCCGGCTCCGCAGCGTCTCAGTTTGGCTGCCTGGATTCTGAGGCCCGAGTGCTGAAGGCCCAGGGCCTTTCCGAGAAAGTTATCGCAACCTTGCAGGATTGCCGTAAGCCAGTCACTAATTCCATCTACAATAAGATTTGGAAGAAGTTCTCCTCCTGGTGTGGGGCCCGGGTTCCGGATCCCTTTGCTCCAAATGTTTCTCAGATTTTGGACTTCTTGCAGCAAGGGTTGGATCTGGGTCTTAAACCTAGCACCCTTAAGGTCCAGGTGGCTGCCTTGAGTTCTGTGTTTGATGTGAGACTGGCTGATCATCGTTGGGTCAAACGTTTCATGGTGGCGGCTTCCAGACGGTGTCCCTGTCGGAGGAGTGTCTTCCCCTCCTGGGATCTGAATATTGTGCTTACGAGCCTGACTCGTTCTCCTTATGAGCCCCTGACGGATTGCTCCATGAGGTCCTTGTCTCATAAGCTCGCTTTCCTGGTGGCTATTACTTCAGCAAGGAGAATTGGTGAACTTCAGGCCTTGTCCATCCGTGAGCCCTATTTGACGGTGCGGGATGACAGCATTGTTTTTCAGTTGGATCCGTCGTTTCTGCCGAAAGTGGTGTCGGAGTTTCATCGATCTCAGTCAATCGTTCTACCATCCTTCTGTCAACATCCTAGATCTGCGAAGGAGGTGGAATTCCACTCGCTGGATGTCCGTCGCCTGGTGCTACACTACCTAGAGGTCACGGCTCCCTGGCGTATTGACCAGAATTTATTCATTCAGCATTTTGGTCGCAGCAAGGGCCGGAAGGTGGCTAAAGGCACTATCGCCAATTGGATAAAGAGAGCTATCACGGATGCCAATCTCGGTCAAGGCCTCTCGGCTCCTACTGGTTTTACGGCCCATTCTACCCGGGCCACTTCGGTCTCCTGGGCTGAGCGTGCTGGGGCTTCTCCAGAGCAGCTCTGTAAGGCGGCTACGTGGTCTTCGCTACATACCTTCACCAAACACTATCGTTTGGATGTGTTGGCTGGCAGGGACTTGGCCTTTGGCCGGAAGGTCCTGCAAGCTGTTGTCCCTCCCTAGGTAAGGATTCGTGGGCATTCCTCCTATGCTGTCGTGGAAGGTGACTAGAGAAAATAGAATTATTCTTACCGTTAATTCGGTTTCTAGGAAACCTTCCACGACAGCACTTATTTCCCTCCCTAATTTCCTGGTTTATGGATTTTATGCTTGTTTCTTATGCGTTCTGGGTTTGTTGTAAGACACTGGCTAATGGGAGGTGGGAGGGGCCTTTTAACCTCTCTTGTGTTCTTGTCCCCATTAGGGCGTGGCGAGGCTACCTCCTATGCTGTCGTGGAAGGTTTCCTAGAAACCGAATTAACGGTAAGAATAATTCTATTTTCTGGTGCTGTACCCATGCTCTTCCAGTTGCCCTGGTGCCGGTGGCAAACTGGGTAATAAAGGGATTAATGCCAGCTTTTTTTTATTGGCAGCTGGCACTAAGCCCGAGATTTATAATGTCGGGCCAACGTTAGACCCAGCCACTAGGAATCTCTAGTGAATAGTCAAAAAATATACCACACTGAGAAAAATCTTATTTGAAAAAAAAAAAAAAACACAAACAAAATTCGGACTCCATCTTTATTATAAAGACCTGACATAGTCCACAACGAAGATCCCACGACGCTCGATCGCCTCCGATGTAGTCCACAACGAAGGTCCCATGATGCTCGATCACCTCTGCTACATCCAGAGATTGCAGCAAGGGATCAAGTGTCCTCTTCCTACAGTCTCTGGGGTTAGAGTTATGGTGCATTGTATGGCAATGATCTGTCATACAGTGCACCATGACTATGATCCCAGTGACTACAATAAGAGGACACTTAATCCCTTGTTGCACCCATATATCCACGCATGCACCCATCCATCCACGCACGCAGAGACATCCACGCACGCAGAGACATCCACGCACGCAGAGACATCCATCCATGCAATATGCATGCACGCACACATCCATCCATGCAATATCCATGCACGCACACATCCATGCATGCACACATCCAATATGGATGCACGCACACATCCATGCGCGCACACATCCATCCATTCATACTTGCCTCATTCACGATCCACCGATGAGGAGGAGCCCGGGAGAGGAGGAGGGGCCCACATGGAGCAGAGGGAGGAAGCTGACTGGTGGGTGCAGCCCGCCAGGAGAGGTGAGGGGGTGTGTGGGGGGGGGGGTTTGACACAGGGCTGGATGTGGGGGGGGCAACACTGAAGTGGGTGATGAGGCTGACCGGCGGGTGCAGCTCGCCGGCAGATAGGAAAAAGGGGGGGGGGGGCTTCTGGGAGGGACGCGGGGTCCCTGATGAGCTCTGGAGCGGGAGGGGGCTAAGGAGAGGGAGGGCACCCGCCGATCTGCCCCTCCAGATCTGATTGGAGAGCTCCAATCAGATTTGGAGGGGTGAATCGCTCTGATCGGCAGTTTCACTTTTAACTGCCAATCAGAGTGACTTTAGCCACGGGGGGCCTAAGCCATCCTGCAGCTCCGGTGACTTGTCACTGGCCTGGTCACCGGAGCTGCAGGAGAGCATACAAGCCATGACGTTATAGAGATATCATAGGTCGGGAGCGCACCGGCTTCCAGGACGTCTCTATAACGTCAAAGGTTGGGAAGGGGTTAAAGGGAACCTGTCATCTCTTTTTTGCCCCCAAACCTATCACTACCTGTCCCTGCACTTTGCTACTACATCCCTAATCCTTTCTGCGTCACCGAAAAATGTAATATGCAGCGCTGGTGTCCTGAAATGAGTTTGTATGTTCTTCCTGTGTCCTCCAGGCACTCCACTTTCCTCGCACAACTGAAATACAGATCGGAGGTTTACATTGTGAACACCAATAAGAAGAGCGTTGCAAATGTATTTAAAAGTGCTATTGAATGATTGGCACTATATAAATGACAAAACTATATTATTCATCATCATTGTTGGTGACACAGGGATGGTTAGGGATGTGCTAGGAAGGTGCAGGGACAGGTAGGGATAGGTTAGGGGGTAAAAGGAGCTGTCAGGTAAACCTAAAATTGGCTTTGCCAGATTTTCTATTGTCAGCAAAGGTAAGCCAGGCAGCTGCAGGCTGCTAGACCCTGCTATTTGGTGTTACCTTCACTGGCAATGGAAAATCCAGGAAAACCCTATTTTTTATTTTTTTTTTATTTATAAAAATTGAGGAGGGCTTCGCTAGATTTTCTATTGCCAGCAACGGGAACCCAGGCAGCTGTGGGCTGCTGAACCCCACCGCTTGGTGTTACCTTCACTGGCAATGGAAAATCCAGAGAAAACCCTATTTAAAAAAAACCAAAAAAAAAAAAAACAATTGACATGGGCTTCGCCAGATTTTCTATTGCCAGCAAAGGTAACCCAGGCAGCTGAGGGCTGGAATTCTCAGCGTGGTAAGGCTCAAGCATTCTGGGCCCCTCACACTGAAAATCGCAGCCCACAGCCGCCCCAGAATAGGCGCCTCAATTAGAGATGCCAAAACTGGGCTACTCCACTCTTCCAAATGCTCTGTGTGGTAGCAGACTACATAATAATGGGGTTAGGCTGGCTTCACACTTGTGCTTCCCTCCACAGCGTCCTATGGAGGGGAACCGCAAGCTGAGCGCAGGCACTGCAAGTCCCTATGTTTAACATGGGGACGCGGGTGCCTGCGCTCAGGTGCAGATTGGCGTGCGCACCCATTCACTGCAATGTATGATTTGTAAGCATGCAGATTCATGGGAACAAATCACACACTCTCGTCTGCACCAAGAAATCGACATGTCCAGGTTCATGCGACGACCAATGCAGATCCGATAGCAGCTGATCAATTTACAGGCTCGCAAAAAGATCAGCTGATGTCCTGGCCGGGACATCACCTGATGACTTTACTGGCCAATAAACTAATCAGCTGATTCAGTCAGCTGACTTGGACAGTTGATTACTTTACCGGCAGCACATCGATTCTGCTGCGCCATGGACCGACGCCCTCTCCCATCGGATAGGTGAGTTTAAATACTTTTTTTATATATATAATAAGCTTTAGCAGCATATGTACAGGCAGCCCCAGGACACATACACACGTACTTACCATCTCAATGAGGTGACCCACATCAATCATCAAACGAGCATGAAAGATATGCTCATCTTCACACGCCACATGTGAACAGCCACAGAACTCAGAATTCCAAAATGGTGACAGTTCCTGTGTGACATCACAGCCTCCTGCAACTCAGCTTATAAGTGGAGGAATAGCACATTGTGTGAAGAGCAATGTGTTATTCCAGTGCTTATAATAGAACCTATGGAGGGAAGTGCGCACTAAAAAGCGCAAACAATCGACATGATCATTCTTTTTATGGACGCGCTTTCTACCCCAAAAGCGCATCCGCAAAAAATACACTGTGTGTGAACGGTAAGTGAAAATCCATTTACTTTGCTGGTAACACAGATGCAGGTGCGCTTTTAGGGTTAAACGCTGCTGAAAAAAAACAACAAAAAAAAATCAGCAGTCTGTGAAGGTAGCCTTATCTGTGTAGGTCCCCTGCTGTAATCTGTGTACATCCCTTGCACCTCCTGTACAGTATACACCCCAGGCCCCTGTGACACCCCTGCATCCCTCCCCTGTATAGGGGGTGAGCCTGCCATCATACAGGTGCACAGGGGGTGAGCCTGCCATCATACAGGCGCACAGGGGGTGAGCCTGCCATCATACAGGGGGGAAGCCTGCCATCATACAGGGGGTGAGCCTGCCATCATACAGGTGTACAGGGGGTGAGCCTGCCATCATACAGGGGTACAGGGGGTGAGCCTGCCATCATACAGGGGTACAGGGGGTGAGCCTGCCATCATACAGACGCACAGGGGGTGAGCTTGCCATCATACAGGTGTACAGGGGGTGAGCCTGCCATCATACAGGTGTACAGGGGGTGAGCCTGCCATCATACAGGTGTACAGGGGGTGAGCCTGCCATCATACAGGTGTACAGGGGGTGAGCCTGCCATCATACAGGTGTACAGGGGGTGAGCCTGCCATCATACAGGTGTACAGGGGGTGAGCCTGCCATCATACAGGTGTACAGGGGGTGAGCCTGCCATCATACAGGGGGTGAGCCTGCCATCATACAGGGGTACAGGGGGTGAGCCTGCCATCATACAGGTGTACAGGGGGTGAGCCTGCCATCATACAGGGGGTGAGCCTGCTATCATACAGACGCACAGGGGGTGAGCCTGCCATCATCCAGGTGTACAGGGGGTGAGCCTGCCATCATACAGGGGTACAGGGGGTGAGCCTGCCATCATACAGGGGGTGAGCCTGCCATCATACAGGTGTACAGGGGGTGAGCCTGCCATCATACAGGGGGTGAGCCTGCCATCATACAGGTGTACAGGGGGTGAGCCTGCCATCATACAGGTGTACAGGGGGTGAGCCTGCCATCATACAGGGTACAGGGGGTGAGCCTGCCATCATACAGGGGTACAGGGGGTGAGCCTGCCATCATACAGGGGGTGAGCCTGCCATCATACAGGGGTACAGGGGGTGAGCCTGCCATCATACAGGGGGTGAGCCTGCCATCATACAGGGGGTGAGCCTGCCATCATACAGGGGGTGAGCCTGCCATCATACAGGGGTACAGGGGGTGAGCCTGCCATCATACAGGGGGTGAGCCTGCCATCTTACAGGTGTACAGGGGGTGAGCCTGCCATCATACAGGGGTACAGGGGGTGAGCCTGCCATCATACAGGGGTACAGGGGGTGAGCCTGCCATCATACAGGGGTACAGGGGGTGAGCCTGCCATCATACAGGGGGTGAGCCTGCCATCATACAGGTGTACAGGGGGTGAGCCTGCCATCATACAGGGGTACAGGGGGTGAGCCTGCCATCATACAGGTGTACAGGGGGTGAGCCTGCCATCATACAGGGTACAGGGGGTGAGCCTGCCATCATACAGGGGTACAGGGGTGAGCCTGCCATCATACAGGGGGTGAGCCTGCCATCATACAGGGGGTGAGCCTGCCATCATACAGGGGTACAGGGGGTGAGCCTGCCATCATACAGGGGGTGAGCCTGCCATCATACAGGGGGTGAGCCTGCCATCATACAGGGGGTGAGCCTGCCATCATACAGGGGTACAGGGGGTGAGCCTGCCATCATACAGGGGGTGAGCCTGCCATCTTACAGGTGTACAGGGGGTGAGCCTGCCATCATACAGGTGTACAGGGGGTGAGCCTGCCATCATACAGGGGTACAGGGGGTGAGCCTGCCATCATACAGGGGTACAGGGGGTGAGCCTGCCATCATACAGGGGGTGAGCCTGCCATCATCCAGGTGTACAGGGGGTGAGCCTGCCATCATACAGGGGTACAGGGGGTGAGCCTGCCATCATACAGGTGTACAGGGGGTGAGCCTGCCATCATACAGGGGTACAGGGGGTGAGCCTGCCATCATACAGGGGTACAGGGGGTGAGCCTGCCATCATACAGGGGGTGAGCCTGCCATCATACAGGGGGTGAGCCTGCCATCATACAGGGGTACAGGGGGTGAGCCTGCCATCATACAGGGGGTGAGCCTGCCATCATACAGGGGGTGAGCCTGCCATCATACAGGGGGTGAGCCTGCCATCATACAGGGGTACAGGGGGTGAGCCTGCCATCATACAGGGGGTGAGCCTGCCATCTTACAGGTGTACAGGGGGTGAGCCTGCCATCATACAGGTGTACAGGGGGTGAGCCTGCCATCATACAGGGGTACAGGGGGTGAGCCTGCCATCATACAGGGGTACAGGGGGTGAGCCTGCCATCATACAGGGGGTGAGCCTGCCATCATCCAGGTGTACAGGGGGTGAGCCTGCCATCATACAGGGGTACAGGGGGTGAGCCTGCCATCATACAGGTGTACAGGGGGTGAGCCTGCCATCATACAGGGGTACAGGGGGTGAGCCTGCCATCATACAGGGGTACAGGGGGTGAGCCTGCCATCATACAGGGGGTGAGCCTGCCATCATACAGGGGGTGAGCCTGCCATCATACAGGGGTACAGGGGGTGAGCCTGCCATCATACAGGGGGTGAGCCTGCCATCATACAGGGGGTGAGCCTGCCATCATACAGGGGTACAGGGGGTGAGCCTGCCATCATACAGGGGGTGAGCCTGCCATCTTACAGGTGTACAGGGGGTGAGCCTGCCATCATACAGGTGTACAGGGGGTGAGCCTGCCATCATACAGGGGTACAGGGGGTGAGCCTGCCATCATACAGGGGTACAGGGGGTGAGCCTGCCATCATACAGGGGGTGAGCCTGCCATCATCCAGGTGTACAGGGGGTGAGCCTGCCATCATCCAGGGGGTGAGCCTGCCATCATCCAGGGGGTGAGCCTGCCATCATCCAGGTGTACAGGGGGTGAGCCTGCCATCATCCAGGTGTACAGGGGGTGAGCCTGCCATCATACAGGTGTACAGGGGGTGAGCCTGCCATCATCCAGGGGTACAGGGGGTGAGCCTGCCATCATACAGGGGTACAGGGGGTGAGCCTGCCATCATCCAGGGGTACAGGGGGTGAGCCTGCCATCATACAGGGGGTGAGCCTGCCATCATACAGGTGTACAGGGGTGAGCCTGCCATCATCCAGGGGTACAGGGGGTGAGCCTGCCATCATACAGGGGGTGAGCCTGCCATCATACAGGTGTACAGGGGGTGAGCCTGCCATCATACAGGGGTACAGGGGGTGAGCCTGCCATCATACAGGTGTACAGGGGGTGAGCCTGCCATCATACAGGGGTACAGGGGGTGAGCCTGCCATCATACAGGGGTACAGGGGGTGAGCCTGCCATCATACAGGGGGTGAGCCTGCCATCATACAGGGGGTGAGCCTGCCATCATACAGGGGTACAGGGGGTGAGCCTGCCATCATACAGGGGGTGAGCCTGCCATCATACAGGGGGTGAGCCTGCCATCATACAGGGTACAGGGGGTGAGCCTGCCATCATACAGGGGGTGAGCCTGCCATCTTACAGGTGTACAGGGGGTGAGCCTGCCATCATACAGGTGTACAGGGGGTGAGCCTGCCATCATACAGGGGTACAGGGGGTGAGCCTGCCATCATACAGGGGTACAGGGGGTGAGCCTGCCATCATACAGGGGTGAGCTGCCATCATCCAGGTGTACAGGGGGTGAGCCTGCCATCATCCAGGGGGTGAGCCTGCCATCATCCAGGGGGTGAGCCTGCCATCATCCAGGTGTACAGGGGGTGAGCCTGCCATCATCCAGGTGTACAGGGGGTGAGCCTGCCATCATACAGGTGTACAGGGGGTGAGCCTGCCATCATCCAGGGGTACAGGGGGTGAGCCTGCCATCATACAGGGGTACAGGGGGTGAGCCTGCCATCATCCAGGGGTACAGGGGGTGAGCCTGCCATCATACAGGGGGTGAGCCTGCCATCATACAGGTGTACAGGGGGTGAGCCTGCCATCATCCAGGGGTACAGGGGGTGAGCCTGCCATCATACAGGGGGTGAGCCTGCCATCATACAGGTGTACAGGGGGTGAGCCTGCCATCATCCAGGGGTACAGGGGGTGAGCCTGCCATCATACAGGGGTACAGGGGGTGAGCCTGCCATCATCCAGGGGTACAGGGGGTGAGCCTGCCATCATACAGGGGGTGAGCCTGCCATTATACAGGGCTGTGCCCTCCCTACACTCATTCCTCCACCCTCCACCATTGCCCACACATTCTCTGCGGCCGCTCTTGCTCCCTGGATATGGAGCCGTGTTTGCCTCTGAGGAGGAGGCGCCATAGCCGTTGACATGTCTCACATTTACACATGAATCCACCATGCGTTGTTTGCAGTGTAAGCATATGGTGGAAGGAGGAAAGAGAAGAAGTAGAAAGAAAGAAAGAAAGCCAAATGAAATAAATAAATCTTATTCCGTCGCCTGCCTCCACCTCTCCTTTAAGAAGCTCGGACCTGGCTATGACATCACGAAGGCTCCGCAGTGACCTGACCAATCAGAGGTCCCCGACACCGTCACATGGCCCTCAGGACGCTGTGAGTTCTGGGGCTTCATTGTGTCAAGCAGCCAATGAGCTTTCGCCGTGTGAAGCCCCTCCCATCAGGTGTGACTCCTCCCACCAGAGGGCGTGTCTCTTCCTTACTACCGTGTTGCGTCGTTTCCGGCCGCTGCCGAAGCTTCCCCGAGCGGAGTGAAGAAACAACAGCCGCCATTTTGTTTGTGTGTGAGGGACGGAAAATTGGATGAGAGCAGGAGATTCCAAGAGCCCCAGGAAGACGGCGAGATAACGGGCGCGTCCCCGGCACCTGCTGTGGAGCCGCCGAGCCTGAGCAGCAGCCCCGTACCGCCTCCAGCCCATGGCGAGCCGGGACTCCGCTGCCCCGTAGATCCCTAGAGATCCGCGGCTGCATCCAGTCGTGTGTTCCGCCTAGTCCCTTCCCCCCCCCCTCTCTCCCCTATAGCGGCTGCGCCCCAGCTGAAGCGTTGTGTACGGCGGGGTGAGGAGGCTCCGGAGCGGGGTGGAGGGCTGAGGACGGTCCGGAGCGCAGTGAGCGGGGCCAGGCCGCACCGCCTACATTCCCCTGCTCCCCGAGCCCTGCGATGTGACGAGCCGCCGGTGACCAGCGATGCCGCCCCGGCTCTGCCTGTGGCCCTAAGCTCGTCCCGCGCTCCCCTTTGTGCTGAGCCCTGTGATCGGAGCCTGCCTGGAGCGTCTTTGTGTAGGATGACGTCTGTGCACAGGGCCCGGCTGCTCTCGGCATCAGGAGCCCGGTGTGGGGTGGCCGTCCTGCGCACTGCCCGCAGCCTGTAGGCCCCATCCTCTCTAGTAGTCCACTCCGTTTACGTTCCTAGTCCCCGGGGTCAGCAGGCGAGTACACAGCCGGGGGCACGACCGCAGTCATGGCCGAAAACCTGGTGGATCCAGGGCCACCGTCAGCCAAGAAGCCCAAGATCTCCTCCCCGGCCCTGTCTTCCAGCGATGGTCCAGGTGAGTGTGTGGCTCTGCATGAGGTGACTGCTGTTAGATCCTGTGCTTGTAAGCTACAGCAGCCTCCACACTTCTATAGGGCATTCGGGGTGACGACTGCAGATCTATAGGGCATCCAGGGGGACGTCTGCAGATCTATAGGGCATTCGGGGTGACGTCCACCGTCTGTGGGGTGACGTCTGCAGATCTATAGGGCATCCAGGGGTGACGTCTGCAGATCTATAGGGCATTCGGGGTGACGTCCACCCGTCTGTGGGGTGACGTCTGCAGATCTATAGGGCATTCGGGTGACGTCCACCCGTCTGTGGGGTGACGTCTGCAGATCTATAGGGCATCCAGGGGGACGTCCACCTGTCTGTGGGGTGACGTCTGCAGATCTATAGGGCATCCAGGGGGACGTCCACCCGTCGTCTGCAGATCTATAGGGCATTCGGGGGTGACGTCCGGCTTGCCGTGGCCACGTGATAATCACGCCTCTATAGGCCATCTGGGGTGAAGTCCATCCATCTCCAGGGTGTCCGTGCATCTACTGGGCATTCAGGGAGACAGCCACCCATCTGTGGGGTGCGTGCAGGTAACGCTCACGTTCTATTGGGAATCCGGGGTGACGTCCACCTGTGTAGTGCCAACAAGTGACGTCCGCCCTGGCGTGGTGAGGCTGCAGGCGACAAGCTCGCCTCTATGCAGTGTCTGTGGTGACATCCACCCGCCTGTAGGGCGCTCGCAGGTCTACACTATGTGCAGAATTATTAGATAAGTTGTATTTTAGAGGATTATTTTTATTATTGATCAACAACTATGTTCTCAATCAACCCAAAGACTCATAAATATCAAAGCTTAATATTTCTGGAAGTTGGAGTGATTTTTTTTAGATTTGGCTATCTTAGGAGGATATCTGTTTGTGCAGGTAACTATTACTGTCCAGAACTGTTAGGCAACTTAATAAAAAACATATATATTCCCATCTCATTTGTTTATTTTCACCAGGTAAACCAATATAACTGCACAAAATTTAAAAAAAAAACATTTCTGACATGCAAAAACAACCCCCCCCCCAAAAAAAAAAATTAGCGACTAATATAGCCACCTTTGTTTATGATGACACTCATCCATCCATAGATTCTGTCAGTTGCTCGATCTGTTTACGATCAACATTGCGTGCAGCAGCCACCACAGCCTCCCAGACACTGTTCCGAGAGGTGTACTGTTTTCCCTCCCTGTAGATCTCACATTTTAGGAGGGACCACAGGTTCTCTATGGGTTCAGATCAGGTGAACAAGGGGGCCATGTTGTTATTTTTTCTTCTTTTAGACCTTTACTGGTCAGCCACGCTGTGGAGTAGTTGGATGCATGTGATGGAGCATTGTCCTGCATGAAAATCATATTTTTCTTGAATGATGCCAACTTCTCCCTGTACAACTGTTTGAAGAAGTTGTCTTCCAGAAACTGGCAGTAGGTCCGTGAGTTGAGCTTCACTCCATCCTCAACCTGAAAAGGTCCCACAAGTTCATCTTTTATTCCTGCCCATACCAGTACTCCACCTTGCTGGCGGCTGAGTCGGAGTGGAGCTCTCTGCCCTTTACTGATCCAGCCTCTGGCCCATCAAGAGTCACTCTCATTCATCAGTCCATAAAACCTTTGAAAAATCTTCTTAAGATATTTCTTGGCCTAGTCTTGACGTTTTATGTTTCTTGTTCAAAGGTGGTCGTTTTTCAGCCTTCCTTACCTTGGCCATGTCCCTGAGTATAGCACACCTTGTGCTTTTTTTTTTTTTTTACAATAGTTTTTTATTGTTTTTTTTTATTGAAAGGAATTTTGCATTTAACAAATTAACATTAAAATGACAGAGTAAATTTGTTAGTGAACAAATACCCAAAGTACATCTAAGCAATTTAAATGCTACATTGATTTATGATTATTTGGGTACTTAGACCAGATCCAAACAATGAAGCCAACTTACAGAAGAACTGGGGAAGGAGAAGGGTAAGGAGGAATGGGGGGTGGATTAAGGGGGGAAAAAATAGAATTTCTGTTCCTTTAAAATCAGTTTAGAAAACCAGGAGTCCTAGTAGCTTTTGATATATCATATTAAGGAGCCCTGTCTTATTAGATAGTGATCATTGGATATGCGTGACTTTATTGATGAAACCACCAACAAGGAGACAAAACACTTACCGTATATACTCGTGTATAAGCCGACCCCCCCTACTTTTGCCCCCAAAATCTGGGAAAACCTATTGACTCGTGTATAATCCGAGGGTGGACCCCAGCACAGGTATACAGCAGCCTCCCCAGTGGTATATACAGGCCCCAGCAGTGTTACAGCAGCCTCCCCAGTGGTATATACAGCAGCCTCCCCAGTGGTATATACAGCAGCAGCCCAGTGGTAGTATACAGCAGCCCCAGTGGTAGTATACAGCAGCCCGCCCACCACCCCCATCAGTATACAGGCCCCCCCATCAGGATCCAGGTCCCCCCCTCCTTGCTCCGCAAAACCTGCAAAGGAAAATCATTATACTTATCACTGTCCTACCGCCGCTGCCATCGCGATCCCCGTCTTCTTCCAGCGTCTTCCAGTTTCCTGTGGTCGGCGCAGGCAATGACGTCATTGCCTGCCACCACAGGAAGCCGGAAGACTGGGATCGCGATGACAGCGGCGGTCCGGCGGCGACAGGACAGTGATAAGTATAATGATTTTCCTTTGCAGGTTTTGCGGAGCAAGGAGGGGGGGCCCTGGATCCTGATGGGGGGCCTGTATACTGATGGGGGTGGCGGGCGGCTGTATACTGGGTATATACTCGCGTAAAGCCGAGGGGGGACTTTTCAGCCCAATTTTTGGGCTGAAAAACTCGGCTTATACGCGAGTATATACGGTAATCTGGACAGGGGATTGTATTGTACACAGATGAGATCCAGGGGTCCCACCAATTCAGCACCTTTGTCGTTCTTTTAATGTCATGAGCCAATATCAACTCGTATTGCAGATGCAAATTTAATCGGTATAGAAGTTCATCCTGATTTGGTATGTCTGGTGTTTTCCAGTGTTTGGAAACGCAATGTTTGGCTGCAATCAGAACGTTCGTCACAATGGGCGTATTGGGGACGGCCAGTCTGTCAGACCTAATCCCAGGAGGGCCACCTTGTGCTTTTTGATACTCCAGTAACGTTGCAGCTCTGAAATATGGCAAAACTGGTGGCAAATGGCATCTTGGCAGCTTCATGCTTGATTTTCCTCAATTCATGGGCAGTTATTTTGCGCCTTTTTTTGCCCAACACGCTTCTTGCGATCCTGTTGGCTATTTGCCATGAAACGCTTGATTGTTCGGTGATCACGCTTCAAAAGTTTGCCAATTTCAAGACTGCTGCATCCCTCTAGGGCGGCCGTCACACGGTTCAATGTTGCGAACGATATCGTTTAAGCGATCTGCTTTTTGATCGCTTAAGCGATATCGTTTGTGCATCGCTGCGTGCAATCAAGCGATTTTACAATGTAATATCGCTTGATCGCTAGATCGCAGATTGGTGAGCAGGAGCTCATATCAAGCGATAAACGCTTGAACAATCTGCTTCATCGTGGTGTGTGACACCACGATGAACGATCTCCCAGCGGCAGAGCCTATGCTGGGAGATGGTATCTATGGTAAACGTCGGGTTACTAAGCGCCGCCCGGCGCCTAGTAACCCGATGTGTACCATAGTTACCAGCGATCTCGCTGCTCCACATCGCTGGTGAGTCTGTCTGTGTGACATCTCACCAGCAATGTGAGCGATATTGTTAGCGATCGCGCGTGCACGTGATCGCTTACAATATCGCTCACGATATAGATACGTGTGACGGCCGCCTAGAAGACATCTCACAATTTTGGACTTTTCAGAACCTGTCAAATCTCTCTTCTGACCCATTCTGCCTAAGGAAAGGCATTTGTCTAATAATTAAGCCCACCTTATATATGGTGTTGATGACATTACACCACACCCCTCCTCATTACAGAGCTGCACATCACCTGATTTACTTAATTGGTAGTTGACTCTCAAGCCTATACAGCTTGGAGTAGGACAACATGTATAAATTGTATCATGTGATCAACATACTAATAAGCTTAATTTTGCAGACAGTGTATAGGGCATCCAGGGAGACTCTACACCTGTCTCTGGGATGCCCACAGGTGACGTCTGTAGGCCATGTGGGGTGCCCGCAGGGTCAAGGGGAGACATCTTGGGAAGGGTTACAGTGTGCCTAGGGTTAATGACCTAGTCCTGTCGGGTGCCGGAGGTGAATTCTTTCCATTCAAGTGAATGGCTAGCAATACTTGGTTGTTACTGCCGCTCTGTTTTATTGACCCCCATAAGTTCTAATATTGATGTTTAGATCAGACATTTATGTAAGCTATGACGTATTTAAGAACTTGACTTGGGTTGAGTACTGTAAGAATAATGAGCCGTTGGAGGAATTCCCTTCTTATGATGGTGGCAGGTACAGACTGGGGACAGTCAGCCATGATCACATTTCACCTCTTTGGTGAATCCTGATTTGTTACTGTTGGCACCTATAATGATTAGTTCCCAAAATGGTGGGCTAGAGCTATCCCTGACATTGTTACTCAGGAGCAAGAATCTGCCAAGGAATACTCTGTTATCTGTTGCTGTGCTGAAAGACTGGAGAGGATTGCCTGTCTTACCTTAGATGTGTTGGGAAAGTGACTTTGTTGTAAATCTGGCAGGTAATCTAGATTGTACAGACACTGTCAGTGATTCCAGTGTCTTAATAGACAACACGCGTTCCTGCTGACAAGTGAAACAAACTGTTCTTGTTCTGTCTGTTGTCCGATTAACATCAGCTCTGTGAGGTGGTCCATGTTGTCTTCAACTAGTCCTAATTGTCTCTGAGTTCCACACAAGATGGTCGATGCATATGTAGCTTTAAGGCATGTACTTGTTACTTCAGGTGAGCACATTTATTTTTTTCTGGAGCGTGTTTCATTAGGACGTTGTATTCTAGACCAGGGTAAGCTACTCGTAACAATTGTCATTTTTTTTTTTCCCATCCAGTATGATTGGCTACATATTCACAGCCCCAACGTTTTACTAATAATATCTTTGCCCTATGTGAATGTGCCTCAATCTGCAAAAATTGTTCAGTGGCAGCAGCATTTTTCCTAAATCTCATCCTCGCACTTCAAGAAGTACTGTTAGCCGATAGGTCTGTAATGAGATGGGTTGTAATTTTTAGTTGCATGTTGTATGTTTTGTTTTTTCCAATCACTTAGGCTATGTGCCCACTGTGTGTTTTTGATTAGTTTCTGCACCAAAAACGCTGTACCCACTGCTTTGTAATGAAAGTCATGTGATTTTCCTACAGCTGTGCCCACATGTATGTTTGTGAATGCTTCATTTTTGTAGCCGAAATGCAGCAAAAAAAATCGCCTGCGTTTCTTTTCATGTTCCCGCAATTGACATGCCTGTTTTTGGGCTGCGTTTTCTCATTTGATTTCATTATAACCTCCCCAAAAAAGCAATACAAATGGATGGGTATTCCTACAGTCCGTTTGTGATGCTTTTTTCCTGCGATTTCCAAAACTAAAACTCTACAATATTCACCCTCCCTGGCGAGCCCACGGTTATCCCTGGTGATTTTCATCTGTGTAGCAGCGGGAGATGTCTATCTGCCAGGACCTTTTGCACCATGTGATTCAGTCTGTCACATGGTGAGCAGGATGTTGCAGATAGATGGACATCTCCCACTGCTGAACAAAGGAAAATCACCAGGTGATCGCTGGCGAGACTGACAAATTGTGTGTGTTTGTGTACCACCTAAAGCAGGATTCACATTTGCAGATTTTGCAGGGATTTCCTGCATGCCCATGCATTCTCACGCAAAAGCAAATTGGATGCTGAAAGCAGCATCAATTTATATATTTTTAATGGATCCATAGGATTCATAATGATACGCCCCCCAGGGGGCGTGTCATTTAGAACTGCGTCCTGGACATGTGCACTTCAGTGATCACAACCTGGAAGTACGGGCACACCAGGATTTGTACTGCCATGTTGTCTGCGTGCCCATAAACACGTGTTCTGATTTCTCACGTGGTACCACGGCTCCATGCGGTAAATGGTGACACCTGGATTCACATGCAGGTGTTTCCATCCCAATTGTCCATGTGGATCCAGTTTGTGACAGATCCAAAAATATGCAAGTGTGAAACCAGCCTTTTATGTTCTGTGTTTGTATGTGCACAAACACAATAGGTTTGTGCAGTTTTTGTTTAAAGACAGCTGCATTTATATGGCAAACGCAGTTCAAAAAATACGCACAGTGGGCACTTAGCCTTACCCTGGTTTCACACTTGCGGTCCCCTCCGCAGGACGCTGGGAGCACAGGCACCGCAAGTCCCTATGTTTAACATAGGGATGCAGGTGCCTGCGCTCTGATGCATATTGGTGTGCGCACCCATTCACTGCAATGTATGATTTGTACGCAGGCAGATGCCTGCGCACAAATCACACACACTCGTCCGCACCCTGAACACAACATGTCATGCTCCTGGTGCGGACGAGACTGTGTGATTTATGCGCAAGCATCCGCATGCGCACAAATCACACATTGCCGGCAATGGGTACGCACGGACATCTGCACATGAGCTCAGGCACTTGCGTCCCCATGTTAAACATAGGGACTTGCGGTGCCGTGCCTGCGCTCAGCTTGCGTGTCCCTTCCGCAGGACGCTGCAGAGGGGACCGCAATTGTGAAACCAGCCTTGGTGGTGCAAATAACGCTGCAAATTAAATTTATGGGTTGCTACAATGGTAATTTTTAAGCTTTTCTACTTTGCTTTTTTGTGGGAATTGTTTAAGGTGTTTTTACATAGTGATTAACAACTTTAGTTTTTGCCATTTTTGGGCTCCTTTTTTTCTATTTTCCTTCTTTGGGAAGTGAATACACAAAACACCAGTTCTGTCTTTTGTGTTTCATTTTATAGTTTAGACCAGGGGTCTCAAACTCGGTTGGGTTGGTGGGCCGCACATAGAAAAAGTGATATCGGGGGGCCGCATTCCTTGTAGACTAAGTGTCATTTTAGCAATGCCAGAATTTTGCTCAATATAGTAAAGTACAAATCCTGATCATCTTCTTGTAGGAATGTCCCCACCCTAACCTCCTTTATGTAGGAATATCCCCGTCTTGTAGTAATGTCCCCATCCTGATCCCCTTCTTGTAGTAATGTCCCCATCCTGATCCCCTTCTTGTAGTAATGTCCCCATCCTGGTCCCTTCTTGTAGTAATGTCCCATCCCTTCTTGTAGAGTCCCTCGTTCTTGTAGTAATGTCCCATCATCCTGAGTTCCTCTTCTTGTAGTAATGTCCCATCCATCCTTTTGTAGTATCCCCGATTCTTGTAGTAATGTCCCCATCTGATCCCCTTCTGTAGATGTCCCCATCTGTCTTTGAGTAATGTCCCATCCTGATCCCCTTCTTGTAGTAATGTCCCCATCCTGGTCCTTCTGTAGTAACGCCCATCTGGTCTCTTCTGTAGTAATGTCCCTTTACCTTTGTAGTAACCCCATCTGGTCTTCTGTAGTAATGTCCCCATCCTATCCTCTGTAGTACGCCCATCCTGTCCTTCTTGTAGTAATGTCCCCATCCTATCCCTTCTTGTATACCCATCCTGATCCTTCTTGTAGTAATGTCCCATCCTGATCCCCATCTTGTAGTAATGTCCCTCTGATCCTTGTGTAATTCCCCAGTCTCTTGTAGTAATGTCCCCATCCTGATCCTCTTCTTGTAGTAATGTCCCCATCCTGTCCTCTTCTTGTAGTAATGTCCCCATCCTGGTCCTCTTCTTGTAGTAATGTCCCCATCCTGGTCCTCTTCTTGTAGTAATGTCCCCATCCTAGGTCCTCTTCTTGTAGTAATGTTCCCACCTGGTCCTCATCATGTAGTAATGCCCCCTTCCTGTTCCCCATCTTGTAGTAATGTCCCCATCTTTTAGTAATGTTCCCTCCCTTGTCATCTTGTAGTAATGTCCCTCATCCTGACGCCATTTTTTAGTGCTATCCCCACATCCTGATCCGCTTTTACGGTGATGTCCCCATAACCTGGTCTCTGTTATTTTTGTTCTCTCTCACTCACACACACTCACACATGTGCACACACTCACATATACACACTCATACATATACACACACACACACTCATTCACATGCACACACATACACCCACACATTCTCAGACATATAAACACATACACACTCACACATACACATATACACACACATACTCATACATTCACACAAACACACACACTCACATATACTCACAAATATACACAACATACTCATCACACACATACTCACTCACATATACACACACGCATATACGCACACTCAGACATATTCACACAAATACATACACTCACACATACACACACTCAGACATTCACACACACACACACTAAGGGCCGCTTCACACTGCAGCATGATCCGGTCCGATTCTGTCCGGGAGGACCCAGACAGCTGCGGACCGGATCATCACACAGGACTGGGGGCTATTATGCCCTCCGGTCCTGTGCGCAGCGCACGCAGCTGCAGCCGCTGACAGGTCAGGACCGGAGGGCATAATAGCCCCCCAGTCCTGTGTGATGATCCGGTCCGCAGCTGTCTGGGTCCTCCCGGACAGAACCGGACCGGATCATGCCACAGTGTGAAGCGGCCCTTACACATACTCACACATACACACACTCACACTACACTCAGACTTACACACATACACTATCACACCTGCCCCCTCCGTCCTCCTCCCCATCACACCTGCCCCCTCCGTCCTCCTCCCCATCACACCTGCCCCCTCTGTCCTCTTCACCATAGCAACTGCCTCCTCCGTCCTCCTCACAATCACATCTGCCCCTTCTGTCCTCTTCACAATCACACCTGCCCCTTCTGTCCTCTTCACAATCACACCTGCCCCCTCTGTCCTCTTCACCATAGCAACTGCCTCCTCCGTCCTCCTCACAATCACATCTGCCCCTTCTGTCCTCTTCACAATCACACCTGCTCCTTCTGTCCTCTTCACAATCACACCTGCCCCTTCTGACCTCTTCACAATCACACCTGCCTTTTCTGTCCTCTCCTCCTCACCATAAGTGCCTCCTCCGTCTCCTCCTCACCATCACAGCTGACACACACATACACACTCACAAATACACTACACACATACACACACACTCATTCACACACTCTCAATCAAACACACCTTTATGATGCTGTGATCCTGTTGTCCATTATGCAAATGCATTGAGCCGCCGCGGTTCCCGGTCTATTGTGACTTCCGGGTCCCGCCTACACAAGCTCCTTCACACTTGTACATCAATGAAGGCGGCGGCCGGCGGACCAATCAGAAGCCTGCAGCTGACGTCGGCGTCAGGAGGCTTCTGATTGGTCCGCCGCCTCTCATTGATGTACAAGTGTGAAGGAGCTTGTGTAGGCGGGACCCGGAAGTCACATAGACCGGGAACCGCAGCGGCTCCATGTATAATGAACCGGGGCATGGCTTTTGTCTCTATAAAGCCCCGGGCCGCAGTGTGAACGCGGCCGCTGCGCCGGGCCGCTGTTGAGACCCCTGGTTTAGACTGTTAAAAATGATGCTTACTAATTGTTAGGTGTTATTCCTATATTTCTATAAAAATCAGCGCTCTGTAAGCTAGATTACTAGTACCTCCACTTCAAAGGGAGGCTTCAATTCGTCAATACCTGCCCAGTAAGAGGGCCAGGTACGGGATCAAACTATAAGCTGTGCGAGAGTACCTCAGGCTACACTCTCGGCTTTCAGGCCGCTTCACACGCTAGGATATCGTTAACGATATCCTTGAAACGTCACAGATTTGTGATCGTTCAAACTATATCGTTAGTGCGTCGTTGCGTGTAAACAAACAATGTAGGAAGGAAAAATCGTTAGAATGGTCATCAAAAATGTGAGGTCCTGACCTCAAATCTATCGTTCGTCGTCCAATTAACGTCATGGGAAGAAGCAACATCGTTCAGTGTGACACCTTTGAACGATGTCGTTCATACCTTGAACGATGTCGTTCATACCTTGAACGATGTCGTTATACTGAAGATGTTCATACCTTGAACGATGTCGTTCATACCTCTCCTATTCCTGCCGCTTTGTAAAATCGTTCAAACGATCTTCTCCAAATAGCTGGAGCGTTGCCAAATTTAAGATCGTTAACGATATCCTTGCGTGTGACAACGCACTAACGATGCCGGAAGGATCACGGTCACGTGACATGGCTAACGATATCGTTCACCTATATTCTAGCATGTGAAGCGGCCTTTAGAGTTTATGAAGGGAAGGATTCCAGGATCCAGCCTACTGAATGTCCACCTACTCTTCTGGTGAGTGGGAAAATAGTGAGAGACTTGGTCCACCCACTGCTTGATAAAGGTTACCATCTGTACGTTGATAACTTTCAAAACAAGCATCACACTTTTTCAATCCCTCTCTGCCAGAGCTACCGCAGCTTGCGGTGTTGTGCACAGAAACCAGAGGGGTCTCCCTTTGTCGCTAATTGGGCATCCTCTCTCAAAGTGTGAGAGCCGAGCCCAATGTAACGGCAACATGGTTGTCGTCAAGTTAAAAGACAAAAGGGACGTCTTTTTCTTGACCACAATCCATGGTCCCTGCACCACGGCCACTACCGTTAGATGTATCCCAGCACAGGTCCACAAACTGGACTGCCCTTGGGGTACAACAAGCACATGGCGGGGGGGGGGGGGGAGTTGATCTTTCTGATCAAATCCTCCAGCCCTACAGTACCATGCAGAAGGCGAGGGTGTGGTACAAAAACTGTCTGTGCACATTGTACAAATAGCACGTATGCGTTATACAGTGTCATCACGATGTGGAGTCCTGACCACGAACACCTTCCTTCAGTTCCAGGAGGCGGTGATAAAGGGCCTGATGTTTGGAGGCGAGGAGTGAGTGGGTTTCAGGACTCCTGGAACTCAAAGTTCCTGTATGGTACCAGGGCAACATTTTCCCGGTGAGGTGCCGCAAACAGCTAAGACGGTAAGGTCACAAAAAAGGTGCCGGGTCTGCTATAAAAGGGGGATAAGAAGGGACACTTGTTTCCAATGTGAAACCTGTCCTGACGGGTGGATTTGATTTAAATCACGATTTAAATCACTAGTCAGTAAGGCTTGATTTAAATCAGTTATTTAAATCAAAGTTTCTACCTAAACTACCGTATATACTCGTGTATAAGCCGAGTTTTTCAGCCCAAAATTTGGGCTGAAAAGTCTCCCCCTCGGCTTATACACGAGTCAATACGGGTGGGGGCTGTGTCCGGGGCTGTGGAGGCTGCAGGAGGCGGGGGGGGGGGGGGCTGCTGTATGAGCGGCCCCGTCAAGTGGGGCCGCTCATTAAATATGCACTGCTTCCCCCTGTCAATCAGTGGCAGGGGGAAGCAGTGCATATAGCCCCCAAATGCTGGCACTCGCCCCCCTTGTAAGGGGCCCCCCCTGCTGGTTATATTACCATCCCGGTCTTCTGATCAGCGCCGCTCCTCGGTGCTCCGTCTGTCCGTACTGCTGCATCCGGGATCTCCGGCCGTCGCAGGCATATGACGTCGTCGGGGATCCCGGATGTAGCAGGACGAGAGCAGAGAGGACGGAGCGCCGAGGAGCAGCGCTGATCAGAAGACCGGGATGGTAAGAGAAGCGGGGGGGGGGGCCCTTGCAAGGGGGATCGAGTGCCAGCATTTGGGGGCTGCTGGGGAACCCCTGGGGGCTGCTGTGTACCCCCCCTGGGGGCTGCTGTGTACCCCCCTGGGGGCTGCTGTGTACCCCCCCTGGGGGCTGCTGTGTACCCCCCCTGGGGGCTGCTGTGTACCCCCCCTGGGGGCTGCTGTGTACCCCCCCTGGGGGCTGCTGTGTACCCCCCCTGGGGGCTGCTGTATACCACCACTGGGGAGGCCTGTATACCACACTGCTGGGGGCTGTATACCTGTGCTGGGGTCCACCCTCGGCTTATACACGAGTCAATAGGTTTTTCCAGATTTTTGAGGCAAAAGTAGGGGGTCGGCTTATACACGAGTATATACGGTAGTTCTTGCTACTTTAACATGCAAGTAGATGAAGATTTTTAGAATCACTTTTTATATTACTTTTTTCTCCCCAGTTTAATGGGTTAATCATTCATATTTGGACACCACTGTTCTGTTGTACTTAGGAAGGAGAAAAATAATCCTGACCTTAATAACAATTTAAATAGATTTATTCAACTGAAACAATAACAACATTACAGCATAAGTTATTTGCTTAAACAAACATCCATGATTGTTAACTAACTTGGCTAAACAAAATATATATATTTTAAGAAACTTAGACTGTCAGCCCAGCCAACACATGAAAAACTTAAATACTACTGTCCCTGCTGTCCACTGTAGCTCACTTGTCGTCATCTTCGTCATCATCTTCTTCTTTGTTCCTATTCATAATCTGGAAAAGAAAAACAAGCTTTCCTGCTTTATTGGGTCCCAACCGATTTCTCGGTTTCTCGGTAATTCCAGAATTTTTCACTCAATGTAGTAATGTTCAAATCCTGATCTCCTTTTAGTAAAGTCTCAACCGTGGTTCCCTTCTTGTAGTAATGCCCCCATCTTGGTCCCCTTCTTGTAATAACATCCTCATACTGGTCCCCATCCTATATTAATGTCCCCCATCCTGATCGCCTTCTTGAAGTAATGTCTCCTTCCTGGTCTTCCCTTGTAGTAATGTCCCCATCCTGGTCCCCTTCTTGTAATAATGTCCTCATACTGGTCCCCATCCTATATTAATGTCCCCCATTCTAGTCCTTCTTGTAGTAATATTCCATCCCGATCTTGTAGTAGTGCCACTATCTTGGTCCTCATCTTGTAGTAATGTCCCGATCCTTGTCCTCATCATGTAATAATGTCCCCATTCTGGCCCTCATCTTGTAGTAATGTCCTCATCCTGGACCTCTTGTAGTAATATCCCCATCCTGATGCCACTTTGTAGTGATGTCCCAACCTGGTCTCTCTTCTTTTTGCGTTCACACACAGTCTCTTATACACACACTCATACACGGAAATACACATTGACACACACTATGGACCGTGGCGGCCCCTTACACAGCTCACCGTGGCGGGCCCCTGCACGGTGGATCCCGGCATCCTCACATTGTCTATGGTTCCGCGGGCCGCACTTTGAAGCTCCAGGGGCCGCATGCGGCCCCCGGGCACTGTGTTTGAGACCCCTGGTTTAGACCCTGATATTGGATATTGACAATATTTGCCAAAAAATGAGCTGGAGTCAATGCTTGTCCCATTCGTTTGTTTACTGCTTGTAATTTAATTCTGTCCATGTGTAGTTCTGTTTTTAAGTGTTCACTCAGTTCCTTCCAAATTTCAACAGCATCCGCAATAAAACAGCTACTTTTCTGTATTTTGTTTAAAGCTTGAGAGACGGGTTTCAGGAAGCTCAGCATATGTTCAACATTTCTCTTAAGCCCAATGTTGAGGATTTTGGCCGTGACAGTGCCATCTATTTTATCTCGATTTTCTTCACAAAGTGTCAACAGAATAGGGCAGTTTTTGATATACTGCTCAAAACAGTCCACCACAGAGTTCCATCTAACATCTTGTGGGAGCGTTAGCTTGGTTCCACCCATCCTTTTCAGAGCTGCTGCAGCAAAATGATTATTACGGAAGTATTTAGCAATTTCAACAACATTAGCCTTTATTTCTGGAACACTTAAGTCTTTGGCTAAGAGGTGCAGCAAATGAGCACTGCAACCATATGTTATTAGCAGCTTTGTATTCCCTCCCTGCTCTTCTAAATCTCTTCTCATCTTGGATACGTTTGCAGCATTGTCAGTGACCAAACTGCGTACTAGACATTTGAATTTTTGTTCACATGTTGTTATAGCTTTTACTGCCACTTCTTGTAAGTATTCTGCTGTGTGTGCATTTCCTGACGTATCAGTTGTTTGTGCAAGGAAGACTTTACCTTCTTCTGTTGTTATACAAGCACATACAATAGGATCATTGTGGACATTACTCCACCCATCAATACTTAGGTTAACAATTTTACCCTCCAGAGCTGTTGCACATTGCTCCATTTCTCTGTCATACACTTGATCCAGCAGTTTCTCTGCAACATCAGCTCTGCTGGGTGGACTGTATCCTGGTCTCAGTGACTGAACCATATTAATGAAATGTGGGTTCTCAGTCAGACGGAAAGAAGAGTTCGTTGCATAAATAAACTTGGCCAATTTTTTCATCAATCAACTCTTTTTCTAATCTGCTAGTTCTTAACACAAACCTATCTATGGTGGTTCCAGGAGGTAAAGTTTTTTTTCTTCCTTTTGGGTGATGGTGATATGTGGCTGTGGGTGTCTGATGATGATGCTGCTGCTAATGAAGCACTATCCTGGATGGATAACTCTGAAACTGTAGAACAGGATGATGGTGATCTTGGAGGTGGATAGTTTCCAGAATCCATGAATTCCCCTAAACAAAAAAAGTCAATGCTGTTATTTTATTGTTTATTATACAATTTCTGCTTATTGTACACAACACATCACTGCCGCTGCCCCAAAAGTAATATTTGTTTTTCTTCATAACTGTACCAAATGACAGTAACATGCAGTAATAATAAGAAATATAATTTTTCTCACACATGACAGTTCAGTCTTTAGAAATAGGATTCAATAAAAATGTTTACCAACCTGAAGATCCTGCCTGTTCAGAAGTGTTTCTTTGGTCCTCTTCATCACCGCACTTCTCATGATGTTGCCTCATTTGCGCCACCAGGCCTTGCATCTCTTTGTTGCATCGTTTGCATTTTGCACGCATGCCTGCCTTACCGATAGGCAAAGGAGCTTCATTAAAATATTCCCAAACTGGGTCTCTTTTACAGCCTGCTGCCATTATAAGGAAATGTAATAAACCTCAGATTGTACACACAAACAGATCCAGACTTGTCTGTCTGTGGCTATGCTGCAGTATTGTGCTCAAAGTTTCACTTTCATTTTCTTGTCTGCTTGCCATTCCTCCTCCTCACACTTAGATTCACATTCTTCGTGTGTTGTGCAGATCTATTCCACTCCCAATAATCAGAAACATTGTCTAACTTCTTGGACTTGGCACTGAAGGGGTTGATTCTGTATTCATAGGTTTGTAGAACAATAGGATTAAGGTCTTTTTCTCAACTCTGTTCATGTTGTAACAATTTTTGCCGTGAAGAAGAGGCTGGGACCTCTGCGGAATCAAATTCAATTTTGAGAACTGCGTAAGTAAAGCGAGCGTCTGTGATAATATAAGAGAGAAACTGCCCACTAATCCTACAGAAACCTCTGGAAGAGCATGGCATTGTGAATGTTACACATATACAGCCTTTATTCTACTGAGTTAAACAACTCAGCTTTATCTCATGATCGAAGAACCTTTGGATGGTAAAATATTTTCCTCAAAAAGCAGTTTATTGAAAAAAATCCAATTTTGTTTTTGATTTTTTTAAAAAAAAAAACAAACATTGATTTTTATCCACCTTGGTCCTGACAAACCTGGACTGTGCATGACAGTGCTTCAAAGTCTATCACATGTCCATGGACTGAACACATCCTGACATTCCCTTCAGAACCCACACACTCCAGCCTGATGTGCACACACACCCCAACCTACAGTACACCACACACATTAACCTGACCTACAGTACACAATACACCAGGTCGGATAGGACGCTCCAGCCTGTCGCAATACAATGAGAAGGGGCAGGAGAATTCAAACCAGAGGAGGATTTACAGAAGGAAACCAAGACGCCCATCGGGCGTGATAAAGAGGGGACAGACAGCGAAAGGGGACACCCAGGGGGACTACTAACAGTAGCCCCCCGCTTTGTTTGAGAGGGAAGAATATCCTTGTCCCCTCCCATAAGCCCCAGCCCTCCGATAGGCAGTGACTCGATACCGGTGGGGGGGGGTCACCTGGCGGCCTTCCTCCCGCAGTGGAGAGACTTCACCACCTCCCAGTGGGTGTTGAACGTCATCTCCAGGGGCCTCCTCATCGAGTTTGTGTCGGAACCCCCCCCCTCCCCGGGTCTTCAGGTCACTGCACTGCCTTCCAAGGCGGCTCAGAAAGTCCTGTACTCCAAAGTGCAGGAAATGCTGCTTGCCAACGTGGTCTCACCCGTTCCGTTTTCGGACACAGGATTGGGTCACTACTCCCGTCTCTTTCTAGTAAAAAAGCCGTCGGGCGATTCTCGGGTGATAATCAACCTGAAACGCCTCAACCGGCATGTCCGTTACCGGCGTTTCAAAATGGAGTCTGTCAGATCGGTGATTCCATTAATCGGCTGTCATCATCAGATGGCTACCATCGATCTGCGGGATGCGTACTTCCATGTTCCTATTCATCCTCGCCACCGTCGGTTCCTCAGGTTTGCGATTGTGCGCAACAGGGAGATTCTCCATTTTCAATTCAATGTCCTTCCCTTCGGCATCTCCTCAACTCCCAGGGTCTTCTCGAAGGTTATGGCGGAGGTAGTGGCCTTCCTGAGGGGTCGGGGCATTTGTCTGGTGCCGTATCTGGACGACTTTCTTCTTGTCGCTCCATCAGTGATGACACTCCAGTGGGGTGTGGAGGAGTCCCTCAGGGTGCTGAAGTCATTGGGCTGGATCCCCAATCTTCAGAAGTCCCAGCTCCAGGCGTCGACCAAAAGGAGGTTCCTCTGGGTCCTGTTGGACTCCGACACTCAGGCTTCCTGTCTCCCGGAGAGACCACCGGTTGCTGCTGCAGACCAAGGTTTCCGCTCTGTGTCGGATGTCCGCTCCCACGCTGCGGACGACAATGTCGGTGCTGGGGTCCATGTCCTCTTGCATCCCCTCGGTCATGTGGGCTCAAGCTCACTCCCGCTCGCTTCAAGCCCATGTCCTTTCCCGCTGGGTCGGCCTGCCTTCGTCCCTCAACAGGAGGTTTCGTCTTTCAGGTCCTGCCTCCTCGTCCCTCCGCTGGTGGTTGGATTCCCGGAACTTGCAGAGGGGGGTGGCCTGGGATCAGTCCCCGGTTGTCACTCTCACTACGGACGCCAGCCAGAGGGGGTGGGGGGCTGTCGTTGCCCGCACCCCGTTTCAAGGGTTGTGGCCCCAGTTGATCAGGGCACGCTCGTCCAATTACAGGGAGTTGCGGGCTGTGGAGGAAGCCCTCCTGGCCGCAGCCCATCTGGTACAGGGTTCCCATGTTATGGTATATTCGGACGTCTCCACGGTGGCTCACCTTCGTCATCAGGGAGGGACTCGATCCAGGGCTCTGGGGTCAGTGTCCTCTCGAATATTTTCCTGGGCGGAACGGTTCCTCCTGTCTCTTTCCGCGGTCCACCTGAAAGGGTCCTTGAACATTCAGGCGGACTTTCTCAGCCGCACAGACCTTCATCCGGGCGACTGGAGTCTGGATCAGGCCGTTTTCTGCTCCCTGGTGGCCCGATGGGGTGCTCCGGATGTCGACCTCTTCGCCTCCAGCACCAATCGCAAGGTCGCAACATATTTCTCCCTGGATCCTCGGGACGACGCTGTGGGGGTGGATGCCTTTTCTCAGCCTTGGGACTTCCATCTGGCGTATGCCTTCCCTCCGATTCCCCTACTGGCAAAGGCCTTGCGGAAGGTCAGAACGGACGGGCTTCCAACGATCCTGGTGGCTCCGTTATGGCCGAGACGGAGCTGGTACAATTTGATTATGTCTCTTTGGGTCGACGGCCCTGTGGTTCTGGGTGCGGATCCCAGTCTGCTGTCGCAGGGTCCTCTGTTTAATCCGGATCCCGGAGGCTCAGCTTAGCTGCTTGGCTTCTGAGGCCCGTGTGTTGAAGTCACAGGGCTTGTCTGCCAAGGTGGTGGCGACCTTGCAACAGAATCGTAAACCAGTCACCAATGCTATTTACAATAAGGTCTGGAAGAGATTCTCCTCCTGGTGTGGTTCTCGGCCTCCGGATCCCCTCCATCCTAATGTCTCTCAGATTTTGAATTTCCTCCAGGCAGGGTTGGACCTTGGACTTTGGCCTAGCTCGTTGAAGGTGCAGGTTTCCGCTCTCAGCTCTGTTTTTGATGCGGATTTGGCCGGCCATCGCTGGATTCGCCGGTTCATGGTGTCCGCCTCTAGGATTCGTCCACGGATTAAGGTCCTTGCTCCCGCCTGGGATCTCAATGTGGTCTTGACTAGATTGTCCCGTTCCCCCTATGAACCATTGTCGTCCTGTGATCTTCGACTGCTGTCTCATAAAACTGCTTTTCTGGTGGCTATTACGACCGCCCGCCGGGTGGGAGAACTCCAGGCTCTGTCCATTAGGGAGCCATATTTGACGGTCCGTGATGACTGCATCGTCCTTCAGCTGGACCCTTCTTTTCTCCCCAAGGTGGTCTCGGATTTTCACCGTTCCCAGTCCATTGTCCTGCCCTCTTTTTGTCAGTCCCTCGTTCTCCGAAAGAGGAGGAGTTCCACTCTTTGGATGTTCGCCGGATCGTGCTTCGTTACCTGGAGGTCACGGCGCCCTGGCGGTTTGATCACAACCTTTTTGTCCAGCCCTTTGGTCCCAATAAGGGCAGGAAGGTGGCGAAGTGCACCATTGCAAGCTGGATTAAGCGGGCCATTGCCGCATCCTACTTGTCTCAACATCTGCCGATGCCTTCTGGATTTACTGCCACTCCACCAGGGCTACCTCGGTCTCCTCGGCTGAAAAGGCGGGGCTTCTCCGGAGCAGATCTGTACTGCTGCTACATGGTCCTCCCTGCATACTTTCACAAAACATTATCGTTTGGACCTAGGTTCTACCAGGGATTTGGCCTTTGGCAGGAAAGTCCTGTATTCCTCCTATGCTGTCGTGGAAGGGGCCTGGAGAAAATAGAATTATTCTTACCGTTAATTCGGTTTCTAGGGCCCTTCCACGACAGCACCTAATTCCCTCCCTTTATTTCCTTGTTTTTTCATGGAATGCTCTGTCTTGCTTTGGTCATGCTATGGTTCTTTGTAAGACACTGGTGAGTGGGAGGGTCCTTTTAACCTCTCCTGTGCTTCCTGTCCCTAATAGGGCGTGGAGAGGCAACCTCCTATGCTGTCGTGGAAGGGCCCTAGAAACCGAATTAACGGTAAGAATAATTCTATTTTCTTGGCTGATCTGTGATGTACAGCTTCTGGGTTGTCTCTCATTAAGCTCCAGCAATAGTCAGCCATCATATGCGAGTCCCACCGGCCTTGATACCGTTCTTCCATTGTTTTAATGCCCTGATGAAAACGCTCCCCTTGTTCCTCGCTCACATCCCCAAGGTTCTCTGGAAAAAAGTCCAAATGGCTGTGTAAATAGTGAATCTTGATACTCATTGTACATCAAGATTTCGCAGACTCATTAGTAGCTCTTCCACAATCTCTTAATAGTTATCTCCTTTCTTATTCCCTAGAAAATTCTGCACCACATTACAAAATGCATTCCAAGCTCTCTCTGTCTCATTCATTGATGTGATAAAATTTGGGTCTCTCATAAGTGTTCTTATTTGAGGTCCATCAAATATTCCAGCCGTTTTCTTCTCTTCACTAAGACCAGGAAAATTTGGGAAACATATATAGTTAAAGCATTCTCCACTGTGATTGAGAGCTTTGACAACTGCTTCATCAATCCAAGTTTTATGTGCAAGGGAGGAAAGACAATGTTCTTCCTATCCACTAGACTAGAGGATCATGGATGACATTCTTATTGCCAGATGCCAAACTCTGTCGCTGAGGCCATTCAGTTTTCACCCAATGCTCTGCTGTAGCTCTACTGTCCCAGTAGCACAGAAAATAAGGGTGTTTTGTGTATCCTCCTTGCAAACCCAAAAGAAAGTTAACCATTTTCAAATCAACACAAATTAACCACCCATGAACATTATGTTGTAACCTCTCTAGAACAATCTTGATGTTTTTATATTCTTCTTTAAGTTTTACAAAATGATCTATTGGTACAGAGCCATACTTTTTTCCATTGTGTAACAGAACACATTTTAAACTTCTTTTGGAACTATCAATAAAAAGCCTCCAGTCCCTTGAATCATATGCTGGAAGAGAAGAGAAGTACCCCTTCAACATCAGTACAATAGACAAGCTGGCCATCTGAATGGAAGTACTTACACATTTCTGCTTCCCTGTTACGATAAAATGAGACACTTGTACCGGGTTTCCACATTCGATTCTCTTGTAGTCTTGAAGCCAATAGTTCAGCAGACTCTTTTTTTGGTAGATAAAGCTCTCTAACCAGATCATTCAAAGCAGACTGAGTAAACAGAATTGGTTTGTCACAATCTTCATCACATGGCTGAAAAATATATGGACTGTCTTCTTCATCAGTATAACAATGTGAGGAGATCTGTCAACGTTTTCTGGAAGCGCAGTACATTTTGGAACAGGTATGTCTTCACTATGGGCAACTTGTCGAATAGCTGAAAGGATACTCGGGTATTGCAAATATTGCTTGTTTTTTTTTTATTGAAACCTTTTACATCGACAAGGCAGAAATAGCAGTCTTCTAAATGATTGCTTGGTTCTCTACAAACCATAGGAACTTTAAACTGAAGTTTAGCATTCTTTCCTTGAGACTATGATCTCAAGCTCTCAATACAGGTTATGCACACTTTGTGAGGAGCCAAGTGCTTGTCTTGGTCTCCAAGTTTTACTTTGAAGTACGCAAAATACACCCTCTTAACAAAGTCAGTAATGTTGTGCCTCTGAGTCTTCACAGTAAAGTTTCCACAGATGTAACAAAGAATATTTGGATCATTTGAGCACTGTGTTCTGCGAGATGTAGAGGCCATTGTTAGATCAGCAAAACATCCTGCAGAGAAAACCAAGATAAAAGTTGTTAGGGTGCCTTCACATTTGCGTTCCTCTCCACAGCGTTCTGCAAAGGGGAACCGCCATGTGAGCGCAGCCACCGCAAGTCCCTATGTTTATAATGTGGACGCACGGTGCTGCACTTGACTGCGCATGACCGTGCGCTCCCATTCATTTGACTGTGTGATTTGTACGCATGCGCATGCTTGTGTACAAATCATACGTTATCGTCCGCACCAGGAACCATGTCGTGTTCCTGGTGCGGACGATAGTGTGATTTGTACGCAAGCATGCGTACAAATCACACAGGCAAATGAATGGGAGCGCACGGTCATGCGCAGTCAAGCTCAGCACCGTGCATCCCCATTATAAACATAGGGACTCACGGTGGCTGCGCTCACATGGTGGTTCCCCTCTGCCGAACGCTGCGGAGGGGAACGCAAATGTGAAACCAGCCTTGGCTACCTAAGTTGTTCATTGAATTTCTGTCCCCCACCCCCACATCTTGGGTATTGATTCACAAACAAAAAAACAGAAAAACAGGATAAAAGAAATAAATATCAAAATTCATTGAAAATTTCAAAAAATAAAACAGTTACCTGCACACGACTGTTGTGTACGTTGAAAACTGTTTACTTTCTTATAACAAATGGGAATTATGCATGTTCAAAGAAAACAAAGATATTCTCACATTTATTAGGAGACTAAGGCTGGTTTCACATTGTGTTATAGTTAAATCCGATGCTATCAGCTGCATCGGATCCGAATCAACCCCCATGTTATCCAATGGGGATTGGATTTGGCATAATTGCCATCCGATTTGCCTCTGATCCGATTCTGTCCGATTTTTTTGCAGGAGCAAATATGGTAGACTGCTGCGATTTTGGCTCCTGAAAGAAATCTGAGAGAATAGAATCGGAAGCAAATCGGATGGCAATTATGCCAAATCCGATCCGATGACTTTAACATGGGGCCCTATGGAGCATGGTCCGAGGAAACATCTGATGTCTCCTCGGACCCGATTTTAGTGTACTGAGCATGCTCAGTACATGCTCGGTACACAAACTATTGTGTGCCGCCTAATTTAACTTCCGCAATGTATATACATACATTGTGGAAGTTCAATATAACTGAAATGAAGTGTTTAAAATAAAAAATCTTTATTCTCACCTGCCAGCGCTCACCTGGAGTCTCCATCAGCTTCCTGCTCGGTAACAGGACCTGTGATGATGTCACAAACCGATCAGCTGATCGAGCCACATGAGTGGTTACTGCGGTAACCGCTCATGTGACCCGATGATGCTTCTGACATCATCGCAAGTCCTGAAACACCGACCGGGAGCTCTATGGAGACGCCGGAGTAGCGCTGGCAGGTGAGAATATGATTATGTTGGAATGACAGGAGGAGCGGGGAGAAGGGGACAGTGAGATGACAGGAGGCAGAGAGGAGGGGGGAGCAAGGTGACAGACCAAACTGATCCTGTAAAATGTCTTAATCGGATGCCTATTTGGCATCCGATTGCAGGGATCAGTTTGGATCCGATGCTGTCCGATGAAAACTAACTATAACGCAATGTGAAACTAGCCTAACTGAAAACTAAATTTACCTTAGTGAACCATATAAACCGGCACTTTTCATACACCACTTATATTTTACATGGGATTCATGAACATGGGCTATATACCTATAGTGCAAAAACGTTATGTGATGGAGAAATTATAAGATCAGATTTGAATTCAGCACTCTCCAATTAGTCTAAAACTGTTCTTCAAGTCCATGGCACAATTTTTATTTATTTTTTTTGTAGACCAGTGTTATTAGTCTTGTAAATGTAGCTTTGGTGAGTACAGTATTTGCTAGCCTCATTGGACTATCTGGACTGTACCCTGTTGGAGTCCTCATAGTGATCAGTGGTTCATTCCCTAACATTCTGGATATCCTATATTGGAAGACCCCCAAACACTCTACCACTAACCCACTGGCAGTTCTTTCTTTTCCAATTGAAATTTGACCTTGCTCTGCTGGTTAAAATTGCTGTCACTATAGGGATCTTTTCTAAGTAATATTCATGGTACTGTCTTTTGTCATTTTGTGAAATATTGGAAATAAACTTTGAATGTCTTTCCCTCCTTTTAGATTTGGGGTCCTTATTTGACCTGGAACAAGATCTGCCTGATGAGTTAATCAGCTCTAATGAATTTGGTGCAAGCAATGGTGGAGAGCTAGGCCAGCTACACCCCAGCATGGGCATGGTACCTGATGCAGCTGCCAAACACAAGCAACTGTCAGAACTTTTGCGAGGCGGTAGTACAAACATGAATATGGGCCTTAGTCAGCAATTGTCACAAGCCGGCCCTGGCATTGCACTTCTAAACAACATGGTGAAGGGACCGATGACTCAGAGCGGATTGACATCCTCAAGTTTGAGTATGGGCGGTAATGGAAGTCATTCAGGACAACCCAGTCAAGGCCTAAACCCTTCCTCAACATCTGGTATGATAGCTTCCTTAAACAATCCAATTAACCAGCCTAGAATGGGCATCAACACTGGTATGATGCAAGCAGGAAATGGACAAAATATAATGCAGGGGCAGATGATGAACGGTTCACTTGGTACAGGAAGAGGTCGACCTGGGATACCTTACTCAAACCAAGGCATGGGCAGTTCTACCAACCTTTTAGCAGAGACTCTTCAGCAAGGGGGTCCATCAATGCCAGGACAGTCAGGAATGAGAAGCCCGCAGCCAACCACTATGAACAAGGTAGGTAATCTTATTAAAAGATTATACTAATGTTTTGTAATAATTATGTGTACATTTTTACATCAACCGCTTTGTCTTGGTTTTTTTAAATATTTTAAAGTGGTCAAGTCTTCTGATAAGCCTGCAGTCAATCTATGTAACTATGGACTTCTGAGTTGCCAGTAAAAGTGATGGGGGTTGCATGACTGCAAGCATGCTATTTGTGTATTTACAGACAATTCCGGTGACTGTTGACATACATGTAACTCGCAGACTTGGTCACGTGGTGCCCACTCTCATCAGCAAGACTTCAGACTTTTATCAGAAGTCTGGATAACCACTTAAACCCCTTCATGCCTTGGCCATTTCTAGTTTTATCTTTCTGTCAATAAATCCATATGAGGGCTTGTTTTTTGCAGGATGATTTGTAGTTTTGAATGAAATCATACATTTTGTCATATAGTGTACAGGAGAACTGGGAAAAAGTATGCCAAGCATGGCAATATTACAGAATATGTGCGATTTCATAATTATTTTTTGTTTTTTAATTTACCATGTTCACTGTATGGTTAAACTGAGCTGGCAATATGATTCCCCAGGTCAGTACAACTTTGTAGATGTCAAAAATGTATAGCGTTTTTTTCATATTAATGTACAGTAGTAAAAAACATGAAACTTTATAAGAAAAATTTTTTTGCTTTTATCGCCGTATTTAAAGACTTGTAACATATTTTTTTTCTCTCAAAATCTGGGCCTAAGTGATTTGCTTATTTTTTGCGCCTTGAGCTGACATTTTTACTATTGCCATTTTTGGATAGATGTGATGTTTTCATCACCTCATACTGCACTTTATCGCAAGGTTGCGGCGACATAAAAAACGTAATTCTGACACTGTCCACACATCAGATTAATCTATTTGATATTTTGATCTGACCTTTCTGAACGTTGCTATACTAAATATGGTTTTTCTTGTTTTGTATTCTCTTGTTTCAGCTGGGCGAACGGGGGGTTATTTGATCCCGTTTTTTCCTTTAATATTTTTAAAACCTTTTTTTATTAATCACCTTTTAGTTTAGTTACTAGGTCCCTTAGGGGTCTTCAAGCTGCAGTCATCGAATTGCTTGTGCAAAAATCACAATTTCCTATGAATGCTGCAGTCTGCGTTCACAGGGGAATCCCAATGACAGACACAGGTAATCAGCTGACCTCTGGCTGTCATGGCAACCTGTTGGTACTCTGTGATCATGTCACGGGCATGCCAATGGAAGCAGGTAATGATGCCGGTGCATGTTAAATCTTGCTGTCAGAGATAGCCAATAATACCATTGACTGGATCACAGTCGCGTACAGATCTCCGATTCACCCACAGCTGTTAAGAGGCACATGGTGGCTGATTCAATCAGTCGTCATGTACAGGAAAGGATATAGGCTCGGTATTTGTCATGTGTTAAGGAGGATGTCCGCTGAAAACCAAATAACCAGAAAAATCAGTAGTTAAAGCACCACTCCAGCGTGTAATTTGTTTTGTTTTCAGCGCTGTAGTGGCGCTTTAAATGTAAGCCTCCTGCCCCCGGCCATATACTTGCCTTTCGGCAGCTTCAATTTGTGCAACATCAAAAACACACTACTCACCGTGGGCACAAAAGTAGTGCGGTGTGCAAGGTAAGTGATTGAAGCGCTACTCAATAATAATAGTTTTTAAAAAAATATGTTCCACAGCACTTTACAATTCAGAGGGGACTTGTACAGACAACACAAAACAATACAGGGTAACAAAAAATTCAACATTAAGCAAGCTTACAATCTAGGAAGCTGTATTTGGTGGTTGTGTGTTTTTTTTTTTTTTTTTTTAAGAGCTCGAGTGGTGCTCATGCCTCCTCATATACTCATCTTCCCAGAGACCTCATCATATTTCAGCATTGCTCCTGTCCTGGGTCGCCATCTTGTGCCTGTGACTTCTGCCTGGCTGGAACGGCTCAATGCATAGCACACAAGATTCACAGAAAGGGAGGGGTCTACCATGTTAAAACACATTGTGCTCAGTCTAGTACGTAATATCCCCTCATAATATGTGGATGTTAGAGATTTCATATAAAAAAAGAATAAACTCCGAATGATAAATATAAATATATGTAAAAAAATAAACACAAAAATGGAGTGCTGAATTTCCATAGGCAATATATGTTTATTAACCATACATAAGCAAATTTGACAAAATTTACAAAGATGACTCCGGTATGTGACACTACACCTACAATGATATTTCAAAAATACAAAAACCTAGATGAAGTGAACTACTATGTCCTGTCTTCAAAATGTATGTTTAATAAACATATTGCTTATGGGAATTCAAAACTCCCTTTTTGTATGGGTGTTTTTTTTGTTTTTTTCATGTATTTAGATATCTCAATGCATCCTGATATTTTGATTTGTGCTCCCAGGAAGTCACAAATTACAGGAGTCCAACCGGAGCGCCCCTGGAAAGGAGGAAGCTTTCCCGAAGGACAGGGCTCAGGGGACTTGAATTTAAAGAACAGCTATACTGGTTAAATAAAAAAATGCTAAGAGTGGTGCTCTAAAGGGGATCTTAGTAGGATCAACCCTCCTAAGCTATCTGAATGGGTTTCTTATTCCAAATTAATCCACATTTTCCTATTGCCATGACAGCACCCACTGAGAGAGGGGATCCGCCCACAAGGACAGGAAACTTGTAGATAAAAAGGGGTGGTCCCCCCTCGCTTTATTAGTTGGTTTTCTGTTTTTACGGGGAACCCACAGATTTTACCGCAGAGGTTACCTGCGTCATGAAGCCTCTGTGCTGTGCATTTGGGGATGGCAGAATCTGGGTCGGCAGTAGCAGCCTCAGGGAAGCCCTGCCAGTTCAATATTCCCCCTCTGCTGGATGTATGCCACGACCCATGGTCTGGGTGGCGCCACCATGTGTCGTGTGGGCGTGGCAGGAGGTTCCATTCTGTGCATCCGGAGGTGCAGGGCGGGCTGCAGCACGGAGGTAATCGACCGCCCTGTGCCTCGTGCAGGCCGGCTTCTGGGATTGAGGATGCGCAGGCCTGATGACGCGCCTGTGAACCGGAAGTGACTTGTTCGACTTCTGGGGGACCAGGGACGACTCAAGGCAGGAAGCTATGAATAGCGGCGGCCCTTAAGTTATTTGCCAGGATGTCTAAGGAGGCAGAGGAGCACCCTAGAGGGGCTAAGCAGCAAGGCAGTGGCAGCCTCAGCAGTGGTGGCAGCAGCAGAAGAATCCCTCTGTCTCTTCCTCCCTCTCTGTCCCTCTGTCGTCCCCCCCCCCCGGTGCCTCTACCCCCTCTACACCCCCCCCCCCCCATCCCTCTACCCCCCCCCCCCCCCCTAAAAAAATAGGGGTGTAGGGAGTGGGAAGTAGAGGTCCAGGATATATCAGGATCCTTTTAGAGGGTAGTGGCATGTCCGGGGTGGGGTATATAAGTCCATGGCATATCAGTCTCCTCTTAGTCTGTGGCAGGCACTGACATATTGTGCTGCTATGGCCGCTGCCACTTTCCTCTTCTCCCAGTAGTATTGGCATCTTCTCTTCCTCCTTCATAGAGGTGAAGTCTGGGAGGAGATCAGACAGTCTCTTGAAGTGAGTGTCCCTCAATGCGGTGTATTTAGGGCACTTCAGCAAGAAGTGGGCCTCATCCTCCACAGCCTTCTGGGGGCACTGCTGGCACAGTCTGCTCTCTCAGGGCTTGTAGTTCTGTCGATGACACCCGGATTCGATGAGTAGGTTGTGGGCGCTCAGTCTGTACCGTCTCAGGATCTGTCGCTCTTTGGGGTTTTCCAGCTTCTCTAGATATGGGGCCAGTTTGTACTCCTTCTGTGGGTTCTGGTATATCGTCAGTTTCTGTGATTTGTTTATATCGTTCCTTCAGATGCTGAGAGATTCCTCTTTGCCATTTTTCACCATCTTGTGGATTTCGCCTTTTGTTAGGCCATGTGGGTTGGTGGGTTGGTCAGGCTGTCTGTGGGTACTTTGTGTTGGGAGGCTTCCTGGGGCTTCCTGGTGTAGGAAGGCTTTGTGATAGCAGGAGCTGGGACTACTGCTTTGTAGATGAGCCTTAAATGACAGCGCCTTCTTCTGCATCTCGAGGTGTAGTGGCAATTTGCCCAGCTCTGCTTGGAAGGTGCTGTTTGACGTGCTCTGATGGACTTGGAGAATATGCTTGCAGAACTCTAGGTGGAATATTTCTGTTGGCCCAGCGTCCCACTTTGAGACTGGGCCCCATACCTCACTGCCATATAGAAGGAATGGGGCAATGGTGGACTCAAAGATTTTTAGCCAGACTGTTACTGGTGCCTTGAGAGGGTACAGACGTATTCTGATGGTATAGAAGGCTTTGGATGCCTTGTCTTTCAGTAACTCTATGGCTTGCTTGAAGCTCCCTGATTGGCTGAGTTCTAGGCCCAGGTAGGTGTACTTGTTGGCAGGGCTGTGGAGTCGGTAAGCCACAGTTGCGACTCCGACTCCTGGATTTTATCAGGTTCCGACTCCGGCTCCGACTCCTTCGTAAATGGCCACTTCGTAACAATACATTTACTGTTGTAAAATATTACCATCGTGCTTATTCAGTTTCTCACCATCATATAAGTAATCAGACCACTTAGAGCAAAAACTATATTTATTAGAATACAATTAGAATATAGCAAATAACTTTTATAAACTTTTCCAAACTGTAAGTAAATATGCAATTAACACTGTTATGCAGTTAATAAGAAGAAATCTATAAATTTGTCCTCAGAAAAAGTATTGCCTCTGTCAGATCCTCCTTCATGGATGCCCTCAAATCTGATCTAATTATTTTGAGAGCAGAGAACAACCTCTCTACACTAACTTGGGTTGGTGGCAAAGCCGTAACCACTCGGGCAACATCTCTGACAATGTCTGGATACAGCGGAATCGCTTGTTGCACTGTTATTTTTGATGAACGGTCAAATTTCTCAATTTCTTTTAGTGCACATGAAAAATTCTGCTGAAATGTGCTGGCTGTGTTCTTTGATTGGGATGACTCTTCTATGCGGGAACGGTTTGCATAGTCCTTGTGGTCCAAATACTTTTCGAAATTAAATTCTTCATCAGTTGATGATGAGGGTGAAGATGTGGCAGGACGACCAAATTCTTCTTGTTCCTCCTGACTGTTCTGCAACCCTTTCATCCTTACTGCTATTTCAAACAGAGCTTCTTTTCCTTTACTTAGCTGTTGATCATCTAGAAGAATCCAATGCATTGGGTCTACATAACCAGCTGCCAAAAGAATGTTATTTTGTAATAGTAGCTCCTCTCTCCGTTTCATTGATGTAGCAATGCCACTTGCAATTAACCCTCCTCTTTTGGAGAGGCGAAACATCAGGTTCTTCCACTCCTTTAAGAAAATACCTTGAGTTAAGTCCTCTGCTTGTAATTTTTTAGTCACTGTAAATGGGTGCTCTATCAATTTTTCCAGCTCAGTCACCTGATTCCACTGACTTTCATTTAGCGTCAGTTGAGGGTTAGCCATGTCTACAAGAAAGGTTTTCAGTTCAACCAAGCGCTGAATCATTAAAGAGGACCTGTCGCCAAACCAGGCATGGTGATCTAATTACAGCACTGGATGCAGCATGTCTGCAGCATGCAGACAAGGGGTCCCCCAGCACTTGAGCAGCCCTGTACCCCGAGATAATACACTTAGAAAACTTACATGCTACAGCCACTAAGGAGGTGGCTAAGGGCTGCAGCCAAGGGCAGATTCACACCGCTGCCAATCATTCTCTTTCTGTCTGCAGCATTTAAACTGAGTTTTTTTCTCTCCCGTTTAGCCCCGCCCTCAGGGGGTGGGGCTAACAGGCTTTTTGGGAGAAAAAAAAAACTGTTAAAATGCTGCAGACAGGGAGAGAATGATTGGCAGCAGTGGGCAGATTACACATGCAGGGAGTGTGAATCTGCCCTTGGCTGCAGCCCCTAGCCACCTCCTTAGTGGCTGTAGCATGTAAGTTTTCTAAGTGTATTATCTCGGGGTACAGGGCTGCTCAAGTGCTGGGGGACCCTTTGTCTGCATGCTGCATCCAGTGCTGTAATTAGATCACCATGCCTGGTTTGGTGACAGGTCCTCTTTAAGTACTGCCCCATCGTGTGGCTTGATCAATAATTGCCCCTTTTCCAGCACGTCTCTTCAAAATTGAGTCAACTTTAGGGGTTCTGGCAACAGTAGTCAATTTTCTCACCTTTCCAATCAGTGCAGTAGCATGTCCTTCTTGCAGACTGTCTTATAGCCAGCTGTAGCGTATGCACAGCACAGCGCATGTGATGAATGAAAGAACGTATTGACACAGTTTCAACAAGATCATCTAAACTATCATGTTGCTGATCATCTGAAGCAACTTCAGTTACAATACTGTGTTCCTCTATTTCCAACATTTCTGTGTCTGTGGACCCAGAATGTTCTTCTAGCTGCTGGTCACCATCATTACACTCATTCATTAGCTTAATAGTACTTATCATATTTGAAGCATTGTCAGTTACGACAGAAAGAACTTGCTCTTTTTTAAGTTCATAGTCTTGCAGAACCTTTTCCACCAAGATCTGGAGAAACTCACTGGTGTGATGAGCTTTGGTGTCTTTTACTGCCAATGTCTTGGTAACTATTTCATTTTTTTCACAAACAAATCAGGACATTGATGGCAAAATAGTTCACTCTGTGACGTGTGCAGGCATCCATTTTAAGAAACAGAAAGCGTCCCTTGAGAGTTTTTTTTAAGTTCTTCATTTTGTTTAAAAGCTTCTTCGATTACTAATTTTCTAATACTCTCTCTCTCCAGAGAAACACCAAGCTTGCGGGCCATTTCCCCATTCAGACACATAAAAGCTGGTCGTGAAAATAATGAAATAGGCACACTATCCTTTACAACAAGCTCTATGATTTGTTTTTTTTTACATGTATCTACTGTCATTGTCACAGTAACTTTGTCACTGACAAAATATCTTGCAACTAATGGCTGCAAAGTTCTCTGCTCCTTTGTTTGGCTGGAAGAGCTGGGCACTGGTTCCTTGGTTTGGATGCAGTCTTTCTCATCCACTGCTTTCAGTACTTCTGGATGAAAGCGCTGTAAATGTCTCTTTAGATTGGAAGCTCTGGTAGGAGCATTTTTATTTTTGTCTGAATATGCACTGATCTTGGCTTGACAGCATCTGTTTTCGTCTGGATCATTTGTCATACACTGACAGACATAATGTTTTCCATCCTGAGTGATGGTGAAATGTTCAAATACAGCTGATTTAATGTGATGCCTCTTTGACATTTTCGGGTTTTTAATTCTGCATTCACAATCCAAATGACAATTGTTTTTCCTAAAAACAATTGTACAAAATTATTACCAGGTTGTACAACTGATATAGTGGTCAGTAATATTGTTATTATTCCTCATGTACTCACAGTTAAAGGGAACCAACCACCCCAAATGACCCCCCGGACTGTTAATATGTTTCCCTACACCCAGCACACACATTTGGGGCAATCGCTATTTAGCCCGCCATGAAAGGGGTGTGGCTAAATAGCGCATGAAAGGGGGCGAGGCTGTGCCACGATTTAGCCCCGCCCCTTTCATGACGCGGCCAGGCTCTTAGAAAGTGAGAGGGGAGGGGGAGAGGAAGCTGACAAGCACGAACACTGCACGTGGACAAAGCTAGGTAACACCCATTCGGCTCAAGTTATTAAACTTTATAAACATATATCTTAGCTTCTACTAAACAGTTTTTTTTAGCAAAAACGATTGCCCCAAACGTGTGTGCTGGGTGTAGGGACACATATTAACAGTCCGGGGGGGTCATTTGGGGTGGTTGGTTCCCTTTAACTGATGCAAAGTTTGTTGAAAAGACAATACTTCTTACAGTCTTCCTCTTCTGAGTAGCAGGCAGCTGTGAGATGCTTGGGAGATGAACACCTAGTATGATCTAGTCTAGACGAGGAGGAGCTTTACTACTAAGAATTTGTAACACTTTCACTTTCAGTTTCATACATTGTAAGTAGGGGGGTTGGGGCAGCATGAGGTTAACCAAGTATAAGATTAGAAGGGCAGTGGAGAACAGTGACACACAAGAAGTAAGAAATGTCTCTATCTCCAGCAGAACTGCTTATCACCGTTGTTCATAGTTTGATATAACATATATATATATTTGAGTAACATTTATAAAATTCATATGAAAGTTCAACTATGAAATATTAATACATTTTTTTAAAGCTGGAGTCGGTACATTTCTACTGACTCCGACTCCAACCAAAACTAACTCCGACTCCACGACTCCGACCCGACTCCACAGCCCTGCTTGTTGGTTTCTGTAAGTGGACAGTTGACTATCATAAAGGGAGGATGGCCAGCAGGTTTCTGCTTTCTTTTCTGGAACACCTTGATATTCGTTTTCCTCTGGTTGATTGGCATTGCCCATGTGCTGCTGAAGGATGTTCAAATGGTCTTGGAGGCCTTTCTCGGTTGGTGATGACAGCACAAAGTCATCGGCATACAGCAGAAATTTCACCTGGGTGTCATGGAGGGTGAGTCCTGGTGCTGAGGAGGACTCCAGGGCCACCGCCAGCTCATTGATAAAGATGTTAAAGAGCGTTGGACTGAGGCTGCAGCCCTGTCTCTCACTCTTCGCTTTGGTGGAAATAAGTAGTTGTCTTTCCATTGACCCTCTTGCTGCACCTGTTCTCAGTGTTGGAGCTTCGGATGACATCATATGCCTCGCCTCCTATTCCGCTCCCCTGCAGTTTTAGGAATAGTCCTGGGTGCCACACTGAGTCAAAGGCCTTTCTGAAGTCCACGAAACAAGTGTATATTTTCCCGTCCTTTGTATTGTGGATGTGGCTCTTGATGAGGCTGTGCAGAGTATAGATGTGGTCAGTGGTGCGGTGGTTCGGCATGAACCCTGCTTGGCTCTTGCTGAGGACGTTGTGCTCGGTGAGGAAGGTGAGGATCCTCTTGTTCAGGATGCTGTTGAAGAGTTTGCCGAGGTTGCTGCTGACATATCCCCCAGTAATTTGCCGAGTCGTACTTGTCCCCGTTTTTGTGTATTGGGGTTATGAGACATTGGTTCTAGGTTTTGGGGAAGTAGCCAGCCTGCAGTACAATATTAAATAGTTTTGTTATCGCAGCCTAGATGTCTGGCGGGCTGTGTTTTAGCATTTCTGGGAGGATGCCATCTGGGCTGCCTGCTTTTTTACCTTTATCTGTGTGATCCTGTCTGTTATTTCTGGCAGTGTGATTGGTGTATCCAGAAGACTTTGGAAAACTTTGATCTTTTCCTCCATATCTTTGAGTTTTTTCACAAAGCTATTTTTGTGCCGGGTTCAGGTCTTAACTTGGGATGTCTTTGTAAAGGTCCTTGAAGTACTAGAGCCAGATGTTGCTGTTCTGGATGTGGAGGCTGTTTCTTTTCTGGTTGGATCCAAGGTGATTCCACAGTTCCTAGAATTTGTTGTTTTCAAGGGCATCTTGGACTTTGAGGAGTTTGGAGATGTGTTTTTTTTTCTTTCTGAGGATGGCTTTGTAATTTTGTTGTATGGTGTGGTAGGCTTCTCTCAAAGTGGGGTTGTTTGGGTGTCTGTGTTTTTCATTTGAGGCCATTCTTAAGGCCCTGTGTATGGTCTTACATTGTTTGTCAAACCAGTTGTTGGGATTTGGTTTACTCAGCCTCTTGTTGATGCTTTTCCTCCTCCCATCCACAACAGCACTACACGAGGTTGCCTCTTGGCCCTAATAGGGGCAGGAAACATAAGAGGTTAAATAGCCCCTCCCACTTCCTACCACCACCAGTGTATCCTGTCCCTTTGGGGCGCACAGAGGTTCTCCCGAGAGCTGCTGGCTGGCAGGCAGTTCTCTCCTTACCTGGGCTGGGCAGTGAGGCGATTGGGCGCTGTTGCTTGCTACTTCATCTCTCCCGCTCCTGGAGGATTGGGACCTCCCGCTCTCTGGCGCCTGATGGCCGAGGTGAGCGGGCTTTTCGGGGCTGGCGTCTCCTGCAGTCCCGGCTCCTCCCCTCCGGCCGCGGTGACTGTGCTTGGGTTTTGCGCCCGGAAGTGACGGAGGGCGTCTTTCGCGCGTCACTTCCGGGGGCACGGCTGCGGTGGCTGTGCATCACCGAGACAGCCGGGAGTGACTGGGTGACGTCACTTCCGGGGGCGCGGTTGCGGTGGACCACACGCCGCAGCGTGATTCCGGACCTCCCTGCTGCGCTCACTGGCTGCAGCGTCGACAGCAGGTGGAGGGGCGATGGACACACAGGTGTTGGCTCTTACATCGCGGTTCCTGGTAATAAGGACCCCTGGTGACGACACAGGATCAGGTAGGACTATTGTGGCATTATGTCTCAGGCTGCCCCCCCCCCCACTCCCCCTGTCGCCAAAGAGGCGGTAGATGAAGGATCCCATTCCGGAAGGGTCTGACATGTCTGCATCTGAGGAAGGCCTGGCGGATGAGTCTGATACGCCCCAGGGAATTGACTGTCTCCGTCGATATTATTTTTCCTCGGAGGATATCTCTGAGCTGGTCTCTGCAGTCCGGACCACCATGGGATTAGTGGAGGAGGAAGCTTCACACTCTATTCAGGATATCATGTTCGGGGGGTTGCGTTCGAAAAAAACCAGCCGTGTTTCCTGTGCATGATAGCTTGATTGACATGGTCCTGGATGAGTGGAGGCTTCCTGAGAAGCGATATGTGATCCAAGGAGGGATGAAAAGTTGTTTCCCTATGGATTTGTCAGTGTCCAAACTCTGGACGGAGGTGCCACGTGTGGATGTGCAGATAGCTAAAGTGGCCAACAAAACCATGTTGCCCTTTGAAGACTCATTGCAGTTAAAAGATCCAATGGATCGTAAGACCGATAGCTTACTGAAGAAATCCTGGGAGTCCTCATCCTTTTTGTTAACATCTAATGTCGCTTCGACTTGTGTAGATCGGTCCATGTTTCGGTGGCTGGACCAGTTGCAGTCCCATGTGGGGGGTGGAACACCGAGAGATGATTTGCTGGCTTCCATACCCTCCTGCTGAAGTCCGCTAGATTCCTTGCCGATGCCTTGACTGAGTCCATCAGGGCTGCAGCCAGGAATATGGTCCTCTCCAATACCGCTAGAAGAGCGGTCTGGCTGAGGTCTTGGTCGGGGGATATGGCATCTAAGAGTAAGCTCTGCTCTATTCCCTTCCACGGGGAGTAAGTGTTCGGCCAGGTCCTGGACCAGCTTTTGGAGAAGGTCTCCAAGAAAAAGGGCTTGCCGCGGAGCCTAATGTGAAGACGCAGTCCTTTCGGCCACAGCATTCTTTTCGGTCCCACTATCAGTCGCATTCCCAGCCCCAGAAGGAGAAGGGGAAGAGCGGCCACTGGAGTTATCCGAAAGGGGGGGAAGGGAAAAAGCATCTTTTCCTCTCGTCCCCAGGACGTGACGCCATTCCGGTGGGGGGGAGGCTTTCCAGATTACAGGCAGATTACAGGCAGATTACAGCTTGCCCCGTCATCCTCCGGATCATCAGGTAGGGGATGCGAATCCAGTTCTCTTCTCCCCAACCGCCCCCCTCCCCCAATCATTACTCAGTGACCAAACTGTCCTCTCCAAAGTTGCAATCTTCCCTTTGGAAGGAGGTTCAGAGTCTGCTTCAGATCGGCGCCGTCATCCCGGTTCCCACGGGGGGAGGTAGGAGATGGTCCCTATTCGTGCCTCTTTCTGGTTCTGAAACCAGGGGGTTCTTGCTGCGCCATTATCAATCTCCGTCTCGAAACGGGAATGAACTACCCGAGAGTTCAAAGATGGAATCTTTCAGATCTACAGTTCTACTGATCAGGAAGGATATTGTGATTGCAACGGTGGACCTGCAAAATGCTTACTATCACATTCCCATCCATCCTGCGGATCATCGGTTTCAACAGTTTGCAGCCTGGTTCCAGGGAGAGGTCCATCATTTCAAATTCCCGGGTGCTGCCGTTCGGCCTGTCCTCTGCCCCTCGCATGTTCACAAAGGTTATGGCAGAGGTCATGGTCTTTGTCAAGAAGAACAACATTGTGATGGTGCCCTACTTAGACGACTTCCTGATCACGGCTTCCTCCAAGAGTCTTCTGCGGACGCAAACTCAGGAGCTGCTGCACATCTTTCATTCCCTAGGCTGGTTGGTGAATCTTCCAAAATCAAGCCTATCCCCTTCTCAGAGGAAGGTGTTTCTCGGGTGTCTTCTGGATTTGGCCAGGCAGATGAGTTTTCTTCCCTCAGACAAGCGTATTCTTCAGGACAAGCTTTGCTCTCTACTTCGCTGTCGCAGAGTCTCTATTCGCACTGCAATGTCCGCCTTGGGGTTCATGACGGCCTGCATTCCCATGGTTCCATGGGCTCAAGCGCACTCAAGGGTGCTTCAGTCACACATCCTCGCTCGCTGGAATGGTTTTCCATCTGGCCTCGATGCCAGGATCCTGTTGCCTCTGGTGCTCCTTCAGTCCCACCAGTGGTGGTTGGATCCAGTGATCCTACAGAAAGGAATTTCGTGGCTCCAGGTTCCCCTGGTGACAGTCTATACCGATGCCAGCCAAAGGGGTTGGGGGGCTATGGTCTCACATTCCTCCTTTCAAGGACGCTGGTCCAGTCAGGTCAGCAAGTGGTCTTCCAACTTCAAGAACACTGTGCAGTGGAGGAGGCGCTCCAAGCAGGTCAGGACTTGCTTCAGGGGAAACATGTCAAGATCTTTTCAGACAATGTCTCAAACGATAGTACATCTACGACACCAAGGGGGTACCCGCTTTCGCAGTCTGCTAGAGGTCTCCGCTCGAAACTTCTCCCGGGCAGAGCGAAAATCTGGGCCCCGAAATGTGGAGGCAGATTTCTTGAGTCGTCAGGACATCCTACCGGGCGAATGGAGTCTCCATCCAGATGTTTTTCGGAAATTGTCCAGGATCTGGGGGTGTCCAGAGATGGATCTTTTTGCCAGTCGTCAGGATGGTGCAGTATTTTTCTGTACACCAGGATGGGACCTGTTTGGCGGTGGACGCTCTTACTCACCCTTGGCACTTCAAAGTAGTTTACGCTTTTCCTCCGGTCCCTCTATTGCCGCGAGTGTCCCAGAAGATCAGAGCAAAGCCGGTTCCTGCGATTCTTCTCGCTCCCTACTGGCCTTGGTGGAGCTGGTTTGCATTGCTCAATCAAATGTCAACAGCTGCATCGGTTCATCTCCCCCTCCGGTGGGACCTTCTACGTCAGGGACCCATCTTCCGGACGGAGCTGGGCCATCTCCGCCTGATGGCCTGGCTTCTGAATGCGAGCTTCTGAGACGTCTGGGTCTTTCGGAGAAGGTGATTGCTACCCTGAGGGGTGGTAGAAAGCCAGTTACAAATGCCATCTACGCCAAGGTGTGGCAAGTATATAATTCCTGGTGCGGGGCGGCCCCTCCGGATCCCTTCCGGCCTAACATTGCCTCCATTCTGGATTTCCTGCAGTACGGCCTGGATAAGGGTTTGCGCCCTAGTACCCTCAAGGTCAAAGTGTCTGCCCTTAGTACCTTTTTCGACCACTCCTTGGCTTAACACCTATGGGTCCAGCGGTTTATGAGAGCAGCGGCCTGTCTTCGTCCGCGAAGATTCAACTCTTGTCCTCTGTGGGACCTCAATGTAGTGTTGACTGGACTGGCGGGTTCTTCGTTTGAGCCGTTATCATCCCTGACCTTGTGCAAGCTGTCATGGAAAACTGCGTTTTTGGTAGCCATTATGTCTGCGAGACAAGTTGGTGAACTCCAGGCCCTGGCCATTACTGAACCTTATCTCAGAATCCTGGACGATTGCCTGATCCTCAGGCTCGATCCTTCCTTCCTCCTGAAAGTCTCCTCGGATTTTCATCGTTCCCAGGAAATAGTGTTGCCTTCGTTCTCTCAGAACCCAGCTAATAACCGGGAACGTGCGTTTCATATGTTGAACGTTCGGCGTGCAGTGTTGTCTTATCTTCAACTGACGCACCCTTGGCGTTTCAACAATGCCCTGTTCATCCAATACGGTTGTCGCAATAAGGGAAAGAAGGCTTCGAGGAGTACCATCGCAACATGGCTTAAACGTGCTATCACTGAAGTATATTCATGTCAGGATCTGGTTCCTCCCTTCCATCTGAAGGCACATTCCACCCAGGCGGTGTCTGTCTCCTGGGCCGAGAAGGCGGATGCTTCCATTGAGAAAATCTGCAAAGCCGCCACCTGGACATCTATTCATACCTTTACAAAGCATTACTGTCTGGATGTCCTGAGACGTGTGGATCTGGGTTTTGAAAGGAAGGTTCTTCATGCCGTGGTCCCACCCTAGTCATTATTTTCTTTGGTATTACTCCTGTAGTGCTGTCGTGGAGGATGGGAGGAGAAAACGGAATTAGGCTTTCCGGTAATTCTCTTTCAGGAATCCTCCACGAGTAATTCCCTCCCTGTTTTTACGCTTTTTCTGGTGTATATCTTGGAACTTCTTTTTCCATTGGTCCTTGATAAACACTGGTGGTAGGAGGTGGGAGGGGCTATTTAACCTCTTTGTGTTTCCTGCCCCTATTAGGGCTAAGAGGCAACCTCCTGTAGTGCTGTCGTGGAGGACTCCCCGAAAGAGAATTACCGGTAAGTCTAATTCCGTTTTTTCAGGTCAGACATTTCCGCCATGACAGCGAATGTTGTTGAGGTCCCTTACCGCCAGTTGTACTCCTTCTGGGTTTAGCTCATACACATTATTATGGAAGTCCAAGTATAAGAACTGCTGGGCACTAACATGCAAAAGGTCACTGTCACAATGTGACTCAAGCCTGCGGGGTAGTCGTGCGGTGCTGGCAATTTAGCAAATTATCCAGTAACAACATGTAGAAAAAAAAGCCGCACTCACCGACATTTGATCTCTTAGTCCTTTATTCATAGTCCATCTTCATGAACATCTGAACGTGCTGAGCAGGGAGGGGAGTGCAAGGGAGGCGGACGACGGTTCACCGTTTCGCGGCCGTATGCCGCTTCTACGGGACCCGTAGAAGCGGCATACGGCCGCGAAACGGTGAACCGTCGTCCGCCTCCCTTGCACTCCCCTCCCTGCTCAGCACGGTCAGATGTTCATGAAGATGGACTATGAATAAAGGACTAAGAGATCAAATGTCGGTGAGTGCGGCTATTTTTTCTACATGTTGTTACATTATTATGGAAGTGTTGGAGCTTCTCCTTGATCTCTGGTCTATTGATGGCATCTTTATATTTTGGGGCAGACATCTTGGACCATTTGAAGGATGACTGCAAGCTAAAGAGGCCAGTCTTTTGCGGGGTTTGTGAGGATGATTTGTTTGCCTACTATGTGGGCCCCTCCACCTCTAAGCAAAAACCCTGGTACTATTCTTTTTGCCCCACCAGTAGAGGGTAGATTGTCCTATTTTTTTCAGCAAAAGGTCCCAAATTTCAACTAGCCGATGGATCCTCATCTTGATATCATCTGGGTTGAAGCTAGACTTCGAGAGAATCCCAGGGGATTCCCTTCTTCAAACTTTGAGTGATCCAGCTCACCAACGGGCATTGGAATCAGAGTTTGGAGACTTGTCGAGAAAACAGGTACTGGTAGGTGCCTAGGGACCAGGAGGGGAGGGGATTTTATTCTCCTTTGTTCCTGGCTCCAAAGCCGGATGGTACTTTTAGAACTACTATTAATCTGCGAAAATTTAACTCCTTCCTCAGATTTCAATCCTTTAAAATGGAGTCCATCCAAGGCACAATTCGGCTTCTGTTACCCAGGTGTTTTATGGTGTTGCTAGATCTTAAGGATGCTTACTATCATATGCCAGTTCATGAAGCTCATCAGCGGTTTCTGAGAGTGGCGGTATGGCTCGAAGGCCAAATCGGACATCTCCAGTTTGCCGCCATGCCGTTTGGGCTCTCTTTGGCTCCACGCATCTTCACAAAGGTGATGGCAGAAGTAATGGCTTATGTCCGACAAAGTGACTCTTATTGTTTCATATTTGGACGACTTTTTGATAGCGGGGAATTCTGCGGCACAGTGCGCGTCCCAACTAAATCATGTCCTGTTGTCCTTACAGGAATTAGGCTGGGTAATAAAATGGAAAAAGTAAAGACTAACCCATACCAGGTTGCAAAGCTTTCTGGGTCTCCATTTGGATTCAATCTCCCAACAATGTTTCCTGCCAGAAGACAAAGTGAGAACTGTAGTGACCGAAGTGTGAAAGGTGGCAGCCATTCCAGAACTGTCCTTAAAAGGGGCTATGTCCCTGATGGGGACCTTGACTGACGGGATACAGGAGGTCAAGTGGGCAAAGTTTCACTCGAGAACTCCTACAACACAAGGTGCTGGCGGCAGGCGAGACCTTGCAAGGGTATCTAGAAGGCAGACTGCGTCTGTCAAGGTCTTCAGTAAATTCAGTCTTTGTGGCTGAATCCAACTCGCTTATCCAAAGGGCTTTCATGGGTCATTACACCAGACTTCACAGTCTTGACCGATGCCAGTCCCTCGGGGTGGGGGGCCCACTTAGGAGATCACCTAGCCCAGGGGCAATTGACATTGGAGGAAGTACAGGGCTCGTCCATCCTAAAGGAGTTAAGAACTGTCCAGTGTGTTCTTCTCAGGTTCTTGCCTCAACTTCGCAATTCCCATGTACGGGTTCAGAAGGACAATACCACAGTGTTAGCTTATATCAATCAGTAGTGGGGGACTCGGATCGCCCACTCTGATGAGCACCACGGAGACAGAAGAGAATTTTCTTTCCCTCCCAGCCCTGCTTATCAGGGGAGTAGACCATTTTAGTGCCGATTTTCTCAGTCGTCACTCTCTCCACCAGGGTAATGGGTTCTGAACAGGGAGGTTTTCAGGCAAATAGTACAATTATGGGCAGTGCTAGAGATATATCTCTTTGTAACCAGGAGTAGATCTCTTTGTAACCAGGAGCAACAGATAGGTCAAGACGCTTCCCTACATGCAGCGGACAATCCGGAGGTGTTGGACGCCCTCTGGGTGCCTTGGTCTTACAGGCTTTCTTGCGCCTTTCCCCCAATGTGTCTGATCCCTCTAGTCCTCAGAAAGATCAGAGACGAAAGGGTGAGAGTAATCTGGATCGCCCCACTTTGGCTCAATAGACCGTGGTTCTCATGACTGAGAGCCATGTCTGTGTCCGACCCATGGATCCTCCCGATGGAGCTGGAGCTGCTCTCTCAGGGTCCATTCTATCACCCCCATGAGGATGGCTGCATCTGACGACCAGAAGCTTGAGAGGGCAGCTTCTGAGCCAGTGAGGATTTTCTGACTCATTGATCTCCACAATTCTCCACAGTCAAAAGGCGGTAACTGCTAACTTTTACTGCAGGATTTGGAAGACATTTTTACAATTTTATCTAGGTGTCCTCATGGACGAAGCCCCTATTCCTTCTATTTTAGAATTCCTGCAGAAGGGTCGGGAGTTGGGCCTGGTCGTCAGTACTTTAAAGGTCCAAATTTCTGCTCTGGGGGCACTTTAGAACTGTACTGTCGCAGGGGATAGGTGGGTCTCCAGATTCATTCAGGCATGTGAGCGTAGTGACCCTGTTCACATCCCGCGTCTGGCCCCCTGGAACTTAAACTTGGTCCTGGATGCCTCTACTGAACCCCCCTTTGAACCATCGACTTCGGCTTCTATCCAGGTTCTGACCTTTTACTGTAGTGCTAGTACCCTGACGTCCGCTAGAATAGTGGGTGACCTTCTTGCCCTCTCGGTAGACCCCCCCCAATTTCTGTTAGTCTTTCTGGATAGGCTGATACTAAAACCAGACCCCTCCCATCTTCCTAAAGTCTCTTCCAAGTTTCATCGGATCCAGGTAATCTGCATACCCTCCTTTTATGATAATCCTTCTACTCCAGAGGAACATAGGTTCCTTACGTTAGATGTGAGGAGAGCAGTGCTTGAGTATGTAGCTTAGGACACAGCCCTGGAGGAAGAGTAGGGCTTTTTTGTCTTCATTCCAGGGCCATAGGAAGGGGTCTGGCACCACAGAGAGCACTCTAGTCAGATGGATTTGAGAGGCTATCTGCTTGGCCTATTCCTCAGCAGGTGAGCAGCACCCTGATGGCATTAAAGCCCATTCTACACGGGCCATGTCTGCCTCCTGGGCAGAACGTGCTAATATACCTCTAGATTTGATTGGTAAGGCGGCTGGCTACCTGGGCCTCTCCTTCTCCTTTTTTGAACACTATTGCCTGGATTTGTCGTCTTCGGACCTTGATTTCGGGAGAGCAGTTCTCAATACTGTGGTCCCTCCCAGGTGATGGTCTCTGTAAGGGTATGTGCACATTGGACGGTTCTGCATCATTGCAGACCGTCAGAAATCTGAGCAGTGTCCCTCGTTTTGTTAGCAATTTTCTAGCGATTTCCTAGCGATTTTCAGCGTTTATACAGCGTTTTCTCAGCGATTTTCTTGGCGACTGGTTTTTGTGCTAGACACGCTGGAAAAACGCTAAAAAGAAGTCACTTGCTCTATTCTTGACAACCGGTGGAAAACCGGTGAAAAAAGTGGAAAGGAGAAAAAAAAAAGTTCTAATGTGCACAGCGTTTTCTGAAATCCATTGACTAGCATGTTAATCCAACCGGTGGTTAGGATTAACATAAAATTAACATAAAACTCAGCGGAAAACGCTGGCGGAAAACGCTAAAAAACAGCTAACAAAACTCCCAGTGTGCACATACCCCAAGTCTCTCAGTGGATGTGTCATGGCGATAGAAAAATCTAAGATTACTTACCGGTAATCGTATTTTACGGAGTCCATTACCGCACCCACTCACTTCCCACCCTTTAGTAGTAATTATAGTTGTTATAGTTATTAGGGTTATTATTATCCTATCTTGATCTAGTGTGAGTAGTCGCAGGTCGAAACACTTGAGCTAACGTGTAGAGTTACCTTTTTTCACACTTACGTTGTAGGTATTTTTCTGATACGGATTATTCGGTGCGATTTATGCGTTATGGCGTTTCCTCCAATTTCTCTGTAAACCAACTGGGGAGGCAAGGGAGACAGCCCCTTTTTATCTGTAGGTTTCCTGTCCTTTGGTCAGAACCCCTCTCTCAGTGGGTGCTTCCATGGACTCCGTAAAATACGATTATCGGTAATAATCTCAGATTTTTCTTGAATGTAAATGGGCTCTTCCAGGCTATGGGGCAGCTGTTGCCTTGAAGATAACTGCTTCCATGATTTACAGTGATACCTCGGTTTTCTATATATATATATTTTTTTTTCTTTTCTACGAAAAAAGTCTGTTTTCGGAAATACCTTGTTTTTTTGTCAGTTTTCATAATTACTAAAGAGTGTTTATAAAAATCAAATACAAGTTAAATGTTCATTTATTCCTTACATTAGTCCTTTCATATTAATCTAAGGCGGCCGTCACACGCTGCAATATCGTGAGCGATATTGTTAGCGATCACGTGCACGCACGATCGCTAACAATATCGCTCACATCGCTGGTGAGCTGTCACACAGACACTCACCAGCGATGTGGAGCAGCGAGATCGCTGGTAACTATGGTACACATCGGGTTACTAGGCGCCGCGCGGCGCTTAGTAACCAGACGTTTACCATAGATACCATCTCCCAGGATAGGCTCTGCCGCTGGGAGATCGTTCATCGTGGTGTCACACACCACGATGAAGAAGATTGTTCAATGCGTTTATCGCTTGATATGAGCTCCGGCTTTCATATCTGCGATGTCACGATCAAGCGATTTTACATTGTAAAATCGCTTGATTGCACGCAGCGATGCACAAACGATATCGCTTAAGCGATCAAAAAGCAGATCGCTTAAACGATATCGTTCGCAATATTGAACCATGCGACGGCCGCCTTATAGTCATTTGAGTATTTCTAGTATTACCGCTGTTCCTTTGTTCCTAAAAAAATGTGTTTTATGTATTTTGGAGTGTCTAATGGTGCCGTCACACGCATCAATTTGAAGAACGATATTGTTAGCGATCACATGCACGCGCGATCGCTAACAATATCGTTCAGATCGCTGGTGAGCTGTCACACAGGCAGACTCGCCAGCGATCAATGGACCAGAGACATCGTGGAAACTATTTAAATATCGTTTCCACGATGTCTTGCTCCCGCTGCTAGGCTGCGGTAAGTGGGAGCAGGCTGGTCTCCAAGGTACACAGCGGCTAACTAGGGACCCTAGTTACCCGCTGTGTACCTTGGATACCAGCCAGTGAGTGGAGAAGGCTGGTAACCAAGGTATACATCTGGTATCTAGGCAGGGCGCGCTGCCTAGCTACCCGCAGTTTACCTTGGATACCGGCTCCCAGCGCATGCTGAGTGGCGCTGGGAGCTGGCTTAGGCTGCTTTCACACTGCAGTTTTTTCACTGATCAGTGTCCATCAGATTTGTGTGCCAAAACCAGGAGTGTCTCCAAAACTCAGAACAGGTGTCAATCTTTCAATTATAGTTTTTCTCTGCAAGTTCCTCTCCTGGTTCCTCTCCGGGTTTTGGCACACAAATCTGATGGACACTGATCAGTGAAAAAACTGCAGTGTGAAAGCAGCCTTATCGGTCGTCTCCCGGTGTTACGCGCAGCGATGCTGCGTGTCCACCGGGCGGCCAACGATTGATTTGAGGACAGGACCTCAAATCAAACGATGAACGATCAGCCGACTGATCGTTCATCGTTTGTAGTATCACACGCAACAATGTCGTTTCGACATCGTTCATGCGTCACAGAACACGTGACTTATGAACGATATCGTTACGTGTGACGGTACCTTAAAACTATTTACCGTATATACTCGCGTATAAGCCGAGTTTTTCAGCCCAAAAATTGGGCTGAAAAGTACCCCCCTCGGCTTATACGCGAGTCAGTGCGGGGGCTGCTGTATACAGCGGTATACAGCAGCCCCCGCATCCCCAGTAATGCAGGGCCCCCCCCCCCCCCCCTCATGCTCCGGTCACCTGTAAAGCAAGTTATACTCATCAGTGCCCGCTGCCGTCCGCGCCCGCCGCTGCCGACATGCGATCCTCCATCTTCTTTCATCTTCTTCCTGCTTCTGTGCGCGTCGCAGGCAATGACGTCATTACCGGCGACGCGCACAGGAAACAGGAAGAAGATGCATGAAGACGGAGGATCGGGATGTCGGCAGCGGCGGGCGCGGACGGCAGCGGGCACTGATAAGTATAACTTGCTTTACAGGAGACCGGAGCATGAGGGGGGGGCCCTGCATTACTGGGGCTGCCTGTATACTACCACTGGGGCTGCTGTATATATATCGGCCCTGCATTACTGGGGCTGCAATACCACTGGGGCTGCTGTATATAGGGGCTGCAATACCACTGGGGCTGCTGTATATAGGGGCTGCTGTATACACCACTGGGGCTGCAATACCACTGGGGCTGCTGTATATAGGGGCTGCAATACCACTGGGGCTGCTGTATATAGGGGCTGCAATACCACTGGGGCTGCTGTATATTGGGGCTGCTGTATACACCTCTGGGGCTGCATATACCTCTGGGGCTGCATATACCTCTGGGGCTGCTGTATACTACCACTGGGGCTGCTGCTGTATACTACCACTGGGGAGGCTGCTGTATACTACCACTGGGGAGGCTGCTGTATACCTCACTGCTGGGGGTTGTATACCTGTGCTGTAGTCCACCCTCGGCTTATACGCGAGTCAATAGATTTTCCCAGGTTTTGGGGGCAAAAGTAGGGGGTCGGCTTATACACGGGTCGGCTTATACACGATTATATACGGTAATTGGTTTTACATTGTTCCTAAACCTGTCTGCCTGTGAGATGGAGGCTGAAGCCAATAGAAACGGATGTGTCAGTTATAATCTCACACAGCTCTAGTGAGACCAGAAGCGGAGAGCGGCCATCACAGATTACACTTATAACACACCCTTCTATATAAAATAAGCTATGAGGCGGAGTTATCTTCCAGGTAGTGTCTTTGCCACAGTATGGAAGACATTATTTTATAAAGTGATAAGATGATTGTTCCACAAATCATCTGATATGAGATATACAGGCAGCATTCTATAACCTGTATGCTCATATTAATAGTTGAAGTGAGTCAAATGTGGTGACAGATTCCCTTCAAGCAGTTTGTCACCAGAAGATTGTCTATTCTCCAAATTAAGTTGTATTTAAGCATAATTTTTTTTTTAATGTCTTTGTCGTATCTAAAAAAATAAAATACTTTAAATCCATCATTGTTAACTAAAATTAAAATCTTACACTTTTCACACACACAAAAAACCTAGCAGATTTGGTTAATTCTGACTAACTTTCTTCCAATTTCTAATTTATAGCCGTTTGATTAAAACTATTACCAATATATTACAATCACTGATATCCCCACATACTTACAGACTTAAACCCATTAAGGCCCTGTTACACATAACGTTGGTCTCCCACTGTCACACACATCGATGCTTGCCGCCCAGCGGGAGACCAACTATCAAAAAATGGTCATGGCCATTTACCAATGAGCAGCGAGCTGGTTGTTGGTACATGTCACACGCAGCGACATCACTACAATGTCTCAAAAACAGTAACGTTGCAACAATATCGTTAGCGATATTGTTGTGTGTAACGGGGCCTTTACTCTTTAATGGTGTAAGAATCTTCTCAGGACTGCTGCTGCTCCTGTCAATGCAGAGAATGCCTTAGTGTACCAGTTCTGTTTTCATTTTGACACTTCAGATGCTGGGTCATTCTGTGTCAAGTGAACCAATGATTATTGCCTCCTATATTTTTAATTCTTTTGATATTTTGTTATTTGATAATGGCATGTTAGACGATGCAAAATGTGAAGAGAAAAAACTATTCTAATTTTTTTTTTCTTATTTTTAATTGATTTTCAAAGTTTGGAAAGTGTGAATTTCGGTGTTGCCTGCCTTCACATTTCTCCTCATAACTAAGGATAGAAATAAGATAGAGAAACAAAATAAACACCATTCTACTCAGAACTGTACAGACCTTCACCAGATTTGTCACAAGAGGATCTTAGTTAATATTTTACCCATGTGAACACAAACGTAAAATTTTAAAACTTATTTCCGAAAAACGTATGATTTTAGAATTCCCAAAAATACACGTGTCTGCTATGCTCTTAGCCACATCTGAACCAAAATTCAAGTTGGGATTGCAATGGGATCATATTTCAAAACATTTAATTATAGTGTCATTGGGTCACATTCCATATCAAGTGATGTAAATATGAATATTTTTTTACCTGACATCTTTAGATGTTTTTTTTTATTTTTTTTTCTATATAAAGTACAACTTTAATTACAAATTAAAAATTTTGAATTTTTTTCTCCACTTAATTTTTTACAGATTTTTAAAGTTTTGAAAGCACAAATTTTGGCCTGGTATGGCTTTACATTTTTTATCATATCTCGGGCTAGAATTAATTAAGATAATGAGGTGGGAGAGGCATCATTTTTTCATAACTGTACCTTCTTTCATTTGCTGTGTCACAAGACTGTTTCTTAATATTTTGTTTTGGAGAAATCAAATTCAAAATTTTAATGCGCAATTGTGACAAAAAAGTATGTTTTAAAATTGTGGACAAATGCCTGTGTGTTACTTGTGTACTTGGTTATATTTGTGCAGGGATTCAACTTAGGACCTATCAAATTTATATATATTTTTTATTTTATGTTTGTGTGAGTTTCTTCCTTTTTTCTTTTCAAATTACAACTTATTGAATTCAACATTTCTATGCAACAATAAGGAAACGCAAAAAAAAAAATCCCGTAAGTGCCAGGATAAATACATCTTAATCATCAGAACACAACGCTCAGGATTTTCAACCTGAATGCATTGAACAAACCAAAAGAAAAAGAGGTGATGATATCCTCAAATGTGACTTTCTAAATAGTGTCATCTTAATCATATGTTAAAGACCAGATTAAAAGAACCTAAATTTTTAACACCTATTTATACACGTAACAATTTTCTATTCTATCATTAAATAGGTAATTTATGAAGATTAGTACAGTAGTTAAATCCTCGTTCTATAAAATATGAACAACTCGAACAATTAATAGTAGATTTTAAAGTGGCCTTTTATCATCAATTTGTCCCTATAAAGGCCCTGTCACACGCGTCAGTCGCCAGCGATTTGATCGCTGGCGACATTCACGGCTGATCACTGGTGAGCTGTCACACAGGCAGATTCGCCAGTGATCATTTTACCTGCGACATCGTGTAAATGATTTAAATATCGTTTCCACGATATCTGCAGGCTGGTGTCCAGGGTAAACTGCGGGTAACTAGGCAGCGCGCGCTGCCTAGATACCCGATGTATGCCTTAGTTACCAGCCTTCTCCGCTCCCCGGCTGGTATCTAAGGTACACATCGGGTAACTAGTGACCCTAGTTACCCGATGTGTACCTTAGATACCAGCCGGTGAGCGGAGAAGGCTGGTAACGAAGGTATACATCGAGTATCTAGGCAGCGCGCGCTGCCTAGTTTACCCGCAGTTTACCCTGGATACCAGCTCCCAGCACTTCCTGAAAGGCGCTGGGAGCTGGCTGATTGCTCGTCCCGGTGTCACATGCAGTGATGCTGCGTGTACACGGGCGACCATCGCCAGGTTTTCGGTCCAGTCCGAAAACCTGGCGATTTATCAACCAGCAATTTATCGCTGGTTGATTCAGCATGTCACACGCGTCAGTATCGCTGCAACGTCACGTTCACCCTTAAGTGAGTGAAATGTAATCTTCTCCATAAGCGCATACTACCAATGGCTATTTCCTTTTGTGTTAACCCCTTAGTGACGAAGAAATTTGTTATTTTTCATTTTCGTTTTTTCGCTCCTCTGCTTCCAAGAGCCATAACTTTTTTATTTTTCTGTCGACACAGACATATGACGGCTTGTTTTTTGCAGGACGAGTTGTACTTTCAGATGCAATCATTTGTTTTACCATATAGTGTACAGGGAAATTGCAAAAAAATTATAAATGCAGTGAAATTGCAAAAAAAAGTGCAATAAGACGTTTGTTTTTTGGGTTTTGTAGTCGCTGTGTTCACTATATGGTAAAACCAACGTGACCGTGTGATGCCTCGGGTCAGTACGAGTTTGTAGATGCCAAACATGTATACCTTTATTGGTATCTAGGTGGTAGTAAAAAATTCAAAAGCATGAAAAAAAAAAAAAACATTGCACTTCTCGCGCCATGTTCTGCGACCCGTAGCGTCCTCATTTTTCGGGATCTGGGGCTGGGTGACGGCTTATTTTTTGCGTCTCGAGCTGACGTTTTTAATGATACCATACTTGGGTGGATGCGCTGTTTTGATTGCCCGTTATTGCATTTTTTTAGCATTGTTGCAGTGACCAAAATAACATTTTGGCGTTTGAACCATTTTTTGCGCTACGCAGTTTACGGATCTCATTATTTGATTATTTATATTGTAGATCGGGCGATTCTGAACGCTGCGATACCAAATATGTTGTTTTCTGATCATCATAATGGGAGACCCAGACAATGGGGTTTAGGGCTCTGCCCTCCGGAGGCCACACTAGGTACTACAAGTTTGTAGACACCGCCCCCTCCGCTTATAAACCCCCACCGCAGGGAACATCCTCAGTTTTAAACTTAGTGTGCTCGGAGGATCACGCTTTGCTTGCACTTCACAACATTCTCACAGCTTACGTGATGGCGTATGAAGACAAGGTAAAATGGTCCCGGTCGGGACCTTCGGCAGTCTCCCTGCTCACCCTTGTGGAACACGCAGGTGGAGGTACCGGAGGGCCTAGGGCCTGGACACTGCGTGTCCCCCCGGTACGCTGTCGCGCTCCTTTTCCATCCCTCCCTGGGGGGCTCTGGAAGGTGGGAGATAGGAGCCTCGCACAGCTCCGCTCCGTCCGAGGCCTCCCTAAATGGTGCTTACAGACCGGACTGGAGCCAGCCCAGTCCGAGGCCTCCCTAAATGGTGCTTACAGACCGGACTGGTGCTGAAACCCCCGTCCGAGGCCTCCCTAAATGGTGCTTACAGACCGGACCGGCACTGAGGCACGGTGTGTCTCCGGTGTGCCTGGGGGTAGTGTCTGACACTTTGTGTTCTGGCACTCAGACCGCGCGCTACCCTCGGGTCCGCGGTTCTGGCGGTGTACCCTGTGCTGGGGTCACCCTGGCTGACCGCCCTGTGTTTTCACAGGGGCTGAGGCTGTAGATTGCAGGTGTTTTGTTTTACATGCAGTCTAAGTATTGTACTATCACAATACTTCCCGCGCTGCGGGCTCCGGCGCCTACATTACTGAGGCTGCCTGAGGAGATGTGAAGCAGCCCTGGTGGTGATGTCATCGAGGGCGTGCGTGTGTGCTTCCCGCTTATTTTCGGCGCCGCCCACAGCTTGTCTGTCGGCGGCCATCTTTTCCCCTCACTTCCCGGCTGGGATCTGACTGCAGCACAGGTCTGCACTCCAAAAGGGGAGACCGGAAACTTCGTGGAGGCCACACACGCACACCGCTTCCTCCCACCGCTTTACAGCGGTCGGTAAGCCACCGGGATCCCCATTTTTTGTCTGTATAGATTGGCTTATTTGCCCCTGCTGTGGGAATGTCCTTAGCTGGAAAACGTGCTGCTAAGGCGGCCAGCACCACCACTGCCTGTGCTACATGCAACGGGACGCTGGTTGAGGGGTCCTGCAATAACTGCGGACGCCCAGAGGCCCGGACTGATACTGCTGAGACAGCAGCTCCGGTGCTTTACCCTGAGGTTCAGGTGATCCCAGGGCCATGGGAAACGCAGAATAAGATTAATGAATCTCTGTTGTCCCAGTTGTCCTCCATGTCGCAATCCCTGGAGGCACTTAATAGGAGACTGGAAAGCCCAGCTACTCCTTCCAGTTACCCCCGGGTGTCTCCTCCTTCTGTTGTGAGACCCCTTAAGCGGACTCGTTGTGAGGATTCACCCGAGCTCCAGGCTCTCTCTGAGGAGGAGCTTCCCTCTGATGGTGATGAGGATGATGGGGGTTCCATACTCGGGTCTGTGTCAGAACCACCAGACGGGGTAGAGGATCTGGTGTCCTCCATCAACGAGACTTTACGTCTCGTGACACCCCCTGAGGAGGTGGACGTGCACCCGAAGGAGGTCTATCAATGGCTACGGCCAGAGGCTAGACCAAGTGGCTCCTTTATGGACCACACTAACTTTGGAAGGGTGGTCAGAGCACCCAGGTTACATCCTGGGCGGCGTTATGTCCGCAAAGTTAAGGACAATCGCTTCCCCTTTCCCCAGGAGGTGCTTCAGGAGTGGTCGCAGTCCCCGAAGGTGGACGCTTCCATGACCAGGATTGCTGCACGCTCCCTTTTCTCTGCCTCTGATAGCTCCTCGTTGAAGGATGCGACGGATAGACAGGTCGAGCAACTCGCCAAGTCTTCTTATGAGGCTGTGGGGTCTTCATTTGCCCCTAATTTTGCCACGGTCTGGACTATGCAGGCGATCACCACCTGCTTGGATGGTATCACTGATCTGGCAGGGTCCAGTCCTGAGGTCCTGGCACTTACCGATAGGGCAAGGGCCTATGCGGACTACGCCAGGACGGCAACATTGGAAACTGCCACCCGCTCTGCCGTGGCTTCGGCCAACGCTATAGCGATCCGCAGGTTGTTGTGGCTGCGTCTTTGGGACTCAGATGCCACGTCTAAGAAGATTTTGCAAAATCTTCCGTTCTCTGGTGACAGGCTTTTTGGCACCGAGCTGGACAAGCTGATAAAGGATTCTGCTGAGTCTAAGATCCCGCAGAACAAACCTAAGCCACGGTATACCGTTAAAAGGAACCCAAAACAGTGGTCCTTTCGTTCCAGCTCACAGTCATCGGCAGCGTCTGCTCGCGCGGACCGAGGGGGCAAGCCCACTACTCAGTGGCGCCCCAAGGGTCGCCAAAAGAAGCCAACGGGGGCAGCAGCTGCCACCCCCAAACCCACTTCCGCATGACTCGCTCTCTCGTCCTGCCTCCCCACAGGTGGGGGGTCGCCTGTTCCTTTTTCAGGACAGTTGGCTTCTCCACGTCCAAGACAAGTGGGTCCGAGACGTAGTCTCGCGAGGCTACAGGATAGAGCTGACGTCGCAGCCGGCACACCGATTCCATCGGTCTGTTCCTTCTCCGGAAAAGGCTCAGGCTTTTCACCTGGTGTTGGAGGGGCTCCGCAGAGACGGAGTAGTGGTCCCAGTGCCCTCTGGGGAGAGGTTCCGGGGGTTTTTACTCCAACCTCTTTATCGTCCCAAAGAAGGACGGCTCTTTTCGCCCGGTTTTGGACCTCAAGCTGTTCAACCGTCATGTGTTGGTTCGGAAGTTCCGCATGGAATCCCTGCGCTCCGTGATCGCGGCTGTGTCACAGGGAGACTTCCTGGCGTCCATAGATATCCGAGACGCTTACCTTCACGTGCCCATTGCACCGGCTCATCAGCGCTGGTTACGATTCGCAGTGGGGGACGAACACTTCCAGTTCGTGGCACTACCCTTCGGGTTGGCCTCAGCTCCGCGGGTGTTCACGAAGGTGATGGCCTCTATGATGGCTCTCCTGCATGTGCAGGGACACGCCGTCATACCTTATTTAGACGACCTGCTGGTCAGGGCGCCATCGGAACACCTTTGTCGGGAGAGTTTGGAGGTAACCATGAAGTCTCTGGAACAGTTTGGGTGGCTTCTCAATGTCCAGAAATCAACCCTGGTTCCGACCCAGTCTCTGACGTATCTGGGCATGGACTTCCACACAGACTCAGCTCTGGTGTCTCTGCCACGAACCAAGCAGCTGGCTATTCAATCAGGAGTGCAAGATGTCCTCCTGTCACCACAATCATCCCTACGGGTCTTGATGAAGCTGGTGGGCCGCATGGTAGCTGCGATAGAGGCGGTGCCTTTCGCACAATTTCGCCTCCGTCCTCTCCAGCTGGAGATTCTCCGCAGATGGGACAAGAGGACGCCCTTTCCCAACCGACCAGGGATTCCCTGCAGTGGTGGCTCCAGCCACGTCACTTGTCACGGGGCCGGTCTTTCCTCAAACCGTCATGGTTAGTGGGGACCACCGACGCCAGTCTGAAGGGCTGGGGTGCGGTGTTCTTACACCACAGGGCTCAAGGACTCTGGACTCAGTCGGAGTCGACGTTGCAGATCAACGTGCTGGAGATCAAGGCGGTCTATCTGGCGCTCCTGGCGTTTCAGAAGTTCCTGTCAGGACAGCCCATCCGGGTTCAGACCGACAATGCGACGGCCGTCGCGTATATAAACCATCAGGGAGGGACCAGAAGTGCTCAGGCCCTCACCGAAGTCCACCGCATTCTATCTTGGGTGGAGGACAACGACTGCCTGGTCTCCGCAGTTCACATCCCAGGGGTCGAGAACTGGGAGGCCGACTACCTGAGCCGGCAGGGGATGGACGCCGGAGAGTGGTCTCTTCATTCAGACGTCTTCCGGGACATCTGCAGCAAATGGGGCACTCCGGACGTGGATCTGATGGCCTCACGGCTGAATCATCAGGTGCCGCAATACATGGCAAGATCGTGGGATCCTCAGTCTCTGGGGGCGGATGCCCTGATCCTGAGTTGGTCCAGCTTCCTTCTACCATATGTGTTCCCGCCTCTGGCTCTGATTCCCAGGGTCCTGTGGAAAATCAGGACGGAATGCAGAGTAGCCATTCTAGTGGCACCAGATTGGCCCAGGAGGTCCTGGTATCCGGACCTGTGGCAACTGTCAGACGGACACAGGTGGGCTCTGCCAGAACGCGCAGATCTTCTCGCGCAAGGCCCATTCTTCCATCTCAATTCCAGGGCCCTCAGATTGACTGCATGGCTCTTGAGGCCTGGCTACTAACATCCAGAGGCTTCTCTCCCACGGTGGTTGCCACTATGAATCGGGCCAGGAAGCCCGTATCTAGGAAGATATACCATAGAACGTGGAAAATCTCTTTCACCTGGTGTGCCTCGGGTGGAAGGTCCCCGTGGCCCTTGTCCATCCCGACGTTGTTGGCTTTCCTACAAGTCGGGTTTGGAGTTGGGCTTATCCCTCAGTTCCCTGAAGGGTCAAGTGTCAGCTCTTTCAGTGCTGTTTGACAGGCGCTTGGCGCTCCTCCCGAAGGTCCGTCAATTTCTGCAGGGAGTGTCTCGGGTGGTCCCGCCCTACAGGCGACCTCTGGACCCTTGGGATCTTAACATGGTCCTGGCGGCACTGCAGAAACCGCCGTTTGAGCCACTGAGAGACATTTCCCTCTCTCGTTTGTCCCAGAAGGTAGTCTTTCTGGTGGCGATTACGTCTCTGAGAAGGGTCTCAGAATTGGCTGCACTTTCGTGCAAGTCTCCTTTTCTGGTCGTTCACCAAGACAAGGTGGTGTTGCGCCCGCGGCCAGAATTCTTGCCAAAGGTGGTTTCCTCTTTCCACCTGAACCAGGAGATTGTTCTCCCTTCATTTTGTCCCGCTCCCGTTCATCAGGTTGAGCGCGACCTCCATACTCTGGATCTCGTGAGGGCTGTACGCATTTATGTGTCCAGGACTGCCTCCTTCCGGAGTTCGGATTCATTGTTTATCCTTACGGCGGGTCGCTGTAAGGGGTCCGCGGCGTCAAAGTCAACCTTGGCCAGATGGATCAAGGCTCCCATTCAAGAGGCTTACCAGTCTTCTGGTTTGTCTCTCCCGGTGGGATTGAAGGCGCATTCGACCAGAGCTGTCGGTGCCTCCTGGGCTTTGCGACATCGCGCTTCTGCTCTACAGGTGTGTCAGGCGGCCACTTGGTCCAGCCTGCACACTTTCTCTAAGCACTATATGGTGCATGCCCATGCCTCTGCGGATGCAAGTTTGGGCAGGCGGGTCCTTCAGGCGGCGGTTGCCCACCTTTGAGGGGGACCATGTGTTATCCGTCTTTTGAGGAACTCTTCCCGCCCTGGGGTATTGCTTTAGGACATCCCCATTGTCTGGGTCTCCCATTATGATGATCAGAAAAAAGAGAATTTTGTTTACGTACCGTAAATTCTTTTTTCTTGAATCATCAATGGGAGACCCAGCACCCACCCAGTTGTTCTGTTGCATGTTTTGCATTTGATCTGTTCCCTGTTGGGACACTTTTTTTCCGGGTTGTTGGACCGTCTGTGCACGGTTTCTTTCCCGATGTTTCGGGTGTGGTTTATTTGTCTCCTCGCAGCTTATGGACCAAACTGAGGATGTTCCCTGCGGTGGGGGTTTATAAGCGGAGGGGGCGGTGTCTACAAACTTGTAGTACCTAGTGTGGCCTCCGGAGGGCAGAGCCCTAAACCCCATTGTCTGGGTCTCCCATTGATGATTCAAGAAAAAAGAATTTACGGTACGTAAACAAAATTCTCTTTTTTTTTTTTGTTTTTTTTTTTAAATTGTGGATGGGAGATAAGGGGGGTGATTTGAACTTTTATGTGTTTTTTTTTTTTTTTTTTCAACTTTGTAAAAACTTTATTTGCTTATTGATTCTTACTTTTACACAGCCCCTGTGAGAGGCATGCAGCTCCTCTATATCTGTCAGAATCGCGGACCTGTTGTGGTTGGTAGCCCCTGCCAACCACAACCAGGAAATGCGCAGTGACAGGCTCTGGGGTCAAGCCAGGACCCCGGCCTGTCACGTCAGCACGGGAGATCTTGCGATACTATCGCAAGATCTCCCCTGGAGCCTGGTAAGCGTGCGCTGCCCGCTCCGGCTTCCTTAGATCCCGCTCTCAGAGATTGAGGGCGGGATCTAAAGGGTTAACAGCACCGATCGGATGGCGGGACCGATTGGTGCTGTTACTCCCACATCTCAGCTAGTGAGATCAGCTGAGATGTGGGAGGTTTGAAGTGAGCTCCACGCAGGAGCTCACTTCAAACACCGGGTAACGACAGCCTGACGTCTAGAGACGTACGGCTGTCGTTTAGAGGTTAGAGTATGTACGACCTGTTATGGTGTTCGGCTCCACCTGAGTTAATATCGGATTTTTGTGCACTTTTAAAATGTCTGGTTTTCTTGGATACACAAAGGATGGTGCTGGACCAAAAGGATGCAAAAAAGTCAATTCTACTTCTTCATTTTCACAATCTTTGGAGAGTATGGTAGCCTGAATTCAGCTGAAATGTTAACTATTAACCTGCCAGTCTATCTCCTCCAAAATGTAGACTGGCTGCCTCATTCAAAATGTAAGTGTATAAAATTTTGCGTTTGCATTCTCATGGGTAAAATATTAACAAATATACTTTTGTGACATTTTTGGTGAAAGCCAGGCCGAAATTTGCACTTGTTTAAAACTTTAAAAATCTGTAAAATATTAACTGATGAAGAAAAATATTCAAAAGTTTTAATTTGTAATTAGCTAAAGTTGCACTTCATATAGAATTTTTATTTTAAAAATCTAAAGATGTCAGGTAAAAAAAAATATTCATATTTGGATCACTTGATATGGAATGACCCTACTACAGATGTGGGTTCCAGTAATCTGGAGGGAGTGTCATGGTACAAATCCATTGCTAAAACCAGGTGAAATAAGAAAATTGTTTTATCTTTAGTCATTTTTAAAATAAAGATAGGATTGAATTAATAATAATAAAAAAATCTTTATATAGCGCCAACATATTCTGCAGCACTTTACAATACAGTGATTTGAATAAGGAAAATATACAATACAGTAAGTAATTTACAGTAGAGAAAAAATACAGTACAATAGTTGGATACTATACAATAAGCATAGAATCAATGTAAAAAATATAATAAAGCAAAAAATAAAGGTGACCCTGCTCAAAAGAGCTTACTATCTACAATGATTTCCACCGAAGAAAAAGCTTGGCTTTGTAGTCCTCACTGACCTCAAGAAACTTCCAGTCCAGTAAGAGTTAATCAGGTTCTGGTTTATTTTCATACGCATTTCGTGGCTTTAAATCTGCCACAAAGCCCAGCTTTTTCTTCGGTAGAAATCATTTATCTTCAGTGGGCTCCTGCAGCGACCATTACCAGGCTCTCTGTTTGTTGTGGCTCTCACAACCACCGCAGGTGAGTCACACCGATTGGGGGGACTGGACTATTTAGTAAGACGATAACGCCCTATGTGCGCTCCCTATTTATCCTTTTTTTTACAATCTACAATGGGATAGCAGTTGCACAAAGTACAGGGGCTTATTACACTGATGGTCCAGGCATCTTGAGAAAATGGGGGATAGAAATAAGGTTAAATGAATGGTCATCAGACAATCTGTGTAGACCTTTTAGGTTTGGTGGAGTTTGTAGAAGTTATGTTGAGAGAGATAGTTAAATGGGCTATCTACAGTACAAAGGACTTCTATTAGAGAGCATGATGGGCTCCCTTAAAAAGATGTGTTTTTAGGGAACGTCTGAAGCCATGCAAGTTGTGGATAGTCCTGATTTTTTAGGGTAGAGCATTCCAGAGAATTGGTGCGGCTCGGGAGAAGTCTTGGAGCCGGGAGTGGGAGGATCGGATCAGTGCAGATGTTAGTCGAAGGTCATTTGTAGAACGTAGAGAACGGGTGGGGTTATACAGAGATGTAGGATCCTGTAGTGTACGGGCTATCAGTGCAGTGACTGGCACAGCGCAGAGGCATCTGAGTAATGATTGGCCAGATGGATGATCCTGGCTGCAGCATTAAGGATGGACTGGAGTGGGGAAAGTTTAGAGAGGGGGAGGCCAATTAATAGAGAATTGCAGTAGTCAAGGCGGCAATGCATTAGAGCCACGGTGAGGGTTTTTGTTGCTTCCATGATGAGAAAGGGGCGGACTCTAGAGATGTTCTTCAGGTGTAAGAGACAGGAGCGGACGAGAGATTGTGTATGGGAGGAGGAGGAGAGATCGGTGTCAAACATAACACCCAGACAGCGAGCCTGCTGCCTAGGTGTGATCGTGGTGCCGCACAAGAGAGAGATGGCAGATTTAGGGAAGTTAGTGGAGGGCGGGAGCAGAAGTTGTTCAGTTTTGGAAAGGTTGAGTTTCAAATGGAGAGCAGACATGATGTTTGAAACTATAGCTAGACAGACATTAGCATTCTTTAATACCGCAGGGGTAAGGTCAGGGGCTGAAGTGTATAGTTGTGTGTCCTCAGCATACAGATGGTACTGGAAGCCAAAACTGTTGTGTCTAATCGGGGCTGTGTAGAGAGAGAGGTCCAAGGACTGAACCCTGAGGGACCCCAATAGTGAGTGGGAGAGGGGAGAAAGTGAAGCCAGCGAATGATACCATGAAAGAACAGTCACAAAGATAGGAAGAGAGCCAGGAAAGGGTGGTGTCCTTTATACCAATGGAGTGCAGCATAGAGAGTAGGAGATGGTTGTCAGCGGTGTCAAAAGCTGCAGAGAGGTCAAGAAGAATAATCAGTGTGTTCAGCATTACGTTTTGCTGTCAGAAGGTCATTGGTCACTGAGTGTAGTTTCTGTGGAGTGAAGGGGGCGGAAATCAGACTGTAATGGATCTAGAAGAGAGTGAGTGGAGAGGTAACAGGTGAGGCGGGTGTAGACCAGGAGATGAAGTGGATATTTGAGTCTGATCTGTAGTTATTAGTGCAGGATGGGTCAAGAGAGGTTTTCTTTAATAATGGAGTAATGATAGAATGTTTGAAGGAGGAGGGGAATATGCCAGAAGAGAGAGAGAGGTTGAAGATTTTGGTTAGGTGAGTGGTGACGACCGGAGAGAGAGACTGGAGTAGGTGTGAGGGAATGGGGTCAGTGGTGCATGTAGTTGGGACTAGATGAAGAGAGGAGCCTGGCGACTACTACTTCTGTGACTGGGTCAAATCTGGGACTGAGGAGAGAGTGAAAGGTGTCAGTCTTTTTTAATTATTGGAAAGTGAGGAGATAAGGGTTGTGGAGTAGGTCTGCTGGCGAGGTGAAGCACAGTTGTAGGTTTTTAGCATGAATTTATAATGGATATAGTCTTCTAGTAAGGGTCATTCCATGTCAAGTGAACCAATGATTATTGCCTCTATATTTTTAATTCCTTTGAGATTTTGTTATTTGATAATAGCATGTCAGACAATGCAAAATGTGAAGAGAAAAATTTTTTAAAAAATTTATTTTTTTTTAAAATGATTTTCAAAGTTCGGAAAAAGTGTGAATTTCGCTGTTGCCTGCCTTTACGTTTCTCCTCATAACTAAGGCTAGGAATAAGATAGAGAGACAAAATAAACACCATTCTACTCAGAACTATACAAGCTTTCACCAGATATGTCACAAGAGGATCTTTGTTAATATTTTACCCATGTGATCGCAAGCGCAAAACTTTAAAACGTATTTCCGAAAAATCGGCGCGCTTTAAATATTTCAAAAACTGCCCATGTGTCTGCTTTGCTCTTAGCCACATCTGTACCATATTTCAAGTTGGGATCGCAATGGGATCATATTTTAACATATTTTACTATTAATAGCGTCAATGGGTCATTCCATATCAAGTGATCTAAATATGAATATTTTTTTTTACCTGACGTCTTTAGATTTTTTTTTTTTTTTCCTTTATGAAGTACTACTTTAGTTAATTACAAATTAAAAGTTTGGAATTTTTTTCTTCATCAGTTAATTTTTTACAGATTTTTAAAGTTTAAAAAAAGGGTGAATTTTGGCCTGGTACGACTTTAATTTTTTTTATCTCGGGCTAGAAATAAGATAGAGAAACAAAATAAACACCATTCTACTCAGAACTGTCCAGGCTTTCACCAGATATGTCACAAGAGTATATTTGTTAATTTTAATTTTTTACCTATGCGAATGCAAACGCAACATTTTGAAACGCATTCCGAAAAAAACATTTTAATAAAAATTTTCCAAAACTGCCCATGTGTCTTTTATGCTCTTAGCCACATCTGTACCAAATTTCAAGTTGGGATCGTGATGGGATCATATTTTAAAATATTTAACTATGGTTAATCTCATTTTTATTAAATTTTGAAAAAACATATGAAAGACATACATTCAATCTTTTAACAAAATCTTGAGACATATAAAATATACAAAAAGAGAATTCACAAAGTTATTAGTAACTTTAAGATAAGCTGCAAATTTACTTTTGCGCTTATCTCTGGTGCAATATATACTACAATCTAAATATAATTCCAAACACTCAAGTATACAACCTTTCTCAGGGTTTTGAGATGTTCTGATGTCAAGGGGACAAGCAGCCCCAGCAGAATGATTTTTATTACTTGGCCCCTTCTAACAGGTTGACCACGTAAGTGGGTCATTACCCATTGAGGCCTAGTTGGAATAGTCTAGCGACTGGTGTACCGGAAAGGAAGGCCGAAATATTAATGATCTACTCACAGCTCAGAGTTTTCGATACCTGTCTAATGTTCACTAGAATTCTGAAGGTATAGGCGTAGAAAGGAAATACCTAGACTGAATGTATCAGATGGGAAGAAAAGAGAGATAGAAAAGAAGAGAGAGGGAGAAGAGAAACAAAAACCATTAGAAAAAGTTATACTGGGAAAGAAAAGCCACGTAAGAAAAAAAGAAAAAAAGGAGGGGGGGGGGGGGGGAGACGGGTGAGGTATGGGAAGGGAAAGGGTACTCATCCCACTGGCTCCCCATCAGCCAGAGGTCGAGCCATATTATCTGTGCTGGAAAAGATACTCCTAAATTCTGCAGAGTCGTGAAAAAGAATCCATTCAACCCAAATCCCTAAGAATTTGTTCCGAGATCCCGACGCATCAGCTGCGAGCTCCTCCATTCGATATATGTCCATCAATTCTTTGAACCAATCAAGTAGAGATGGAGCCTGGCTTGATTTCCAGAACCTCGGGATCACAGCACGAGCAGCCGAGATGCAAAAGCGGAGAATATCCCTCTTCTGTAGCCCAATAGGACCTGGAAAAATGGATAACATTGCCGATTCTGGGCAGCATTTGGCTTGTTTACCTGTTATCCGGGCGTATGCATTGAAAACCTCAGACCAGAACCGCCGGATTTCCCCACAACTCCACCAAATGTGTATCATTGTACCCTTCTCTTCCTCACAGCGCCAGCAGGTATCAGGGGTTCCAGGGAACATGTTCCGGAGTGTCGTCGGGCACAAGTACCATCTAGTGAGCAGCTTATAGCTTCTTTCTTGTGCAGAACAAGCGCTAGCTAGTGAGTGAGTAAATATAAAGCATTTCTGCCAATTAGCTTCTGAAATGCTACACCCCAATTCCCTCTCCCAAGCACGTTGGAAGTAAAGGGTGCCCTGCTCTCTCATGGACCCTAAGGCCTGGTATAGAAATGATATTTTGCGCCTCGGTGGAGCCTCCAGTTGGAATAACCTCTCCAATACGTTGGGCGTCAATCTTACCCTGCAAGAGTGGTCAGCTGAATATAATTATGCTCTGTATTGGAGAAATTCGAATCACTTAAGAGGTCTCGTAGGTTCTTTGAGTTGTAGCTCTGCCATCGGGGGCAAACCACCACTGGACAGAGTCTGTCCTACTCGGGTGTCATCCACAATCCGCCAACATAAAAATCTCTGCCTGTCAAATCTGGGTGGGAAAGATGGGTTGGAAAAAAGGGGAGTCAAAGGGCTAAGTCTGTCGTTTAAGCGGAGGGTTTTCGTCACTAGGTGCCATACCTTCAAGGTGTTTCTGGTCATGTCTGTCAAAGGTACTAGATCTGTGGAGTCTTTAGGGGAAATCCAAAGCAGGTGTTTCAGCGGAATCCCCAAACCCTCTTGCTCCACCCCTACCCATTTCTTGGAGGACGCATGATAATGCCAATCTAGAGCTCTAACAAGAGAGGAAGCCTCAAAGTACGCTCGTATGTTGGGTAGTCCAACCCCTCCTCTGGTCTCGGGCAAGGATAGGATATTCATTCGCAATCTGGACCTGTTGCCCCCCCAAACAAATCTAAGGATCATAGATTGCATTTTGGAGAGGAAACCTCTATCCAATAGAACAGGAACTGTCTGAAAAGTATATGAGTCGGGGCAAGACATCCATCTTGACTACGTTTATTCTCCCGAACCAGGATAGCTTTAATTGTCTATAGAAGGTAAATGCCAATTCCGCGTTAGTCAAAAGGGGTTGATAATTTAAATTGAATATTTGTTTAAGATCTTTTGGTATAAGGACTCCCAAGTACTTAATGGCTTCTACTTTCCATTTAAATGGGAACTGTTTAGATAGATGAGAAACCAATTCTCCAGGCAAAGAAATATTGAGTGCCTCGGTTTTGGAGCAATTCACTTTAAAGTTGCTCAATTGTCCGAACCGTTCAAACTCCATTAAGACCGAAGGGATGGAGACCAGGGGCTGGGAGATGTAAAGTAGCAGGTCATCTGCAAATAAGGCTAATTTGTGATGACTCTGTCCCAGCTTGACCCCATGGACGCATTCATTGGACCTAAGTGCAAAATATTTAACTATTATAGTGTCAATTCAAAAGTCACCAAGAACACAATCAGTCATTTTTTCACAATTGCCCGTCAATAGTTTGAATTTGATATAAAGAAACATAGTCTTGTAACATCTCAAATGAAAGCGGTTACCGTTCTGAGTAAAATGACGCCTCTCCCACTTCATTATCTTATTTCTAGCCTGAGATAAAAAAAATGTAAAGTCGTACCAGGCCAAAATTCACCCTTTTTTTAAACTTTAAAAATCTGTAAAAAATTAACTGATGAAGAAAAAAATTCCAAACTTTTAATTTGTAATTAACTAAAGTAGTACTTCATAAAGGAAAAAAAAAAAAAAAATCTAAAGACGTCAGGTAAAAAAAAATATTCATATTTAGATCACTTGATATGGAATGACCCATTGACGCTCTTACTAGTAAAATATGTTAAAATATGATCCCATTGCGATCCCAACTTGAAATTTGGTACAGATGTGGCTAAGAGCACAGTAGACACATGGGCAGTTTTTGAAATATTTAAAACGCGCCGATTTTTCGGAAATGCGTTTTAAAGTTTTGCGCTTGCGATCACATGGGTAAAATATTAACAAATATCCTCTTGTGACATATCTGATGAAAGCCTGGACAGTTCTGAGTAGATTGGTGTTTATTTTGTTTCTCTATCTTATTTCTAGCCCGAGATATGATAGAAAATGTAAAGCCATACCAGGCCAAAATTCGCACTTTTTTAAAACTTTAAAAATCTGTAAAAATTAACAGATAAAGAAAAAAATTCAAAACTTTTTTTTTGTAATTAGATAAAGTTGTTCTTCAGATAGAAAAATTTTTTTAAAATCTGAGGACGTCAGGGAAAAAAAATATTCATTTTTGGATCACTTGACATGGAATGACCCGTAAGCAAGTTTTCCTCCATAGGCATTCAGCACTCCTAGAGTATCCCTGGAAGAATTGAGTTTGTGATGTGAGCCAAGGCTGTTTTGTTCTATGTTTGGAGGTTCTGAGGGTGAGGGATGCTACTTGGTCCAGGGTGCTTCTTAGTGTCATTGTAGTGATTCACTGCCAGATCTGGACAGGAGATTGGGGACAGTGATGAGGTGAGACAGTCTGGGAGTGCATGAGGGTTAATGTCCTGTAGATTTCTGTATGTGTGATAAGTAGGCGTGGGCTGTGGTGGTCGAGGGTTAGTAAGCGTGAAGTAGAGAATGTTGTCAGAGAGGGGAAGAGGTGAGTTATCTAAGGAGGAGCAGAGTTTGGTAAAGACCAGGTCAAGGGTGTTACCATCTTTGTATGTCTCAGAAGTTGAGAGCTGTGAGAGTCCAAGAAAGGTGGTTAGAGATAGGAGCTGGGAAGCAGATTGGGACATGGGGCTGTTGATGTGAATGTTAGTCACCCAGTATGAGGGTTGGTAATTCTGAGAACATGAAATGCAGCAGCCACACGGAGAAATGATCGAGAAAGAGTAATTCCATGTCAAGTGATCCAGAAATGAATATTTTTTTTTTTTACCTGATGTGTTCAGATTTTTTTTTTCTATATGTAAGTACAACTTTAGTTAATTACAAAAAAAAAGTTTTGAATTTTTTTTCTTAATCAGTTAATTTTTTTTACAGATTTTTAAAGTTTTTAAAAAGTGTGAATTTTGGCCTGGTATGACTTTATATTTTCTCTCGTATCTCGGGCTAGAAATAAGATGGAGAAACAAAATAAATACCATTCCACTCAGAACTGTACAGGCTTTCACCAGATATGTCACAAGACTATCTTTGTGAATATTTTACCCATGCGAAAGCAAACACAAAATTTTAAAACACATTTCCGAAAAATCGGCATACCATATATACTCGCGTATAAGCCGAGTTTTTCAGCCCAAAATTTGGGCTAAAAAGGCCCCTCGGCTCATACGCGAGTATACCACCCGCCCGCCACCCCCATCAGTATACAGGCCCCCCCCCCCCTTGCTCCGCAAACCTGTAAAGTAAAATGATTATACTTATCACTGTCCTCTCGCCGCCGTCCCGCCGCTGCCGACACCGCGATCCTCCATCTTCATTCAGCGTCTTCCGGCTTCCTCTGTTTGGCGCAGGTGCCAGGAAGGGCGCCAAAACGCGTAGGAAGGAATAAAGAAGTATACTGCTACAACATCTTGCATCCCAGGTGATTTTGTGGACTCAGCAGCGCGGACCGTGGTACACCTTGCTTCCCATATTTTCTGGCTGTTTTTCCACGTTGGAGTGGTCGGTGGAGGTCCTGCAGCAACTGATACTGTGATATGCTGTAAAACCAGTTGTGGGTCTCACAACTGGAATAGGTGAGTGTAACTGCATTACACCACTCACATCTGAGTGTCACTAGTGATAGGGCACTATTGCACCTCTTATTCCCCCACCTTTTTTGTATCAACGTGAAATTTGGTACAGATGTGGCTAAGAGCACAGCAGACACATATGCAGTTTTTGAAATATTTAAATTATGCCGATTTTTCGGAAATCGTTTTATAATTTTGCGTTTGCATTGGTAAAACATTAACAAAGATCCTCTTGTGACATATCTAGCGAAGACCTGTACAGTTCTGAGTAGAATGGTGTTTATTTTGTTTCTCTATCTTATTTCTAGCCTGAGTTATGAGGAGAAATGTAAAGGCAGGCAACACCGAAATTCACACTTTTTTCGAACTTTGAAAATCGTTCAGTTTTTTGTTAAATTTTTTTTTAAAAATTTCTCTTTACATTTTGCATTGTCTGACATGCTATTATCAAAAAACAAAATCTCTAAAGATTTAAAAATACAGAGGGAATAATCATTGGTTCACTTGACATGGAATGGCCCAAAAGTGGGTGGGTTACCAGGGGAAGGGTGGGGCGGCGGCCATATACCACCGCTAATCTGAGGAGGAGGGGATGGAATAACCTAATGGTGTGAACCTCAAAAGAAGGGAATGAGAGTGATGGAGCTGGAGGGATGACCTGGTAAATACATTGTGGAGACAGGAGTAAGCCAGGTCTCGGGGAATGGGAGAAATGTAGGCCACCATGAGAAATAGCAGCAAGGAAAGCAGTGTCTGAATCCTGGATCCAGGTTTCTGTGAGGGCTAGCAGGTTAAGAGAGTTAATGAGAAAGTAGGGAAGTTTGTTGCATACAGACCATGGATTTCAGAAACCGCAATTAAGAGGGAGATGAAGGTGTGCACGTAATGGTAATAAGGTTAGTGGGGTTTCTATGTGAGGTGGGAGAGGGGTTGAAGTTAGCAGAGGGTGGACCAAGGTTGGAAGAGATATCACCTGACAGGAGCAGCAGCAAAAAGAGAAGGAGCAAATAGTTTTTGGATTTAGGACTTAGGAATTAATGTAACTAAGGCTGCTTTCACATTCCGATTTTCGGTCATCCGATGGCATCCGTTTCAAAACAGATACACTCTGATCCCATGTCCCCCTGTGTGGATCGGATCGGATGCGCCACTATTGGCATCCGATTTTGGCACCATCTGATCCGATTTAATCACTGGCACAAAATCGCAGTCTGCTATGATTTTGTGTCCGTGACTCAAATCGGACAGCATCGGATCAGTGATGATCCGAGTACACACAAAATGTGCGTCTGTGGACATCGGATCAGAGTTCACCTCAGATCTGATGTCTGCTCCGTGGTACCTTCCTTTCCCCATCTCCTCTATTCTGTCCTTCCCCGCTATTCTATTGTCTCCCCATTCCTCTATCCTGATCTAATCCCTATTTTGTCCCTGTTCTCTTCCCTGTGTGTTTAAAAAACAAAAACAAAAGAAAAACAAACTTCTCCCGGAGGATACATCACCTTGTCACCGGCTCACAGGATGCAAGACCATCGGGGTAGAAGGGCCTGTGGTGATGTCACAGAGCCGGTCAGCTGATGTCATGTGATTGGCTCTCTGACATCACCACAGGTCCTTCTGCCCCGATGGTGTCTCATCCTGGGAGCCGATGACAAGGTGATGTATCCTCCGGGAGGAGTTTTTTTTTTTTTTTTTATTTTTTTTTTTAACGCACAGGGAAGAGAACAGAATAGGGATTAGATCAAGATAGAGGAGCCGGGGGGACAAAATAGAATAGCAGGGGTAAGAAGATGGAGGAAGCAGGAGCACGGAGAGACAGGGGACCATGGGATCCTCCTTCAAACTCTGATCCTGAGGACAGCCACAAAATCGTGATGTGAAGAAGCAGTCAGACAGCAGTATAAGGCGGTCGTCATCTTTGGTCACCTGGGTATACAAAGATGGCGGCATGACCCGACGCACGCATGTGCTCTTATGCACTCAACCACCATCTTTGGACACCTGTGTATGCCAACATGATGGGACCCGGTGCGTGCATATGTCTTACGCCACTGCCATCTTTGAACACCATAAGGTGAGGGGGGAGAGACCGCACACAGCGGGTGGAGCGCAGAAGGGGGAGAGATGAAGCACAGTGGGACAGAGACGGCATGCAGTGGGGCAGAGACAGCTGAAACCCCCCAGCACTTCAGAGCCCGCTCCCATCGTGACATCACTGCCCTACTGATTCGATAGCATCAGGCACCCATCTATTAGCCTAAATTTATATTCATACTTATGTCAAAGCCTTTGTTTCAGGTTCCATCACTGTTACCAGAAGAGCCTTCATATTTTTTGTATTTTGTTTTCCCAACACTCTTAGAATTATGAGAACCAAACTGACTGAGTTACATACACTATGCTCTCTAGCATCTTTTGTGTTCATAAGACATAATGTTTCCTACAGGTGCCCTTCTTTGTTCCTAAAACAGCTCCAAATTTCAGGAAGAAGCTAGCTTTAATCCTTGCTTACTTTTTTGTTGTTGTAAATTTTATTCTTGTAAATTTTGTTTTCTAGCTTGGAATAATGAACAACCCTAACCCCTATGGGACATCTTATGGTCAGAATACTGGTCCCCAGTTGGGAACGGCTGGGCTTGCTCCCCAAATGCAGAACAAATCAGCTCTCCAGAACAGTCTGACCCAATTTTCAATGGACAAAAAGTCTGGGCCTAGCATGCCAAACATGGTGAGTGTTTTTACCCCCTCCTACTGCCAAAAACGTACGGTATCTTTTTGCTTTCCTTTTTTTTCTCATCTTCAGGACGAGTTGTAGTTTTTGAATGACGCCATTAAATTTACCATGCAATGCAGTAAAAAATTAGAAAAAGCTAAATCAGAAATGAAAACTAACTCGCTCCTAATTTTGTTTTGATCACTTTTTTTCTGCAATTTTTTTCCTTGTCATAGCTTTTTAAAGTTAAATTTTATATTTGCATCTATAGTTGGAAATATATATTTTTTTTTTTTTAATGCAGTATGTAGCTAAAATGACTGTCCTATATAAAGCCCTTCGATACAATGGCCATGGGAACCTGGCAACCGTATGCCTTGAATGCCACTGTCCGAAATTGAGCATATTTAAACTGTTAATGTTAGTGATCAGAGAGTATCTGCTGTTATAGCCACATGCCAGTCAAGTATTTGTCATACATGGTGCAGGCTCAGTTTGAGCCCGCTCATATACCTGCACTCAATATGGTTTATGATCAAACAGGGGATGTTGGGAAGTGGTTAGAATATGTTCTGAATTTACTTCAAAATCTGCAAAATTTGTACTTTGACATTTACCAAGCATTTAAAATTTTTGTAACACCAGGAAAAAAATGTCTACGGCAAGATGATTGTAATACAAGTACTCTGGCTTTATTATGATGGAGGTTCAACATCCTCATGTTCTGTGCCTGTCATTTACTACCCAAACCATTTTGCTGATCTAATCAAAATGATGTGCAGAGAGATGCATGTATATACCGCATGCTCTGAGGCAAGTGACCCAATGGTTAGCAGCACAAAGGTCCTGGGTTACAATTTCCAGATCCAGGGATGGTGTATAGACAGTTCGCGCCGCTTGAAATAATCAGTCAAAAGTCTTAAAATGAAAGACTACCCCCCCCTTCTTTATTTCCATTTACGCGTTTCAGTGCCACTGCGGGCATGGTCTCAGGGCATTACATGTGTCACATAACAACAACTTATATATCACCTATACCGGATGTACAATCAAGATAGACGTCATAGATGACATGCAAGTCATCATCACTGATGGCGGTGCAACTCATCTTTAACAATTAAAAAGCAATATGTATTTTTTCTGACATCCTAGGATCAGGGTCGAAACTATGTAAAAGTTTTTATTAATCCCTAAAATAAAAATAAATAAAAAACATATGACAAAAAAATATATAAAAAGAGACCTGATCTCTTTTTATATATTTTTTAGTCCTATATGTTTTTTATTTATTTTTATTTTAGGGATTAATAAAAACTTTTATATAAGTTTCGACCCTGATCCTAGGATGTCAGAAAAAATACATATTGCTTTTTAATTGTTAAAGATGGGTTGCACCGCCCATCAGTGATGATGACTTGAATGTCATCAATGACGTCTATCTTGATTGTACATCCAGTATTTGTGATATATAAGTTGTTATGTGACATATGTAATGCCCTGATGACTGTGCCTGGAGTGGCACTGAAACGCGTAGGTGGAAATAAAGAAGGGGGGTCTTTCATTTAAAGACTTTTGACTGATTATTTCAAGCTGCGCAGACCGTCTATACACCATCCCTGGATCTGGATATTCTTACACGTGCTACAGGTCCTGCAGCAGTTTCTAACTATATGCTATCAAAACTAGTTGTGAGTGCACACAACTAGATCAGGTGAGTGCACCTCTTTGTGATCTGTGTGCACAGTTAGTGTCCTATTGATAAAGCACTATTGCGCCTCGTTTGTCTCCTTTTATCTTTCCTATGGGTTACAATTTGACAGCCATCCCTCTGTTTGGAGTGTGAATATCCCCCTTATGTTTGTGAGTTTTATCCTCCAGTCGAAAAATACACTGATGGACCAATGAGTTTATTATATTATTGACTCTTGAGTGTTTGCTTGAAAAAGGGACTCTGTCATTAAAGCATAACTGCCGTTTAAATTTTTATTTAACAAGAAATGTAAAGCAAGTGATTATAATAAACTTTGACATATACTTAGTTAATGAAGTCTGGAAGGAAGCCATTCATAAACCCTCTACAAGGTGTCCTCACTAGACTGTGTCTGAAGCTCATTCTTTTTGAGATCCATCTTCACTTCTCAGTGTTTAGTAGGGTTCTTATGGATGGGCAAAACCCAAATGGGCATACACCCAAATGCTACCTGCCCTTCCAAGGGCAGGCCACAGCTGGCCCTATTTAGGAGACCCTGCTTTCTCCGTGCATGTGTGCATGAGACACTAGTTGTGGTCTGCCTTTGGAAGGGTGGGTAGCATTTGGGTGTATAGGACATTTATAGCCTACCTGAGGGACATTTAAAGGAGTGGGGACCTGATGAAAAGGATGTTTAATGTGTTCACACACCTGCTGCTGTCCACTTGCTGGTCAGATCGTTTCCATTTATTTAACACTTAGGCCCTGTGCACATGCTGCATATTTGTTGCGGTTTTTTCTTTTTTTTTCTTATATAAGGGAAAAACGTGTGTAAAAATAAACGTGAGAGAACAACTTGAATTGCACTTTTTTTTACACACGTTTCTTCCAGTGCTTATAATGGGGCCTATGGAAGAAACTCCAAAAACGCTGCGTAAAATTATGCAGCGCCTGAATGGTACAATGTGTCCATTCACTTTGCTGGGAAACGCAAGACGCATATGCGTTTTATCGGCAAAAACGTGAGTGAAAAGACTTGACAAATATGCAGCGTACATTCAGACGCCGTTTTGATCTGGATTTTTGCTTGTGCATTTTGTGGTACTAAGTTTTTTTTTTTTTTTTTTTTTTCCCCCCCCCTCCACTTAAATTAGTTCTTATGGAAAAAGCGGATGAGAAAAACGCCACAAACGAACATGCACTTTTCTTTGACGGATCACTTTTCTAGGAAAATAACGGATCACACCACACATTCCCAGTGGCCAAAAGTGAAAACCCATTGACTTTACTGGGATTCTGTTTCAGTGATCCATTCTCTTCACTGCATATCTACTATATAATTGCCTAATCATGTCTGTCACGGAAATCGCGCATCCGCTCGCCAGCCACGACCACCAATAAACGCAGCATATGCAAAAGAGCCGCCCGCAAGTTCAAAATTCGCGCCGCTGCTCATGTATTGCTGTACAGAGAGGTCTGCAGCGAGCCAGCTGGGAGATGACTGGCGTTAGCTGGTCATCTCCTGGCTGCTTGCAGTGGTAGTACCCCAAGCGGGATTTAAGCAGGAAATATGAATCCCGCGTCGGCAGCGGCAACCAATCAGACAAGTAGCGTGGCTTGGCGGGGGATTTGAATCCCGCTCCGCTGATTAGTACATATTCTAGAATACCCGATGCGTTAGAATTGGGCCACCATCTAGTCTTTAATATTTCTCTATCCTCTCATTGGGGACACAGGATAACATGGGTGTATGCTTTGCTGCCACTTGGAGGCACACTAAGCTAATAAAAAAAGTTAAAAAGTTAGCTCCTCCTTAACAGTGTACTCCCCCAGGCTAGGGTGTGCCTGATCAGTTTTAAGCTTAGTGTCATAGGAGGCAGATGTGTCCTTACTCTGTTCGTTGATTCAGGATGGAGTCTCTGCGTTCAGTCATGGCATCTATGGAAGATGGCGAGTTCTCGCCTCCATCGACATAAAGAATGCATACAATCACATCCCGATAGCTCCGGTGCATCAATTTGCTGTCCACGAGGAGCACTTCCAATTCTTTGCTTTACCCTTCAGTCTCACAACGGCACCCAGAGTACTCACGAAGGTCATGGCTGCTGCCATGACCATCCTTCATTCCAGAGGAATTGTCATCCTGCCCGACCTCCTCGTCAAAGGCAACACCTTCACAGCCTGCGAGGAGAGTGTTCAAATAGCCATGGACACTCTTTCGCAACTGGGTTGGTTAGTCAATCTCGAAAAATCATCTCTGATTCCTGCCCAATCTATCACCTTCCAGGGCATGGTCTTCAACACGTCTCGGGGGTTAGTCACCCGTCTTCGAGACAAAGTGCAAGCCCTACGTCAGGGAATATGCACCCTGCTCCGATCCTCCCCACACTCCATCCGTTATGGAATGAGGATTCTCGGCCAAATGGTGCCTGCAATAGGAGCAGTCCCATTCACTCAATTTCACCTTTGCCCGCTACAGATGGCCCTGCTGACGACCTGGGACAGGAGTCCCTTCTCACTGGACAAAGTAGTCTTCCTGACCCCTTCAGTCCAGAGGTCACTACGATGGTGGATGTACCAGACTGCTCTATCCAAGGGCCGGTCCTTCCTTCCAGTCGATTGGGAAGTCTCACCACCGATGCCAGTCTCCTGGGTTGGGGGCGGTTTATCGTCATCATACTGCCGTGGATCGCTGGTCTGAACAGGAGTCAACACTTCCAAACAACCTGCTGGAGATACGGGCCATAGCCCTATCTCTGTTTTCAGAGTCTCCTGGCGGGTCATAGCATCCGTGTCCAATCGGACAACGTGACGGCAGTGGCCTACATCAATCACCAGGGCGGCACCTGCAGCAGAAGGGCTCTCGGTCAAGGTAGAAGGCATTCTCTCCTGGCCCGAGTTGACTGGGTCCGTCATCTCGGCAGTGCACATCCCGGGAGTGGACAATTGGGCGGCGGACTTTCTGCAGGAGAATGGTCTCTGCACTCTGAAGTATTTCATCAAGTTTGCCGCTGCTGGGGGACACCGGACGTGAACCTCATGGCTTTTCGAATAAACGCGAAGGTCCCGGTGTTAATGGCCCGCTCCCATGATCCGACTTCAATCGAAGCGGGCGCACTTGGTGCAATTGTGGTGTTCGTTCCGTCTCCCACACATTTTTCCTCCATTTTCCTTAATTTCGAAGGTACTGAGGAAAATCAAATCTGATCGAGTCCCGGTCGTCCTCATTGCTCCAGGTTGGCCCAGACGGGCCTGGAACGCTGACCTAGTTCAGCTAGTCACAGACGCTCCCTGTCGCTTACTAGGTCGTCCAGACCTTCTATCTCAAGGTCCGATTTGCCACCCAGGTCTGAGGGCTTTAAATTTGACGGCGTGGCCGTTGAGACCTGGTTGCTGACTCAAGCTGGTTTTTCACCTGATGTCATTGGTACCATGATTAGATCTCGAAAATCAGCTTCTGCACGTATCTACTATTGTACGTGGAAGATTTTCTTTTCATGGTGCAAAGACCACGGTCACCCTCTTTTTATTTTTTGAGTCCCAGTGATCAACAGTTTTCTGCAGTCGGGACTAGACTCTGGGTTGGCCCTTAGCTCCCTGAAAGGTCAGAGTTCAGCCCTTTCAGTCCTTTACCAGTGAAAACTTGTGACACGTCCACAAGTTAGATCCTTTATTCGTCTGTTGGTTCCCTCTTACCGAAGACCGTTAGAGCCATGGGACCTTAACTTGGTCTTGGAAGGACTCCAGAGATCGCCTTTTGAGACTCTGAAAGAGGTTTTTCTCACTCTCCTGTCCTGGAAGGTGGTCTTCCTTGTGGCAAACACGTCCATCTGTCGTGTTTCCGAATTGGCGGCACTCTCATGCCGAGAGCTGTTCCTTTCTTTTCATCAAGATAAGGTGGCACTATGTCCAGTTCCATCTTATCTTCCACAGGTGGTTTCCTTCTTACACCTCAACGAAGACATCGTCCTTCCATCTTTCGGTCAGGCTCCGGTGCACCGCGTAGAGAGGGCTCTGCATACCCTGGATCTAGTGAGAGCCATTAGACGATACGTTTCAAGAACAGCCCCTTTCTGTAAGACGGACAATCTTAATGTCCTTCCGGAAGGTCATAGGGCATGGTAGTGTCTAAAGCCACTTTGGGTAGGTGGATACATTCTACCATCCAAGAAGCGTATCTGCTGTGGAACGTACCCATTCCTAGCGGTCTAAAAGCACACTCCACTCGTGCGGTGGGAGCATCCTGGGCTGTTCGGCACCAGGCATCGGCGGAACAAGTGTGTAAGGTGGCTACCTGGTCCAGCCTACATACTTTCGCAAAACACTAAGGGCCGCTTTACACACACCAACTTCTGTGACCAACTTCTAAACAGATCTCTGGTTGCAGTGAAATCATGGACACATTGTTCCATTTTGTGGCTGTGTAGGGATCAATGTGTCTATGATTTCACTGCAACCAGAGATCTGTTCAGAAGTTGGTCACAGAAGTTGGTGGTGTAAAGCGGCCCTAAGGGTCATTCCCTGGCTTCTGCGAATGCAAGCCTTGGCAGACGTGTGCTACAGCCGGCTGTGGCACACCTCTCCACGTAAGAGTTTTCATGTGCAGGGGCGTCTCATTCCTTGGGTTACGGATTTTATTTTCCCACCCAGGGACTGCTTTAGGATGTCCCATGGTCCTTGGTCCCTCAATGAGGCACAAGAGAAAAAAGGATTTTTTTTGTACTCACTGTAAAATCCTTTTCTCTGAGCCATCATTGGGGGACACAGCACCCATCCTGTTGCCCATTTCGGGCGTTGTTTTCTTCTTGTTCTTTATTTCTGAGTTTGGCATGTTAACTTTGGTTGTACTCCATTTTAAATACCTCCTACTGCTTGGTCACTAAACTGGTCGGGGCCTGGCCCAGCTAGGGTGTGTATGCTGTGGGGGAGGAGCCAATCTGCTCTGTTTCTTTCAGAATTCACTTAGTATCAAGCCTCCTAGGGATAGCAGCATAACCAATGGTTACGTGTCCCCCAATGATGACTCGAAGAAAAGGATTTTACGGTGAGTACACAAAAATCCCTTTTTTGTCCCCCTGTTAGGTACAGTTCTGTTTTTATGATGTGACTATATGGAGTGTCCTCCTTAGGGACCAAGACATCAGGATGTTTTCTCAACTCCAGATGCTGAATATACATTTAGGAGCAATCCTACCTGGAATTATTTTTTCTTTTCCTCTTCGTTCCTTTTTCCTCAATTGCATTGAGGTCTCTTCTAGGTCCTACGGTTTTCAGTATTCTTTCATTCGGACCCAGGTTAACATTTCTTTACAACATCATTGGCCACGTCATTCCCAAAGATTGGCCTCTGATCTTATTCTCTGGTCTTTTTCTTCCCACCCTGGGGACTGCTTTTTGACATCCCATGGTATTCTGTGTCCCCAATGAGGCCATAGAACAGTGTTTCTCAACTCCAGTCCTCAGGACCCAACAACAGGTTGTGTTTTCAGGATTTCCTTAGTATTGCACAGGGTTTGAATTATCCCCAGTGCAAGTGGTTAAACGATCACCTGTGCAATACTAAGGAAATCTTGAAAACAAGATCTGTTGGTGGATCCTGAGGACTGGAGTTGAGAAACACTGCCATAGAGCAAAGACTGTTTTGTGTACTCACCGTAAAATCTTTCTCTGAGTCATCATTGGGAGACACAGCTCCTGCCCTTATTTTATATTTTGTTTTGAGCCAGTATATCAAGGGCTCAGATTACTTCTACTGGTTTTTGCACAAACTGATCAGGCACAGCCTAGCCTGGGGGTGTATACTGTTGAGGAGGAGCTAACGTTTCGACTTTTTTCATTAGCCTGGTGGCAGCAAAGCATACACCTATGATAACCTGTGTCCCCCAATGATGGCTCAGAGAAAGAGATTTTACAGTGAGTACACAAAAACTTCTTATTAATTGTTATATTTTAATACTAGTCACCCTGCTGATCTACTTATCCTTTTAAAGGGAACCAACCATCAGCTTTTTGCCCTATAAGCTAGACACCGTTCCATAATGGCGTTGTGATACTGATTAAAATTTAGATAATTTCTACAGAAATCCGATCCTTGTTTGCGGAATAATCTTTGTCACACCCTTGAAAATGGTTGTATTCTGTGCGAAGGCTTGAGCATCAGAGCAGTGCTATATGGGTCGGGGCTTCAGTATTTATTGCACTATTTTATTGAAGACACTGTAGAGACAATTAAGTGGCGGCAACATGTGAATGTTTTTATTTTTTTGCATTATTTATTTGTTATTTTATGTGCGTACGTGCCTTTGCTGCTCAGTCATCTCCACCGTGTTTTCAATAAGATGGCATGGGGAATCGCGGTATGCACATGCACTAACTTCAGCGACATTTTATTGAAGACTTCAATTAAAACGTCACGACAGTATTGCACGTGTGCTGGCCATAGCGATCATGGTGTCCACAGTGGCGCAAAATGTAAATAAAGGTGAGGAATAGATATTGAAGCTCCGACCCATATAGCACCACCTTGATCCAAGCCTTTACAGATAACATAATTTTTCAAGGATGGACAAAGATTATTCTGTAATCAAGGATCAGATTTCTACAGTAAAGGTCTGATTTTACTCAACATCACAATGCTATTATGGCATTGTCTAATGGGGCAAAAACCTGATGGCTAGATCCCTCTAAGGTGATAGACCAGTAATGGTTAACCTATGATTCGCCTTCATTGGGGGACACAGACCATGGGTGTTGTGCTACTCTGCCTGTCATTTGGAGGCTACAGGAAAAAAGTAGTTTTTTTTTTTTTTTTTTTTATATCGGCTTGTGGAGCGCTAAATGAATCACAAGCAGAGCATCAACTAAAATCAGACCTTTATTGGCCCCTTGTGCTGCCACAACATGTTTCAACAGAACTTTACTGTCTTCCTCAGGTGGTACCTCTGCTTGTGATTCATTTAGCGCTCCACAAGCCGATATAAAAAAACCCTATTTTTTTCCTGTATGCTACCACTCCCTCTGGGAGTTCGGCAGGAGCTGCTCTAGTGGATCACAGCACCTAATAAGCTGAAGGACCTCTGGACATCACGCTGAGGACGCCGCCACCCGGGCACCACGACCAGAGGACATAAATTCCATAGGAGGCTTTATCCGGGGTTGTGCGGGGGCGCACAACCCCCCAAGGTGAGCGGCCTAACAGCCCCACTTAATTCTTATTCCTGGAAGGTCCTTTCACAGGGAGCGCTCTCTTTTCTGTCTGTCATTTGGAGGCTGACACTAAGCTGAGAAAAAAGCTCTGGTGGCCAAGGCCCTCGCGTCTTGGTCAGATTCTCTCCTTGGATCCAAAGCCGTTCCCTACCAACGGAGCTAATCAATCTGGAATCTCAGATCTCCATAGCTGGAGATTCTGATCAATGCCTTCCTTGACGCGGCAAATTGTGCGGCTCAAACGGCTAGCACTGCCATTACTATCCGCAGAGCCCTCTGGCTTATAATCTGGAACGCGGATGGGCCCTCCAAAAAGTCCCTTACATGGCTTCCTTACTAGAGCGGTCGTCTTTTCGGCCTCGATAGACTTTTTGCCAATGTGATTGGGGTTAAAAGCACCTCCCTGCCGCAACTTAAGCCTACACATTTCGTCTCCAGATGTCAGCCGGTTCATTTTCTTCCCCTTTGATCTTTTAGTGGGTGCACCAATCCGTAGACGACCCCCAGACCAGTTAGATCTCCGCCAAAGACAGACGGGGCCAGGTGTCTTTCAAGACTAACGCTCCCTGGCGCTCACATCTCAAGGCCACCAGAAACCAAGGAGCATCGTCCTGCAGATTCCAAGGGGCATTACTCGCGTCCCCTCTGGGAGAGCAGCACCAGAGTAGGCGGCTATCCGCTCCTCTTCAGCCAAGTCTGGCTCTCCGTAGTAGAGGACGAGTGGGTCAGGGATCTCGTATCCTCAAGATGCAGAATAGAGTTGGCAGTCTTGCTGCCAAACAAGTTCTGCAAGTCCTGTCCCACTAAACCCACTTCACGGGCTCACACATTCCATCAATCGACTCCCTGCAACAAGCCGGGGTAATCACTCCCGTACCAAAGGATGAAAGCTTCAAGGGGTTCTACTCCAACCTCTTCATGTACCAAAAAAGGACGGATCTGTCTGGCCTATTTTACTTTTAAAGCTCCTCCGTCGCCTCGGGTTCTGGTCCTTCCGCATGGAATCTTTGTGGTTAGTAATGGCTTCCATGGAGGGCCGGGAGTTCCTTATGTCTCTCGATGTCCGGGACGCCTACCTCGAAATTCCTTCGCTTTGTGGTACAGTCGATCACTTCCAGTTCAAGGGCCTCCCTTTCGGCCTGGCCTTGGCACCCCGAGTGTGCACCAAGGTCATGGCAGCCGTCACCACCATCCTACACTCCCATGGCGTCGTTATACCTTCCTTATTTGGACAACCTCCTCATAAAGGCCCCATCCTTCCGGACTTTTGCAGAGAGCGTATAGATGACCATCGATACACTCGTCTGGGCTGGATGGTGAAATTGGACAAATCCTCTCCGACCCCGACGCAGCGCCTCACCTTCCTGGGGATGGTCTTAGACACAACCCAGGGATTCGTTTTTATGCCAATAGAGAAGTCGTCAGCTCTTGCCCTCACATGCTCGACACCACACTCCATCTGATTCCGAATAAAAGTCCTGGGAATGATGGTGGCGGCGACAGAAGTGGTTACATTTGCCCAACTGCATCTCCGGCCCCGACTTCCTCAGCTGCCAAGGTCTGTGGTCAGGGGAATGGTCCCTCCATCCGGAGGTGTTCCTCCAGATCTGCGACCGGTGGGGGACTCCAGACATGGACCTTATGGTGTCTCGGCTGAACGCCAAGGTCCATGCGTTTGTAGCAGTCTTGCGACCCACTTGCCATAGGGGCGGACACGTTTGTCCTCCCGTGGGGAGAGTTCAAACTTCTGAACATTTTCCCACCCCTTCCACTGATCCCGAAGGTAGTGAGGAAAATAAGAGTAAGTCACAGTCATCCTGGTCGCTCCAGACTGGCCTCACCGTCCGTGGTATGCAGAGCTAGTCCAGCCTCTTGTCGACACCCCCTAGCGTCTACCAGATCGGCCAGACTTGCTGTCTCAAGACCCACTTTACCACCTGAACTCGAGGCCCTGAGTTTGTCAGCCTGGCTGTTGAGACCTGGAATTTGTCGCAGGACGGGTTCTCACCCAAAATGCTCAATATTATGATTAGAGCCTGGAAACAGTTGTCCATATGTATTTACCACCGCATTTGGAAAATGTTATTCCTGGTTTCGAGTCATGGTCATTCCCCTCTAATTTTCTCCATCCCGGTGATTTTGACCTTTCTTCAATCTGGTTTGGACAAAGGTCTAGCCTTGAGTTCCTTGAAAGGCCAGATCTCCGCTTTATCAGTCCTCTTCCGTTAGCGACCCACCTCACGCTCCGAGATTAGGACATTTATTCAAGGGGTTTCCACCTAGCACCTCCGTATCGATCTCCTCTTGAGCCCTGGAACCTTAATTTAGTATTAAACGCTTTACAGGGAGCCCCCTTTGAGCCCTTGAGGGATGCGCCACTATTACACATCTCCTGGAAGGTAGCCTTTTTGACAGCTATCGCTTCCATGTGGAGTAGCACTCTCTTGTCGGTCACCTTTCCTGGTCTTCCACCAGGACAAGGTTGTTCTCAGACTCTTGCCCGATTTCCTCACGAAGGTGGTGTCCTCTTACCACCTGATTGTGTTGTTTTTCTTATGCCTGGCACTGTCAAACAATCGGGAGATCTCCCTGCTCTTCGTTGGTACATTTCTCGTACTGCTCCATTCAAGAAGACAGACACCCTCTTTGTCCTCCCCAAAGGGCATAGAAAGGGCATGGCGGCCTCTTAATTCCACGATTGCTCATTGGATAAGATCAGCGATTCAGGAAACCTACAAATGCAAGGGAAGAGTGGCCCCACAGGGCTTCAAGGCACACTCCACAAGGGCAGTGAGTGCCTCCTAGGCCATCAAGCATCAGGCGGCAGCTCTTCAGGTGTGTAAGGCTACAACTTGGTCCAGCCTGCACACCTTCTCAAAGCATTATACAGTCCATACTCTGGCATCGGCGGATGCAGTCCTGAGACGGAAGATCCTGCAGGCAGCGGCGCTCACCTCTGATGGAGGACACTGCATTCTTACGTATTTTTCTAGTTATTGTTTTGAATGTTTGCACTTAATATTTCTGATATTCAGTGTGTTTTTTTTTTTTTTCTTTCTTTTTCCTTGTACCCTACCCAGGGACTGCTTTGGGACGTCCCCCATGGTCTGTGTCCACCAATGAAGGCGAGAGAGAAGGATTTTTGTGTACTGACCGAAAAACTTTTTCTCTTAGGGTTGGGGGCTGTGTCCCCCAATGAAGTCTTTCATCATCTAGAGGATATGTTGAGTTACATTAAGTCTTTTTACCTTATCATTGAGTTGTGCATACATATTATCTTGTAAAGTGTTGTGTTTTCTCTCCTACTGCTTGGTTACCTTACTGACTTGAGCTTGAGTCAGCTTGAGTGTGTACACTGCAGAGTAGGGGCTAACATTTTTTGTCAGCCTCCTAATGACAGACAGCAGCATAACACCCATGGTCTGTGTCCCCCAATGAAGTCTCAGAGAAAAAGATTTATCGGTGAGTACACAAAAATCCTTCTTTTGCTGACACGCAGCAAGCTTTCAGCATATGGGGGCGGGGGAAGTGTTGAGACTGTGGCGCAGTGCCCTTCACTAACTGAGGTAAGATTGCTGCTGTTCATGCTATGTTCTCAGCAGGAGAGTTGTCCTGCCTCTGTATGCTGATGCTGTCTGCTTGCTGCTCTGGCCTCAGTATCTGACAGTGTCAGAATCAGGAGGCGGGGCTACTTTGCTTCTGAGAGAGTGGCATGAACAGTGGTCATCTTGCCTCCATTAGGGAAGGCAGTGAAGCCAGTGGCCCACTCGCACAGGGTGACAGCTGGGAACACTAGATCTGTGTCCCACATTTACCTTGTCAGCTGCAGACTGCTTGATCAAAGTCCATTCCAGTGACTACAGAGGTACAGGAGAGTCATCTCAGGCATTTGTGCTCCTTACACCCCGGCCATTAATTTAATTATGCTACTCAATGTACCCAAACAGTTACTGCTCAGCAATTCTGAGGGATCGGAGCACCTCATCTACCATTCTAGTTAAACCCTAATTGCCTACAGAGCTAACAGGTTATCTATCTCCTTTCACGGCCCTCCTGACAGAGGACTCCAAAAATTAAAAAGCAAGCTTAAATAAAGGAAGTGGTAGTAGCCGTAGCCGACCCTTTCAAGAGATATGGACCGAGATGTATAGCCAATGAAATTCGGTAACTAAAAAGTCTCTAATGTAAGGTAAAGAATTATGTTTTTGATTTAAAAACTACTGTACATCCTGTATATTAAATATAACTTTTTGCTATTAGAGCTACAAATATCACAAAATTATGAATTTCTCTAGAAGCAACATACCACCTGAGTAAGGCTTGTTTTTTTTCTTTTTTCAAAGTTTGACACACCAAGCTCAAATGGTTGGCTATCACTGTGATAGTCTATATGGACTGTCATCTCCTAGGACATCCCTTGTTTGCTTTATAAATTCTGCAGCTATAGTACTATTATGATCAGCGTGTGAAAAGCTGCCTCCCCAACATGTGGAGGCCTCCTGGTGAGGCCAGCCTTACATTTGAGAAGCTCTGGGATAGAGGACAGAACTAACAAAATATTACATCTATTATCTACTAGATGGTGGCCCGATTCTAACGCATCGGGTATTCTAGAATATGTGGGTGTGCGGCGGTGGCCCCCCTCAGTTCTCACCCGCTACAGACTTCTGTCCAGCCACCTCTCACCCTAGCATGTCGTCGTCGTCGTCTTCCTCCAGCATAGACGTCAGCAATTCCAAGGCCTCCAAGTTAACAGGGGGTGTCATAGTAGACGTAGCCACGCGCATAGCCCTGATGTGGTGGGCGTGCCCTTGTTCATGACCATTACAACGCCCCTTTTGGTAGCTCCCCACCCCCACAGCCTTTGAATTTCTGGGGTCTATGCCATGAAAAGAAGACTGGCGGTGTGAGCAGCGGGCAGATGGAGTGGCGGCTGGGAGGGAGTGTGTGAGCAGCTGGCAGGAGACCGAGCGGAGGGGGGCCAGGAGACCGGGCGGACTATGCCTGTTTTGCTGTAACGGAAATTCCGCCTCGCTGATTGGTTGCGCCCAGCCAGCCGCGAACAATCAGCGACGCGGGTTTTGCGTTAGAGAGAAGTGTGATGTGAGTGCAAGGTGAGTGTGACATGAGTGCAGGACAGAGTTTGACGTAGGGTGAGTGTAGGGTGTGTGGGTGTAAGTGCTCTGCAGTACCTGGCTGCTGGTGCTGTGTGCATTTAGCTTAAGGACTTCTGGTGATGTCAGTCATGTGACCTTGCTCCGGCCATGATTGTGACATCAGAGGTCCTGTAAGTATAGAGACCCCATCACACACAATGACGCACCAGCGATACCGATACGACCTAGCCGGGATCACATCGCTGTTCATTTCAAATAGCGGGATGGGAAAGCCGACAGTAAAGTCAACTTTCCCGCCCGCTATGCAAGTGTAGCACTGTCGTCTGTCACGGCAATCCCGCGTAGTTGATGCGTTGCCAGTGCGTTTTTTGTAAACAAATATTTGCCGGTATGCATCTCTGATTAATTTTTCTTTTTGGTGGGGAAGGTGCAGTCGGTAGGCATCGCTGGTGATTTTACCTTATGCAGCTGTCACACAGGAAGTGCATGGTGCAGGCGCCGCCCCCTTCTGCTCTGCCGCTCCCCCTAAAGGCTCATATTGACCATTGGACAGTGCAACTCTGCCTATGCATGGCACACGTCCCCGTGTATTTGAAATATGGCGCGCACCGCTATTCTGATTGGCCACCGCGTTCAGCGTCGACCACTCAGAATAGCGGCGCGCGCCATATTTCAAATAGTACAATGTATTTGTAGTACAGTGTATTTGAAATATGGCGCGCCGCTATTCTGATTGGTCGCCGCGTTCAGCGCTGACCAATCAGAGGAGCGGCATTCAAACTGCGCGCCAAGCCGTGCTACTTTTCTGATTGGTCGCCGCAGCGACCAACCAGAAGAGTACTACGGCTTGGTGCGCGGTTTGAATGCCGCGAAGAGCATCACCGCTGTGAGCAGCCGGGAGATGACCGGCTCGCCAGCCTTGAGCTGCGGCCACCATCAGCTGGACCAGTGTATCCCCGGCGACAGCTGCGCTAACACCGGGCTGCAAATTGGCGCCGAATTCGAACTTTGAATTTGCACGCCTATTTGCATAGTCTGCACTCATCGGTGGCTGCCTCTGGCGGCCTCTGTCTGGCACATGATTTCCATGACAGACAGACAACATTTGACTATTATATAGTAGATTTGAGATTATGTTTTGTTAGATGCAGCGTTCCATAGAATAAAAAAATATTCTGGACATTTTCTTTAAGCATAGAGGGTACATATAAACCAAATGGTAGAAAACTAATTGTTCTTCTAGAAAACCAGTTGTTTGGAAGAAATATTGGAGTGTTTGTAAAAGGTTTTGTTACTTTAATGCACTTTTTTATTTTATTTTTAGGGTCAACAGCCATCTAATCAAGTACCACAAGCCAACCTTGTTCAGACATCCCCTCAAGGTTTGGGTACTGGTGCACCACAGGGTATTGGCTCCGGAGCCCCAACAGCAGATCCCGAGAAGCGAAAGCTTATACAACAGCAGCTGGTTCTTTTACTGCATGCCCACAAGTGCCAGAGGAGAGAGCAAGCCAATGGTGAGGTGCGACAATGCAATCTGCCCCATTGTCGTACCATGAAGAATGTCCTAAATCACATGACCCATTGCCAAGCTGGAAAATCCTGCCAAGGTAACTGCTTTGTTTAGAGCTTTTCACCAATGTAAGGCACATAAGGTTAAACTGCTGCGCCTCCCCCGCTCACTATAGCTGATGTCCGGAGCACCCGGTTACCGATCACTACATGACCACATGAGTCTGAATATCAGTGAAGCATTGTGTTTGTGGGGTGGGAGGGAACAAGCCATGATCGCCAGTCTTCCCATCTCAAAGCCCTTGAATGGAGCAATAAATAACTATATGAGGGGGAAGAGGGGGGGGCTGTTTAAGGGTATGTGCGCACTGGGCGGGTTTTCGGCGGTTTACCTGTGTAAACCGCCGTTTTGCATACATTAGTTTTATTTAAATTTATGTTAATCCAAACCGGCGTTTGGATTAACATTGAAACTAATGTAACCCGCCCAAGGCTGTGCACATACCGGCGTTTACCCAGCGTCATCCGTTGCTAACCCGCAGGTTTCCCAGCGGGTTAGCAAAGAATGACCAAGTTCTAAAAACCGGCCGGTTCTGCAGCGGCTGCAAGCAGAATCATGTGCTGCTTCCAGCCGCTGCAGAATCGCCGCCGAGAACCCGCTGGGCAGCCGCCGGATACCGCCCGCACATACCCGCCAGGAAGCCGGTGGACGGCGCCGGAGCTTCCTGGCGGGTCCCGCCCAGCCGCCGACGACCAACACGCCGGGTAATGTGAACTTACCCTAAATGTCAAAAATACCATTTCTAAATGCAGTGAAATTTTAAAATCTGTATAGCTATTTTAATTGTCACTTCAGTGAGGAAGTGAAAAGTCTCTTAATGCCACCCAATAAAGGGTAGCAGTCCTTTGAAGTCATAATCGACTCTTTAACAAGCCTTTTAAAATGACTTAGGATTTGTGCCAGATCAGAACCCCAAACTGCATACGTTGCGTTTTGGGGTGACTTCCCCTCATCAGTGCAGTGTGAGGGAATTCTGATCTGATTGTATGAGAGACTGAGACAAGGTCTGGGGGAACAGCTATTCTCCTCATGGAGAGGAATCTGCTTGCCGGATCTCAAGATTACAGCTTTTTCTGTGTGTTGCTTTATTTAAATAATTGGTTTAAATTTAGTTTTTTACTTTTGCATTTTAGTTGCACATTGCGCCTCTTCACGACAAATAATTTCTCACTGGAAGAACTGTACACGACACGACTGTCCTGTTTGTCTTCCTCTGAAGAATGCAGGAGACAAACGTAACCAACAATGTATGTACAATGAATGTTAAAGTTGTGAAAAGGTGGACTTTTATGGCAGGTTTAGTAGAGCTAGTATTAAAAATCTTTCTTTCCCTCCACAGCTTTGCTTAGTAGTCCACCGGTGCCAATAAATACTACTGGCACAGGGGGAACAGGTGGTAATGTCGGCCAGCCTCCTGCTCCTTCGCTTAATTCTGCTAACCAGATTGATCAAAGCTCCATAGAGAGGGCATATGCTGCCCTGGGGTTACCATATCAAAGCAGCCAAATGCAAACGCCGTCCCAGACGCAAGTGAAGGGTCAGCAAACAGGACAATCTCCTCAGGGAATTCGCTCTATGAACTCAATAAGTAAGACATTTTTTTTTATTATTTGATTGTTTCTGCAATAATTAATTAAATACAAGTCTTTAAAAGGGTAGTTTCCTTTCAATGATTTACCTCTGTCACAAATCAAGGCAGTCAACTTTTCAGTTGACATTGATTTAATTTCTGCTTTGCTTTCTGATGGTATATTTTATGTTTGCCTACAGATTGGGGAGGCAGGGCTTCTTGCAGCTAAATACCAAAATTAAAAATCACGTTATTGCCTTTCATTTGTCCCCTGAATGTTGCCAAACCTTAAATTTACTGCTAGAAAAAGTATTGTGCAGTTATTACCACATCTGAAAACTAGCACTAGGGGGCGCCCCCACACATTTAAGAAACACCAAGGGGTAAAGTGCTGTGATCAGAGCTCTGCTTTTGACCATTGTAGCAGGGCAAAGTTCCTGTGGCAGAGCCATCATTGCAGTACATATTTTTAGGCATGGGAGTTAACTCTTCATCATAAACTGTAAGGGTATGTGCACACTGGTCGGGTTAGGGCCGGATTAGGTGTGTAAACCGCCGGTCGGTTTACATAAATTTCATGTAAATTTATGTTAATCCAAACCGGCGTTTGGATTAACATTGAAACCTATGTAAACCGACACCCGCTGTGCACACAGCGGCGGTTTACACATGCTCATCCGTTGCTAACCCGCTGGGTTCCCAGCGGGTTAGCAAAGAATGTGCATGTCCTATAATCCGGCCGGTTCTGCAGCGGCTGCAAGCAGAATCATGTGCTGCTTCCAGCCGCTGCAGAACCGACGCCACTAACCCGCTGTGCACCGCCGCACACCCGACCGTCTTCCGCAGCACGGACCCGACAGGAAGCCGGTGGGCGGCTCCGGAGCTTCCTGTCGGGTCCGCCCAGCCGTCGCCGCCCCTAACCCGCCCCCGTGTGCACATAGCCTAATAGATTACAGGCTCAGATAACTTTTGTTCTTTAGAGGCTTTTCAAACAAGCAAATTTGCTATGACTGTCCCACAGCTTATCTGCAGCAAAATCCACATGTGAATTTCAGTTCAATGAAAAATTCCCGCCAGCAACCCTAAGGGTACTGTTACACGTTGCAACATTGCATGCAATTTCACTGGCAATTTGCTGGTTGCAGTGAAATCATGGACACATTGTTCCATTTGTGCACGGCAACAAAATAGAACAATGTGTCCATGATTTCACTGCAACCAGCAAATTGCCAGTGAAATTGCATGCAATGTTGCGACATGTAACAGTACCCTTACACCTAACCTCATCTCTGTGGGCAATGAATTTCATATTATAGTTGACAAAAAACAGCCATGTCCTTCACCAGGGATTAGGATAGTCCAAAGGAAGTGGGATGTGGGAACATGTATGCACATGGACCAGTCTGCCCTAAGGAGCAGGTCTTTTTTTTTCCCTGCTGGATCAACAGTCAGAATAATTATTTTACCCTTGTACACAAGTATATTTTGTTTACCACTAATGATTCCTGGTGTGACCAGCTTCTGCAGTAGACTATTCCACAGAATAATAGTTTTTATGGTAAAGTAAGTCTCTACTCTGAAGCTTGAACTTCTCTCCAGTTGGAGGGAGTGCCCACTTTTTTTTTTTGGGGGGGGGGGGTGTTTACATGATACAGCTCGTGACCATGCTTTTGTATAGACCATTTACTTACACAAGTTAATCCTGTTCTCCAGTAGACTTCTCTTGAGACTAAATGCAGTTCTGGTAATCTTTTCTCATAGCTACGATGCTCAATGCCCCTTATCAGTTGTCTTTTTTTCCCCCCTTATGCCTTTTCTAACACTGGGGCATGCTTTTCATGAACGAGTGCCCAGACCGGAATACTTGCAAATTGCAGTCTTCAGGCAGAGACACACTGTGCATGATGCTGGAGGGTTACTTAGATGACTCACCTGGAACAGCCGCTGAATCTCTGGAGAGAATCGTGGAACTGCATAGAAACACAAGCAGCTGACGAGCTCCTGTCAGAGAACCAGGGGCCATGCCGGGTGAGTCATGTGAGACTCAAGCGAGTATCTCACAACCATCTCGCATACTGTGTCTCTACCCTTCCCTGGATTCCAGCACCACTTATGAATTAAGATTTTTACGGGATAAACAAAAATTTCAGCAGTCGCATCGTTTGACTGCAGACAGCCAAATCATGACCGTGGGCAATGTACACCATAAAGTTAGCTTTTTTCCGGCTGCAGTGGTCAAACAGTACTGCTCTCAATAGTGCATTGAGAAAAGCAGCAAGTATTTGTCAACTTGTGGGATTATCATCTTGACTGTTAGGTTTCACTTTTGGGATTTAGCAATCTGCAGCTAGAGTGACTGCACAAAATTTTCCTATCGCCATGATAGCACCCACCGAGATGGGATCCGCCCACAAGGACAGGAAATCTACAGAAAAAAGCAAAGCAGTGAGGCGGAGACTGATGCCTTGTACAATCCGGCTTCCGGGGTTTACACTGCGCATGCGCACAAGCCTCATGAAGCGATCGTAAACCGGAAGTGCGATTTGCAATTTCGTGGACCGGGGAGGACGCAGCGATGGCGGGAAAGAGAGGTATGAATAGCCGCATTTCAGGGCTGTGTACTGTGCCTGAAATGTCTTCCCCAGAGATGCAGAAGAGCACCCTGAAGGTGCTAAGCATCATGTCAGTGGGAGTATTGGTAGCAGCAGCAGACTAACTACCAGAGAAGTTCGCCCTAGCAAGGCAGATTCTGCTGATAGGAGGAAAGAACAGAAAGCTTCGACATACAGTGCTGTGCCTCCACCTCCAGAACCTGTACCCATACATGCAGCTTCAGATGGTGAGATATATCTATTTGATCACCTGGTGAGCTGATCCCCCTTTCCTTCTTCCTCTTTTTTTCTTGTGTGCCTAGGGTTAAAAAGTTAGCAATAACCAAACATAGAGTGTGCATTGTGTGCAGCCCCTGCCAGATGACTATAGTAAAAGTCTGTGCCACTCTTGTATCACCCAGACTCTCTAGATGAGGACGCTTTCGTCCGCACTGCTGACATCACAACTTTATAAGGGACGAAATCAGGAATTCCCTTAGACACATTTAACAGCCTAGTGTACCTATGTCTATACAGGTTGTGCTTCAGCCCGGTTGCGAGTCGGCCAGTGAATTTCAGGAAGAAGGTTTAGTCAACACTTCTCAGTCAGGTTCCTCTTCCGATGAAGAAGGTGGTTCATGCTTTCCCATACAAGAAGTTGATGACTTGGTTAAATCAGTCCGTACCACCATGGGGATCACGGACTGTAAGGAAGCGATAGCCGCTCAGAAAGTTATGTTCGCTGGTTTATCCCAGAAAAAAACGACGCTCTTTCCCAGTAATTGACGCCATCAAAGACCTGCTCAAAAGAGTGGGAAAACAAAGAGTCAAGGGGATTCTTGCCTTCCTTTTCTAAGAAAAAGTATAATATTTTGAGGACTCTCAGTTGCTTGAATGGTCAAAAATTCCTAGGGTGGATGCTGCGGTGGAAACCTCATCTAAGGCTGCCTTCACACTTGCGGACCCCTCCACAGCGTCCTGCGGAGGGGATCCGCAAGCTGACCGCAGCCACTGCCAGCCCCTATCTTTACAAAGGGAACGCACGGTCGTGCGCAGGTCTGCGCATGACCGTGCGCTCCCATTCACTGCAATATGCGATTTGTACGCAGGCGGATGCCCGTGCACAAATCTCACTCTCTCGTCCGCACCAGGAACGCGATATGGTCGCCTTCCTGGTACAACGAGAGTGTGTGATTGCGTGTAGTTTGCGCGCGGGTATCCACCTGCGTACAAATCACATATTGCAGTGAATGAGAGTGCATGGTCACGCGCAGCACCGTGCTTTCTCATTATAAACATAGGGGCTGTGTTCAGCTTGCGGATCTCCTCCGCAGGACGCTGCGGAGGGTCCGCAAGTCTGAAGCCAGCCTAAGAGGAATGTGTTGCCACTAGAGGACGGAGAGGCCTCCTTAAGGACCTGTCTGACCGAAAAGCTGACGCCCTGCTCAATCGAAGCTGGGAATCATCTGTTTGGGCTTTTAGACCGGCTATTGCCTGTACATGTGTGGGCACAATCTGTTATTTTGGCTTGACCAATTAGAAGATCAGATTCGGTCAGGAGTTCCTAGGGACAGATTGCTGGCAGCACTTCCTCAGATGTGGAATGGATCGGCATACATGGCAGATGCATCGGCTGATTGCCTTAGACTGACATCCAGGTCCGCGTGATTGTGTAATGCGGTCCGTCGGTCCTTGTGGTTAAAGGAGTGGAAAGGGGACACGCATGCAAATAGCAAGTTGTGCGCTATTCCGTACCACGGTGAGAGTACCTCTTCGGCCCTGTGCTGGATGAGATATTAACTAAGGCAGGTGATGTCAAAAAAGGATTTCCAACTCCTCCTATTCCCAATTATAGGAGAGCTTTCAGGAAGTGACAGTTTTTCCGCCAGAAGTGGCTCTCCAGATGGGAACAGTCGGGGGGAAAAAGCAAAAAAGTGTCTACTATGGGGATTTCTCCACCTCTAACTCTAAGCACAAATCCAGATATCGTTAGTTTTGACCCACCAGTAGGGGGTAGATTATCATATTGTTTTCAAGTGTGAACTGTCCTTGCCAAAGTGGGCAAGGTGGTGGACAATCCAGAACTGGAGAAAGGCTATATCCCTGATGTGGACCTTAACCTCTTGTATGCCAGCAGTCAAGTGGGCGCAGTTTCACTCGAAACCTCTTGAACAAGAGGTTCTGAGAGCAGACGAGGTCCTGCACGGTCATCTGGAGGAAAAAAATGCATTTGTCAGTATATGCAGTAAATTCTCTGTTCTGGTTGTTGACTTCAGTTCACTTATCTAGAGGGGTTTTATGGGTCATAACACCAGACTTCATAGTCACAACCGATCCCAGTCCCTCACGGTGGGGGGCCCATTTAAGAGATCTCCTAGCCCTAGGGCAGTGGTCGCCAGACGAGGCAATGGGCTCGTCCAATCTGAAGGAGCTGAGAGTTGTCAAGTATGCCGTCCTCAGGCTCCTGCATCACCATTGCAATTCCCATGTGAGGGTACACTTGACAATACCATGGTGGTGGCTTATATCAATCATCGAGGGGGGGGGGGGGGGGGAAACTCAGTTGCTCTCTCTGCTATCCACCACAGAGGATATATTTATCCTTGCGGAAGAGAATTTTCTTTCCTCCTCAGCCCTGCATATCAGGGGAGTGGACAGTGAGAGCTGATTTTTCTGAGCCGTCACTCTCTCAACTAGGGAGAGTTTGTTCTGAACAAGGAGGTTTTCAGGCATATAGTAAGGTTATGGGGAGTACCGGAGATAGATCTCTTTGCCACCAGGAAAAACAGGCAGGTCATGTGTTTTGCTTCCATACATGCCGCAGGCAATCCAGAGGTGATAGATGCCCTTCAGGTGCCTTAGACATACAGGCTGGTCTACGCCTTTCCTCCAATATGTCTGATCCCTCTAGTCCTTGGAAAATCAGGGACGAATGGGTGAGCATAATTATGATCGCCCCATTCTGGCCCCGGAGGCCTTGGTTCTCATGGCTGAGAGCCATGTCTGTGTCCGATCCTTGAATTCTTCCGACGGATTGGGAGCTGCTCTCTCGGGGTCCATTCTATCACCCCCAAGTGGAGGTGCTCCATCTGACAGCCTGGAGTTTTAGAGGCAGCTTCTGAGACGGAGAGGGTTCTCAGACCCCTTGATTACAACCCTCCTCCGAAGCAGGAAAGTAGTGACCACTAATCTTTACTGCAAAGTTTGGAGAAAATGTTTGCAATTTTATACAGGGTTCCTCACTGACCAAGCTCCTATCCCAGCTATTTTAGAATTTCTGCAGAAAGGTTGGGCCTGGCGGTCAGCACTTTAAAGGACCAAATTTCAGCTTTGGGGGCACTATATAATTGTAATATTGCAGGGGATAGGTGGGTATCCATATTCATACAGGCCTGAGAGTGTACTGACCCTGTCCACATCCTTAAACTAGCACCCTGGGACTTGAACCTGGTTCTGGACACCTTGACTGGCCCCCCTTATGAACCTTTTACTTCGGCTTTATTAAAAAAATCTGACTTTGAAGACCCATTCCCCCCTTCCTTCCTGGTAGTTTTTCCAGATAGGAGGGGTCTGGTTTAAGCACTAACCTATCTCCCAAAAGTCTCTTCCAAGTTTCTTAGGAGCCAAGAAATAGTCCTACCCTCCTTTTATAATAATCAATCTACTCCAAAGGAACTTGGGTTCCATACATTAGATGTGAAGAGAGCAGTACTTGAGTACGTTTCTAGGACACAGCCCTGGAGGGTCATGGGAAGGGGTCTTGCACCACAAAAAACATTCTGCCCATATGGATATGAGAAGCAATCGGCTCTGCATACTCCTCAAAAAGTGAGCAGCCTTCTGACGGCATTAAAGCCCATTCTACTAAGGCCATGTCTGCATCCTGGGCGGAACGTGCTAGTATACGTATAGATGTAATTTGCAAGGCGGCTACCTAGGCCTCTCCTTCCACCTTTTTTGAACACTATCGACTGGATTTGTCTTCTTCTGACCCTGATTTTGGGAGAGCAGTTCTCAATACTGTGGTCCCTCCCAGGTGATGGTCTCTGTAAAGGCCTCGTCACACCTGGCGACGGGGCTGGGGATGTCGGCAGCGACTGGCGGGTGCGCGCACGTTTTTGGCGAGCTGTCAGGCGGCATCGCCGCCGGGGTGTCTGAAAACCCCAGCGGCGATGCAGGACAATGGGAGCCTATGGCTCCCTTCGCCGTCGGCCGGTTACATGGGGTGATGTGTGCACATCGCCCCAGATCCCAGCGGCGCCGACATTGCCCCTTTACATGAGGCGACGTAGGGGCCGCCGATAGGCCACACCCCTATGTCGCCTATGTAATTGGTGGCGATGTGGCCTGGTGTGACGGGGCCTTAAGTCTCTCGGTGGGTGCTGTCATGGCAATAGGATAATATGAGATTACTTACCGGTAATTGTATTTTACAGAGTCCATGACAGCACCCGCTCACTTCCCACCCATTCGTAGTTATAATAATAGTGTGCTTGTTCACGGGTTTTCATCACTTACGGCAAGGTGTTGCGTGGCCCTTTTTCACACTTCAGGTGATGGTATTCTCATTGTACTAGTTATGAGGTAAATATGTTTATACGGTTATGGCGGTTCCTCCAATTTCTCTGTAACCAACTGAGGAGGCGAGGGGGACCGCCCCTTTTTATCTGTAGGTTTCCTGTCCTTGGGGGCAGATCCTATCTCTCAGTGGGTGCAGTCATGGACCCCGTAAAATACAATTACCGGTAAGTAATCTCAGATTTTGACAGTCACTTAATTTGACTGCAGGCAGCCAAATCATGACAGTGGGTAATGTACACCGTTAAAATTAGCCTTTTCTAGCTCGAGTGGTCAAACAGTGACACATACATACATACTTGCAATCACGTGCCGGCTAGATTCTCATACATTGCTCTCAATAGAGCATTGAGAAGAGCAGCAAGTATTTCTCAACTCATGGAAATATCGTCCTGACTTTTAGGTTTCACTTTTGGGATTCAGCAATCTGCAGCTAGAGTGACTGCAGAAGTTTATGTTGGCCTTTTAGTTGCTCTAATAAAGATAATTCTTTTGAAGATTGCTTGCTTAGGGCAGTGTTGGGCATTGGTATGATGTAAAAGGACCCTGAACATAGTTCCATAGTCTTACTTTACTTAACATCTTGCCCATGTCCTCACAGAGCTGTTGCGACTATACAGTGCAGTCTATTTCTTATTATTTTTTTCTTTTAAACCCAACTATGAAAAGAAATTCTGCAAGGAAATAGGAGTGTGCTGTGGACTAATAAAATGGGATTGTGCAAGACTGATTTGCAGCAAAATACATGTGTTTAAATCTTGGATTTACAGAATTATGTATATATGCATGCACATGTGATTTGCGTTGTATAAAGACTACAATTGCCAGAAATCACTATCTGATGTAGGAACACAGGGATTTGTTCATTGACATGTACTGGAGGTTCTCTAGCAGCACTGTCGGTGTATGCAGCTCTAAAAAACATATTGTGAATATGGTAATGAGATAATGTTTTACTAAACTTACAATATGTATGTTTGTATAACCAGTGCAATATATAAGCTATTCCTATCAATTTCTTGTGCAGATGCAAGCTCTGTAGGATTGAACGGTGGTGTCCAGACTTCTGGTCTGCTTCCAGACTCAATGCATCATCCAGGGATGAACACTCAGAGGTATATTCACAAGTGGCTTTATTGCAATATTTGGTTCTTAATAAGTATAGTATGAGATGTCTTGGTTATTTTGTTTCAACCTTTACTCCACTATAAAAATTTGAGTAAAATGTATAAAACTACATAATATCCTGTTATTCTTTTACTTTGTTGGTTGTTTTGATGTCCAGATGTAAAAATGCTTAAAATTGCTTGTAATCTGCATTTTCTATATGCTCCTGGAATAACAGAATTGTACTGTTTTTCTCATTACGGTGTGACAAATTGTAATAAGGCAATGATTCTTTATTTACTTGTAGTGTAATGATGGGTGACGGCCATGTTTCCAATTTGGGATCTATGCCTACTGCAGCTCCACCATCTAGCACAGCAATACGAAAGCCCTGGCATGAAGATATAACGCAAGACTTAAGAAATCATCTAGTCCATAAATTGTAAGTACTAGTAACATGGAGTAGTGTACATAAGGTAGTCAAAGAATAAGTGCTTTGTAGAATATTGTTGGTTAGTGTCAACCTTTTCCAAGCCAGAAACATTTTTGATTGAACTGTGTGCAGACTTATTTTTTACATTGCGAGCTGTTTTTATTTATACCAATATGTCATTTTGATCACTGTTTATTGGGAAGTTTTTGGGGCTTGTTTGTGAACTGATACAACTCTGCGTTTTTTTTTAAATTTATTTTCTTTCTTTCTCTGTATGGACCCATTCTAGAGACTCTCCCCCTGGGATCATTGAGGACCGGACCATGTCTGGGTACTCTAGGGCAGTGAGGATTTTTTAAATAGTCAAATTTTTAAAACCGTTTTGCCGCATCTGCCAGATGCCTGAACACTTGCGGCAAGACTGCCTCTACCTAATGCATACCCTATGGGATTTGTTGTGTACATGTGGGGCACTTGTGGTTTTGCCGCGATCCGGCCAATCCAGAACTTGCAGCAACAGACAAACGCTACCAGCAGCTGTGTGTTTTTTTTTTTTTTTGACTCGGCGCTAGTGCCGCACATGTCCACAGGTCCTGTAGGGAATGAATTAGGCTGAACAGTCTTGCCGCAAGTGTGCGGTTAGGTGGCAGATGCGGTAAAATGCCAGATCTGCCGTGAATGCTGAGAATGCTGATGTGAAAGCAGCCTTACTCTTGGTTTTCCCTGGTGACGCCAGTGCATCGGTTCCCTATTTCCACGCAGCTCCTTCCAAGCAACCACCAGACAGGGCTGCGGTTGGTTCCGATGGACTGTCCCTGGTAATTTAGGCCCCAGGTCTACCTCTCCTAGGCCACATCTCCCTTCATACAATTTCCTTTACTCAAGTTTCCCTCTCGCGTTTCCACGATTTCACCCACCTCTTCTGCATGCCAGTTACAATTGTCCTTCTGGCCTATCGCCACGCTTCTTGCGGCCAGCCAGTCACAGCTTCACAGGTTCCTAGATCTCTGCATGCCATCTTCATAGAATGTCATCCTGTCGCCACTCCTGCTGTCAGCCTGCCTCAGGACCTTCTCCGGATCTCTTTTCCAGCTTCAGGAACCAGCGATAGCCTCTGTCATTGTAATGCAACGGTCTTTCACCACTCATCGGTGTTCTCTCCTCTAAGCTCTCCCTATGCCTAAGCCCAGAAAGACCCACTTCCGCACTTCTTCTATCATCTAACACTTTGCCTCTTCCTCCTCTGAAAACAAAACCGCCCTCAAATCAAAGTACTTCCACAATGCAGGCTCCACAAGAACCCCCCTCCCACTTCCTTGGATGTGAACATGCCCCCTAACCCCAGGTGGGCCGCTGCTTTGTCGCAGTCCGTCATGGACCTAACCAAGGTGTACCAAACTCTAGTCTCAGTCATAGAGCGTCTCCGGTGCTCCAACCACCCGACCAGGGTGGATAAGAGTCATCCTTTAATTCACTCCAACAGGGCAGATCGCATGTAAAATCCAAGAAGCAAGCACACTCCAGTTTCTCTTCCTGGTCTCTATTTTCCTCCACATCCTCCAGGATGGCCTCCATCTTGCTCCTAGTCACTAGAACACCAGGCTGTGCAGGATTCTGAACTCTGTTCCGAATCTGACTCTGACCTTGATTCCCACCAAGCTTCCAAACTTCAAGACATGATGAAGAGCCTGATCGTGGCAGTCAACCAGACCCTCCATGTCAGAGGAGGATTCACAGCCAGCAGAACCAATGGTATCCTTCAAAAACGCAAAGCACTCGCATTAATTGTTTTATACTTAGTAGGAAATTTCATTTTGGGCTCTGTATATGGCTTGATAAAACCACATGGAATTAATTTATCTACTCCTAGTATTGATACCTGTGCTGCTTCGTCTGCAGCCCTCAAGAGAGGGGTAGTGATAAATGAAGAGAAAAGTGTGGTCAGGCAGAGCGCTTGCATTAAAAGGAGGGTTTTTTTTTTCCCCTCCTTGCATGGGGAACAGTGTTTCACCAGCTTACAATTTAGATGCGTTGTAATTTACAGAGATCCTCTTAATCAACATTTTGGAGCTCACAACCATGTATCACTGGCACGATCATCTGTTGGGCCGCCTGGTATGCATCTAGTCTGACAGTGCCACAGCAGTGATATAAATCTATCGTCATGGAGGAACTTGAATCAAGTCAGTCATGGCAGAGATCTTCAAAATTCTTTCATGGAACAAACTGAGAATACCAGCGATTTTCAACTGTTTACAATCCTGGCTTGGATAACTGGGCTGTCTGTTTCCTAACCTGCGAAGGTTACTCCTCGGGCAAATGGTTTATGAACACACAGGTCTTCAATGAAATCTGTCAAAGATAGCATCCGAAAAGAACAGGAAGGTTCCCCAATTTGTTTCAAGTTTCTGCGACCCTCTAGCGATCTGTTTTGAATGCCTGTGGTCTGAATTCAACTTGACTTATCTGTTTCCACATCTGCCCGTGGTTTCAATTCAACCTGCCATATTTGTTTCCACTTCTGCCCTGGATACCCAGACTTTTCAAGAAGTTCAAGACAGAAGGAGTATCATCCTTGTAGCGCCAGACTGGTCCAGAAAAGCATGGTACACAGAAATAATCAATCTTCTCACAGATGTCCTGTGGAAGCTTCTGGAGCGCCCAGACCTACTTTCGGGGGTCCTCTCTTCCACCAGAATTCAGTCTCTCAATTTAATGACATGGCTGTTGAAGCAAGTTTCTTACACCAGATCATCTGAACAATAAGGCAAGGAAGCCCTCCTCTTCCCTGTTCCATCATCGTACTTGGAAGGCCCTTTTTCGCTTGTGTGAGTTTAGACAAGAATATTGCAGGTCCTTTTCACTTCCCTCCCTCCTCCTGTCCTTTTAGCAGTCGGGTCTAGCCTGTCCCACAGCCTTGTCAAGGGGCAGGTTTCTGCTCTCTCCATCCTGTTGTAGCCTCCCACTCTCAGGTCAGACGTTCATGCAAGGGGTCTCCCATTCCGTCCTTACTTTCTGGCCTCACATAGACCCCTGGTATCTGTGTGGTTTTGAGCTCCTTCCAGGGTTCTCTTTGAACCCATTTGAAACTGCACCCTTTCTTGGAAGGTTGACTTTCTGGTGCCAATCAACTCCACAGGCCTGTTTCTGAGATGGCGGCTTTCGTCGGTCTCCTTTCCTGATCTTCCATCAGAGCAAGGTGGTTCTGCACCCGGTTCTCTCCTTCTTCCCCATTGGGATCTCTTCTTTTCACCTCAACAAGAATATTGTATTTTCATCCTTTGGTCCATTCCCCATCTTATCCTTGGGAACAATGCCTTCACAAATTGGATCTTGTCAGAGCATTGCATCTTTACTTTTCCAGGACAGCTATTCAGATACCCCGACTCCTTGTTCGTGATTGCAGAATTTTGTTGCAGAAGACTCCCAGCTTCAAAGGCCAAAATTGCTCCCTTCATCCGTTGTGCCATTATGGTGGAAGCATATCGGGCAAAGGATAGATCGCCCCCACCAGCGGTCAAGTCTCATTCCCTTGTAGTGTGGGCTTCCAGTGCTGTTTAGCATCAGGTTTCCGTGCCATAGTGTTGCAATGCTGCTAATTTCTCATCCGTTCATACTTTCTCCAAGTTCTACCTAGTGCACACCTACAACTAGACAAATGCGACTTTAGGAATGAAGATTCTGCAAGCAACTGTTGTTTGAATCTCGACCTGATCTGGGGAAATTCATCCTCTTCCTTTATCCCACCCACATTTTTTCCTGGGTTTGGATATCCCAAGGTCTTCCGTTTCCCTCAATGAAGCAAATGAGAAAATTAGGATTATGGGTGCTCAACATAAAATCTCTTTATCAAAGCCTTCTTTGGGGGACTCAACACCCACCCTTGTGTAAAGGTTATGTTTTCAACAGTTTTTTTTTTTTTTTTTTGCTATGTTCTTGCCTTACTGTTGCTTTTCTACTGCTTTCTCACCAACTGATTACTTTCATGCCAGTTGGTGAGTGTACTCTGCTGAGGAGGTGCTTTTTTTTGCCTAGTGTCAGTCTCCTTGGGCAGCAGCAACATACATCCATAGCCTCCTGTGTCCCCCAATGAAAGTTCCAAGAAAGAGATTTTACAGTACGCAAAATCCTCTGTTGTTGCAATGACCGGAAAAAAAAAAAAAATGCAGTTTTGGTGTTTTGATTTTTATTTCTCGCCACACCATTTACTAATTGGATTTCTTTTTGTTTTGGTAGATTGAATTTTTAAAGGGACACTGTCGGGTCATTTTTCAGCATGATACTAATGTTACCCTTGAATAGTGCCTGGGTAGACCTTTTAAAAACATATAAAATCATTATTGTCCCGTTTGTAGTTTCCATATCATCAGCATTCAGACCCTGCAGGAGAGCTGCTGCGTTAGTCTTGTCCCATTGGAAGCAAGAGACCATTAGTCCTGGCTGTGTTAAACTGTCATGTAATTATGCATTCCCTCCCAGCAGCTCTCTCCTCCCTCCTCCATCTGCTCTCTGGGCACTGTTTTCACTTTTAGGAGGTCTATTCTGTTGAGGACACAGAGAGCGCGATTGCAGGTCTTATTAATTGGGATAAGGCTACGTTCACACTTTTTTTTTTTGCGCTTCTTGCCTGTTTTGCACTTGTGCAATAAAACCTGCGTTTTTTTATGGGCTCACTTCTCCCCCTAAAGCACAGGGGAGAAGTAATGTCACACAGGGGAGGAAGAATCCTCCCCTGTGTAACATCTGTGACATCCCCTTATGGGTTTCGTAGTGTATTTATACACTGCAAAACCCAAATTAAAGTAATCCAAATGGTATTAAAAATAATAAAGATTGAATACTTACCTCTCCGCCGTGTGTTCGGGAGCCGACACAACTCCAGGTACCAACCTTCCAGGACCTATCAAGATCGCTGATTGGCCGCTCGCGGTCATGTGATAACCGCCTCATAGCACGCCACATATCACATGACCGCGAGCGGCCAATCACCGATTACAGGCCCTAGAAGGACTGTAGATGTGGTGGATCTTCAGGGCTCCTGGAACACCCGGCAGGGAGGTAAGTATTCAATTTTTATTATGTTAAATACTTTTTGGACTACTTTAATTTGGGTTTTGCAGTGTATATTAATACACTACGAAACCCAAAAGGGGCTGGCACAGATGTCACACAGGGGAGGATTCTTCCTTCCCTTTATGACATCAGCGGCGCCATATTCCCGCTGGAATTGCGCATTGTCTGAATGGTGATGCATAATTCTAGCAGGGATAAAGGGCTCCTATGGGAGAAAGTGCAGGTGCATAAAGAATTGACATGGTCAGTCTTTTTACGCCCGCGCTTTCTCCCATAAAAGCGCTGCTTATATTTATACAGCGTCTGAACGGCAAAGTGGAGGTTGCAACATTCGGTGGAGAGACTGGTTTCAATTATTGTTCTGGACAGTGAGGGATGAAACATATCTGTGATGGCACACTAGGAGAACTTGGTGCAGGGTAGGACGGAGTAACAGCATGGGACGTCATATCACTCATCCTATATAAAATATAAGGGGAGACAACAGAGGCGCAATAGTGCCCTATCACTGAGTATAGAGCAGGGTCTTATAGGTATAATCAGGTTTACACTAACCTGGTCCAGTTGTGATTCCCACAACTGGAATAAAGGCGTTGGTTTAGTATTGTAGGCTGCTGCTGGACTTCCACCTCCTCACGATAGTGGGTACTTCAGGAATTCTGGGATCAACAGGTGTGCTACAGTCCGCGCTGCCCGGTCATCCAAGGAAACACAAGGGAAGCAATGTTCCAAGTAAAAAAATTTTTTCTTTATTCTTCAAACCTGCAAATTTTTTGGGACAAAGCATTTTTTTTTTAAGTAAAATCGTAAGATGGTTACCAGTCAGTGATTCAAACCAGTTTTAGCTGCTTTGAACAGATGTGAGTGTACAACCTTGAGTAACAAAATGTGGTTTGACTGGTTTTAGTCAGAAAATAACAGCTAGCTGCCCCCTCAGCTTCAGTTGAGAGCTTGTTTCTGTGAAGAGTGGTTTAGTGTACTTTTTCTCTATGTGATTCGTGCCTGTAAAAATGGATGTTACTCCACGGAAGAGGTCTAGAATTATTACTCTTAATGAACATACAAGTCTGACTGTAAGAGAAATCGCTTCTTCTTCCAGGAAGAGGTGAAGGCGAGGCAGTGTGAGGAGAGGATGGTGGTATTGTTCCTCGTGTTGGTGACACAGGACCTTTTGCTTGTTTAAAGGTTGGCCCACTTGGCACAGTTCCTGTATGTCTATTTTAACACTCTCGCGTGATACATCTTTTCGCCAACAATCCGTACTCGACTGATGCTACAAGGAGAATATTTCTTCTCTCCTTTTTAAGTTACAAAAGGTTTGTACAATGGAATCCTTCAAGAGGTGGCATTGTACATCACTTCCTCAAACTATTGCCTTCTGACAACGCTGGTGGCAGAGGTACGAGCTCCTTTCAACAGTAAGGATTAGTGGGGAGAGACACGCACACCTGCTGCAACAGAAGTGCGGGAGGGGGGTAAATGTGCACAGACTGGACCATTTTCAATAAACCGGCATATCGACAAGGGCTATATCTGTTCCTGTAACAATGCCAAGGATATAGAAGTTGTGAATTCAATTTGCACGGTCTCGTGCTGAGCGCTCCAAAACAAAGCTGAGGACTCTGCTGACTGGAAAGTCCTTTTATTGAAAATCCTCCATCCGCCACGACATGTTTCGACGGTGTAGTACCGTCTTTCTCAAGTGGATTCCACTTGAGAAAGACGGTACTACAACGTCGAAACATGTCGTGGCGGATGGGGGATTTTCAATAAAAGGACTTTCCAGTCAGCAGAGTCCTCAGCTTTGTTTTGGAGTGCTCAGCACGAGACCGTGCAAATTGAATTCACAATTCCTATCTTATTGAAGTGCACGGCTGGAGCAGCTTGCAGAGACTTGAGGACCTGCAGACTTAGAACTTGAACCAGGAGAAAGGAGACCCTGACCACTTTCTAAATCTACACCATTGTTGTGCAGGGATTGCACAACAGGAATAGGTTAGTGATTACTTAATTGAATCTTCCCACTTGGTAATAATGGTAATGTACTAGTGCGCCCCCTATATTTCTTTTGTCTTTCACAAGGATATAGAAGTTGAACAAGATGCTGAAGGGGTATTTAACTGACCATACCTGCATCATTCATGATGATTCACTTCCCTTTAATTATTGTGTGTCCAAGCTGAACACTTGGCCTGACCTATCCTTATATGCCTTGGAAGTGCTGCCCTGCTGCTAGTGTCATGTCAGAGCGTGTTTTCTGAAGCGATGGGGCAATCAATCATCACTGATAGGCACACATGACTCTCCACAGAGAATTCATGCAGTCTTACTCTGTTTAAATTGAAGAGGGACTAGATTTATACCTATTTTATAATCTAATCTCTCCAAATGACAACAACACAACTTAAATTCCCCAAAACAGATAACTTTTAAAAATGATGTGAACTACAGATGACCAAACCATGTCAAGATTGTGTTTGTTTTGCTGTACAGGCATATGTTCGCCACTATATCAGCAAAAAGGTCAATGAAATACTCAACCACATTCAAATCAATGTTGTCACGATACAGGTATCACCAAACCAGAGCTTCAACGTTAATTAGGAATACAGAGATAAGTAACAGGTGTAGGCCTGGTGCTCAGAGAGCCTAGCTAAAATCGCAAAGCGCAGAACACACACCCCACAAGGAATTTCTTCCCATTTGAAAAAACCATGGCCACTTTGCAACAAAGTGGCATCAATTCACTCACAAAAAAAGTGTAAGTCAAAATAATTCTGTTAGCATTCTCAAAATAGTGCAGACATACGCAGCACCCCACTCAGTTGATGGAACGCATACAAACAAAACTATGACTGTGAAACCACTGGCAATTCCCCTGTTACCTGCTCCCCAAATATGTTGTCCAGGAAACAGGCCCTGATGCCACCTGCACACAACCTGCATTGGACAATGGACATATATCATATATACTTGTGGTGCCTAGCAAAATGTTACCCCTCCCCACCAAAACCGACAGGGGGAACATGGAATAGTGCATGGTTTCTTCCATACAGCATTACATGGTATTAGTACTGCTTTGGATTTTACAAGCAGTATAGGACTGTATTAATTTGTGAACTTTTGGTGGCACAATCCTACCTAAATGTTACCCCAAAAACAGCGGTTAACATGGCCTAGTGTGCGCTTGATAGCAGGCAGTAGCAAATGTTTGGACTACTGCTTTGTGGCAGGCAATAACCACCCTTTTAAGTGTAGTATTGTGGACCGCATAAACAAGCATTTCACCATAAAAACAGCGGGTAACATGACCTTGTGTGCTCTTGGTAGCAGGCAGTAGAAAATGTTTGGTTTCGGGAAGGCAATAACCGCCTCTTTAAATGGGAGTTTGTAGACAGTAGTAGCCAGTCTGTCACCCCAAAAACAGTGGGTAACCTTGCCTGGTGTGTGCTTAATAGCAGGAGTACTGCAGTTTTTGCGTTGGGCCAACCGTCTTTTTAAAATGGGGACAGAAGAACCAGTGGATTAAATGCACTGCTTCGAGGTTGGTAGCAGGAACGTTTGGAATACTGCTGCTTTATGTTGACCCTGCTGGACTCGGACCCTGCTCCAGTGACTCATCCTCCCTGTAGTCTAACTCTGTACTGTCTCTTCAGCTCTTAAAAGAGCTATTGTTTTGGTTGTATTAAGCAGCTGATTAACGGATCCTTTCAAATCTCCCTGCTCCAAAATCTCTCCCTTCCTAATCTTCACTGTCACAGAGTTAAGCGCCCGTCACACACAACGACGCAACAGTAATCCCGACAAAGATAACGATTCTGTAGGGATCGTTGGTGTGTCGTTATGTGGTTGCTGGTGAGATGTCAGTCAGTTCTCACCAGCGACTCCGCAGTGATCCGGAATGATAGGAGGTCGTTGGGAATCAATTGTCACTCTCGGGTGTAGTATTGAGATCGTTGGTCGTGGTCCCTGTCAAACACGGCTATGCGGCGTTCCCAGAGGGAGCTCAACGACCTAAAAATGACCCAGAGCACTTTGTAACGATCAGCGATCTCACGGCAGGGGCCTAATTGCTGCTAAGTGTCAAACATAACGACATAGTTAGCAAGATCACTGTTACGTCACTAAAACTGAAGTTACTACGATATCGCTAACGAACTTGTGTGACGGGGGGGGCTTTATACTTGAGGTAGCTCTCAAAAGGGTTTTTGTGTTTTGAAGAGTCCTAACAATCTCCCTGACAGCTCATCGATCTGTCCCAATGCTTCTCCAATGCAGGCTCTGAAAAATATTAGAATCTGAGAGTCCTCAGTGGTTGATACCTTGTAATGGCTAACTGAAAAGATGGTAAACATAGCAAGCTTTCGGGACACTCTGGTCCATTCATCAGGATGATAATGAAAAATTCTGAAGACACACACCTATACATAAGCAACAGGGTGAGATGATGCAGTAAATACAACAGATGACGTAAAGCAGAGAATGAAGAGAAGATCCAGCACGGCGGTGGGGTCTGTGTACCCTTATTCATGATATATTGGAGTTTATGAAGATGAATAAAGATTTTTAAATGCATGAAGAAACCGTAGTGCTGGATCTTCTCTTCATTCAATGCTATTCAGGTGGTACCGGTCATCAGATCCAGGCACACACCCTAGAAGCACACTGGTGAGGCACTATTCCCCTTCCCGTTCCATAAAATACAATGGACTTAAAGCAGAGTCAGGCTTGGGAGAGGAGCTGGGGAGGCTCTGCATGCTATGCGGGTAAAATGGCGGCAGGGCTTAAATAGACCCTGTAAGTCATCCTATGACGCTGAGCGGCCACTGTAATACAACAAACAAAATGTCTGCGGCATTACTGTGATTGGTTAAGATGCACAGCATGATTAGTGGCTGCAAAGGAGGTGTCAAAACTACAGGGCAGGACATGTGAATATAGCAAGGTGAGTTCACAAAAACTAGCAGAATAACGAATAATGCGAATACTGTGCTATCCGTGTGAATAGTGACTAATACACTCGCTCATCACTATGTATTAGTAGTTCCATTACATTAGATGGATTGTATCAGCCAGCATGTAGACAAGAATGATCTGAGGTCTTAATCACCTTAGTTTTGTGTCTTCCAATAAGGACTACAAATATGAAAATGTACTGGTGAAAAATATATACTGTATTTTTCGCATTATAAGACACACTTTTGTTTCCCTCAAATTTTGGGAGGAAGTGGGGTGTGCGTCTTAAATGCGAAACTACTGTGTGCTGTGCAGTGGGGAGCGGGGCACTGTGGAGCGGTGTCAAAAGGCTGCAGCTGCGGACCATGAGTCACATGGGGCCACTCATTATGCTCCTGTAATATTCACTGCATCCCGCTGTCAATCACCAGCAGGAGAGCAGCGCATATTACAGGATCCTAGGATTGGGTCTGCGGATGCTGGCTGTGATCCTGCATGAATAGACAGTGCTTTCCGCACTTTAATCGCGTGGAAAGCACTGACTATCCAAACTATATCGTACTCGCACTGCTCCCTGCAGCCAGCGCCAACCCCGCTGTCTGTGGTGTGCCAGCATGGGGATGGGGGGCAGTGTGTGCTATCATGATGGGGAAATGTGCGACTTTACGGTGGGGGGGAGTGGGTGCCAGCATTGGGACCCATTGCACCATGGGGAGGCAGTGTGTGGCGGCATGGAGAGCAGTGCACCAGTATGGGGGACATATATACCAGCATGGGGGGGAAGTCGTGTACCAGGATGGGGGACATATATACTGATTGTAAGACTGACACTGGGATCATAAAGGGGCCGTCATACGCAATGATTTTTTTAAACTATATCGTTCATACGTCACATTTTTGATGACGTTGCAGCGATGTAGTGAACGACATCGTTGTGTGTGACACCTGTCAACGATCAGTCGTTGATCGCAGATTTGTGAACTTGTTCACAAATCTACCGATGGTCGCTTGCTGGACACACAGCATTGCTGCGGGAGTTCAGCGAGCTCCCAGCGCCGCACAGCTGGGAGCCGTATCCATGGTAAACATCGGGTTACTAAGCGCTGCGCCTAGTAACCCGATGTGTACCATGGTTACCAGCGATCTCGCTGCTCCAAATCGCTGGTGATTCTGCCTGTGTGACAGCTCACCAGCGATGTGAACGATGTTGTTAGCAATCTCGCTTGACTGGGATCGCTAACAACAAATTTATGCGTGTGACGGCACCTTAAAGAGGACCTGTCACCAAACCAGGCATGGTGATCTAATTACAGCACTGGATGCAGCATGTCTGCAGCATGCAGACAAGGGGTCCCCCAGCACTTGAGCAGCCCTGTACCCCGAGATAATACACTTAAAAAACTTACATGCTACAGCCACTAAGGAGGTGGCATGGGGCTGCAGCCAAGGGCAGATTCACACCCCCTGCATGTTTAATCTGTCCACCGGTGCCAATCATTCTCTCCCTGTCTGCAGCATTTAAACTGAGGTTTTTTTTTTCTCTCCTGTTTAGCCCTGCCCCTCAGGGGGCAGGGCTAACAGGCTTTCTGGGGAGAGAAAAAAAAACTGTTTAAATGCTGCAGACAGGGAGAGAATGATTGGCAGCGGTGGACAGATTAAACATGCAGGGGGTGTGAATCTGCCCTTGGCTGCAGCCTCTAGCCACCTCCTTAGTGGCTGGAGCATGTAAGTTTTCTAACTGTATTATCTCGGGGTACAGGGCTGCTCAAGTGCTGGGGGACCCCTTGCCTGGATGCAGCAGACATGCTGCATCCAGTGCTGTAATTAGATCACCATGCCTGGTTTGGTGACAGGTCCTCTTTAAGGACAGACCCCATTTAACATTACAAATTATTTTGTTTCTCTTTTCCTTAACCAAATTTGGGGGTGCATCTTATAATCAGGTGCGGTTTATAAAGGGAAAAATGCAGTGTATGTATACATATATTAAAATGTATGTATAACACATGCATCCATAACTAAATATATGTAGATTCATGGTATGGTCAGGTTCTATGGACCTAATCTATGCTCATCTGTTATAGTTTCATGATTTCACTTTTCTTTTATATATTCTGCTTTATTTTCCTCTTTTACCTCACTTCTCTGCAACTTTTTTTTTTTAAACTGCAAATGTGAATGTTTTTATTATTTGGATGCTTTTTTGACTTTTCTTTTTCAATGTTAGAGTTCAAGCCATATTCCCAACTCCTGACCCTGCAGCATTAAAGGACAGACGAATGGAGAACCTGGTAGCCTACGCTCGTAAAGTGGAGGGTGATATGTATGAATCGGCGAACAGTAGGGTATGTCTTTATTTTTTCCCAGGTACACTACTGATCATACACATCTTCACTGACTAAAGAATCTTGGATATGTCATACTGTATTATTACCAAATGTAAGATCTCCTTCATGAAAATCAACTTTGATTGTGTCTACTGTTAAGTTAATACTTTGCTTGTGTTTTTTCATGCTGTTCTTGGCTACATTACTAATTATATTACACCTGTTCTATTGTAAACCATATTCATATTTTATGTTGATGTTTATTTCCAGATAGTAGCACTGTATTCTATACACTTATTAAAGGAAACCAACCAGCAGGGTTTAGGGTTATAAAGTGAAGCCAGTGACTTACAGGCACAGGGATGCTGAATGCAATCATACCTTTTACTAGAAAGATTCCATGTTTGATTGCAGAGAAAAGTGTTATAAAACTCCTGGAAAACAATGCAGCAGGTGATTGATGTGTGCAGCACTGCGTCACTATTTTAATATTTTTTTTCTCTGTGGGCAAGCTTTTCAGCTGTAAACCGAACTCTCTCTCGCATACACCCCCCCCCCCCCCTCTCATCTACACTCCAACCACAGGGTGCATGACAAAACTAAGTAGTGGTCAAAGGGAGGGGGTAGGGTTTGCCTTACAGCCACAGAGGAGGGGGGGAAGAAAACAAATAGTGAAGCAGTGCTGATGACAATAATCACCTGCTGCCCTGGTTTTCAAAAGTTTTATAAAACATTTCTCTGCAATCAAGCATGGAATCATTCAAGTTAAGTTATGATTGCATTCAGCATCCCAGTGCCTGTAAAGGCCCCGTTACATGGTTCAGTCTTGTGAACGATGTTGTTAGCGATCTCATGCATGCACGATCGCTAACAACATCGTTCTGATCGCTGGTGAGCTGTAACACAGGCAGACTCACCAGTGATCAACGACCAGCGAGAAGTCTGGAAACCAAGGTAAACATCAGGTTACTAAGCGCTGCATGGCACTTATTAACCCGATGTGTACCGTAGTTACCATCTCCCAGCATAGGCTGTGCCGCTGGGAGATCGTTCATCGCGGTGTCACACAGAACGAGGCAGCGGGTTGGTTGAGTTGAAGTTGTCAGATTTTTCAACATGTTGAAAAACCTGTCAACTCTGACTTGACCAAGTATCGTTGAATAGTTAATTTACACGCAACGACGCAATAACGATGTTTCAACATCGTTCCAGACATCACTTTTGAACGATGTCGGGAACGATGTTGAGCCGTGTAACGGTACCTTAAGGCACTGGCTTCACTTCATAGCCCTTAATCCTGCTGGGTGGTTCCCTTTAATATCCCTTCTATCTCTGGGCGGTTCCCTTTAATCCCTTTTATTTATTTATATATATATGTGTATATAATATATGTGTGTGTGTGTGTTGTGTGTGTGTGTGTGTGTGTGTATATATAGATATAACTGTATATGAAATGTGTGAGCGTAAACTTCAGTACATTTATAAGGTAAATTATCTGGTAAACGTTACAAAAATATCTGTTTTGTATTTTTTGATCCACAACAATCATGGACAATATCCGTCTAATATTTTTTCTTTTCATTTATTAATTTTTAAACCTCAAAAGGCTGAATACTACCATTTGTTAGCTGAGAAAATCTATAAGATCCAGAAAGAACTTGAAGAAAAGCGCAGAATTAGGATACAGAAGCAACACCTAATGCCTAATCCTGGTATGCCACCTGCAGCAATCAATCAGGGCTCGGGTATGCCTTCACAACCAGTCATGGCAACAAGTATGATTTTTTTTTCTATATATTTATATATATATTTATATTTCTCTCCCACTTCTTTAAAAAAAATTGAAATTAGGTTACTTATGACCTATATAACACCTGTATTACTGCTCAGTGCATTAAGGTAGATATATTCCTCATGATTGTCTTGTTCTGCTAATCTATCCAATAGACCAGATGTGGAGGAGAGCTGTTAACCCTTATACCATGAATCTTTGGTCCGCTAGTGCAGGGGTCCCCAACCACCGGGCCGCGGACCGGGCCGTGGGGGTCTCTGTGCCGGGCCGCGGCGCCGCAGAGCACACTGTGTAGAGGCTCAGAACGGTGGATGCTGCTGCCCGGCCCGCCTCCCTGAATGAAATGTTACCGCCCACCTGCAGCATTACAGCGCCTCTGCTCTATTCCTCAGATGTGGGCGTAGATGTACCAGCGAAGCAGTCGACCAATCACGGCGCAGCAGCCGGGCCCTGATTGGCTAGTGGTTGCTGCGCTGTGATTGGCCCGGCTGCTTCACTCGTACATCTACGCCCACAGATGAGGAAGAGAGCTGAGGCGCCGCAATGTTGCATGTGAGGGGTGGACCGGTGAGCTGTGTGTGAGTGGAGTATGTGTGTTGCATGGGTATGATGATGGGGGGCACAATATTGGGGGCTGCATGGAGATAGTGGGGGCTGCTAGTGGAGGAGGACGGTAGAGGCTGCTAGTGGAGGATGACGGTGGAGGCTGCTGGTGGAGGCTGCTATGTGGAGGAGGACGGTGGAGGCTGCTAGTGGAGGAGGACGGTGGAGGCTGCTAGTGGAGGAGGACGGTGGAGGCTGCTAGTGGAGGAGGACGGTGGAGGCTGCTAGTGGAGGAGGACGGTGGAGGCTGCTAGTGGAGGAGGACTACAGTGGAGGCTGCTGTGGAGGAGGACTACGGTGGAGGCTGCTAGTGGAGGAGGACGGTTGAGGCTGCTAGTGGAGGACTACGGTGGAGGCTGCTAGTGGAGGACTACGGTGGAGGCTGCTAGTGGAGGAGGACGGTTGAGGCTGCTAGTGGAGGAGGACGGTTGAGGCTGCTAGTGGAGGACGACGGTTGAGGCTGCTAGTGGAGGACGACGGTTGAGGCTGCTAGTGGAGGACGACGGTTGAGGCTGCTAGTGGAGGAGGACGGTTGAGGCTGCTAGTGGAGGAGGACGGTTGAGGCTGCTAGTGGAGGAGGACGGTGGAGGCTGCTGGTGGAGGAGGACGGTTGAGGCTGCTGGTGGAGGAGGACGGTTGAGGCTGCTAGTGGAGGAGGACGGTTGAGGCTGCTAGTGGAGGAGGACGGTTGAGGCTGCTAGTGGAGGAGGACGGTTGAGGCTGCTAGTGGAGGAGGACGGTTGAGGCTGCTAGTGGAGGAGGACGGTTGAGGCTGCTAGTGGAGGAGGACGGTTGAGGCTGCTAGTGGAGGAGGACGGTTGAGGCTGCTAGTGGAGGAGGACGGTTGAGGCTGCTAGTGGAGGAGGACGGTTGAGGCTGCTAGTGGAGGAGGACGGTGGAGGCTGCTAGTGGAGGAGGACGGTGGAGGCTGCTAGTGGAGGAGGACGGTGGAGGCTGCTAGTGGAGGAGGACGGTGGAGGCTGCTAGTGGAGGAGGACGGTGGAGGCTGCTAGTGGAGGAGGACGGTGGAGGCTGCTAGTGGAGGAGGACGGTGGAGGCTGCTAGTGGAGGAGGACGGTGGAGGCTGCTAGTGGAGGAGGACGGTGGAGGCTGCTAGTGGAGGAGGACGGTGGAGGCTGCTAGTGGAGGAGGACGGTGGAGGCTGCTAGTGGAGGGAGGGACGGTGGAGGGACTGTAGTGGAGGAGGACGGTGGAGGCTGCTAGTGGAGGAGGACGGTGGGAGGCTGCTGGTGGAGGAGGACTACAGTGGAGGCTGCTGGTGGAGGAGGACTACAGTGGAGGCTGCTGGTGGAGGAGGACTACAGTGGAGGCTGCTGGTGGAGGAGGACTACAGTGGAGGCTGCTGGTGGAGGAGGACTACAGTGGAGGCTGCTGGTGGAGGAGGACTACAGTGGAGGCTGCTGGTGGAGGAGGACTACAGTGGAGGCTGCTGGTGGAGGAGGACTACAGTGGAGGCTGCTGGTGGAGGAGGACTACAGTGGAGGCTGCTGGTGGAGGAGGACTACAGTGGAGGCTGCTGGTGGAGGAGGACTACAGTGGAGGCTGCTGGTGGAGGAGGACTACAGTGGAGGCTGCTGGTGGAGGAGGACTACAGTGGAGGCTGCTGGTGGAGGAGGACTACAGTGGAGGCTGCTGGTGGAGGAGGACTACAGTGGAGGCTGCTGGTGGAGGAGGACTACAGTGGAGGCTGCTGGTGGAGGAGGACTACAGTGGAGGCTGCTGGTGGAGGAGGACTACAGTGGAGGCTGCTGGTGGAGGAGGACTACAGTGGAGGCTGCTGGTGGAGGAGGACTACAGTGGAGGCTGCTGGTGGAGGAGGACTACAGTGGAGGCTGCTGGTGGAGGAGGACGGTGGAGGCTGCTAGTGGAGGTCTACGGTGGAGGCTGCTAGTGGAGGTCTACGGTGGAGGCTGCTAGTGGAGGTCTACGGTGGAGGCTGCTAGTGGAGGAGGACGGTGGGGGCTGCTAGTGGAGGAGGACGGTGGGGGCTGCAAGAGGAGGAGGACGGTGGGGGCTGCAAGGGGATGGAGAAATAAGACATTCCCTGCAAATAAGATGTAGTGCATCTTTTGGTGAAACAGGATAGTAAACCCCACCCCTTCTACATTGCCCCACCCCATATGATCAAAGCCCCACCCCTATAACGCCCCCTTCCCCACCCCCCGCCGGGCCTCGGGAGATCATCTATCTTGACACCGGTCCCCGAAGCAAAAAAGGTTGGGGACCCCTGCGCTAGTGGATATGTCAATTGTCTGCAAGGCTGTCTGGTATAAGGCTATGCACCCACGGTGCTTATTTCTTTGTGCTGTGTTTGTCAGCTGTACAAACGCAGCTGTCTAAACAAAAGCAGCACAAACCTATTGCATTTCTGCTGTGTTTGTGCACATACAAACGCAGCACAAATAAGGGAACACACAGACAGACACTTTCTCACCCTCCCATTGCAATCCCTGGAGACTCCTCTTCCGTGCAGCAGCAGAAGCTGTGCTTTTCTATCTTCAAGATCCTGCTCACCATGTGACAGGCTGAGTCACATGGTGCACAAAGGTACTGGGAGGTAGATAAACATAGCTTCTGCTGCTGCACAGAAGACTCCTCACCGGGGAGGGTGAGTATTGGAACACTTTTGTTTTCAAAGTCGCAGGAAAAAAAAGCACTACAAACGAACTGTGCAATTTTTGGATGGGGGTGGTTTGGAATGGAGTCTGTGGGGAAAACGCAGCCCAAAAACGGCCATGTTAGTTGTAGGGATATTAAAAAAAAAATGCAGTTGATTTCTGCAACAAAAAACGCGGCACCCACAAACACACATGGGAACAACTTTTTCAAATCACATTGATTGTAATGTAAAGCTGTGGGTGCTGCGTTTTTTTGGGATCAGAGACGCAGCAAAAACACACACTGGGCACATAGCCTAATTGGCTAATTAGGGTATCACTTGTTTCCATTGTAATGGCAGAAATCAATTTCTGTTTCAAATCACTAGTCCTTTCTATTTTTTTTTTTTTTTCTTTTAATAATCTGACCTAACAGAATGAAGTGTGAAAATATACAAGCAGAGCAGTATCACACTGTAAACACTAAGATGTAAAAAAGTTTTAGTACTGTTAGCCAGTTAAAAAAATATTGATTGCTCCCAATGGGAGAAACAAAATAATAATCTTGTATTTGTGATACCTTTTAATGGCTAACAAAAACGTGAGACGTCTCTAAAGCTTGCCTTGTAACATCAGTTATTTAATTTATTGCTTGCCATTAAAAGGTATCACAACTAGATTATTATTTTGTTTCTCCCACTGAGTGGAATCAACACTCAGATGTATGCACACATTGAATATCTGAAATGTAAATGCTTTATATGATATACATTTGTAGGCTTTAGCCTGGGAGAGGTGCGTCTGATAAAATTGTTAGGGTTACATCACAGAAAGCCACGCCTTAGCATGATTGATGGGCTCCCATGAATTGTCTTAATTTATACATGAAGAACCTTCTTTTTATTGCTTTTATTTGAAGGGATTGTTCCCTTTCAGATAACTTCTGTGCTGGCTGCAATTTAAAGCATAACAAATTGTACTGGGTCCACCAGTGAGTTTCTGCCATTGCTCCTAGTGTCAAGCATTGGCTGTTAAACTGATGTCATATCGATAGCATGGCAGGCGATCGATGGGCTCAGCAGCTCTTAAGGAGGGGTGTTTTGTCTGCCCTATGTATCAATAACATTTAGTTAAAGCCAAATACCAGGAAGTATTGGAAAACGAAGCAACTTTATTTTAAAACATGACTTACCGTAAAAAAAAAAATAATTTCTCCTTCGCCTCATTGGGGGACACAGGACCGTGGGTGTTATGCTGCTGTCCACTAGGAGGCGACAGTAAGTATACTTCTGAAACAAGAAAACAGTGCGGCTGCTCCCCTGCAGCATATACACCCTGGCTGGCTTCAGCCTCACCAGTTTTTGCTTAGTGTCTCATTAGGAGGTAGATGCGGTCCAAAGAACACAATACTGGTACATAGTTAAGTATTTTAGATTTTTAGTTTTTTTTCCTTTTTTACCAAGGATATTAGAGGGCGACAGGATCTCTGCATACCGATTTCCCAAAAACAGCAACAGACGGGAACGCGGGGTGTTACCTCCACGTACCCCCTTCTGCCTCGGTGGACAGGAAGCAGGGCGACGGTTCCACAGCGTTCCGATTTCCTTGTGTTCCGTTTTTTCGCCTGCGATTTTTCCCTACTTCTTCCCTATTCCCTGCGGGATCCAGGGTGATATGGACAGAAACCTTCCAGGATCTCAGGAGCAGATCCTGCCGGACAGGGACGCCAGGCTGACACTCTCCTCATATTCCTGGGATTATGAGTCGAGCATACAAGATGCCCTCCCCATTCCCTGCCAGGGGTTTTGGGTTGAGGCGCCTCCATAAGGTAAGCAGGGCTCCTAAGGACCCTGCATGCAGTTTTTGCCTTCCCTCCTCGCTCCCTAGCCCTGGGCTGAAGGTCTTTTTCTAGCCCTTGCCCAGGCTACAGCTTATCCCCTTTAGCTCCCCTAGCCCTGGGCTCCTATCCAGGGACTCATGTGACCGAGTGTTCCCCGCGGCGGTTTTTTTCTCCGGTTCTTCCGCGCCGATGTGCACCCGTTTTAGGCCTCAAGGGCTTAATTGAGCCCCCGGCTTGCGGCCTACTCCTTAAGGCCGCCCCTCGTTGCCGCCCCTGGGTGACGTCAGGCGGCCGAGAATTGGAGATCCCGGCCGTGTCACTGTGGGCGGATCTCCTCTCCCTGGCGCATCTCGCTCATCGCGAGATCTTCTGCGCGCCTTTTCTCTGGGAGCAGACGCTCTGGCCGCCATCTTCTGTGCCCAGCCGCACGAGGGATGCCTTTTCTCAGGGGACTCTGGACCTTGCCTGCGGTCCATTAGGAGCGGTAAGAGGCACAGCATTCGCTGGTGCCCTCTCTCTGCTTGTGTTTTCTTCTGTGCACTCCTCCCTTCAGTTTACTGCATCTGCTGTTTCTCTCCTAAGCAGCACAAATAGTGTCACCTAGATAATGCAGCTCTCCATAACTATGCAGAACTCCCGAAGTAACAAAAAGGGCTCTAAGATGGCGACCTTCTACGCCTCTTGAACAACCTGCAAGAACCATTTGCTTAGCGGTCAGACGACCCCTCTTTGCCAGGCCTGTGACCCATCTAATACAGAGCCGGCCAATGCAGCGGCCTCTGCTCCTGAGGATTCCTCGGAACCCAGCGCCTCTGCCGTAACTGGTAGACCCCGCGCCACCCCTGAATGGGTTGTCTTCTTCTCTCAGTCATTAACTCAATTCATGTCTCAATCCATGGAAAGGCTGACTTCGACCCTAATGCAGGCTTTGCATGCCCAATCCACAGCAGACACCCCCGAGCCTCCTGAGCCCAGACAGAATGCTGCTCAGAGCCACGATTCTGACTCCAGGGATCAGGGACAGGAATCTTCTTCCCAACGAGCCACTTGTAAGAGAAGGAGCCCCCCTCCTTCCCCTTCAGGGAGCTCCCAGGGTTCCCCGTCCCAGGACCAGGAACCAGATTTCCCTTCGTCTCAGGGTCCATATGACTCGGACCCAGAGCAGGATATGTCTCTTGACTTGGACAACCCTGAAACTCAGTCTATGATTCAAGACCTGATCATGGCCGTCAATCAGACCCTTAGGGTTGATAGTCCCACTTTAGAAACTCCAGAGTCCACAATATCATTTAAACGAGCAAAGCGCCCACACAAGTTTTTCACGGATCACCATGAGTTCCAGGAACTTATGACCAAATACAGGACTCGTCCTGATAAACGTTTTGGTAACCGAAAAGCCATGGAATCTCGCTATCCTTTTCCCCCTACCGTAAGCCAGAACTGGGCTGAGTCCCCACAGGTTGACCCTCCAATTTCCCGTCTGGCCACGCGCACACTCCTCTCCCTTCCAGGCGGGTCATCTATCAAGGATCCTACCGACCGACAGGTCGAGCAACTAGCGCGGTCAATTTTTGAAGCCTCTAGCTCGGCATTGTCCCCTATTTTTGCCTGTCTAGGTAGCCAAAGCTGTTGCCTCCTGGGCGACCTCTCTCCGTGATAATTCTAAGTCCTGAAGGGTCAGAGATGGCTGCCCAGATCTCCGTTGCGGCTGAATATATGCTTCAGGCTTCCCTTGATGCTGCTAGCTGCTCAGCTATTGCAGCAGCTAACGCCGTCACCATCCGCAGAGCGCTCTGGCTACGTGAATGGAAGGCAGATTCTGCCTCCAAGAAATCCCTGACCAGCCTGCCGTATCTCAGCGGACGACTTTTTGGGGAAAAGCTTGACAAGCTAATTTTGGATGCCACTGGAGGGAAGAGCACTTCCCTCCCACAACACAAGCCGAAACGCCCCCTTTTCAGACGTCAACAGACTCGGTTTTGGTCTTTTCGCAACTCATTTGGATGGTCGACCTCCCGCCCCTCATAGGCGCAATAACAGATCCCCATGGAGAGACAAACTCTTGGGCTTCTCAGAGAACCTCGACTTCCTAGCTGGCGCGCTCCAGACAGTCAAAGCCCAAGGGATCACGGTCTCAAAGATTCTCCTATTCCTGACTCTCTTCCCTTCCCGGAAGATCCCTCCCGAGTAGGCGGCCGCCTTTCTCTTTTTCGGAACATCTGGCTCACAGTCGTAGACTACGAGTGGTTCAGGGAGGTGATTTCTTCCGGATACTCCATAGAATTTCTTCACACCCGCCCTGCCAAACGTTTCTTCCAGTCAACCCCCCTTCCCCCCCCCCCCCCCCAAGGTCACCAAAGAAGGCTCGCGCTTTTCTCAAGGCCGTCGATTCCCTTCGGCAGGCAGGAGTCATTGTGCCAGTGCCTCCAAACGAAAGGTACACAAGGTTCTACTTGAACCTCTTTGTGGTGCCCAAAAAAGACGGGTCGGTGCGCCCGATCCTCGAACTCAAGTTTCTCAACAAATTTATCAGACTACGTCACTTCCGCATGGAGTCATTGCGATCCATCATCGTCTCAATGGACTAAGGGGAATTTCTCGCATCGATAGACATTAAGGATGCGTATCTACACATCCCAATTTCTCACGCACATCAGCGATTCCTACACTTCGCAGTGGGTCAGGACCATTTTCAGTTCATAGCCTTACCGTTCAGCCTCGCGACTGCCCCAAGGGTATTTACGAAGGTCATGGCCGCGGTCATGAAGCTCCTACATTCCAGAGGAATCATGGTCTTGCCCTATCTGGACGACCTTCTTATCAAGGCACCATCCTTCACCGACTGCGAAGAAAGTGTGCAGATCACCATAGACACCCTCGTCCGTCTAGGCTGGTTGTTAAACCTTCCCAAGTCCTCTCCAATCCCGAGCCAGACCATCACCTTTTTGGGAATGGAATTCAACACTCATCGAGGTCTCGTTCTGGTTCCACGCCAGAAGGCGGTCGCATACGTCGAGGCATTCGTACTCTTCTCCTTCCAAAACCTCATTCTCTTCGCTCAGGAATGAGAGTCCTGGGAAAGATGGTAGCTATGGAGGCGATGCCGTTTGCTCAGTTGCATTCAGACCACTCCAACTTGCTCTCCTGTCTCGCTGGGACAGGAATCCTGCTACTCTAGACAGGACCCTGCGATTGACTCCAGCTGTAAAACAGTCTCTTCTTTGGTGGCTCCGTCCTGCCTCTCTCCAGATAGGAAGGTCCTTCCTACCGGCACACTGGAACATCCTGACCTCGATGCCAGCCTAACGGGCTGGGGAGCGGTTCACCGTCACCACACTACTCAAGGCAGGTGGTCCAGTCAAGAGACCACTCTTCCCATCAACCTGTTGGAGATCCGTGCCATCTTCCTAGCCCTGCAGGACTTCCATCATCTGCTAGCAGGGCGTCGCGTACGAGTCCAGTCAGACAATTCCACGGCGGTGGCATATGTGAACCACCAGGGCGGCACGCGCAGTGCAAGAGCGATGCGCGAGGTTCGTCCTATACTGGAATGGGCAGAGTCCACGAGATCAGTGATATCGGCCGTCCACATTCCCGGTGTGGACAATTGGGCGGCAGTCTTCCTCAGTCGCCAAGCCATCACCTCGGGAGAATGGAGTCTGCATCCCGACATCTTCCAACAAATATGCCTCAGGTGGGGAACTCCCGAAGTGGACCTGATGGTCTCACGGCTGAACCGCAAGGTATCCAGGTTTATAGCCAGATGCCACGATCCTCAAGCTCTGGGAGCAGACGCTCTGGTACAGCCCTGGACTCAATTTCGTCTTTGTTACATCTTCCCTCCGCTACCCCTCATACCCAGGGTGGTGAAGAAAATCAAGGCGGAGGGTGTGCCAGTCATTCTCATCGCTCCAGACTGGCCACGTCGCGCCTGGTATGCCGATCTGGTCCGTCTTCTCGGCAACTCCCCCTGGCACCTTCCGGATCGGCCAGATCTACTCTCACAGGGTCCTCTCCTCCACCAGAAATCCTCGGCCCTGAGTTTGACGGCATGGCCGTTGAGACCTGGGTGTTAACCCAGGCAGGTTTGTCCCGGATGTCATTACGACCATGCTTAATGCAAGGAAGCCTTCTTCGGCTCGCATTTACCATCGCACCTGGAAGGCCTTCTTCTCCTGGTGTAACTCCCAAAACCGTCCGCCTCTGCAATTCTTGTTGCCAGCCATTTTAGGTTTTCTTCAGACTGGTCTTGACTCCGGTCTTTCCTTAGGGTCTTTAAAGGGACAAGTTTCTGCCTTGTCTGTCCTTTTTCAGCCAAATTGGCTAACAGATCACAGGTCAGGACCTTTTTACAGGGGGTCTCCCCCTCGTTCCACCCTACAAGAGACCCTTGGAAATATGGGATCTGAATCTAGTCTGGACGCTTTACAAAGGCCTCCTTTCGAACCTCTTAGAGAGGTCCCTCTTCGCATTTTGTCTCAAAAAGTAGTTTTTCTTGTGGCAATTACATCTATTCGGCGCGTGTCGGAACTAGCAGCTCTATCCTGCAAGCCTCCCTTTCTCTCTTTCCATCAGGACAGGGTGGTGTTGAGCCCGGTTCCGTCCTTCCTTCCCAAGGTGGTGTCCTCGTTTCATTTGAATCAGGACATAACTCTGCCGTCTTTCTGTCCGTCGTCGCTCATCGTGTGGAGAGGGCCTTGCATTCGCTGGATTTGGTTCGGGCTCTTCGCCTCTACATTTCCCGAACGCGGTATTTAGAAGACTGATTCTCTGTTTATTCTTCCAGAAGGCCTCCGTAAAGGAATGCCTGCATCCAAGGCTACTCTGGCCAGATGGATCAGGGCAACGATCTCAGAAGCCTACCAACTCAAGGGTCAGTCCGTTCCACCGGGGCTGCGTGCCATTCTACCCGTGCGGTAGGGGCCTCCTGGGCTATTCGACATCAGGCTTCTGCCGAACAAGAGTGCAGGGCCGCCACCTGGTCCAGCCTGCACACTTTTGCTAAACATTACAATGTGCATGTTCAGTCCTCGGCTGAGGCTAGTCTGGGCAGACGTGTTCTGCAGGCGGCAGTTGCCCACCTGTTCGAGGGTCAAGATACGTCTATATATCCCACCCAGGGACTGCTTTTGGACGTCCCACGGTCTGTATCCCCCAATGAGGCGAAGGAGAAAAGGAGAATTTTGTGTACTCACCGTAAATTCCTTTTCTCTTAGCCTCTAATTGGGGGACACAGCACCCTCCCTGTTGCCTATCCGGCTATTATCTTTATTTCAGTTCTGTTTCATCAGTTATGGTTAACTGTTTTTCATAAATATATTTTATGTAGATGGGCTAATGGCTTTCCTACTGCTTTAGTCACAAAACTGGTGAGGTTGAAGCCAGCCAGGGTGTATATACTGCAGGGGAGGAGCCGCACTGTTTTCTTGTTTCAGAAGTATACTTATGTCGCCTCCCAGTGGACAGCAGCATAACACCCACAGTCCTTTGTCCCCCGATTAGAGGCTAAGAGAAAAGGAATTTACGGTGAGCGCACAAAATTCTCCTTTTTAATGCAGCAATAATAATAAATAAATATAAAAAAAAAAAACTTCCTGGAAAAACACGCAAGTAACACAATTTAGCTAATAGGTGCACATATTTTGTAGTAGCTAAAACTCGCCAAATACTCATCCTGGGAACATAGACCTAAACAGTTAGTCATATGAAAAAGTTTGGGAACCCCTCTTAATCTTACACTTTTTTTTTTTTTTGTTTTGTTTGTTTAAAAGTTTTTTGCAACAGCTATTTCAGTGTGATATATGTAATAACTTGGACACAGTAATATTTCAGGTTTGAAATGAGGTTTATTGTAGTAACCAAAAATGTGAAATATGCATTATTTCAAATATGACAGGTGCCAAAGTATGGGCACCCTTCTGATTTTCATGATTTGAATACTCCTAACTACTTTTTACTGACTTACTGAAGCACGAAATTGCTTTGGTAACCTCATTGATCTTTGTACTTCATAGCCCGGTGTATCCAATCGTGAGAAAAGCTATTTCAGGTGTCCACTTGCAAGTTGTTCTCCTAGTTGCATCTTCTCTGAGGCGTGGCATCATGGGCTCCTCAAAACAGCTCTCAAATGATCTGAAAAAAAGATTGTTCAACATAGTTGTTCAGGGGAAGGATACAAAAAGTTGTCTGAGATTTAACCTGTCAGTTTCCACTGTGAGGAACATAGTAGGGAAATGGAAGACCACAGGGACAGTTCTTGTAAAGGCCAGAATTGGCAGGCCAACAAAAATATCAGAAAGGCAGAGAAGAAGAATGGTGAGGTCAAGAACAATCCACAGACCACCTCAAAAGACTGCAGCATCATCTTGCTGCAGATGGTGTCACTGTGCATCGGTCAACAATACAGCGCACACTGCACAAGGAGAAACTGTATGGGAGAGTGATGCGAAAGAAGCAGTTTCTGCATGCATAACACAGTCACCTGAGGTATGCCAAAAGCACATTTGGACGAGCCAGTTTAATTTTGGAAGAAGGTCCTGTGGACTGATCAAACAAAGATTGAGTTGTTTGGTCATACAATGAGGCATTATGCATGGCACCACAAAAACGCAGCATTCCAAGAAAAACACTTGCTACCCACTGTCAAATTTGGGGGAGGGTCCATCATGCTTTGGGGCTGTGTGGCCAATGACTGCATCGGGAATCTTGTTAAAGTTGAGGGTCACATGGATTCCACTCAGTATCAGCAGAATCAGTGTCAAAGTTGAAGTTACGCCGGGGATGGATCTTTCAGCAAGACAATGATCCAAAGCACCGCTCCAAATCTACTCAGGCATTCATGCAGAGGAACAATTACAATGTTCTGGAATGGCCATCCCAGTCCCCAGACCTGAATATCATTAACATCTGTGGGATGTTTTGAAGCGGGCTGTCCATGCTCGGCGACAATCAAACTTAACTGAACTGGAATTGTTTTGTAAAGGGGAATGGTCAAAAATACCTTCATCCAGGATCCAGGAACTCATTAACAGCTACAGGAAGCGACTAGAGGCTGTTATTCTTGCAAAAGGTGGATCTACTAAATATTAATGTCACTTTTCTGTTGAGGTGCCCATACTTTTGCACCTGTCAATTTTTGAAATAATGCATATTTCACATTTTCGGTTAGTACAATAAACCTTATCACACTAAAATAGCTGTTGGGTCATTCCGTGTCAAGTGGACCAGTGGTCCCCACTCGACGTTCTCCGATTTTGCTGAAAATTTATAAGGATGTACATGTATGTTTGAAAAGAGGTTCTGTAAATATTTAGGGCCAGATCTCAAATACATTGGGCACTGTTGACCTTTCACTGGAGGTTCCACCAAGCCTGCAGCTTCAGCTAAGAGGCTTTTGCAAACTTTGGCACATAGCCATTAGAGTTCTATACTGGCAATGATGCTGAAATTTGGCATACTAGCTCAACTTTTGCTGCTAAACACGATAAAATTCTTACCGGCTATGACAAAACAATATTTCGGCCGCAATTTTGTGTCAAAGTAGCTTGCAAAACGCGTCGCATGAAATTTATGCCAAACTTTGCCCATATATAACTCAAAACCAAAAACCAATAGGAACTGGTGCTTTACCCTGTACAACAAACATCTACATGACTTTGCATTGCTGCAATATCACGGTCAAAGCATATGTATTTGTGGAAATATTCACACCCACATATGATGAAAAACTTAAAAAAAAACGAATTTTACCTATTTTTAGGTCAAATTTCCCAAAAAGGGTACCCCTAAAATATATTCTGTTATCATTAGAAAGAGCACATTTTTCTCTACAAGGATCATTGTTTTTTTTTTTTTTGGAGTTTCTCCGTTTAAGAAAAGAAAAATGCCACTGAACATGGTGTCATTTATTAATACGCAATGAATGGTAACTGCACTATTCAAACCCTTGCGTTGGTCCATGGTGGTTATACCACAACCAATTCCCTAAGAATTGGTATTATAATCCTATTAAGAATTGTAATAATGCTGTCTTTCGAGAATTGGCAGCCCCATCGCCCAGGAGCCATGGCCGATAGCCGTGCAAGGCAAGTAGCGGGTGGTCTCTTTATCGCAGGTTCCGAAGCCTGAGGGTGGGTGTCTTTGCCTAGGATCCCAAGCCTAATATTGGGTATCTTTTGTTGGTTCCCAAGCCATAATGTTCAGTCTAAGTGGTCTGGAATTGTTGCTGAATTTGCAACATAATCGGTTCAGAGAAGCTGTACTGTCGGCCCATTGCTGTTGCAGCTGGTGCTGGAATTATTGCAATGATTGACTGCTCGGGAATCCAGCATGTATCATTTCTCACAGGCCAGTGAAAGAAGCTAACTGGTCCATGAGGATGAATAAAATGTATTAATGCATCATGGTCGTCGACTGAAATTTCAGAAATATTTCCAATCCACCAGTTCCTATCGTAAATGCAGGCAATGTATTGCCCTGGCTGGAGGTTTGCAATTGGCACAAAAGGCATTTCTGATCTGACAGATCCATCTACATGGGCAATGAAAGATGAAGGGTCATTTGACACCTTGAAATGCGAATCTTTTTGTCATCAATTGGCACAAACTGGCGATTTTCTCTTGTTCCAGCAATTGTATGTCCATCTTTGAACCTTTCCTCTTGAACTACCCGTATTTCGTCAATTTTTTCTTTTGGAACAAAAAAAAACTTTATTCCATGCAGTTGCTCGTTGCAAAAGTTGAATAAATCCACCGGGGTCAGTATATGGTTTTCAGTTGGGCGTTGAAGACAGGCACGAGCTGCCAACCTCTTTGCTGTCCCTCCAATCCCATCACAGGGCGACTTTCCATGACTGGTACCAAAAAAATTCCATTCAGCGCTGATATTGAAATCAGCATTGTGGTGGCACAAGTTGAGAAAATTTTTTAAATTATTGTACTGGGCTGCAGATCCATCGCTGAAGTAGTGGATATGATGAATCCCATAGATGAGTCTTGAGATACTCCACAATTACTGTTAAGAAAGTGTGGACTGCAACTGTGTCATGTCGTGAGCAATCACTGATTATGCACAAGTTGATGTTCTGCGCAGCTTCACTATTTAACTCCTTGAAGTAAATTACAAATGGGTGTACTGTAGCTTGACTATTTTCCCAGTGGAAACCTTGAATGGCATCTTGAACAATAAATGAGTAATTTTCAGCAAAGTCCATAAGGATCACAAGCTCTCCAGGTCTCAGATTTTTCTTCAACGATTTCAGATAGCAACTTTGATGCATGGCTACAATTAAATCTTCGATAGTCAGTTGTTTGGTATCAAGCGTGCCTCGATCAGTGTGAATCCATTGTTTGAACTCAATAATATCTTCAGGGTCACTGTTGACTAACACATTGACTAGAAATTCTTTTAAAACTTCAGGACCCGGGCATTTATCACAACGGCCAAGCATACAGTCCTTGGATTCAATTCCACAGACCATTTTGCATATGTTTCTGAGGAAGTGAAGAAAAAGGTGCAGGCATTTTTTGAGGATGATGAATTCAGTCGAATGTGCCCTGGTAAAAAAGACTATGTATCAGTGCGAATTGCAGGAGAAAAAAAGCAGATGCAAAAGCGACTATTACTGAGCAATATAAGAGAAATGTTTGTTGCCTATCGGGATCGGAATGGCCCTGAAATTGGATTTTCAAAGTTTTGTGAGCTTCGGCCAAAGTGGTGCGTAACCGTTGGATCTGCTGGAAAACATTCCGTTTGTGTGTGTACCATTCACCAAAATGTCAAACTAATGCTTGCAGCATGCCCAATCAATGATGACTACAAAGAGCTCATATGCAAAATGGTCTGTGGAATTGAATCCAAGGACTGTATGCTTGGCCGTTGTGATAAATGCCCGGGTCCTGAAGTTTTAAAAGAATTTCTAGTCAATGTGTTTGTCAACAGTAACCCTGAAGATATTATTGAGTTCAAACAATGGATTCACACTGATCGAGACACGCTTGATACCAAACAACTGACTATCGAAGATTTAATTGAAGAATTGGTTTTGAAAATTTCTAAACTTTGTAGCCAAGCATCAAAGTTGCTATCTGAAATCGTTGAAGGAAAATCTGAGACCTGGAGAGCTTGTGATCCTTATGGACTTTGCTGAAAATTACTCATTTATTGTTCAAGATGCCATTCAAGGTTTCCACTGGGAAAATAGTCAAGCTACAGTACACCCATTTGTAATTTACTTCAAGGAGTTAAATAGTGAAGCTGCGCAGAACATCAGCTTGTGCATAATCAGTGATTGCTCACGACATGACACAGTTGCAGTCCACACTTTCTTAACAGTAATTGTGGAGTATCTCAAGACTCATCTATGGGATTCATCATATCCACTACTTCAGCGATGGATCTGCAGCCCAGTACAATAATTTAAAAAATTTTCTCAACTTGTGCCACCACAATGCTGATTTCAATATCAGCGCTGAATGGAATTTTTTTGGTACCAGTCATGGAAAGTCGCCCTGTGATGGAATTGGAGGGACAGCAAAGAGGTTGGCAGCTCGTGCCTGTCTTCAACGCCCAACTGAAAACCATATACTGACCCCGGTGGATTTATTCAACTTTTGCAACGAGCAACTGCATGGAATAAAGTTTTTTTTTTTTGTTCCAAAAGAAAAAATTGACGAAATACGGGTAGTTCAAGAGGAAAGGTTCAAAGATGGACATACAATTGCTGGAACAAGAGAAAATCACCAGTTTGTGCCAATTGATGACAAAAAGATTCGCATTTCAAGGGTGTCAAATGACCCTTCATCTTTCATTGCCCATGTAGATGGATCTGTCAGATCAGAAATGCCTTTTGTGCCAATTGCAAACCTCCAGCCAGGGCAATACATTGCCTGCATTTACGATAGGAACTGGTGGATTGGAAATATTTCTGAAATTTCAGTCGACGACCATGATGCATTAATACATTTTATTCATCCTCATGGACCAGCTAGCTTCTTTCACTGGCCTGTGAGAAATGATACATGCTGGATTCCCGAGCAGTCAATCATTGCAATAATTCCAGCACCAGCTGCAACAGCAATGGGCCGACAGTACAGCTTCTCTGAACCGATTATGTTGCAAATTCAGCAACAATTCCAGACCACTTAGACTGAACATTATGGCTTGGGAACCAACAAAAGATACCCAATATTAGGCTTGGGATCCTAGGCAAAGACACCCACCCTCAGGCTTCGGAACCTGCGATAGAGACCACCCGCTACTTGCCTTGCACGGCTATCGGCCATGGCTCCTGGGCGATGGGGCTGCCAATTCTCGAAAGACAGCATTATTACAATTCTTAATAGGATTATAATACCAATTCTTAGGGAATTGGTTGTGGTATAACCACCATGGACCAATGCAAGGGTTTGAATAGTGCAGTTACCATTCATTGCGTATTAATAAATGACACCATGTTCAGTGGCAGTTTTCTTTTCTTAAACCAGGGGTGGGGAACTCCAGTCCTCGAGGGCAGCAAACAGTTCAGGTTTTCACGATTTCCTTAGTATTGCACAGGGATTGGAATCATCACCAGTGCAAGTGATTATTACCTGTGCAATACTAAGGAAATCCTGAAAACCTGCACTGTTTGCGGCCCTCGAGGACTGGAGTTCCCCACCCCTGTCTTAAACGGAGAAACTACAAAAAAAATAAAACCAATGATCCTTGTAGAGAAAAATGTGCTCTTTCTAATGATAACAGAATTAATATATTTTAAGGGTATCCTTTTTGGGAAATTTGACCTAAAAATAACTAAAATTCGGTTTTTTTTTACGTTTTTCATCATATGTGGGTGTGAATATTTCCACAAATACATATGCTTTGATCGTGATATTGCAGCAATGCAAAGTCATGTAGATGTTTGTTGTACAGGGTAAAGCACCAGTTCCTATTGGTTTTTGGTCTTGAGTTATATATGGGCAAAGTTTGGCATAAATTTTATGCGACACGTTTTGCAAGCTACTTTGATACAAAATTGCGGCCGAAATATTCTTTTATCATAGCCGGTAATAATTTTATCGTGTTTAGCAGCAAACGTTGAGCTAGTATGCCAATTTTCAGCATCATAGCCAGTATAGAACTGTAATGGCTATGTGCCAAAGTTTGCAAAATCCTCTTAGCTGAAGCCGCAGGCTTGGGGGGGGGGGGGGGGGGGGTGGGGGGAGGCCTCCAGTGAAAGGTCAACAGTGCCCAATGTATTTGAGATCTGGCCCTAAAAATTTACAGAACCCCTTTTCAAACATACATGTACATCCTTATAAATTTTCAGCAAAATCGGAGAACGTCGAGTGGGGACGATTTTTAAAACTGGTCCACTTGACACGGAACGACCATGTTGCAAAAAAAAAAAAAGAGTAAGATTAAGAGGGGTGCCCAAACTTTTTCATATGACTGTATATATCACAGACCAATATTCAATGAAAATTGTGTATCAAATAATTCCTCCTTTTAAGAAAATAAAACTGTTAGCCTATTGATAACCATAAGTTTTAGATTATTTTTTATGTATTCATTTAAATAAAACTACAGTATATAAATTTTGTATCGCCAAGATTGGAATGACCTACAGAATAAATTTACACTTCTTGTGCAGCACATGAATAGCATACAAAATAAAATGTCAAAAAAAATATTTCCCCAGACTTAAGGCGAGGTAGTCTAATATGTAACCCAAAATGATGCTGCTGTAAGTACAGTACAACTCATTCCACAAAAAAAAAAAACCCATCCTTATACAGCTACATCAACAACAAAAAAAATAATGTCCTTTTGAATCTGACCATAAATTAAAATAAATTGTTAGGTCAAATTAGACCGATTCCATAAAGGTGTTAAAGCATTTTTCCACTACTAATGTGATCCCCTTTTTTTTCTCCTAAACACTTCCTAACTATCACTTACCCTACATACTTCTGCTATCTACCCTGCTCCTGTAATCGTATTTCTATGACGCTCGTAAATACCTTTGTTGTTCTAGCTTTGATTTGAATCGGACAGGCTGAGGAGAGCACAGCACTGGTGGGGCTGAGAGCAGAAAGAAGTCTGATCTGAGCATGCATGCCCCCAGACTGCTGTCGCTCTGGGAGAGGCAGCCCTCCCCACCAGTGTTGTGCCCTGCTCAGTTTGTTCCAATTCTGGTCTGCAGCCTGGAAGATCAAAGCTACAAGAATAACAAATGTAAATATTTCCAAGCCTCTTGGAGATTCTCTTATAGTAGCACAATAGATGGCAGATTTATATTGGAAACTGATAGGCATAGTTAGAACAAAAGAAAGGGAATCACATAAAACCCTCCCTCGACCCCACAACAGTCGCCAACTATCGTCCCATATCTCTCCTCCCCTCCGCCTCAAAATTGCTTGAGCAACATGTCTACTCCGAACTGTCCTCCCATCTCTCCTCGTGCTCCCTCTTTGACTGCCTTCAATCCGGTTTCCAAACCCACCACTCCACCGGAACAGCCCTAACCAAAGTCACCAAAGACCTACTGACCGCCAAGAGCAAGGAACACTACTCCATCCTTCTCCTCCTCGACCTCTCTGCTGCCTTTGACACAGTTGACCACTCCCTTCTGCTTTAAATTCTTGAATCCCTCGGCATCACTGACCTAGCCCTCTCCTGGATCTCCTCCTACTTAACAGACCGGACCTTCAGCGTCACCCACTCCCACACCACCTCCTCACTCTACACCCTATCTGTTGGAGTTCCCCAAGGCTCAGTCCTGGGACCCTTACTCTTCTCCATCTACACCCTCGGCCTAGACCAACTCATCGAGTGCCACGGCCTCCAATACCACCTCTACACCGACGACACCCAGCTCTACCTCTCCTGCCCTGACATCACCTCCCTGCTATCCAAAATCCCACACTGCCTGGTCGCCATCTCATCCTTCTTCTACACTCGTTTCTTCAAACTCAACATGGATCAGACCGAATTCATAGTTTTTCCCCCTACCCGACCTAACCATCACTGTCAACGACTGCACACTCTCACCCGCCCCCCACGCCAAGTGCCTCTGTGTAATCCTCGACTCTGCCCTCTCCTTCAAGCCACACATCCAGGCTCTCGCTACCTCCTGCCACCTCCAGCTTAAAAACATCTCATGGATCCGCTCCTTCCTTGACCATGACACTGGCAAAACGCTTGTCCACACCCTCATCTCCCGCCTCGACTACTGCAACCTCCTGTTCACTGGCCTCCCCGCTTCCTCCCTTGCACCCCATCGAACCATCCTCAATTACGCTGCCCGACTCATCCACCTGTTGTCCCACTACTCCCCCGTCTCACCCCTCTGCCAAGCCCTCCACTGGCTCTCTACTTCCCAGAGATCTCAGTTAAAAACCCTAACCCTGACATACAAAGCCATCCACAACCTGTCCCCTCCATACATCTCAGACTTGGTCTCCCGATACCACCCCTCACGCAATCTGTGCTCCTCTCAAGAACTCCTTCTCAACCCGCATTTCCACCTCCAACAACCGCATACAAGACTTCTCTCGTGCATCCTCCATACTCTGGAACTCTTTTACACACCACATCAGACACTCCCCTACCCTGGGAACCTTCAAGAAAAACCTGAAGACCCACCTCTTTCTTCAAGCCTATAACCCACACTGAGACCTAATCCGCTGCACCATCTCACCTCTCCCCCTCTTACTGTCTACCACCCATCCCCTATAGACTGTGAGCTCTTGTGGACAGAATCTCTGCTCTAATGTACCTGTATGATTAATTCATCGTTATTTATGTTCTCGCCCTTGTTCTGCCCTTACACATGTAAAGCGCCATGGAACCAATGGCGTTATATAAATAAATAATAATTACAGTAGTAGTAGTAGAAATCCTCTTTTAAAGAGGTATTCACATCTCCAAAATGCTATCCCAATATGTAGTAGGTGTAATAATATTAGCAAATTCCTCCAATTAGAAATGTAGCATGGTTTTCCTGGTAGGCAATGTCTTTTCCTCATGTACAGGGCATTGCAGGACCTTAGGTATCCATGGTTATGACCATGAACAACTGACTTTCCCTATATGCATGGTTGTAATCATGGATACCTAAGGTCATGCAATGCCCCTCCACATGAGGAAAAGACATTGCTTATTGGAAACCGATACTACATATATAATTGGAGGTGTACGCTAATTTTTTTTATTCTTATTATTCCTACTACATACTGGGATAGCATCTTGGAGATGGGAATTCCCCTTTAAGGTTCTCCCAGCCCTCTGTGTTAGTTGGGTTTCCCACTGTTATAGTAAAGTTTCACGTTTCTGAATCACTTACAGGCACTCTTTATCAATTTTCTTTTTCTATCTCCTCATTGGGGGACACAGGATATCATGGGTGCATGCTTGCTACCACTAGGAGGCGACACTAAGCCAATTAATGAAACTAAAGAGTTAGCTCCTCAGCAGTGTAGTCCAGAGGGATAGCCAGCCAGGTTTAGCTTAGTGTCCTTAGGAGGCACATGTGTTCTACAGACCCACATGCCTTTTACCGTGTTCTTTGATATTCCTTTTCCGTTTCACTTTTACTGGATTTTCTGACTACCGATGAAGATTATAGATGGGCGATGGCCCCCTTTGGGTGCCACTTTCCCACAACCACCAACAGGCAGGAACGTGAAGTGTTGCCTCCACGTACCCCCTTCTGTGACGTTGGATTCGTCAGGGCTGCGTCTGCCTTTGAGACTTCAGGGCGACTGTTCCCCCAAGCACCGATTTCTCGCAACCAACAATGGACGGGTACACGGAGTGTCGCCTCCCCATACCCCTTCCGGACCTGTCGCAGACCCCAGTGACAGACGAATGACCGGCTCCACATGGCTTACCTCATAGGAGCCCTAGCTGCCACATCAAGCCTAAAGACCTCCATACCTGGAATCATGCAGCAGCTGGCACTCACATTATCAGCTACACTGGTCTCCCCAGCTTCCCACGGGTGGCCTGGGTTGAGTTGTGTTACACTGCACTCCACAGTTGTTACAAGGCTGATGATATACAGTGACCTGCACTGGCAGAGGACCCCCCCTTACTTAATCAGGCACTGGGCCCCTTTCATTCTACCTATTTAACATGTGGGGGGGCAGTGACTGGGTGTCGCAACGTTTCCGCTCCCGCCGGTCTCCCCGCTACGCCCACCGCTCCTGCAACTGGTCTGCAAATATAAGCTCCTCTTTGTCATTTACAATTCTGGCTGGAAATCTTAATTTTATGGCCAAAACCGGGTTTTTCCGCTAAGCCCTGCCCTCGGGATGCACCCTTTATGACACCGCACCATTGGGAGGGCGGTAACCATGCCGCCGATGACATCACGAAGACGGCAAGAGACTCAGGACCCCTCCCATGCTCATGCCAGATTTTGAATGTTCCACACGTCCACAGAAAATTTTGTTTCAGACTTCTTAAGGCCGCTTCACACGCTAGGATATTGTTAACGATATCGTTGAAACGTCACGGATTTGTGGTCGTTCAAACGATATTTTTTGTGCGTCCTTGCGTGTAAACAAATGATGTAGGAAGGAAAAATCATTAGAACGACCAACAAAAATTTGAGATCCGGACCTCAAATCTATCGTTAGTCGTCCAATTAACGTCATGGGAAAAAGCAACATCGTTCAGTGTGACTCCTTTTTGAACGGTGTTGTTCATACTTCTCCTATTCCTGCTGCTTTGTAAAATCGTTCAATCATTCTTCTCCAAGTTGCTGAAGCGTTGCCAAATTTAAGATAGTTACCGTTCCGATATCCTTGCGTGTGACAACACACTAACTATGTCGGAAGGATTGTGGTCACGTGACATAGCTAACGATTTCCTTCACCTATATCCTAGCGTGTGAAGCTGCCTTAATACCCACATAAATCAGCCCATCTGTGATAGCATGTTTGTTCTCTTTTTCCCTGTCAGATCTGCTGGATGGCTTCGCCATCTACCTCCCCAAAGGTCTCCTGAGTCCTCACTGTTCCCCTCTTTCCTCGAGTAGGCTGCTTACCCCTCTGTCTACAGTGAGCTGGAATCTTTATCCCTCTGTCTACAGGACACTACCATCTATTGGACCATGCCGAGACTCTACTCTATAGTTCGGCTATATTCGCAGATACTCCCTACATTTCAGCTTCTCTTATCTTGCCTCGGATGCTTCAGTTTCTCCTGGTTTAACCATTTCACAAACACATCATCTTTGGTGGGAAACACGCTCAAGCCGGGAGGAAACCAGGGAATTTCTCAAGTTCTCTCTGCCTTTTTTTCTCCTGACCCTCAAGGCATTTATAGCTGTTCATCAGCTAGAACCCACAGGGGCAGACTTCCCCTGGTGACACCCCTCCTTTGTTCTTGTTCTAGGGTCACACTATATATTAGTTTCTCGTTTTTTTTATTTCTCTTTCTTCCGTTCTGGTAACGTATCTACCTGTCCAACAGGTCCTTTGACCCCTCTAAGCTCAGTCGGAAGCGAGCCGTCAGCACTTTAATTCCATCATCAGGTCAGTTCTAATGACCATAGACCTGCTACTCACGCACGGTCATGGTAAAGTGATGGCATCCGAAATGGGACTTGTCTCCAACTTACCTTTCTCTTTAGAAATTCCTTCATTTTCAGAAGCAAGAAATTCTTGCTAGTCACCTTCATTTACTCTGAACGGACATGTTCCATCTCAGACGATAGATCCCCCTACACTCAAAATCCATGAACAGAAGGGTTACCTATCCACGTTTCACTACTAGTATTGTGACACTTCGGGCTCTCTCCTATTCCTTGACCCACTTATTGTACTCTTGACACCTTTTTTTCTCTGGTTGACACCTTTTTTTTCTCTGGTTTTCCCAGTCTTAGACAATGATAATGCTTTTGTCTATGGACAGCGACTTCCTCTCCCGAGGTTCCAGCCTCTGTTCTCTTTCTGCTTATAGTCCTGGTTTTTCCCCACCCTTGGGGACTGCTTTAGGACGTCCCATGGTATCCTGGGTCCCCCAATGAGGCGATAGAGGAAAGTAGATTTTTGTGTACTCACTGTAAAATCTCTTCTCTGAGCCATCATTGGGGACACAGCACCCGCCCTCCTTATGTGTATTTATTTTCTGTCGTACCATTCTGCGTTTATCTCAATTGCTTCTCCTACTGCTTTTGCACTAACTGGCTGGCTTTCCCTCCGGACTGGGGATGTATACTGCTGAGGAGGAGCTAACTCTCTTGTTTCATTAATTGGCTTAATGTCGCCTCCTAGTGGTAGCAAACATACACCCATGGTATTCTTTGTACCCCCAATGATGGCTCAAAGAAAGAGATTTTACGGTGAGTACACAAAAATCTTAATTTTTCATTAATTTGCTTTCTGGTCTTTCTCTGTCTAGACGGCACTGTTCAAGACCCAAACATGATGCGTGCAAATGTTCCAAATCAAATTGTGAATCCCATACCAAGCCAATCAGGTAAAATCCTTACAAACATAGATTTGCCAGTGGAATCCATATGGTAATAAAAAGCCTCAGCATTTTTACTGACATTATGCAGATATTTTTTTGTCTATTTAAAAAGCATTGTAAATAGCTGCGGGCCGGTGGGGAGTCAAGTCCTTGTCCATTGATCACTCAGAATACTACTGTGAGGTGTGGAGCTCTTGTATGCACACAGCAGTGTATGGACTCTCAAAAGAGTCTGTGCATCTATACACTCCACTTCACAGAGCGGTGTATGTACCCTGTTGTGCTCTCTACAGTGATATTTTGTGCGATTGGGGATCTCTGAACCCGTGCCCCCATACTGATTGGTAGATAATTGCGGTGTATTGTATATTACACAAAAAAAATCTATAATGGCAGTGGCACGTTAAAGTGATTATCTGATATACTATAAATATGCATATATTTTAAGTTTTTATATATAATACAACCTCAGATCCAGTGCTGATGGTCTGGTGATCCTCATGGTCTATAAGATTGCATAATCAGCGCATTTTGCTGCAGTGGTCATGTGTCATACTACTGGCCACACCATGATTGGGAGCCTTCTTTCCAGAAGTAAAAAAAAGTGAACATTGAGTAAGTTACAGGTTGCTTATAAACCAAAATGCTGCTGGAGCATCAGCATTTGGTTTACAGTTAAATGAATAGGTGAGTGTAGTGTCTTTTTTTTGTGTTACAACGTTTGCAGTTTTTTTTTGTTTTTTTTTTTTTGTTTAATGAATGTTAATGTAACTTATTTGACACTAAAAATAAATGATATGATTACTAAATTTCTCAAGATTTCTGACGTACTGGCTCTGATGACTTTATGCCTATATTTTGAATGTTATGGTAAGTTGCAGTGGCCCTGTAAAAATTCATCAGTTTTTAAGATATTTTTTCTCTTTCACTTTACTGGGGAAAACTATGGGTATATGCTGCTGCAGTGGCAGGCTGAGACCAAGAATTATAATTAGTCGGCTCCTCTTCTGCAAGCAACACCCACTTGCAGACACTGGACAGTTTTCGCTTATTGGCTGAAAATGAGGAAACAAAGCGCAATAGTGTCTTATCCTTCTTATAAACACATGATTTCTAAAGTTGCTGCTCACCTAGCTTGGTTGTGAGACCTACAACCAGTATATGTGCGTTATGCAGTTGCCACTGGATCCACACTCAACGTAATCTGTGGCTCTTGAAATAAATCAAATGAACGGTGCTGTTCGATCTGCGCAAACTGTATGTGGAAAAAGACTTGAGTAAAGGATAATGGTGCCTTTATTCAATGCGTTTCAGAGTGTCTCCCCGCTCCTTCATCAGGAATTCAACCATGGTTTCATTCTTGATGAAGGAGCAGAGACACGCTCTGAAACGTGTTTAATAAAGGCACCATTATCTTTTAATCTACTGAAGTCTTGTTTTCCACATACGGTTTGCGCTGATCGAACAGCACCGTCAATTTTGAGTTTTAGCGCTCCATTCTGAGGCCATTGTAATGTAATATCAAGAGAAGTCTCTCCTGCAATTTCTTAAACCCGCCACACTTTATTTTGATTGTAGTTATGAACCAATTTGGTCCTGTGGGCATGCCATTGCAGTCGTTGGTACAAAGGCAACAGGCACCACTAACCCAACATCAAGGACCATCTGCACCCATCAATCAGGTTAGTCTATATGGGCATACCCTTCCTTTCTGAAGCAAATCCTAATTCAAATACTTCCTTCTCTCCTTAACCAGTTCACACTTTGGCATTTTTAGGTATTGGTTCCAATGAAGAGTGGAAAATAAATTGTGCCTGTACAAAATTTATAGAACTAAAGTGAAAATTTTTTAATAGCTTTGCTTTTTATTCAGAGGATTAACACCCGCTGTTTTTTTCCATGTTTTGTTTTTTTTTTTTTGTTTTTTTCTTCAGTATGCTTTGTTGCATTGTCCACAATAAATCATAAAAGTATCTAGAGGACTGTAGTGAAATATGTAGCTGAGGGGAATGGACACCATGCAGCTAAGTGTTAAACCAGGGGTCTCCAACTCGGCTGGGTTGGTGGGCCGCACATAGAACAACATTTATAGCGGGGGGCCACATCCCTCGTAGGACTAAGTGATATTTTTAGTAATACCAGAATTTTTTGCTCAATGTAGTCAAGTACAAATACTGATCCCCTTCTTGTAGTAATGTCCCCATCCTGTAGTAATGTCCTTTTCTACTAATGTCCCCCATCCTGATCCCCTTTTCTAGTGATGTTCCCCATCCTGATCTCTTTTTCCAGTGATGTCCCCTATCCTGATCCCTTTTTATAGTGATGCCCCCCATCCGGATCCCCTTTTGTAGTCATGTCCCCCATCCCGATCCCCTTTTCTAGTGATGTCCCCCATCCCGATCCCCTTTTCTAGTGATGTCCCCCATCCCGATCCCCTTTTCTAGTGATGTCCCCCATCCCGATCCCCTTTTCTAGTGATGTCCCCCATCCCGATCCCCTTTTCTAGTGATGTCCCCATCCCGATCCCCTTTTCTAGTGATGTCCCCCATCCCGATCCCCTTTTCTAGTGATGTCCCCCATCCCGATCCCCTTTTCTAGTGATGTCCCCCATCCCGATCCCCTTTTCTAGTGATGTCCCCCATCCCGATCCCCTTTTCTAGTGATGTCCCCATCCCGATCCCTTTTCTAGTGATGTCCCCCATCCCGATCCCCTTTTCTAGTGATGTCCCCCATCCCGATCCCCTTTAGTAGTGATGTCCCCCATCCCGATCCACTTTAGTAGTGATGTCCCCCATCCCGATCCCCTTTAGTAGTGATGTCCCCCATCCCGATCCCCTTTAGTAGTGATGTCCCCCATCCCGATCCCCTTTAGTAGTGATGTCCCCCATCCCGATCCCCTTTAGTAGTGATGTCCCCCATCCCGATCCCCTTTAGTAGTGATGTCCCCCATCCCGATCCCCTTTAGTAGTGATGTCCCCCCCCGATCCCCTTTATATGTGATGTCCCCATCCCGATCCCCTTTAAGTAGTGATGTCCCCCCCATCCCGATCCCCTTTAGTAGTGATGCCCCCATCCCGTATCCCCGCTTTAGTATGATGTCCCCCATCCCGATCCCCTTTAGTAGTGATGTCCCCCATCCCGATCCCCTTTAGTAGTGATGTCCCCCATCCCGATCCCTTTAGTAGTGATGTCCCCCATCCCGATCCCCTTAGTAGTGATGTCCCCCATCCCGATCCCCTTTAGTAGTGATGTCCCCATCCAGATCCCTTTAGTAGTGATGTCCCCCATCCTGATCCCCTTTAGTAGTGATGTCCCCCAACCTGGACCCCTTTTGTAGTGATGTCCCCCATCCTGATCTAATTTATAGTGATCCCCCCCCATCCTGTTTTACCTTCTTTTACACACTCACATACACGCTCATTCACACCCACATACTCTCTCACACACACTCTCACACATCCACATACACACACTCACACTTTTCTCACTCTAATGATGCATCGCTGCAGTTCAGGGGGCCGCCGCGGTCCCCGCTGTGCTGACTTCTGGCTTCTGCTGTGCTATGATTTCCTCCAGTCACCGCTCAGACAAGCTCTGTTGCTCTGCAAGATCAACGCAATCTGCCAGCCAGAAGCCCGTATGTGACATCATATTCCGCCGTCAACTGCGGGCCCTCTCATTGGCTGGCAGCTTGCATTGATCTTTCTGAGTGGCAGAGCTTGTTAGTGCCGCGGACGGAAGTCATCACACAGCAGGGATTGCAGTGGCCCCCTGCACTGGGGCGATGCATCATTAAGTTGTCCAAGGTGCCGCGGGCCGCATGTGAAGCCCCAGGGGCCGCATGCGGCCCTCGGGCCGCGTGTTTGAGACCCCTGGGTTAAACTCTACAACACTAGCAAAGGTTATAACCTATGATATCCAGCTAGCTGTCCAGTCTCACCAGGGGGCATCCTGCCAGCACACAATAAAACAGTTTACACCTCTAGTGAGCTTCAAAGGGATTTAGTACAGCCTGACAGTTTGTATTTACTATTGGGAAAGAGACTGGATTAAAATGAGACCATTTAAAAAAAAAAAAAAAAAATTTATGCATGGGTAAATTATTGAGAGGATCCAATCATAGTCCCTGAATTAGAATATTGAGATCCAGGGTTGTGCTTGAAATCCGACCTCACTCCAAACATTAAAAGGACCCAGGCAAGTCAGGACGTCTTTGTCACAGATTTTGGGGCATCTGAAACACTTATGTGAACCACATTCCATTTTCCTTTCTCCCCATTGGGATACAGAATTCAAGCTGCAAAGTTTAGGGATTTCTGTAAGTTTCTTCCTTTTTATTTTATAACTATCTTGCATATTTGTATGTCACTTTTTATTTCTATTTTTATTGTAAGCACTGTAACTTTCATATTAAAGATTAAAATTTTAATAAATTTGAACCTTGCATACTCTAAAGAACCCATAACCCTAGAGAGGGTGCGCTTTTGTTGATTGTCTGATAATCTTAGTTTAGGACACTCATCATCCCTCTATGTTTGGTGAATGGTTGCAGCGTGTGTGAAGCGGGGTGCACGGTCTGTCGGGGTGTGATTTATGCTCCCTTTCAGCATAGGATAGAGGTCAAGTGCTGGATTGAGAGGGGATAGATTAATCCTTGCAGGCACAACCACAAGTCACCTGCTGAGAAGTGGATATGTGACAAATTGGAGGCAGCAGTGATATATAATTTATATCTATTAGAGTAATTAGTGCATGGTTTAAGAAATTATTCCCTGTACTAAAGAATTGTTGTCATCGCGAGGCGCGCTGCAGTTCTACAAGGTTCAACTCCATGCTTACTTAGATGTAACTTGCAAACAGTTTCCCTACCCCCGGTTTTCTTTTTTTTTTTTTTTTTTTTTCTTCTTTTTGCAAAGGCTATTCATTGATATGTCAGCCAGATACAAGAAGCAGAGTAAGGAGGCTCTGATAGACCTCCGCGATCAAAGAGGAATAGAGACCACCAACAAATCCAAGAATATGCTGATGCACACTTTGGCGGAGCACGAATTGGCGCAAAATGCTGAAGCAGCTGGACAAAGAGAGGGTCCACCTCCGAGAGGCCCAGAAATGCCAGTTCTTGCATCGGAGATGTACTTTGGATGTGCCAGCAATGCCAGTTCTGAGGAGCCTATGGACTTTACTGTACAAATGGTCTTACAATAGCTGTGAACAAGTGATCCCAACCTGCGCCTACAGCTTATTGTACAGTACCGTCAGGCAGAAATAGAGGCTGCAGAACGCTGGGTTGAGAGACGGGCTGAGAGCGTTCAAGCTTCAGATGACTAAAGTAGAGGGGGGTAACAGCCTTCAGTTAACCCCCTCCCAGGACATACATCCAAGGAGACCGCGTTTGGAAATCTTCCCTGTGATGGAGAAAGATACGGACTTAGATACTTTTCTTCGGGCGTTTGAAAAAACCTGCAGACCATACCATCTATCTCCCGAGCAGTGGGCACAGTGTTTAACCCCAAGGTTGAGAGGCAAAGCCGTGGAGGCTTATGTGGTCCTCCCACCAGACTTAGATGGGAACTATGAGGCAATAAAAGAGGCTCTGATCAGGAAATACAAGCTAACCCCAGAATTGTATTGGAGAAAGTTCCAGAACCTACAGCGTGGATCAGCCGACAGCTATGCGGATTTCGATTTATCGTTTGGAGATTTTTCGTTTACACGCAACGACGCACATATGATACTGTTTGGAACGATCACAAATCTGTGATGTTTCAATGATATCGTTCAACGATATTGTAGTGTGTGAAGTGGCCTTTAGTTTAGGGGACTCATCGCCCTTTTTGTTCGGTGTGTGTATGTGTAGCGGGGTGCGCGGTCTGTGTCTGGGTGTGATTTATGCTACCTTTCAGCATAGGACAGAGGTCGAGTGCTGGATTGAGTGAGAGGAGATAGTCGTAGTAAAGGCTGAGGGCACCACAATATTGGTTTTTATAAAGGGGATCACCAAAACACACTACATTGTTATTGAAAGAGAAAGCAGTGCATATGAAGAAATGGTATCGCCCAAACCGAATGTACAAAATCAAAAATTTTATTTGAACAAAACAGCAATTAAAAACATTTAAAATGCATAAAGTGCAATAATATGCAAACACAGTCCCCAAATTCACAGGCACCAGTGCCAATAAAGTGCATGCAGAGGTAAAGGAAATCCCCCCCCCCCTTTTTTTTTTTTTTTCTTTCTTTCTTTTTTTTTTTTTTCTCCACCTATTTATTTTTTATAACCAATTGACATTCTATGTATAATTTTCCATGACCTTCACATCAATACGAATTCAAATAGCAAATAACAAAAAAGGACTTGGTTGCTATCTGCAGAGCACGGTTTCATGCTCAGAGACCTAAAAAGTGGGCCAATACACATGACACTAGACAAAGCCATGGCTGCTTTTGAAAAATATGCACAAATGCAAACCCTATATCAAGCACAAGTATATCAAACAATCCACCCTACAGCATGTATGAACCAGTGTTCCCTAGCTCCTAACATGGAAAACCGTCCCAGGGAACTATTCTGCTAGGCTGTTGGTACCTGGAGCAGGGAGAGGGGTGTGTATGGTAGGTCCCCACGAGTATCACTGCTGCACTTGCAGCTTCCTCAGGGTATAATGACACTACGCAGGAACGACGGCGATGTATAAAACACCATTTTTCTGACCTTGGGGGAGCCCGTCGGGACCAACAGGGAGGTAAGAAGATCACCACGGTAGCCATGCATTTCCTACAACATCATTACAGCTCACCAAGCTGTACGCGTTTCACAGTCATGGAAAAGGTACATTCCACAATCCGAGGGGGTCCTTTAACTGACAAACTTTTGAGGAGGGAATTCCGTTGAATCTTTAATTTACAAAACTTTATCACCAACTGGACATAACGAGGAGTTGCTGTACACTAGATTCTATGAAAAATAATAAACACACTATTTGGGTGGCTGGGAAGGTGGAGCCTGGTACTTATTGGTCTATCCAGCACCTTATGTTTATCACTTGCACAGTTTGTACATTTTTTTCACTTTATTGGGTTACCATTCCCCACGTATCCTCAATCTTCCCTGAAACACCTGTTTTCTTAAACCTTTCTCTATCGTCTCAATGGGGGACACAGGACCATGGGTGTTATGCTGCTTATCCCCAAGAGGCTGACGCTAAGTGAATGTGAAAACAAGTTGGCTCCTCCTCCGCAGTATACACCCCCTTGCTGGGCCAGGCTACACCAGTTTTAGCTTGGTGTCAGTAGAAGGCACATCTCTTTTAAATTATCCCTTTTTTTCTGGAAATTTTTTTTCCCATCAACATATTTGACGGGCGACGGCTCCCTAAAGGGCATCGATGTCCCAAAAACATCAACAGGTGGGAATGTGCAGTGCCGCCTCCACGTACCCCCCTCCTGCGCCATTGCTTTTTTGTGGATTTTATGGGCGACTGTTCCCCTAAGGGCACTGATTTCCCGCAACCAACAATGGATGGGCATGTGGAGTGTCGCCTCCCCGTACCCCCTTCCGCAACTGGGACATACAAGCCTGCACCATCCTACTTCTCAGTCGGACCCACACTGTAGCATCTCACAGCTGGCACCTGCACTGCTTCAGTCAGACACTGGGCTCCCCAGTCTCTCACCAGGCAGCCGCCCCCCCCCCCCCTACCTTTTTCTCCCTGTCACTTCCCCTCCTGGTTACCTCTCTCAGCGTTTGCGGTCTTCCCACGGCCGTGGCCACAACTCTAGGACCCGGCTTGCGGCCATCGCCGTTCTCCTCCTTCCCCCCGGCCTGCCTTATCTCTGACCCGGCGCCATCGGCAAGGCGGTAAACACGTCTCCCGATGACGTCGCGTAGGTGTGAATCCAGCCCCACTGCTCGGCGTATTCTGGCTCCTGTCCCCGCTGCATTCGACACTGCCTCCCCTGCTTCCTGCTCTCATGATACCAGGGCACGCGTGGGCCTCCTCACTGGGACACGGGACCATCTGTCTGTGCTCAGGGGCTCTCCCCTCCCAGTAAGGCAGGCCCTTAACTCCTGCACAGGGCTGAATGGTCATCTTAATAGCATACATTGCTGTACAAGACTACTTAGCCGGCTTTAACAGTACAGGCTGCTGCAACTGCACTTGGCTGCTTCACTGCTCCCAATACACCAGTCCCCTGCAGCCTCTCCTTTTTTTTGCCACTCCAACATGTAGTCCTCAAAGGGTTCAAAGAAGCCTAAACCCCATACGGTCTATTATACTCCCTGTGTCACCTGCCACTAAGACCTCCTGCGTAGTCACACCACCCCTCAGTCAGGCCTTTACCCCCTTAGAACCTCAGGAGCTCCGCCACACAGCACCCAGTGCCCCGAGCCTGCCGGAATGGGTATTACTCCTTTCCCAATCAATGCAAAAGCTGTCTCAAAACTTAGTCCAAGCCATACAGTACCACCCCCTGAGCAGCCCAGCCTGCCAGGGTAGTGCCCACGCAGACGATCCCTCGCTGGAGGGCCCGTCAGAGAGTAGAGCACTTTCCACATCCGTGCTCGCAGTCAGAAAGAGACCTCACAAACATATTACCCGTTTCTTCTCAAGGTTCTCATGCTTCTCCCACTCGAGACCATGGACTATGCTCTACCCTATTTGATGAGCTACACAATAATGATTCCGAACATGACCTGGACAACTTGTTTGATGTTGATTTCTCAGACGATCAGGCGTCAATTGACTCCCTAATATCAGCTGTCAACCTTACTCAAAGGTCAACGACATCCCTCCCACTACACTGGACTGCGCTGTGTCCTTCAAATGGGCCAAACGACCTCAAAAAATCTTTGCGAATCACCCTGAGTTCCGGCAATTTTGTCCAAACAACGGAAGAAACCTGATAAGTGTTTTAGTGGCCGCAAACTCATTGAAACGCGATATCCTTTTGCCTCAGCAACTTCCAAAGACTGGGCAGATTCCCCACCATTGATCCCCCAGTATCTTGCCTCGCTGCAAAGACTTTACTATCCTTTGCCTGACAGATCTTCCATCAAAGACCCGACAGGCAGGTTGAGCAACTCGCATGCTCTGCCTTTGAGGCGGTTGAGTCCTCTGTTTCGCCTTCCTTTTCATCGTGTGGGTGGCTAAGGCACTTATGGTCTGGACTGAAACCCTACAAAAGTCCTTACAGGATTCTCATCTCCCTCAACAGCTCACACCTAACCACTCAGATAACCGCTGCAGCAGACTACCTCATCCAGGCTTCCCTGGAATCTGGCACCCGTGCAGCATTTGCTGCCTCTAACGCCGTCGATATCCGCAGAGCCCTTTGGCTCAGACAATGACTTGCCGACTCTGCCTCAGAAAAGTCACTCACCGGCCTCCCTTACCTCACCGGTCGTCAAGTTTGTCAAGACGTTCCCCAAAAAATCTCGGACACCACAGGGGTAAAGAGTACCTCACTCCCCCAGCATAAACAAAGACATCGGTTTGTCAGACGGCAACAAACGACACTTCGTTTCTTTTCATATTCCTTCAGCTGGGCGTCCTCTTGAGCACCCCACTCCACTACTCGTCATCCCCAAAGAGACAGATCCATTTAAGACGAACTCCACCTGGCAGATAAGACCGAGACAGTCAAGACACAAGGAGTCCCGATCCTATCGGTTCTCCTCTTCTTGACTCACGATTCTCCTCCGGGAGACACTCCAATTGTATGCGGCCGTCAACAGCTTTTCAGTCAGGTCTGGCTATCCGCCACAGGCGACAGATGGGTAAAAGGTCTTGTGTCTTCCGGTTACTAAATAGAATTTACCTCCCGCCCACCATGCCGATTTTTTTTTTCCCCTCCAAACCCCAAAAGTCGCGCCTTTTTCCAAGCAATATCTTCGCTCCTGCAGGCAGGGGTCATCGTTCCCGTACCATACTCAGAGCGTTTCAGAGGTTTCTACTCGAACCTCTTCGTGGCCCCCAAAAAAAGATGGATCGGTACAACCCACCCTGGACCTCTTACACCTGAACAAGTTTGTTCGCATTCGTCGTTTCAGGATGGAGTCCCTGCACTCCATCATTGCGTCTGTGGAGGAAGGAGAATTCCTCGCCTCTATAGGCATAAGAGACGCATATCTTCATGTGCCCATCGCTCAGGCCCACCAACAGTTTCTACGCTTTGCGGTACATGATCATCACTTCCAATTTGTAGCCTTGCCCTTCGGTCTCGCTACTGCACCAAGGGTTTTCACGAAGGTCATGGCAGCCACCTTGAGTATTCTTCATTCTAGAGGAGTAGTTGTCCTGCCTTATCTGGACGACTACATAATCAAAGCACCCTCCTTCCAGGCCTGTACAGAAAGTGTCCAAATAACCGTAGACATCTTGTCACGTTTGGGTTGACTGGTGAATCTGGCGAAGTCTTCGCCGATCCCTGTGTGAGGTAGCGGCGGCGGCACGGCGAGACAAGGGATCCGGGCACCACGGGTCACTGCACACGGGTTTATTCAGCCAACAGAAGAGAGGAAAAAAACAATAGTCCAAAAGAACATTCCGGTCCCCTTCCTTCAGGTGCCGCTCCTCACTACTTTCCCAGTAGTATACCAGCCACCAGGTCTGCGGCCTGGCTCAGAATTGCTTCACCACCAGAAGCCCAGGGAGGTGTGCTCACTCCCAACTCAAGGAACCACACCCAGTGTTCCTGCTTCCTCTTAACCCCTTCTGCTCTGAGAAGAGGAATCCCGTCTAATACCTGGTATGGAGTACGTCCTGCGGAACTGGAGGACGCACCCAGGGAGGCACATACCGGTCGCAGCATACCGACCCGGCCGGTGCCTCACATAACCCCCCCCCTATGTTCAAGCGTACGGGTTTGAACACAAGGCCATAACCCTGGGCCCTGTGAGGGGACCACATCACGGCGCGGAGCACCGGCGGAGCCAAGCAGGGGCACCCGGGGGTACCAGTGGTGCCATACCCCACGAGCAACCAACCCGTTCGGGCCTCCGGCACCCACTAACCCCGGACGGGTACCAACGACAGAGCCCTGGGGCCCTCCGAGGAAAACAGGGGTCGGCGCGCGGCACTGCTGCACCGTTCCGGACGGGGAGTCGGCGCGGACGGCGCACGGGTCTCTGCACCCGGGGTTTAGTCACATCAAGTCCACTGGGTATCCCAGTGGCGGGATCCTCGGGCTCCGGGCCCTGTCTATCCTTCATCCGAGGGGCCATATACCCGTTCCACAATACCCGGAACAAGGGCATATCCCTCCCCAGCACAACATCTTTCCTTTACACCCCAACTACATGTTGAACCCGCCTGGCTGGGGTAGCAAACGTGACCGCTTCATCGGATACCTGCGATGATCCCCATGGACACTCATCACCCTGACCGTGCGGCCGGTGGATTTGGTCCTGGAGTCCAAGGAGGCACACACGAGGGTCATGTTTCTCCCTGAGTCCAGTAGGGCCGTCACCTCATGACTGTTAAGCTGTACGCGGCACAGTACATTCTCAGTGTCCCGGGGGCCCGAGCCCAGTTTTCCGACGAGGTGGGCGAACATGGACCGCCTCCGGGAATAGTCAGTCCATTGGTTCCCCGTTGAGGGGACACTGCGCCATCATATGTCCCACCTCCCGGCATATTCTACATCGGGGTGGTTCCCCGCTATACCAGGGGCCGAACCGCGGCTTTGCTGCAGGGGGAGGCCCGTTTTCGGCCTGAGACGGGCACTCGCCCGCCCGGGGGCCGGGTTGGGGGTCCCTACTGTCTGGTGTGGTGGGCGCGGCCTTGCGGGTAGCCCGCATTGTCCCAGTGACCCGGATCAGTTCCTGTGTGGCCACATGCTCCACCACATTCACCAACTGGTCTAGGGAACCCGGGTCACTGTGTCCCACCCACTTTTGTATGGGGACGGGCAGCGTACGCACGAAGCGATCCACCACCACCCGCTCTACCATCTGAGCTGGACTCAGGGCTTCAGGCTGCAGCCATTTTTTAACCAGGTGCAACAAATCATAGGCCTGTGAGCGCACGGGTTTGCCTTCCTCGTAGGCCCATTGGCTCACCCGTTGGGCCCTCACATATGTATTGACCCCGGTACGGGCTAATATCTCCCCCTTCAGGGCTCCATAGTCCAGGGCATCCTCAGTACACAGGTCTATGTATGCCTTTTGGGGATCACCAGTCAAATAGGGCGCCAGCACCTCGGCCCACTGTGCGACCGGCAGTCTCTCCCGTTCAGCCACCCGCTCAAACACGGCCAGGAATGCCTCCACATCATCCCCCGGGGTCATCTTTTGCAGCGCTTGTCTTACCGCTTTCCGGACGCTGCAGTCGTCACCTGGTCCTTGAGGCGGATCCCCCGGTATGGCCCGCACAGCCTCGATCAACAGGGCCATCTGCTCCTGGTGCCTCCTCTCCTGCTGCTGCTGAGCTTCCTGTTGCTGCTGCTGGGCCAGCACCAGGTGCTTGAGCACCTCCTCCATGCTGGCTGCTGGTTTGTGTTGTAATGTAGCCGGCCGGATCCAGGACATGCGATGCGGGCACCACGCAAGAGACTGGCCGCAATGATGACTGCTGCTCCTCTTACTTAGCAGCCGCTCATTAGCCTCATGAAAAGTCACTTCCCCACCGGAACAGAGGGCAACAGTAGCGCCGGCTACACCTCACCGGGCCAGCAATGCCTGCATTCTCCACCATATGTGAGGTAGCGCGGGGGCACGGCGGAGACAAGGGATCCGGGCACCACGGGTCACTGCACACGGGTTTATTCAGCCAACAGAAGAGAGTAAAAAAAACAATAGTCCAAAAGAACATTCCGGTCCCCTTCCTTCAGGGGCCGCTCCTCACTACTTTCCCAGTAGTATACCAGCCACCAGGTCTGCGGCCTGGCTCAGAATTGCTTCACCACCAGAAGCCCAGGGAGGTGTGCTCACTCCCAACTCAAGGAACCACACCCAGTGTTCCTGCTTCCTCTTAACCCCTTCTGCTCTGAGAAGAGGAATACCGTCTAATACCTGGTATGGAGTACGTCATGCGGAACTGGAGGACGCACCCAGGGAGGCACATACCGGTCGCAGCATACCGACCCGGCCGGTGCCTCACACCTGCCATTCAATTACTTTCTTGGTCCACAGAAAGAGATTATCTGGTGTATAGACGAGCGCTCCCAGGTCCAGAAAGACACAATCCAAATTCTTCTTATTTTCCAAAGTAGTAGTTTATTCCATCAGTAATATGGTGGAGAACATAAACGCGTTTCGGCTTTACAGTAGGGATAAGCCTTCCTCAGGGCACCTGGAAGGCTTTTTGATTCAGGAAAAGTTGTATTTCCGTATTCTGATGGAAGAAATATTCATTGGAGAATAGAAGCAATTGGGATTGTTTTTCTGACCTGGATTCAAACAGTAATGCTTCTGGTGAACCCTAAGATGGAGCTCTGTCTTCCTTCACGTATGCAAAACGGTAGCTATGTACTAAATGATAACCACAAGGAATTGTTGCATGAAAAAATAGACATCAAAAGGGTGAGCAAAAAACCTATTATCTATCACCATACTTTATAATCTACACTTAGATTTGCGCCCTCTCTTTCTATCTCCCCCACCACCCAGACCCCAGTGCCCAGAGGTCGGACTTCCTTGAATCAATTCCTTTCTTGGGCATGACGTTCAACATGTGCCGAGGTTTGGTCTTCCTCCCTCGAGACAAGACGACAGCACTGCAGCGGGCAGTGTGCACTCTCCTCCACCCTTCCCCACATTCCATACGTTTCGGGATGAGTTCTGGGGAAAATGGTGGCAGCGATAGAAGCTGTCCCTTTTGCCCAACTTCACCTTCAGCCTCTGCAGCTGGCCTTACTGACGGCCTGGGACAGGAGCCCCTTTTCTCTGGACAAAAGCTTCTCCCTGACACCCTCAGTCAGGAGAGTGCTCCTCTGGTGGATTCAACCAGCTTCCTCTTCAGGGGCTGGTCCTTTCTCCCAGTGGATTGATTGGTCCTCATTACTGATGCTATTCTACTCGGTTGGAGTGCAGTGTACCGACATCATACGGCCCGCGGTCGCTGGTCCACGTGGTAATCGTCCTTTCTGATCAACCTGCTGGAGATCCGCGCAATAGCACTGTCTTTCAAACCTTTTCACATCCTTCTGGCGGGCCTCCATATCCGCGTCCAATCGGACAATACCACGGCGGTGGCATATATCAATTGCTAGAGCGGCACTCACAGCAAAGCCGCCCTACGTGAGGTAGAATGCATTCTTCACTGTGCCCGAGTCGACAAACTGTCATCTCAGCAGTAAACATTTTAGGGGTGGAGAATTGGGTGGCGGACTTCCTTAGTCACCAGGGTCTCGCCACCGGAGAATGGTCCTTCCATCCGGATGTGTTCCACCACATCTGATGTCGTTAGGGGACTCCGGACGTGGATCTCATGGCATCTCAGCTGAATGCCAAAGTTCCAGCGTTCATAGCCCAGTCACTGGTACGCCGTCCTGGTACAACTTGTCGCAGACGTCCTTTGGCGTCTTCCAGATCAACCAGATCTCCTGATGCAGGGTCCCATCTGCCACCAGGATTTGAGGGTCCTGAATTTGACGGTGTGGCCGTTAAGACCTGGGTCTTGACGTGCACCGTTTTTTTCCCGGACGTCATTGGCACCTTGATCAGAGCCCATAAACCGGCCTCGTCACTCACTTGCCACGTACGTGGATGCTAATTTTTTTGTGGTGAAAACACAGAACGCATCCGCCTCTTCCTCTGTTTAGTCCCGTGATTCTAAGTTTTCTCCAGTCACACTTGCAATCGGGTATGGCCCTGAGCTCATTGAATGGTCAGGTATCTGCCCTCTGTCTTTAACCAATGCCTCCTTGCAACAAAACCTCAAGTTAGAACCTTCCTCCAGGGAGTATCCTGTTTAACTACTCCTTATCGGAGGCCTCTGGAATCATGGAACCTTAATTTGGTCTTGGACGGACTTTAGAGATCACCTTATGAGCCTATGAGAGAGGTCTCTCTACTCCTCTTGTGTTGGAAAGTTGTTTTCCTGGTGGCAATTATGTCGATCAGTCGTGTCTCTTTGCTGACAGCCCTTTCTTTCCTTTCATCAAGATAAGGTGGTACTGCGCCCAGTCCCTACCTTCTTTCCAAAGGTGACCTCTTCTTTTCACCTCAACGAGAACATCATCCTGCCGCCCTTCTGTCCAGCATCGATGCACCGGGTAGAGAAGGCACTGCATACCCTTGACCTTGTCAGAGCCCTCAAGTGCCACATTTTAAAGATAGCTTCCTTCTGTAAGACAGACACTCTGTTCGTTCTTCCGGAGGGTCCTCAAGAAGGACAGGTAGCTTCAAAGGCTACTCTAGCTCATTGGATAGGCTTCTTGGATGGCAGACTGTATTGGCTACAGAATGTACCCATTCACAGCGGACTTCGGGCTCATTCCACCCGCGCGGTCGGGGCATCCTGGGCCATTCAGCACCAGGCGTCAGCGGACCAAGTGTGCAAGGCTGCTACCTGGTCTAGTCTGCACACATTCACATAGCATTACAAGGTCCATACCCAGGCCTCAGCTGATGCTAGCCTTGGTAGACTGGTCTTTCAGGTGGCAGTGGCACACCTATCTACGTACGTGGCTCAGGAAGTCTAGAACTGTTCCTTACTTCTTGGGTTGTGGTCTTTTCCCACCAGGGACTGCTTTAGGACGTCCCATGGTCCTGTGTCCCCCAATGAGGCGATAGAGAAAAACGGAATTTTGTGTACTCACTGTAAAATCGTTTTCTCTGAGCCATCATTGGGGGACACAGCACCCAACCTGTTGCCCGTTCCGGGTGTTTGTTCTCTTTCGATCTTTTTGCGTTTTGCATGTTATCACCTGGTTGAACTGTTTTTTTTTTTTTTTCTTATTCTCCTACTGCTTGTTCACTAAAACTGGTGTAACCTGGCCCAGCCATGGGGTGTATACTGCAGAGGAGGAGCTAACTTGTTTTCACATTCATTTAGTATCAGCCTCCTAGGAATAACCAGCATAACACCCATGGTCCTGTCTCTCCCAATGATGGCTCAGAGAAAACGATTTTACAATGAGTACACAAAAATTAGTTTTTTTCCTTATTTTGTCCCTAGGTGTCACCAAAAGGAACCCTGACGACATATCCTCAGACTGTTTGGTAAATTGTGTATTTATGCAATATTTTCCAAAGCAGCCATGGTTTTGTCCAGTGTCATGTGTATTGGCCCGATTTTTGGGTTTCTTGGAGCATGAAACAGTGCTCTGCAGATGGCAAACTAGCCCCCTTCTTAATTTTTATTTGTATTGATGTCAAGTTCACATAGAATTGTACAAAAAATTTCAATTGGTTATAAAAAAAAGTGTTTCATCCTTTCTCTGCATGCACTTTATTGGCACTGGAGCCTGTCATTCTGGGGGTTGTGTTTGCATATTACTGCACTTTATGCATTTTAAATGTTTTTAATTGCTGGTTTGTCCAAATAAAATGTGTGATTTTGTTTATTCAGTTTGGGTGATCCCATTTCTTTATACACACTGCTTTTTCTTTCAATAATAGATTAACCCTTGCAGGCGCAACGCCAAGTCATGTGCTGAGAAGTGGGTACGTGACAGGGCCTTTACATTTCCCGATATTTCTCTGTAAGTGGGTGTGGTTGGTTACAGGGCAAATGTAACATTCTGCACTTAATGGCTTATTTAAAGGGGTATTTCCATCCTCAAGACCCTATCCCAATTATGTAGTAAATGTAATATTAGCAAATACCTGCAGTCAGAAAAGTAGTTTAGTTCTTTAATGTCTCTTTGCTATTGTGCAGGGCATTGCAATAGCTTAGGTATCCATGATTACGATTAGTGACAATTGCTCATGATCGGATTGCCCCAATGGTGGGAAAATCGTCAAAGCGTAACAGACTTGCCTTCAGGATTTAGATCAGTTGCATATTCATTTCATGTGTCATTGAGAGTCCCACCTTCTGTTTCTCTGTAGCTGGCGTTTCCTTCCCGTATACCACAACCTGCAGCCATGGCTCAACCTGTGCAGAATCAGTTCATGTCAGCAAGTTCATTCCAGCCATCATCTCCTGTGATGAACAGTGGAGGGATAAATACGAGTAATTTAAATCCATCCTTACCTGTACCACATTCGGCTGGACAGAGCTCACCTGTGCAGGTATTGGCCTTTGGCTTTTTTTATTTTTTTATCTTTTTTTCTCTGGTTTGTCTCTTATTTCTTTGCTGTGAAAGTTCTTACATGCAGACTTTGTTGCACATGTCCTCTTCTTCATGGCCAAGGCTGAAATGTAACAAAATGCCATACCACGCAGTGCGTACAATTACCGTATATACTCAAGTATAAGCCAAGTTTGGAAAGTGGCCCCTTCAGCTTATACTCGAGTCACTCAGTATTTGCTGGGGGGAGGGGGGGGAAGGGAGCCCGGGCGGGAGGAGGCTGTAGAAGGAGAGGGAGGTCACGTTGTCCCGATCATTAGTGTAATGTAATATGCACTGCATTCCCACGTCCATCAGTGGCTGGGGAGTGGAGCATATGGCATTCCACCAAGTGTACTCACCCCCATCATAGTACCTGGCCCCCATGCTGCGGCACACACTAAAACAACAAGCCATTTACATTACCTTTTCGGCGCATCCCTGCAGGCACTGCTGCGTCCTCCGGTCTTCCTGCTTGTGCCGGCAACATGTGAGCGGCGCAGCAGTGATGTCATCGTTGCGCAGTTCACATGATGCTGGCACAACCATGAAGACCGAAGGATGCGGCGGTGCCTGCTGGGATGCGCCGGAAAGGTAATGTAAATGGTTTGTTTTAGTGTGTGCCGCAGCATGGGGGCCAGATACTATGATGTGGGTGGGGTTTATATACATTGAAGGGGGGCATGTGCTAGCATGGAGGCTATAAACAAAGATATGGGGCATGTGCCAGCATGGGGGGCTGTATACAATGATGGGGCGCATGTACCAGGATGAAGGGGCTATACACAATGATGGGGGCCATGTACCTGGATGAGGGGCTATATACTGTGATGGGAGGGCTATATACAGTGATGAGGGGCTTTATACTATGATGGGGAACATATACAGGGATGAGGGGCTATATATCAGGATGGGATAGGCTATATACAGTGATGGGCTTACTATATAACAGGATGGAGGCTATATACCAGGATGAGGGCCCATATATTGTCATGGGGGGCTATATACCAGGATGGGGGGCTATATACCAGGAGGGGGGCTATATACCAGGATGGGGACAGATATACCAGGATGGGTGCCTGCGGCATTTTCCACCCTAGGCTTATACTCGTGTCAATATGTTTTTGGAGGTAAAATTAGGGGCCTCTGCTTATACTCTGGTCCGGTTAAACTTGAGTATATACACTGAGGATTTTTATATTTTTTTTTTCCTTTGGCGACTTATTTAAAAAAAAAAAAAAAAAAAAATATGTATATATACAGCAATGCAGGGACTTTGTGTGTCTTTGTACACATCTACACATGTTTATGCTTGCCATCCTCCTTTGCATATGATGAAATATTTTAACTTTTTTTGTTTTTTTTTTTTTAGACCCAGATGTCAAATATAACCCATCCTGTGAGCTCACCTGCCATACCTTCTCCAGTGTCATCTGTGAATCAGCTTCATTGCCCAAGTAATATCCAGCCACCAATTCATCGTAATTCACCATCCCCTGCCCCAAGCCGCACACCAACACCCCATCACACTTCTCCAGGTCTGGGCACACAGCAGACATCAATAAGTTCTGAGTCTACAATGTCATCAACATCATCTTTGCCTCAAATGCCATTACAGAACAGTGAGAGTCCTACACCGCCTACTCCGCAGGCACCCGTTTCCTTGCCAGTCTCTGCTTCTGTCATTCCAGTTGATCAGCCTGTTCCTACACCACCGCAGTCGTTAACAAGGCCTCCTTCTCAACCAAACTTGTCAACACCAGTTTCTACCCCATCTGCACCACCTCCATTACAGCTTCATCCAAGCACTCCGGTAAGTCTTATACAGTCTGATCTATGTTTGTTGGAGTGATTCCGAATACCCAAAGTTAGAATAAACAATCGTTGGATCAATGATTCCAGTTCTGACCTTTTAATAGGTTAGTTCAGCAATATGAAAACAACAATGGCTCCTCGCTCCATTTGGCCTTAAGGATGATCGCTCACACTGCAGCTTGCTGCATCCTTTCAGGACTTTCTACCATGAAGCCAAATAGTACGGCCATTGGGCATTGCACTTTGGGGAATTGGATACTACCCTTACTGTGATGTGAGGTCTCATGATTCTGTGTAGTAGCTGCCGAGCTTCTTATGGTGACAAAGGGACCCTCATCTTTTTGAGTGTAATAGTATTTTAATTAACCTGTTCATGAACAGGCATAGCCATATGAGGGCGTGTTTTTTTGAGATACTAGTTGTAGGTTTGGGTTGTATCATTCGCTTTGCCATACAGTAGTACACGGTCTTGCAGCAAATAACAAACATGTTTCGTAAAGAGCACATCTTAACCTCATCCAAAATTATAAATATCCTTTTTTCTACTTCGCATCACTGGGGGACACAGGACCACGGTGTATGCTTTTCTGCCACTAGGAGGCGACACTAAGTAGAAATTAAAATTGAGCCCTCCTTCTTGCAGTATACACCCGTATGTGAGCGTAGGTATTCAGTTTTAGCTTAGTGCCGCAGGAGGCACATGTGGTCTGTAACTCAGACCACAATACCCTTTATTATCAATCAATTTAACATCTGATCATAACCGGCATCCAGAGGGCACGAGGCCATCACCCTGCAAGACGGGAAGGTACAGGCCACCGGCACCCAGAGGGCACCATGCCATCACCCTGCAGGACAGGGAAAGGCATAGGACACCGGCACCCAGAGGGCATCAGGCCATCACCTGCAGGACAGGGGAAGGCACAGGCCACCGGCACCCAGAGGGCACCAGGCCATCACCCTGCAGGATAGGGGAGGGCACAAGGCCATGGATAGTTCTCACCTCCTCCAACAAAGGAGGCAGGTTATGGAGCCCAGCAACTGCCACACTCTGCGCACCCAGTCATCCCTAAGGGCACTGGTGCAGCAGAGGAGGCAATACCAATGCCCAGGATCCCCAGACCGACGCGGTGGCTCCATGCCGGGACGCGCACCACTGGTAAGTGCGGGTGTGCGCACAGACAAGGGGCCGCATCGCTAAGGCCCCGCAGGCCCCAACCGCGGCCACCCGGTGCAGCTCCTGGGGAACACAATTAATTGAGGCCCTGGCCTGGGCCTGCGTGATAGCCCCGCCCGTGGCCCCGGCTCATTGGCCGCATCCACGTCGCCGCCCGCGTCATCGGGGGTGGGCGCGGTGACGCGGCAGCCACGCCCCATTGGCCATTGAGTTTGTCACTCATGGCCAGGCCCCAAAGCTATTAGCTCAGCGCCCCGGGCATAGGGGCAGGCGCAGGAGCTAAAACACGCCCACGGCACCGCAATTGGTCCCTGAGCACGTCGCTCAGGGACAGGAATACAATCCTCACAGAGGGGCACTCTGGGCTGGGACAAAGGGAGCCATTCATAATAAAACATGTATCACGGGCACAGCCCTAAAGCACGCCCCAAAACCGGCGCACATTTCACACAAAGCAGCCAGCGTGATGCAGCTGCTTAAACGTACAGCCCTCAGGTAATAAACCTGGAGCTGATACATGCCTAACCCCATGGAGACCTGCTAGGTAGGGTGGGCTTAGCCTTCCCCCCCCCCCCCCCCCTCACAGGGGGGCCACACAAAGCCCACATACTAGCCAGTGACTTTTCCAGGACACAGTCCTTTTGCTCCGGTGCCTCTTCAAGGGAAAGACCCCAGCACCTCATGGACGACAGCAGGGGACACAGGATCCGGGTAAGCTCCATAGGAGACCCTCCCTGCAGATATCCATTCCTGTCCTCACAACAGCTGGTTAGTACACTGCAGTGCCATCGCTGACCGTAATCTGGTACTTGATGGCAGAGCCCAAACCGTCCAAGGACAAAAGCAGCGCGGGGAACAAGGCATCATGCACCAGCTGCCAGGCCACGCTGCCACGCAAACATACGTCACAATTTTGTAAGGACTGTGAACCTGAAAGTCCCATTGAGGCTATCACTGACGCCGGTCCCAGTTTGCCTGACATCCCTCCATGGGGTATAGTACTGTCGCAACGGATGGACTCCATAGTCCAAATGTTGCAGGCCAGTCCTGAGCCTCCAGAAACCAGTGCCCATAAACGTCACCGCTCCCACTCCAGCAGGGAACAGTCCCAGCCTTCGGCCCCCTTAACCGCTAGAAGACGGACTAATACCAGCCCGTCTCAGGGACAATCTCCTAATACTTCTTCAAGTGACAGGTCTCGCTCCCCCTCACTTCACCACCAGTACGATTCACGCTCCGAGGGCGAACTATCAGACCCAGACGCACCCTACGAGAGTGAGACCACGGACATCCAATCATTGGTTGGAAGCTGTTAACACGACACTGAACGTCAAACACGAGTGCGCTACCACGCCAGGGCCAGCTGCTTGTTCACAAATACTAAACGGCCTCGCCGCGTCTTCCTAGCGACATTGGGACCGGCCCGATAAACGTTTCGCAGACCGCAAGGCCATCGAAGCCAAATATCCCTTTGCCCCAGACCAACATAAAAAATGGGCTGAATCACCAGCCGTAGACCCCCCCCCAGTGTCGCAGCTAGCTAACAAAACCCTGCTTACTATCGCCGATGGCTCGTCAATCAAAGACCACAACGACCGCCAGCTTGACAGTCTAGCATGCTCAATTTTTGAAGCCTCAGGAGTGGCCCTCTCTTCCCTGTTTCGCTTTGGCATGGGTAGCCAAAGCAGCAGGATCCTGGATACAAGACATGCAAAAGACCCCGACCAGAACCCGGCAGACCAACTCGATCTGCTGGCAAAAGCACAGCACTACTTCCTGTTGGCATCCACAGACGCAGCCAACTGCATCGCACTGGCAGCAGCAAACGCCATTTCCATGCGTCGAACCCTGTGGCTTAGGGGCTGGCACGCTGACTTAACATCAAAGAGATCACTCCTAAACCTATCATACCAGGGAGGTTGCCTATTTGGTGAAAAACTCGACCAACTAATTTCAGAATCCTCAGGAGGCAAAAGCAAGTTTCTCCCCCAGCAGAGGTTGAAGCCTTTTCGCCACCCACAGCCACACTCTCAAGCTTCCCAAGGAATACCAAGGTGGCCACCTCTAATGCCAACACAAATGCAGGTCGACCGACCCGCAGGGCCAACAGCTCCTTTAAGACCAACCAAACATGGAAAGGCCGTCCTAAACAAACTCGCCCCAAGGGCGGAAAACCACAAAGAAAATTAACGCATGACTTCCCACCACAACCACCGGCCGGCACCAGCATAACTGGCGGACATCTTCAGCTATTCTGCCACTCATGGCTCAAAGTCGTACACGACAATTGGGTCAGAGAACTGGTGTCTTCCGGCTACAAGATAGAATTCACATTCCGACCTCCAAATCGGTTCTTCCTATCGCATCCCCCCAAAGGGAAACGCCCAACCATTCCTCGAGGCCATCAACTCTCTACTCAAAACCGGCGTCATAAAACCGGTACCAAAGGACGAACAGTTCACAGGCTAGTACTCAAACCTGTTCGTCGTCCTGAAAAAGGACTGATCAGTGCGTCCCATCCTTTACCTCAAACTTCTCAACAAGTTCGTAAAAATCCGGCAGTTCAGAATGGAATCCCTATGCTCAGTAATCGCGTCCTTAGAAAAAGGAGAATTCCTTGCAACTATAGACATACAAGACTCATATCTCCACATTCCTGTTTTCCCTCCCCACCAGAAATATCTGCTGTTCGCGGTACAAAAACGCCACTTCCTATTCGTCGCCCTACCCTTCGGCTTAGCAACCGCACCCAGAGTCTTCACAAAGGTCATGGTGGCCGTCATGACCATCCTCCACTCACGAGCAGTCGTCGTCCTACCGTACCTAGATGACCTGATGATCAACACCCATCCTTCCAGGCATGCCTCGACAGCGTCACAATCACGACGGACACTCTCACCCGCCTAGGATGGCTCATAAATCTAGAAAAATCATCCTCAAAGCCGGCCCAAACAATCAACTTCCTCGGGATGACACTAGACACCGCAAGAGGGTTAGTCATACTGCCTCAGGACAAAGCCACAGCAATTCGAAGAGACGTACAGGTTCTTCGCAGCCGCTCCCCCCAGTCCATCCGCTTTGGCATGAGAGTTCTAGGCAAGATGGTGGCCGCAATGGAGGCGATCCCCTTTGCCCAGCTACATTTCCGAGCCCTACAGCTCTCCCTCCTCTCAGCCTGGGACAAAAGCCCCTTCGGCCTCAACCGCAAACACTGCTTATCCGTCCAAGTCAAAAGGACACTCAAATGGTGGACACAGGCATCATCCCCCTCTCAAGGAAAATCCTTCCTCCCACTTCAGTGGCTGATCGTAACCACCGACACCAGCCTTCTCAGCTGGGGTCCGTCTATCTTCAGCACACGGCTCATGGGCGCTGGACGCCCCAAGAGTCACTCCTCCCAATCATCATACTAGAATGCGAGCAATCCGACTACACTTCAACACTTCCATCACTTCCTAGCCGGACGCCCCATTCACATTCAATGAGACAACTCCACGGCGGTGGCGTACATCAATTACCAGGACGACACACGCAGCAAATCAGCAATGCACGAGGTAGAACACATTCTACAGTGGACCCGAAAGAACCCGGTCAATCATATCAGAGGTCCACATCCCAGGGGTGGACAACTGGGTAGCTGACTTCTTAAGCCGCCAAGGATTGGCCTCAGTGGAATGGTCCCTGCATCGGGAAGTCTTCCAGCAAATCTGCCCGACGCTGGGGAACGCCCGACGTGGACCTCATGGCGTCAAAAATGAACGCAAAAGTCCCGATGTTTGTGGCGTGATCCCGGGACCCACTGGCCATAGGAGTGGACTCTCTAGTCCTACCTTGGTGCCAATTCCAACTCTCGTACATCTTTCCACCACTCCCTCTAATCCCTCGAGTGATCAGAAAAGCCAAAGCGGAATGGGCGCATGTAATCCTCATCGCCCCGGACTGGCCACAGCGGCCATGGTACGCAGAGCTCTTACAACTACTCACCGAGGCGCCCTGACCGCTCCCAAACAGACCAGACCTCCTATCCCAGGGCCCCTTCTACCACCAGAACTCGGGAGCCCTGTCTTTAACGGCATGACGATTGAATCCTGGATCCTGACCCAAGCAGGGTTTACGCCAGAGGTCATAACCACCATGGTCAATGCCCGAAAACCATGTCCTCACACATCTACCGCACCTGGAAGACCTACTTCAAGTGGGGCGAAGACCGTAACCGTAACCCACTCCTCTTCTCCGTCCCCTCGATCCTAGAGTTCCTTCAAAACGGCCTCAACGTGGGCCTAGCACCAAACTCCATCAAAGGTCAAATTTCGGCCTTAAGTGCCCTTCTTCAATGCAGGATTGCATCCAAGTCACAGGTCAAAACATTCATCCAAGGAGTCTCCCATACACGACCCCCCTACAGGACGCCCGTGTCTGTCTGGGACTGAAACCTAGTTATTGACTTCCTCCAAAACACGCCGTTCGAACCCTTGAAAGAGGCCCCTCTAGCCCATCTCGTACAAGGTCGCCTTCCTTGTCTCTATCGCATCAACTAGGCGTGTGTCCGAGCTGGCCGCCTTATCCTGTCGGCCCCCCTATCTATCCTTCCATAAGGATAAAGTAGTCCTCAGTCCTTCTCAATCTTTCTTGCCCAAAGTAGTGTCCCAATTCCACCTTAACGAGGACATCGTCCTCCCGTCCCTCTGCCAAACTCCAACACACCGGGTCGAAAAGCAGCTCCATACCCTGGACCTGGTAAGGCCCTCAGACACTATATCTCCCGAACAGTTCCATTCCGCAAAACAAACACTGTTCGTCATACCTAACGGTCCTAGAAAGGGAATGGCTGCCGCCAAGTCCACATTGGCACGATGGATCCGCTCCACAATCCAGGAAGCCTACCGCATCAAAGGAATGCCAATCCCAGAAGGAATCAAGGCACACTCGACTCGGTCAGTGGGCACCTCATGGGCCATTCGCCACTAAGCAACGGCGGCTCAGGTCTGCAAGGCCGCAACCTGGTCCAGCCTACATACCTTCACCAAACACTACAACATCCACACCCAGGCCTCTGCGGATGCAAGCCTAGGTAGAAAGATCCTACATGCAGCGGTCGTACATCTGTAGGCAGCTAGCGCATGATGCTCGACCACCACTCTTCAATTCCCACCCAGGGACTGCTTTAGGACGTCCCATGGTCCTGTGTTCCCCATGGATGCGAAGGAGAAACAGGGATTTTTGTGTACTCACTGTAAAATCCTTTTCTCCTAGCTCATCATTGGGGGACACAGCACCCACCCTATAACGCATCTACATTCACAGTACGCCAGCATAGGCTACGCGTACCTAACGGATACAGTATCATACCCTACACCATTCGTACCTTATTACCAGCTCTCCTATTGCTTTAGTACTAAACTGAATACCTACGCTCACATACGGGTGTAGACTGCAAGAAGGATGGCTCAATTTTAATTTCTACTTAGTGTCGCCTCCTAGTGGAAGAAAAGCATACACCCATGGTCCTGTGTCCCCCAATGATGAGCTAGAAGAAAAGTATTTTACGGTGAGTTCACAAAAATCCGTTTTTCTGATCATCATAATGGGAGACCCAGACAATGGGGTTTAGGCAGTCTGCCCTCCGGAGGCCACACTAGGTACTACAAGTTTTTTGTAGTCTCCGCCCCTCCGCCTATAAACCCCCACTGCAGGAGCAGATCCTCAGTTTTACTTCAGTGTGCTCGGAGATCACACCTATGACTTGCACGTCACAGGAGATTTACTTAGGAAGATTTTGTGATGCAATGAAGACAAGTGGATCCCTGACGTGGGGATCCCCGGCATACTCCCTGTCCACCTTTGGGTGCATACAGGTCGAGGTACCTTGGTCCGTAGCCCTCGGGCCTGGACGCGGACTTTATTGTCTGGCCTGGTACTATGCCGTGCTCCCCCACTACTCACTTTTGAAGCGCTCTGGTGGGGTGGGAGCCCTGGAGCCTTGCACAGCTCCGTTCCGGTCTGCGGCCTCTCCATGGAAGCGTATTATGCGGACCGGAACCTGGACCCCCCGTCCGCTACCCGCTGGACCGGTGCCGGACGTGGACCCATTGGGTGAAGGTACTCTGTATCTCCTTATGTGGGCCTGGGGGGACATGGTGTATGTTATGTGACCATGTATGGAGAACCTCGGTTCCCTCGGGACATGCGGTTCTGGGAGGAGGCCCCTGCCTGAAGGGCTCCTCTTATTGTCATCCGCGTTACACAGTGGGTGGCCGCCATTACAGATGGGTTCTGGCGCCTTTTTTCTCCCTGTGGGCGGCTCCTGAGCGCGTCCCCCTTTGGGCGGTGACGTCACGCTCCTTGCGGCCTATGTGTTATCGGTCTCCTCGGGCTTCTGCTTAGCCGCGCCCACTCATTAGTGGCGCGTCGGCCATTTACTCCTCATTCCTGTGAGGATTGGTGGCGTGCACATCGCGCTCCGGGGAGAAGCTGCAGTTTGCCCGAGGAGGTCGCACACGTCCCGCTCTGATTCACCGCTTCCCTGGTCGGTATTCCGCTGGGTGTCCGGTGTTAACCCCTTACTGCCCGGGCAGCGCCAGTATGTCTACGGCTGGACAGAGGGCTCCCGCCACGAGGTCCAAGACATGCAAACAGTGCATGGACAGGTAGATGGGGATGGTGTCTGCGCAGCTTGCGGTCTCACTGGGCCTGGCCCCAGTGTTTCTGTCTCTGAAGCTACAGCACCACTGCTCTCCCCTGAAGTTCAGGAGGAGGCAGGGCCATGGGATGTTCAGAAGTCGTTTAATGATACTGTAGTGTCCAGAATGTCTTCCATGTCGCAATCCTTAGAGGCTATACTAAGGAGGCTGTCTGATTCAGCCCCCCAGACAGGGGCCCTTGGGGCTAACCCCCGGCTGAGTGAGGGTTCTCATAAGAGACCTCGCTGGGAAGATGACCCTGAGGATGGTGAACATCGTTCCTCTGATGAGGAACAGCCATCTGATAGTGATGATGAGGGTGGAGACCCTGGCCCTGAGCCTCGGCACCACACGGCTCCTTCAGAGGGTCCGGGGGACGGTGTGGAGGACTTGATTTCCTCCATTAACGAAACCCTGGGGCTCGTCCCCCCGGCTGCGGTGGTGGAGAGACCGCAGAAGGAATCTTTCCAGTGGCTGCCGCCATTAGGTCAGTCACGTGGTCTGTTCACTGACCATTCCAATTTTTGGAGAGTGGTCAGGACGCCCAGGGAGCATCCTGAAAGGCGTTTTGTTAGGAAGACTAAGGATTCACGTTATCCTTTTCCTAAAGAGGTTCTGGAGGAATGGTCGCGCTCCCCTAGGGTGGACGCTTCCCTGACTAGAGTTGCGGCTCATTCTCTTTTTTCAGCAGAGGATAGCTCTTCTCTGAAGGATCCTATCGACAAGCAATGCGAGTCATATGCGAAGTCTATATATGAGGCTGTGGGTTCCTCTTTTGCCCCAAACTTTTCTATGGTCTGGACGTTGCAGGCCATTACTGCGTGTCTGGAGGGGATCACCGATATCCCGGGGTCTGACCCGGAGGTGACGGCTCTCGCCAATAAGGCTAAGGCATACGCTGAATACGCCAGGTCGGCTGCCTTTGAAACAGCTAATCGGACTGCCGTGGCCTCTGCTAATGCGGTGGTCTTACGCAGATTGCTGTGGATGCGCCTCTGGGACTCGGATAAGGTGTCCAAGAGGATTTTGCAAGTCATGCCTTTTTCGGGCGATAGACTTTTTGGGGACGAGCTGGATAAGCGGATTAAGGAGTTTGCTGAGAAGAAGATCCCTCAGAACAAGCCCAAGCCGCAGAGGTCTCAAAAATGGAATCCTAGGCAGCGGTCCTTTCGTCCCGGCTCGCACCCTTCTACCTCGTCCACGCGATCGGACAAAGGAGGTAAACCCTCCGGTCCCTGGCATAACAAGAATCGCCAGAAAAAGCCAGCGGGCGCCGCGGCGGCGACTGCCCCCAAGGTGTCCTCTACATGACTCGCTCCCAACTCCTGCCACCCCACCGGTCGGAGGACGCCTGGCCCTGTTTCAGGACGTATGGCTTCTTCACATTCAAGACCGGTGGGTGAGAGACATTATCTCTCGGGGCTACAGGATCGAGCTGAAGTCCTTTCCTCCAAACCGTTTCTTTCTTTCCTCCCCGTCACCGGAGAAGGCTCAGGCTTTTCACCAAGTCCTGATTGGTCTTCAGAGGGACGGAGTGGTGATCCCAGTGCCGTCTGGGGAACTTTTCAGAGGGTTCTACTCCAACCTCTTTATAGTTCCAAAGAAGGACGGTTCGTTTCGCCCAGTGCTGGATCTGAAATTGTTCAACCAACATGTGCAAGTGCGGAAGTTTCGCATGGAGTCTCTGCGCTCGGTGATTGCTGCCATGTCTCAGGGAGATTTCCTGGCGTCCGTGGACATCAAAGATGCCTACCTGCACGTGCCCATTGCGCCAGCACATCAACGCTGGCTCAGGTTTGCAGTGGGGGAAGAACACTTCCAGTTTGTAGCATTGCCGTTCGGTCTGGCCTCGGCCCCGAGGGTCTTCACGAAGGTGATGACGGCAATGGTGGCAACCCTGCATGCTCAGGGTCATGCCGTAATACCTTACCTGGACGATCTGCTGATCAAGGCCCAGTCGCAGGAGTTGTGTCAGGGGAGCCTGGATGCGACCCTCAAGGCTCTGGAACAGTTTGGCTGGATTCTGAATCGCCCGAAATCCGCACTGGTGCCAACCCAGTCGTTGACTTATCTGGGCATGGATTTTCACACAGCCCCGGCGCTGGTGTTGCTACCCAGCAAGAAGCAGACCTCCATCCAGTCGGCAGTTCGCACCCTTCTTCATTCGCCACAATCTTCCCTGAGGGGCTTAATGAAGCTGGTGGGGTGCATGGTGGCGGCAATGGAAGCGGTGCCTTTTGCGCAGTTTCATCTCCGCCCTTTGCAGATGGAAATTCTCCACAAGTGGAACAAGAGGTCGTCATCTCTGGACAGAGTGGTGTCTCTCTCTCCTCGGACCAAGGAATCCCTTCATTGGTGGCTTCAACCCCATCACTTGGCGCGGGGTCGATCCTTCCTCCAACCTTCGTGGTTGATAGTGACCACGGATGCCAGCCTCACAGGTTGGGGTGCGGTGTTCCTGCAACACAGGGCCCAGGGTCTCTGGACGGTGTCAGAGTCCTCTCTGCAAATCAATGTCCTGGAAATCAGAGCGATTTACCTGGCACTTCTGGCTTTCCACCGTTTTCTGGCAGGGAAACCCATACGAATTCAGACGGACAACGCGACAGCCGTCGCCTACGTAAACCATCAGGGCGGGACTCGAAGCGCCCAGGCCCTCGCCGAAGTCCACCGCATCCTGTCATGGGTGGAGGACAACGATTCGGTGATATCGGCCGTCCACATCCCAGGAGTGGACAATTGGGAGGCCGACTACCTAAGCCGGCAAGGCATGGACGCCGGAGAGTGGTCTCTACACCCGGACGTCTTCCAGTCCATCTGTCGACGGTGGGGAACTCCAGATGTGGATCTGATGGCGTCTCGCCTCAATCATCAAGTTCCGCAGTTCATGGCGCGTTCATGGGATCCTCAGGCTCTGGGAGCGGATGCTCTGGTCCAGGATTGGTCCAGGTTCCACCTTCCGTATGTATTCCCGCCGTTGGCGTTGATTCCCAGAGTCCTGCGCAAGATCAGGACGGAATGTCGCAGAGCCATTCTAGTGGCTCCGGATTGGCCCAGGAGGTCGTGGTATCCGGACCTGTGGCGGCTCGCAGACGGGGAACCGTGGAGACTGCCAGACAGACAAGATCTTCTGTCTCAGGGGCCGTTCTTCCATCTCAATTCCGCGGCCCTCAAGTTGACTGTGTGGCCCTTGAGTCCTGGCTCTTGACTTCCAGAGGTTTTTCTCCCTCGGTTGTCTCCACTTTAACCAGGGCCAGACGGCCTACCTCGTTAAAAATCTACCACAGAACTTGGAAAATTTACTTTTCCTGGTGTGCTTCTGTTGGACGGAAGGCGTGGCCTTTCCGTCTCCCAACGTTGCTTTCATTCCTTCAGTCAGGAATGGACATGGGATTGTCACTCAGTTCTCTGAAGGGACAAGTGTCGGCACTGTCGGTGCTGTTCGACAAGCGTTTGGCTAAGATACCAACGGTCCGTAGGTTTCTGCAGGGGGTTAGCCGGGTGATTCCACCGTACAAACGTCCTCTTGATCCTTGGGACCTCAATGTGGTCCTGGCGGCCTTGCAGAAGCCTCCTTTTGAGCCTTTGCGGGATGTTTCTCTGGTCCATCTTTCCCAGAAAGTGGCTTTTTTGGTGGCCATTACATCGCTCAGGAGGATCTCGGAACTGGCAGCGCTCTCGTGCAAGTCTCCATTCCTGGTGGTTCATCAGGATAAGGTGGTGTTGCGCACGAGACCAGAATTTTTGCCTAAGGTGGTGTCACCTTTTCATATTAATCAGGAGATTGTTCTCCCTTCTTTTTGCCCTAACCCGACTCACCGGAGTGAGGAGTTGCACACTCTGGACCTGGTGAGGGCTATCAGGGTTTATGTGTCTCGTACTGCGTCGGTACGCACCTCGGACTCTCTGTTTGTCCTTACGGCTGGTCGCCGTAGGGGTTCCCCGGCCTCAAAATCTACTTTGGCGCGGTGGATCAAAGCTCCTATTCTGGAAGCTTACCGTTCTTCTGGTATGCCTCTCCCAGTGGGATTGAAGGCTCACTCTACCAGAGCCGTTGGTGCCTCTTGGGCTCTGCGGCACAGGGCTTCGGCTCAACAAGTTTGCCAGGCAGCCACTTGGTCTAGCCTCCATACGTTTACCAAACATTACATGGTACATGCCCATGCCTCTGCGGATGCGAGTTTGGGCAGGTGGGTCCTAAAGGCGGCGGTGGCTCACCTTTGAGGTGCCCCGCACATCAACCGTCTCAAAGGAACTCTTTTCCCGCCCTGGGGTGTTGCTTTAGGACATCCCCATTGTCTGGGTCTCCCATTATGATGATCAGAAAAAAGAGAATTTTGTTTACTTACCGTAAATTCTTTTTTCTTGAATCATTAATGGGAGACCCAGCACCCACCCAGTTGTCCCGTTGGACGTTTTGTTGTGTTTTTGGACCTTTTGGCTCAGGCTTCTTTGGCTAGCATTGTTCGCAGCCATGCCTAGAGTTGTGGTGTGGGTTGCCTCCTCGCAGCTTGTGAACTAAACTGAGGATCTGCTCCTGCAGTGGGGGTTTATAGGCGGAGGGGCGGAGACTACAAAAAACTTGTAGTACCTAGTGTGGCCTCCGGAGGGCAGACTGCCTAAACCCCATTGTCTGGGTCTCCCATTAATGATTCAAGAAAAAAGAATTTACGGTAAGTAAACAAAATTCTCTTTTTTTTCAATGTAAAATATATAAAAAAAATACTCAAACTTGTAAATAGGCTTACAAAACTGCCCCCATGGTTAAGCTTGCCATAGAACTTGCCCCCATGGTTATTCTCTTCAAATGCCACTGCAGGAATTTGCAGCATTAAAGGAAATCTTGTCAGTAGAGTCAACTCTCCTAAGCCATCTATATGGGCATGTAGGTCACAAAGTTTAATAAAATTATACCAGCTCTGTGATCTGATGTTTTCTTTAGACTGTGAGCCCCAATGGGGGACAGTTGTGTTGATGTATGTAAAGCGCTATGGAATTAATAGCATTATATAAGTGAATAAATATTATTCCAGAGAAATCAACATTTTTTTAATATGTAAATGAGCTGTTAAGATCTATAGGCTGGGCACTGATTTCCCTAAGGCTCTGGCTCCAGAGCTAATGTTAAATGAAAGGGGGCATTACGAGTGTGAGACTTTTGTAGTGTCTTACAGTCTGCTCATAATCTCTCACAGCTCTGCAGTGAGATCAGAACTGACACAGTAAAGCAGAACTGAACTTTTTTCTCATAGCACAATGACAGCTGCTGCAAATGTGATTATCAGCTGTGTTGTGATGCTTTGCTTGATTATATAAACATAGTACAGCAGAGTTGAATGTTGTTTCATTGCAAAGAGAGTTGTCCTCTCACAGTGCTGTTAGCTCTGCTCTACTGCCATTCCACCCACACACTGACTGTGTGAGATGGAAGCTGAAGCGCTATGAGAGCACATCTGCACTTGCAAATGTGTATGAAATGATGTAAAACTCTGCTCTGCTGTAGTATATTAGTTGTAATCACACACTATCAGTCATTACTTGTCAAGCACTGATAACACCCACGTGAATAGTGAGTTGTGAATAACTAGAATGACAGAAATTTGTCCTGAGCTTTCTGCATGCCTCATTTTAGCGGTAGGTATGTGGTATCAGGGTAATCTAGGGTTTCCAGGAAGTAGTGTAATAGACAACTAAACACAATGTTTCATGAAATAAGAATATCCAGGCTTACAGAAGACTTGGCATACAGTAACAATAGCCTCTTTCAACAGCTTTCACAACAGACTGCTATAGAAGGACCAACATCCAATCCACCTTCCACGAACAGCCCTGAAATAAGCTCACAACAGCCTGCCAGTGAGAAGCTTCTCCAAGAGGTTAAGGTGGAGATAAAACCAGAAGAACCAGTGGTGGAATCTGAGCCCATAGCTGAGCCTAAAGAGGAGAAAGTGGAGGTAAAGCGGAGGGATTTTTTTTCTTTGTAAGGTACAGTATTGAGAACTGAAGGAGTGAGCTACTAATTTGCTGCTTCATCTCCCTTCTTTTCAGCTTTGCTAGCAGGAGAATGTGTAAATGCCAGTGTATAACATGGAGACAGGATGCAATTTGTTTGCTTCAGACATAAAATATTTTCTTGCAAAAAAGCTAAATCTTCAGACTTAAGGGTATAGGCCATCAATAAAAAGTCTCAGACAACACATTTTAAATGCACACTAACTTGTAAACATAAAACTCAATTTTTAAGACAAGTCAATACATGCTACTTAAACCAAACGCGCACATTTTTAACAAAACTGCAGAGTCTAAAAGTTTGTTAGGCAAGATTTACTCACTGGCCAGATTTTATTTTAGGTACTTGTTCAGATAAGTATCTACTATATAATTGCCTAATCGTGTCTGTCCAGAAAATTGTGCGCCGTCACAGACGTCGTCGGCAAAAGGGGAGACACCACAACAAACCGCTGCCAGACAAGCCCAAGATGCCGAATCTCAGACAGTGTCGGCTGAATGAATCTCCAGAAGGCAGGGCAAACAGACAGCAACATGTTTGCGCCATTCATACAACACGAATGCTCTACCAACTAAGGCAAGCCCAGGAGAATATTCAACCACTTGCATGTTATGTCACAAATGAAACGACAATTTTCAACACTACTGTTGGAATATGAATGTAGTTTGCTCTACATGCAACTCTAAATTTTATTGATGAAAAACCATCTGACAAGAAGTTTACTCAATGCTGTCAAAAATGGAAAGTTATGCTACGGAGACTTCACTACTCAGATCTGTTTGAGCAATTGATGAAAGGAACGCATCAACACAGTAGAAATTTTATGGACAACATCAGAAGCATCGACAGTTCTCATGAGATTGCTTCATTTGGTGCCAAAATTGAACCCCCCCCCCCCTGCATTCGGACCGTATTTAAAAATTCATGGCCAGATCTACCACCGAACTGGAACACTTTACCCAGAAATAGAACAACAACCAAAATTTGCACAATTATACATCCTTGATGCAAATGAGGCTACAGAACAAGGATGATTCTGAAAGAAAATAAAGTGTGTAATGCTGAACTGATGAATCTCATTGCCATACATTTACAACAAATCAGCCCGTTTGCTCCCGCATATCGCATGCTAAAATACGTTGAAGCTGAGGAGCAACAGAGGGCTATACAAAATGGGACTGAAATGCCTTTTATTGTCATGGCAATTAAACAAGAACGTACACAAGATTCCCGATGTTATGACAAACCACATGTAAGTGAGGTTGCAGTTGTTTTTCAAAACTACGATGGAGAGCCTCCTTTACAAAGGATATATTAGTCCATCTTAAAGAGGACCTGTCACCAAACCAGGCATGATGATCTAATTACTGCACTGGATGCAGCATGTCTGCTGCATCCAGGCAAGGGGTCTTCCGTAGTAAATAAACTTGAAAAACTTACATCCTGCAGCCAGAAAGGAGGTGGCTAGAGGCTGGACGTGATCACCATGCCTGGTTTGGTGACAGGTCCTCTTTAAGCCAGACCTTAACAACCCTTTGCTTCCCAAGACACAGAGAATTAGCATTTTGCACAGCAACCTTGATGCTATTCTTTCCAAGAGGTGATCAAGGGTGGCATGAAAACCTACACCAGCAAGGCACTTAAAGACAAATTACACAACTGCGGGAATAGTTTTTTTTTTTTTTTGTCTGTACGAAATTACTTCAATCCTTTTTTAAACGGTGGCAAACTTGACACAACAGTACTTAGTCGACGCATACATTAAAATTGAAGCCAATCGCCTAAATTTTATACGAATGAACCAAAAACAACTTAAAAGTTGAAGACTACTGCGTTCTTCAAGAACATTTGCAAAACCAATCCATTCAAAAGGGAATTCCCATTGGAAAAACAGTAATTCTCCTGTCGTCGTTTGATGGTAGCCCCCGCAGTATGCAACAGCGATATCAAGATGCGATGACAATAGAAGTATGGAAGACCTGACATTTTTGTGACAATGACCTGTAATCCTAAATGGCCGGAAATTACTGAAAATTACTAAAAATCTAGAAACCTGCCAACAAGTGGAACACAGGCCGGACTTAGTTGCACCGTATTTCAACTCAAACTCACCAGCCTTTTGAAAGATATATAAAAAGGCCTTTTTGGAACAGTTGTAGCAATGGTACACGTCATTGAGTTTCAGAAACGAGGTCTCCCACATGCGCATATACTTATTATCTTAGATGCAGATTCTAAGTTTCGCACAGAGGATGAAATTGACAACATATGTGTGGGCTGAAATTCCTAATCAAGAAAAATATCCTGAACTGTATGATATTGTCATCTCTCATATGGTTCATAGTCCATCAGGAATGCCATTCCACAGACTACAACTAAAAGTTGGAACAATTGTAATGTTGCTTCGGAATCTAAATACAAAAATTGGTCTATGTAATGGAACTCTCCTTATTGTTACTGGACTCCATTCCCACCTAATTCAAGCAAGAGTCATCAGTGGATCAACAAAAGGAGACGAAGTGTTTATTCCACGCATTGATTTATATCCTTCAGACACAGGTCTTCCATTTAGGCTTCGGCGTCCACAGTTTCCAGTAAAACCAGCTTTTGCCATGACTATGAACAAGTCACAAAGTCAAACTCTACACCGTGTTGGCATATATCTACCGGAGCCAGTTTTTGGTCATGGACAACTGTACGTTGCATTTTCTAGAGTTAAAATGAGATCCAACGTCAAGGTGCAAGTTCTTAATACCCCTTTACAAAGACACTTGTTTACAGATAGTCCAAAGGTTTTCACAAGAAATGTGTACAAAAATATTTTAGGTTTATTATATTTCATGATAATGTATATATTGTACTGGGAAAATGCTGTATATTTATTGCATTATTAGTCTGTTACATAGATATTTAATATATACACAGATACATAATAAAAAAAAACAAAATGGCACAACTGTTATTTGTCGGGTGCAAAGCCCCCCTACCACAAAACTGGCATCATAGAACCATGAAAAATAGAGGCAGCACTTCCTTCAGTTTCAGTTATGTGGGCATTATTCCCAGGCACCGCGATGTTTGACCCATAGGTCTTTTTCATGCAGTGCCACAATACAGCTGGGGTGCACATATTTATAGCACCCATACAAGGAGCTTATTAATTAAGCAATTTGTGATTACAGTGAATAAAATACATATACAAACACATATATATTCATTTACTCGTGTTCTAAAAGTAATAAAAGTGCATATACATAGCAAGATTATAGTTTCAATAGTGCTTACATATCCTAATACATCCATAAGGACTTAATTAGTAAATTGTGTACATGTGAATAAAATAATAATAATAAGTTAATCACTTACTACACCAGACTCATAGCTTAAACAGGAAACCGCCGTACTCTCAGCGTGTAGTTTCCTCTATTACACGTGCCCAACATCTCATTTCCTCTATCCTGATGTCGTGTGACTACATAATTCCCACGCAGATGCGCGCTGGGACTCTGTGTGTAGTTTTTATTCACAAGCTTATCTGGAGGACTTTTTACAGTCAAGTGCGCTGACTTTCAGGAGCACAAATGGATCAAACACCACGATACCATTATAGGATAGGGGATTTAACCATCCTGTTAAAGTGACAGCTCCTTTATATCGTAAAAGCAACATAAATATTAAAGATTAATAAAAATTCTTAAAACCAATATGTCTTTAGCCATATATAGTTTATTATAATAGAGGACCTCATCACCGTCCAGAGGACTATATACTGTTAAGTGCTCTGAATTATCATAAGCACAAATGACACAATCATTACATAGTGTTATTCATCATGCAGTGTTGGTCATCCTGTTTAGGTGATAGTATCACCTATATAAAGAGGCAACTTTTCCTAGGGAGTGCAAAATTATGCACTATTATCAAGAATGCATTTTATTAATATCAAAAACTTGTTATATAGTGACATCAATCAGAAAAAAATAGTTACAACAATCAGAGGAAATTAAGGAAAAAATACAATTATGGGCAAAATAAAGCTATGTGAAAATACTTTCTGGTGCAGTATTGTCTCAATCCTGATGTTCCTACAAATAAGACAAAGACACAAACAATTAAAATACAGTTTTATTTCAACACATATTTTTCAGGCCTTAAAAGCAGGGATAAATTCCGCATTTCAACAGGAAGAATATAATCATTATAAAAGACCACTAATTTTGTAATCAACATTCAGGCCATTAGGCTTTAATGTATTCAACTTATGAATCCATTCACTTCCCGTTTTTTCAGAAGTTTTATACGATCCCCTCCTCTCCTCTGTACTGGTATTGAATCAATTATTTGAATTCTTAGATCCCTCTGAGTGCCCCTTCTCCCTGTAATGCTTAGGGACTGGTAAGTCCATTCTCTTTTTCTTAATACTATATCGATGTTGTGCTATGCCCGTTTTAAAATCAAGCGTTGTTTTGCCCACATACCACAATTGACACGGATACTCTAAGTCTAAGAGAGAGACCACAAATTCCGATGTACATGTAAAAAAATTCTTTATTTGGAATCTCACACCGGATGTACAAATGATGACCCTTTTATCATCAAATTGCAATTAATACAGGCAAGACCCGGATAACAACCCTTACGTTTCGAACCTGTGAAATATTTTTGTCCATCCTTTTTAAAACTGCCAATGTATGAATTACCGTATTTTTCGCTTTTTAAGACGCACTTTTGTTCCCTCAAACTGGGGGGGAGAATGGGGGTGCGTCTTAAAAAGCGAATCTAAAAAAAAAAAAATATTACCGGTGGAGGGGTTGTGAGGGGTGCGGCGGCTTAGCGGCAGCTTCTGGTGGGTGTGGGGGCACAGCTGCAGGACCGGAGCAACGGAGATCTACCGGCTGCAGCGTTTGGTGGGCGCCGCCATGTTTTTTGTGCAGTCACTGTGCAGCAGCTGGCCGGTAGAGGTAGAAACCTCAGTTGGCCGCCTGTCTCCACTATGGCGGCGGCCATTTTGTTGAAGCCTCTACTGTTACTGAATGCAGCAGGCCACAAAAAACATGGCAGCTCCCACTGCTCGCTCCGGTCCTGCAGCAACAAGGTGGGAGACACCAGGAAGACGTGCCAGTTGTGCAGGGGATGTGTGCCCTGCTCCAGGGGATGTGTGCCCTGCTCCAGGGGATGTGTGCCCTGCTCCAGGGGATGTGTGCCCTGCTCCAGGGGATGTGTGCCCTGCTCCAGGGGATGTGTGCCCTGCTCCAGGGGATGTGTGCCCTGCTCCAGGGGATGTGTGCCCTGCTCCAGGGGATGTGTGCCCTGCTCCAGGGGATGTGTGCCCTGCTCCAGGGGGCTATATCCAATATAAGGGGGCCATTTATAGGATGAGGGACCATGTACCAGGATGAGGGGGGCTATGAGGGACATATACCCGATATGATTTGTAAGACGGACACTGGCATTGTAAGATGGACCCCATTTAACATTAAAAATTATTTTTTTCTCTTTTCCTTCACCAAATTTGGGGGTGCGTCTTATAATCAGGTGCGTCTTATAAAGCGAAAAATACGGTAATTAATTTATCGCCTAAATTTTGACAACACCGATAAGAAAACAATGGGGGTTCTTTAAATTCCTTAAACCCTGGAAGGCATTTTCCTAACATCCCCAATGTTTTTACCCAAAATAAAAACATTGGGGGATGTTAGAAAAAGGCCTTCCAGGGTTTAAGGAATTTAAAGAACCCCCATTGTATTCTTATCGGTGTTGTCAAAATTTAGGCGATAAATTAATTAATTCAGACATTGGCAGTTTTAAAAAGTATGGACAAAAATATTTCAAAGGTTCGATGCGTAAGGGTTGTTATCCTTGTCTTGCCTGTATTAATTGCAATTTGATGATAAAAGGGACATCATTTGTACATCCGAGAACCGGTGTGAGATTCCAAGTAAGGAATTTTTTTTACATGTACATCGAAATTTGTGGTCTATCTCTCACAAAGCTTTATTTTGCCCATAATTGTATTTTTTCCTTAATTTCCTCTGATTGTTGTGACTATTTCTGATTGATGTGACTATATAACAACTTTTTGATGTTAATAAAAAGCATTCTTGATAATAGTGCATAATTTTGTATTATTGACTCCCTAGGAAAAGTTGCCCCTTTATATAGGTGGTACTGTCACCTAAACAGGATGACCAACACTGCTGATGAATAACACTATGTAATGTAAATGATTGTAAAACATTTACATTATAAATGTAATGATTGTCATTTGTGCTTTGATAATTCAGAGCACTTAACTGTATATAGTCCTCTGGACGGTGATGAGGTCCCCTAATGTAATAAACTATATATGGCTGAAGATGTATTGGTTTTAAGACTTTTTATTCATCTTTAATTTTCTGGTCATCATAATGGGAGACCCAGACAATGGGGTTTAGGGCACTGCCCTCCGGAGGTCACACTAGGTACTACAAGTTTGTAGACACCGCCTCCTCCGCTTATAAACCCCTACCGCAGGGAACATCCTCAGTTTTAAACTTAGTGTGCTCGGAGGATCACGCTTTGCTTGCACTTCACTGCATTCTCACTACTTACGTGATGGCGTCTGAAGACAAGGTAATACGGTCCTATCGGGACCGGTGACAGCCTCCCCGCTCACCCTTAGTGGCACACGCTGGTGGAGGTACCGGAGGGCCTAGAGCCTGGACACTTCGTGTTCTCCCGGTACGCTGTTACGCTCCTCTCCATCCCTCTCTGGGGGGCTCTGGAGAGTGGGAGATGGGAGCCTTGCACAGCTCCGCTCCGTCCGAGGCCTCCCTAAATGGTGCTTACAGACCGGACTGGAGCCAGCCCAGTCCGAGGCCTCCCTATATGGTGCTTACACTCCGGACTGGTGCTGAGCGGCCCAGTCTGAGGCCTCCCTAAATGGTGCTTACAGACCAGACTGGTGCTGCACCCCCGTCCGAGGCCTCCCTAAATGGTGCTTACAGACCGGACCGGCACTGAGGCACTCTGTGTCTCCTGCGTGCCTGGGGGTAGTGTCTGGCACTTTATGTGTTTCAGGACACTCAGACCGCGCGTTACCCTCGGGTCCGCGGTTCTGCGGGTGTACCCTGTGCTGGGGTCACCCTGGCTGACCGCCCTGTGTGTCACAGGGGCTGAGGCCGTAGGCTGCGGATGTTTGTCCCCTCATGCTGTGGATGGTGTACATGCAGTCTGTGTATAATGTTTTTACACTCTTTCCCGCGCTGCGGGCTCCGGCTCCCTCATGCTGTGGATGCTTGGAGGATGGGAAGCAGCCCGTGCGGTGACGTCATCGCTGGGCGTGTGTGTGTGTTTCCCGCGTCTCTTCGGCGCCGCCCACAGTTTCACTGTCGGCGGCCATCTTTACCCTCACTTCCCGGTTGGGATTCTTATGCAGCGTGCGTCTGCACTCCAGAGGGGAGACCGGAAACCGTCGCGGAGGTCACACACACACCGCTTCCTCATACCGCTTTACTGCGGTCGGTAAGCCACCGGGATTCCCGGTTTTGTTGTCAATTTGGCTTATTTTCCCCTACTGTGGCGATGTCCTCAGCTGGGAAGTGTGCTGCTAAGGCGGCAGTAACCACCATTACCTGTGCTACATGCAATGGTACACTGGTGGAGGGGTCCTGCAATAACTGCGGACGCCCAGAGGCCCGGGCTGGCACTGTTGAGTCAGCAGCTCCGGTGCTATACCCTGAGGTTCAGGTGATCTCAGGGCCATGGGAGACTCAGAATAAGATCAATGAATCTCTGCTGTCTCAGCTGTCCTCCATGTCGCAATCCCTGGAGGCACTTAATAGGAGACTGGATAGCCCAGCTACTCCATCCAGTTACCCCCGGGTGTCCCCCTCTTCTGCTGCGAGACCCCTTAAGCGGACTCGTCGTGAGGATTCACCCGAGCTCCATACTCTCTCTGAGGAGGAGCGTTCCTCTGATGGTGAGGAAGATGATGGGGGTTCAAATTTCGGGTCTGTGTCTGTATCTGAACCACCAGACGGGGTGGAGGATCTGGTGTCCTCTATCAACGAGACTTTACGTCTCGTGACACCCCCTGAGGAGGTGACGGTGCACCCGAAGGAGGTCTATCAATGGCTGCGGCCGGAGGCTAGACCAAGTGGCTCCTTCATGGACCACACTAATTTTGGAAGGGTGGTTAGAGCTCCCAGGTTGCATCCTGGGCGGCGTTATGTCCGTAAAACCAAGGACAATCGCTTCCCCTTCCCCCAGGAGGTGCTTCAGGAGTGGTCGCAGTCCCCGAAGGTGGACGCTTCCATGACCAGGATTGCTGCACGCTCCCTTTTCTCTGCCTCTGATAGCTCCTCACTGAAGGATGCTACTGATAGACAGGTCGAGCAGCTCGCCAAGTCTTCCTATGAGGCTGTGGGGTCTTCATTTGCCCCTAATTTTGCCACGGTCTGGACCTTACAAGCGATTACTACCTGCTTGGATGGTATCTCTGACATGGCAAGATCCAGTCCAGAGGTCCTAGCACTTACCGAAAGGGCAAGGGCCTATGCGGACTACGCCAGGACGGCGACTCTGGAAACTGCCACTCGCTCAGCTGTGGCTTCGGCCAATGCTATAGCGATCCGCAGGTTGTTGTGGCTGCGTCTTTGGGACTCAGATGCCACATCCAAGAAGATTTTGCAGAATCTTCCGTTTGCTGGTGACAGGCTTTTTGGCACCGAACTGGACAAGCTAATTAAGGATTCTGCTGAGTCTAAGATACCGCAGAATAAGCCTAAGCCACGGTATACCGTTAAAAGGAACCCAAAACAGTGGTCCTTTCGTTCCAGCTCGCAGTCATCAGCACCGTCCGCTCGCACGGACCGAGGGGGAAAGCCCGCTTCCCAGTGGCGCTCTAAGAGTCGTCCAAAGAAGCCGGCGGGGGCGGCAGCTGCCAACCCCAAACCCGCCTCTACATGACTCGCTCTTTCATCCTGCCTCCCCACAGGTGGGGGGTCGCTTGTCTCTCTTTCAGGACAAGTGGCTGCTTCACGTTCAAGATCAGTGGGTTCGAGACGTGATCTCGCGAGGGTACAGGATAGAGCTGACGTCAAAACCGATATCCCGATTCCATCGGTCGGTCCCGTCACCAGAAAAAGCTCAGGCTTTTTACCAGGTGTTGGAGGGTCTCCGCAGAGACGGAGTGGTGGTCCCGGTACCTTCCGGAGAGAGGTTCAGGGGTTTTTACTCCAACCTCTTTATCGTCCCGAAGAAGGACGGATCCTTCCGCCCAGTACTGGACCTGAAGTTGTTCAACCATCACGTGTTGGTTCGGAAGTTCCGTATGGAATCACTGCGCTCCGTGATCGCAGCTGTGTCACAGGGGGACTTCCTAGCGTCCATAGATATCAGAGACGCTTACCTTCACGTACCCATTGCACCGGCTCATCAGCGCTGGTTGCGATTCGCAGTGGGGGAAGAACACTTCCAATTTGTGGCACTGCCATTCGGGCTAGCCTCGGCACCGCGGGTGTTCACAAAAGTGATGGCTTCCATGATGGCTCTCCTGCACAAGCAGGGACATGCCGTCATTCCCTATTTAGACGACCTGCTGGTCAGGGCGCCATCAGAACACCTCTGTCAAGAGAGCCTGGATGTGACCATGCGGTCTCTGGAACAGTTCGGTTGGCTCCTCAATATTCAGAAGTCAACGCTAGTTCCGACCCAGTCTTTGACATATCTGGGCATGGACTTCAACACAGCCTCAGCCCTGGTGTCTCTGCCACGAGTCAAACAGATGGCGATCCAATCAGGAGTACAAGCAGTCCTCCTGTCACCACACTCATCCCTACGGGTATTGATGAGACTGGTGGGACGCATGGTAGCGGCGATAGAGGCGGTGCCGTTCGCACAGTTTCGCCTCCGTCCTCTCCAGCTGGAGATTCTTCACAGATGGGACAAGAGGACGATCTCGCTGAATCGGCTGGTGACACTGTCACAACCGACCAGGGACTCCCTACAGTGGTGGCTCCAGCCACGTCACCTGTCACGAGGCCGGTCCTTCCTAAAACCGTCATGGTTAGTGGTGACCACAGACGCCAGTCTGAAGGGCTGGGGTGCGGTGTTCTTGCACCACAGGGCTCAAGGCCTCTGGACTCAGTCGGAGTCGGCATTGCAGATCAACGTGCTGGAGATCAAGGCGGTCTATCTGGCGCTCCTGGCGTTTCAGAAATTCCTGTCAGGACACCCCATTCGGGTGCAGTCCGACAATGCGACGGCCGTCGCCTACATAAATCATCAGGGAGGGACCAGAAGTGCTCAGGCCCTCGCCGAAGTCCACCGCATTCTAGCCTGGGTGGAGGAAAACGGCTGCCTGATCTCCGCAGTTCACATCCCAGGGGTCGAGAACTGGGAGGCCGACTACCTGAGCCGACAGGGCATGGACGCCGGAGAGTGGTCTCTTCATCCAGACGTCTTCCGGCACATCTGCGGCAGATGGGGCACTCCGGACGTGGATCTGATGGCCTCACGGCTGAATCATCAGGTGCCCCAATACATGGCAAGATCGTGGGATCCTCAGTCTCTGGGGGCGGATGCCCTGATCCTGAGTTGGTCCAGCTTCCAGCTGCCATATGTGTTCCCGCCTCTGGCTCTGATTCCCAGGGTCCTGTGGAAAATCAGGATGGAATGCAGAGTAGCCATTCTAGTGGCTCCAGATTGGCCCAGGAGGTCCTGGTACCCGGACCTGTGGCAACTGTCAGGCGGACACCGGTGGGCTCTTCCAGAACGCGCAGATCTACTCGCGCAAGGCCCATTCTTCCACCTCAATTCCAGGGCCCTCAGATTGACTGCATGGCTCTTGAGGCCTGGCTGCTGACGTCCAGAGGATTCTCTCCTACAGTGGTTGCCACTATGAACAGGGCTAGGAAACCTGTCTCCAGGAAGATATACCACAGAACGTGGAAAATCTTTTTCTCCTGGTGTGCCTCTGGTGGACGCTCACCGTGGCCATTGTCCATCCCGACATTGTTGGCTTTCCTACAGTCGGGGTTGGAGTTGGGATTATCCCTTGGCTCTCTAAAAGGTCAAGTATCAGCACTTTCAGTGCTGTTTGACAAGCGCTTGGCGCTCCTGCCGAAGGTCCGCCAATTTCTGCAGGGGGTAGCTCGGGTGGTTCCGCCTTACAGGCGACCTCTGGACCCTTGGGACCTCAACATGGTCCTGGCGGCTCTGCAGAAACCGCCGTTTGAGCCACTGAGAGACATCTCTCTCTCTCGTCTGTCCCAGAAAGTGGTCTTTCTGGTGGCAATTACGTCCCTGAGAAGGGTCTCAGAATTGGCTGCACTTTCGTGCAAGTCACCCTTTCTGGTGGTTCACCAAGACAAGGTGGTGTTGCGCCCACGGCCAGAATTCTTGCCGAAGGTGGTTTCAACGTTTCACCTAAACCAGGAGATTGTTCTCCCATCATTTTGCCCCGCTCCCGTTCATCAGGTTGAGCGCGACCTCCATACTCTGGATCTCGTGAGGGCTGTACGCATTTATGTGTCCAGGACCGCCTCCTTTAGGAGTTCGGATTCCTTATTTGTCCTCACGATGGGTCGCTGTAAGGGGTCCGCGGCTTCGAAGTCGACCTTGGCCAGATGGATCAAGGCTCCCATTCAGGAGGCTTACCGGTCTTCTGGTTTGCCTCTCCCGGTGGGTTTGAAGGCACACTCTACTAGAGCTGTAGGTGCCTCCTGGGCCTTGCGACATAGAGCGTCTGCTCTACAGGTGTGTCAGGCGGCCACTTGGTCCAGCCTGCACACTTTTTCTAAGCACTATATGGTGCATGCCCATGCCTCTGCGGATGCGAGTTTGGGCAGGCGGGTTCTCCAGGCGGCGGTTGCCCACCTTTAAAGGGAACCATGTGTTTTCCGTCTTGTTGAGGAACTCTTCCCGCCCTGGGGTATTGCTTTAGGACATCCCCATTGTCTGGGTCTCCCATTATGATGACCAGAAAAAAGAGAATTTTGTTTACGTACCGTAAATTCTTTTTTCTTTAATCATCAATGGGAGACCCAGCACCCACCCAGTTGTTCCTTTGCATGTTTTGCATTTGCTCTGTTCTCTGTTGAGACAGTGTTTGCCGGGTTGTTGAACCGTTTTGTGTACGGCATTCTTCCCGATGTTTCGGGTGTGGTTTATTTCCTCCTCGCAGCTTGTAGACCAAACTGAGGATTTTCCCTGCGGTAGGGGTTTATAAGCGGAGGAGGCGGTGTCTACAAACTTGTAGTACCTAGTGTGACCTCCGGAGGGCAGTGCCCTAAACCCCATTGTCTGGGTCTCCCATTGATGATTAAAGAAAAAAGAATTTACGGTACGTAAACAAAATTCTCTTTATTTATGTTGCTTTTACGATATAAAGGAGCTGTCACTTTAACAGGATGGTCAAATCCCCTATCCTAGAATGGTATTGTGGTGTTTGATCCATTTGTGCTGCTGAAAGTCAGCGCACTTGACTGTGAAAAGTCCTCCAGATGGTGACAATAGCTTTTAATCATATTAAGTAATATATTAATTGGCCATTTAATTTCATAATAATATGACTGAAGGCAACATGGAGAGTGATTATATTAAACAAAAGTACGCCCTATGTTAAATAAAAGTACACCCTATATAAAACTTGGGTGTAAGTGGCTTCACTAAATTACGTATATGAGTGTCAATATGGCGCCCAAGAATCCCGCGGTTATACTGCGCATGCGCGGGATTAGAGAATAGTCATATGATTAAGAAGGGGAAGTGAATAAAAACTACATGCTGAGAGTCCCGGCGCGCATCTGCGCATGCACGGGAGTTATGTCGTCACACGACATCAGGATAGAGGAAATGAGATGTTGGGCATGTGTAATAGAGCAAACTACACGCTGAGAGTACGGCGGTTTCCTGTTTAAGCTATGAGTCTGGTGTAGTAAGTGATTAACTTATTATTATTATTTTATTTTATTCACATGTACGCAATTTACGAAGTCCTTATGGATGTGTTATGATATGTAAGCACTATGGAAACTATAGTCTTCCTATGTATATGCAATTTATTACTTTTATAACACGAGTAGATGAATATATATGATGTTTGTATATGTATTTTATTCACTGTAACACAAATTGTTTAATTAATGAGCCCCTTGTATGGGTGCTATAAATATGTGCACCCCAGTTGTATTGTGACACTGCCTGAAAAAGACCTACAGGTCGAAACGTCGCGGTCCCTGGGAATAAAGCCTACATAACTGAAACTGAAGGAAGTGCTGCCTCTATTTTTCATGGTTCACATAGATACATAGATAAATACATAGATATAAAATGCAAAAAAAAAAGGACAGGTGCACAAATAAATAGATCTAAAATACATACACTACATAGCTAGATATCAGATAGATATGACATAGGTATACTTAAATACATATAAACAGAAGGAGGGGCACCAATGCTGCAGGTTACGCGGCAGGACAATAGTGGAGCGTAGGTGTGAGAGCCGGGGTGCCAGTCATTAAGGCCACATGCAGGTAATTCTTAGAAAGAGAAGACAGCACTCACCGGGACTTTTTCTGTGCTTTATTCATTCGCAATTCACAAGGTGCAGGGAGGGAGCAGAGGCTTGGATGACATCCCAGCCTCTGCTCCCTCCCTGCACCTTGTGAATTGCGAATGAATAAAGCACAGAAAAAGTCCCGGTGAGTGCTGTCTTCTCTTTCTAAGAAATACTTAAATACATAGGTGTGATAAATTTATAGATATTTCATATAGTAACGTGATTACACGTTAAGTATAAGAGGGGAGATGTGTATCATCCAAATTGTTAAATTTGGTGATATTAACCCAGATGTAATGTTCCAGTATCATAGATGCTGAGAAACTTAATTTATCTTTAACAGGGCTCGGTTTTTGTGAACAGCTAAAGAGATGAACGGGACGGCTGTTCACCACATCTCCATCTCAAGGTGTCGTCTATTCACATAGATAAAACATGCATAGATGATAAATAAATATAGCATACATAAACGATAGACACATGGGTAGATAGATAGATATCGTGTATTTACTGCATTATTCTTAAATCTTCATAAATAAATTACATACATATTCTAGAATACCCGATGCATTAGAATCGGGCCACCATCTAGTATTAATATAAACACGCTGTCCGAGTAAAAATTGAACAACACACTGACCAATGTAATTCTGTAAAGCTGTTCAGTTGACAGTTTTCATACGGTTTGTGTCCATATCTCTGTGCAAAAAATGTGGATCTTACACTGAACATTTGATTTTTATGGATTAATAACCGTAAACCTAATCCGACTATGCACATGTTAAAATGTTCATGTAATAAATACCATACGGACATAAAATAGACACTTATTTTAACGAACTCTAAAAAAAAAAAAAAAAAAAGTCAAAATAAAAATAAGTTACATAAAAATAAAATTTTGAAACTTTTTAGAAATTTTAGAATGCATGGTCTGATAATGTACTTATCTATTTGTGCCAAAATAATTGTTAAATCTGCCCAATTTTGCAACCTCAAAAAGATGCGATTCTTGACTCTGTTCACCGTTCATTCACCATTGAAGCCCTCCTGCTGTACTTCCACTGCTTGCGGTCGATAATAAATGGTGCAGTCTCGCTCTGCTTTGCCTCAGGCATGGATACAGTATATTCTAAAGACAGAATACATTTTAAGCTTCTATTTAATATTCTGCTAGGATGATTTTATCTTCTGCCTTTTACAAAATTATTAGAGCTTTTAAAATCATTGTCAGCTGGATTCTAGCAGAGGTCAATTGTCCTGCATTTTTCCATAACAGAGCTTGTAATAACTACGAAGTGCAAAGCTGTTTGTTGCCTTCAGCAGATAATCAGAGATCTAAAATGGCAAATTCTGCTTTGCTGATGCATAAGGCAAACGAAAATCCTCTATACTAATATAGATGGCAGAACATAAAATCAGGCAGGATAATTTACAAGGGAACTCAAAAGCTTAAGGTGACTTCTATCACTAGATTAGCCTGATAATGGCTCATGTGAAGGGCTTGTTAGAAATGAAAAAAAATAGCGAAAAAGATATCTGGGATCACCATAAAAATACAAGTTTTATCAAACATACTTGTAACCTTAGAGTCAAAAAGAATTAAAAACAGTTAACAAATGCCAACCATTAAAAGGTGAAACGTACACTGGCCCATAATAGGGTCTCAGTGAACCACAAGAGAAACAGGCCAAAAGCAGGCATAGATTATAATAAGTTAATGAAAATAATAGCCTAACTGCCAGCACAGTATGTACAACAATAATACATGAGTGGAACCCCTGATCATTGAAAAGGTATATATAGACTGCATATAATATCCTAATTGCGTAGTAAAGTACATGTAATGAATCATGTACAAGCCGCACAAAAAATAAACACTTGAAAGGGAGAAACTAGAATATAATTAGGTTATAATATGGCCTGAAAAATATGGTGGCATAATCAAAAAGGCACAATAAATAGCTGGATTCAAACTTAAAAAGATTAAAAAGAAAAAAAAAAAAAAGCACCATACTAGATTTGAATAATCCCATTAGAAACCTGCATGGCACGCATTACTGTGAGGGAAAAAAATCATGCATATCACTACGTAGTATGTAGTTTCTTTAAGAACAGGGTATGCAATACTCAAACTGGTGTATATATACATAGATAAGAAATTAATCATACCTGAGGTAGCTGGTGGTGGCATGTACGAGTTGTGTCCGCGATACTGGACTCAAACCAACATGGCAACTGGTAGGTTATAGCCCATGCACGTTCCGGAAGTAATGCGTTGACCCGGTATTGCTGATTGCAGTTTAGATTGTGTACTACACTGTAACAGCACTGTATGCAGGCGTTGTAAAGTATGCAATGAAGATGAAACACAGGGACACCACAGCTAAATACACACATGCAAATAGAGATATTACAGTATTCCCTTTAACCCTCAGTTACTTATATAGATTAAAAAAAAAGTATCAGATATGACACCGCAACAAGATATAATGGTGATACATTGCAGAGTGTGTACTACCAAAATCCTAGTATGAATACATAAGATATCATGATTTGATTCGTTAATGAAAAATGTTTCTTTATCGCTTCATTGGGGGACACCTTAGATGTATGCTTCTGCCACTAGGAGGCTGACACTATGCAAAAACTGAGGCTAACTCATCCCCAGCAGTATACATCCACCATCTGGCACAAAAAACACTCACTTTTTAGTTTAGCATCATAGGAGGCAGACATGGGATTCAAAGGAGCCCCATATCTACCATATCAATATTTTTCTTTTTGTTAGTTTTTCGTTCTTCTGACGAAATCATCAGGGAATATGGAGCGGTACACGCCAATCCGTCACTCCAAGGTCTTCCTGTGTCCCCCAATGAAGCGATAAAGAAAAAGGGATTTTGTTACTCTCCGTCAAATCCTTTTCTTGGAGCTTGCATTGGGGGACACAGCACCCTCCCTTTGTATATAGTTGAGCAGGTTACTGACTTGTCAAGTGTGGCTCCTATTGCTTTGCTGAGTGTTTTTTTTTTCGCCAGTTGTTGGGTATATACTGCCGGGGAGGAGTTGCCTTTTCTGTGGTCCATAGTGTCAGCCTCCTAGTGGCAGGAGCATACAACCAAGGTCTTCCTGTGTCCCCCAATGGAAGGTCCAAAAAAGGATTTTACGACTGTTAAGTGGTGGTGCACAAATTTAATAACATGCCGCACGCACCCAACTCATCCAAAGAAATATGTATAATGCGGCAAGTATAAAACAAGACCGCACAGATATATAAACGCCTATAGTAGCACTTGGTGCAAAATCGGAGAGTAGAAAAATAATAATCGGGCACGATTGTGAGTGCTAACAGTGCATACATGTGTAATTAAGATTGTGTTGACAAACAACACTGGTGAAAGGAGATATTTAACACTACAACTGTAAGCATATTTTATATTTCCTATAAATACCACTAGGGGTCTTTTTGACACCTATTCAAAAGTACACAATCTGGAGTTAAAATAACTTTATTGCTTCAATGGGGGGCACAGGAAGACATTACATGAATCAACCCCCCTCGCCCCACACCAGACCTCCAGGGCTATTACGCCCCCTGCGCACTCCAGACGCCGTTACAGCTGCACTACGGTAGGTCCCAGATGCCATTACAGTGTTCTCCGCAGGCCTACCACCCTCCAGTGCCACAGATAGCCCAACATATCTCTGGGGGGAATTCGGCACAGGCAGGCCTCTCGGGGCATGGAAATGTCTCCAGGGACGCAAAGAGCACAGCAGACACATCTTCCCCAGCCTTAACCCTCTCCCTGTCACAAGGTATCAATTCATGCCTGTTGCTAGAGCATCCAGAGCAGCCTCTGTAGTGTACTTTGCTTGCTCCCTGTGCAATTGAAAATCCTACTCGGGTCAGAAATCACCGATTTGTCTTTAGTGTAGCCCTTAGACCATGCAGTCCCCTCAGGAGCCCCCCACTGCCCTCCCCGAGAGTTTGCCCTTCCCTCCAGACTGGGTTTTATCCTAGTCTAAGTCAGTCGCTGAACTGTCTAAGGTTTCCCAGACCCTAGTGGCGTCAGTAGGTAATCTGCCCAATCAGGGCCCCTCTGAAGCCTTGCAGGATCTTTTCTCGGCCACAAAATATGAAAAAAGGCATCGAACGCTGAAAAAGCGTGTTCACTTATCTACCTCCTCCGAGTCACGGTCCCCTTTCCTTCTTAGAGATCTACTTGGCTTAGTCATCACCCATTACTGAGCCGCCACACTGATTCCTCATCTGACTCTGAACCTGATCTGGATGGTGACCAGATCTGAAACATCAGAGATACAGTAGACAGCCCAAACCTCACTGTTAACAAAAGTCTACAAATTCAATCCGAAGAACAGCCACCTTCCCAACGCAAGGTGTTCAAATCCAAAGCAACCCCAAGGGTCTTCTCCAATTTGGAGGACTTTGGTACTCGCCAAAGAATGGCTCCACCTAGAAAAGTAATTTCAACCAAGAAAACACATGACATTGTTATACCCATTTGCACAGGTTATTCACCAAAAATGGACATCTTCACCTGAGGTGGATTCCCCCCAGTATCCCGCCTCTCCTCTAACACAGACCTCCCCATAGCCGATGGCGCATCTCTCAATGATACCCTGGACCAATTTCCCACAACCATCAACTAACAGGCATGCTTAGTGTCGCCTGTCCCCGTACCCCCTTCCGCACCTGGCGCAGACCCCAATTCACCTAGTGCCATGGACTAGTCCGGCTCTCCTCAGCCTCCCTACAAGGACCCCGAGTTGAGATATTCACCAGCCTGCTCTAACCTGCATCTAACAGCATCCCAGAGCAGATAACAGCCAGTGCCTGCATTCACTGCACACAGACAAGATGCACGCAGACCACTGGACTCCTGAACCTACCATATGGCAGCCTGGGTCGAGACACCTCGCAGATGAGACCTTTCTATTATATCGCCCCTCGCAGGGGCTCAATCATAGGCTCTATGGCGGAGTGCTCCAGCTCAGGGTTCTCCCCCATCATCCCCACTCACTCCTTCCTGCAGTCTTTTCCTTCCGTTGTTCCCACTGCCACTGGGTCCCCGCCGTGTTCGCAATCACAACCTGTGCCCTTTCTAATTTAGGTTTTTGCCTTCTCCATGGTCTCTGCTTGGCCCCTTTTCCCCCTGAGTGACATGGCGCCATCGGGAGGGCTGTAACTGCCCCCGATGATGTCGCACGGGTGTGAGTACCGCCCTAACCATGCCCCCTCCAGAGCACGCGCTGTGGGCATGCGCTTTTGCAGCTCCGTCCCCATATTTCCCGCTCCCAGCATCGGAAATAACATCCTCGCATCAGCTGCTACACAGCCTCTCCTCAGTGCCCTGCTACTACTCCAACTGCCTGGAGACACAGGACCATTGGCTGCATAACCTGGGTAAGGCAAACAGTAATTAGTTTTTTTCCAGGCTGCTCAGGCATTCTTTCTTTCTTAGCAGCCCCTGTTATTGCTCCTTACTGCAATCTGCACCCCCTGCAGTCTTTTTCACCTAACACCATGCAACCCTCCAAGGGTCCAAAGAAACCAAAAGCCCATACGGTCTATTACTCCTGCTGTGCCACCTGCCACTCTGAGCTACCACGTAACCACACTCTGTTGCTGCCTCCGCAAGCAGCACAGAGCCCAGGAACTCCGATCTGCAAGAATGGGCATGATTTCTTCCCAATCTATGGAAAAACTGTCTCAAAACCTGGTACAAGCTATTCAGTACCGTTCCCCTCACGGCACAGGTCCTCCCGGACGGGGTGCAGGCAGACTATCTCTCCATGGAGGGTCCTTCTGATTCTGGCAGGACGCGTACCACGTCTGCGGTTGTGGTCAGAATACTGTCCCACAGAAACGTGTCCCCCATTTTCCTTGCACCTCATTGGGGGGGACAGGACCATGGGTTATGCTGCTTACCCCTAGGAGGTGATACTAAGCAAAAAGTGAAAGCAGACTAGCTCCTCTGCAGCATACACCCCCTGGCTGGGCCAGGCTACCTCAGGTTTAGCTTAGTGTCCATAGGAGGCACATCTCTGTAACCTTTTTTTCTATCTGGATTTTCTCCCTTTTTTATCTGGAATTCTTTTACTACCTTCAAAATCTGAGATGGGCGACGGCACACTCGGTCCCTCGGATACCGCTTTTCCACAACTACCAACAGGCGCAAGCTGTGAGTGTCGACTCCTTGTACCCCTTCCTGCGACGTGGGATCTAGAGGACTGCGCCACCTCCTTTTTTCCAGAATGGACTATTTTTAAGGGCGATGTTTTTTTTCCCTTCTGGGCACCAATCTCCCACCCCACCAATGGATGGGCACGCGGAGTGTCGCCTCCCCATACCCCCTTCCGCATCGGTGCAGACCCCACATTGCCTGAATATGGCTGGCCATTCCTTCCCAGGCTCTCTCAGGTCTCCGGAGTCGCAGGCATACAGACAGGATGATGGATCCCTGCACTTAATCACCGACTCCAGATCAGTCTACTCCCCAGACCTGCATAAGGACCCTGGGTTGAGTCTCCGGGATCTGGGCTCTGACTGGACAGCAAGGCTGCTACCTGACTACTATCAGGTGAGATCTCCCCTGTCCACCGGCTCCCTCCCCAACACCTGGGGACGCAGCGGCAACCCATCGGAGGGCTCCACAGCAATACTGGCCATCACCCTGTCAGTCTCTCCTCACCAGGCAGGAGCGCCGCGGTCATGCCTTGGCTGCCATCACAAAATTTAAGCCCTGGCTTGCGGCCTACCATATTCCCTGCCCCCGGGCCGCTCTTTACAGTGACGCGACGTCACCGTTAGAGCGGTAAACACATTCCCCGGTGAAGTCGCCTGGTAATTCCGCCCATCCTCGCGACGTCACAAGCGAGCGTCACGCCTGATGTCACGCGGGCGCGATCCCGGCTGCGCCCACCAGTATGTGCATGTCATTGCAAGGCGGGCCCTCGCCTTCCAGTTCCGCCTTTCCTCTTCCACATACAGTGCGGGAACCTGGCACAATTACACTGGCACATGTGGAAACTGCCCAGGGAAAACAGGAACTGCAGCCCAGGTCCACACCTACCATCGGTAAGACCACATCCACTGAGGCAGGCTGACACATCAAGCGCTCTCCCCTCCACTGCACTTAACTGTGCATGGTAACTCCACAGCATCTCCTCACTGCTCCCCTGCTGCATATTAGCCACTCTAATATATCCTTTTTGTTTCTCGGCATGCAACCCTCAAAGGCTTCAAAGAAGCCCAAACCCCACATGATCTATTATGCTTCCTGCATAACCTACTGCTCGGACCTCCCTCACTGCCATGCTTCTCCCCACTGTCAGGCTTGTACCCCCTCAGACAGTCATGAGCTCTCCGCCGGCACCATAACATCAAGTGACCCGAGCCCACCTGACTGGGCACTATTCCTCCACCAGTTGATGAGAGCTTCCCAAAACCTGGTACAGGCTGTGCAGTACCGTCCCCTGACCAGCGCAGACGGTCAGGACAGGACACATGCAGATCACCCCTTACCTGAGGGTACATCAGATATGGGCAGATCATGCTCCACTGCCATCGTGGTGACGAGTAAGTGACCAAACAGGAACACTTCACCTGTGTCTTTTCGCGGGTGTCAAACTTCTTCCACAGACCCAGGGTCCGACCTTTAACTATAACAACGCCCAGCAAGGCGAATCCGGCTTAGACCAGGATGACCCCTTTGACACTGACATCTCTGATGACCAGTCCATAGTGGACAATCTAGTCGCCGCAGTTAACCACACACTAAACGTTGATGTCCCGCCCACCCTCCGGACCATGCAGTGTCCCTTCAAACGGGCCAAACGACCACAAAAGGTCTTTGCGGATCACCCTGAATTCCAGGCCATCCTCACCAAACAAAGCGAGAAATCTGACAGGTGCTTTACAGGCCGCAAGCTCATCAAGGTCAGATGCCCGTTTACCTCCCCTGTCCCTAAAAATTGGGTGGATTCTCCCACAGTAGATCCCCCAGTTTCCCACTTTGCTGCAAAAACGCTACTTTCACTGTTGGACGGCTCTTCCATCAAAGACCCAACCGACAGACAAGTAGAACAACTTGCTCGTTCCACTTTCGAAGCTGCGAGTTCCTCTCGGTTCCCCTCCGCTTCGGTATGGGTGATCAAGGCTCTCATAATAGGGGCCGAAAACTTACACAAATCTCTACAAGATATCGAGCTCCCACCACAACTGGCAGACCTCACCACCCAAATTATCACAGCAAGAAAATATCTTATGCAGGATTCCCTGGATTTCGCCACCTGCGCAGCCTTCACTGCCTCAAATGCAATTGCCATTCGCAGAGCCTTTTGGCTCAGACTCTGGCGCGCCGACTCCACATGAAAAAAGTCCCTAACTGGGCTCCCTTATCTCACCGGCTGCCTTTTCGGTGAACAACTGGACAAACTCATATCTAACACCACGGTAAGAGCACTTCTCTTCCCCAACATAAGCCCAGGCGTCCATTCGTCAGATGCCACAACTTTTTCATTTAGCTCCTTTCGGAACTCCTTCGGATGGACGGCTTCTAGACCCCCCACCTTCCACACGTCCTCAACGTAGGGAAAGGACAACTAAACCATCCTATAAAACAGCCCCTACCTGGCAGTCCAGGCCTAGACAGTCTAGGCCCAAGAAGTCCCGACCCGTCGGTTCTCCTCATCGTGACTCCCAGTTGCCCCCGGCAGACACCCCCCATCAGCGGCGGTTGCCTACGCTTCTTCAGTCACGCCTGGCTTGCTACCACAAACGACAGATGGGTACAAGATCTTGTGTCTTCTGGTTATCACACAGAGTTCACATACCTACCGCCACACCATTATTTCCCATCCAACCCTCCAAAATCTCAGAGAAAATCATGCCTTCTTACATGCGATCTTTGCTCCAGCGACAGGGCGGCATCTTTCCAGTGCTTGATCTCTCGGCTTCCTCCTGTCGGGATTGCACTCCAGCTTAGCCTTGAGCTCTTTGAAGGGGCAGGTCTCTGCCCTTTCAATACTCTACCAACGTCGACTTACAAGCCGTCCTCGTCAGAACCTTCCTTCAAGGAGTATCCCTGTTGGCGCCTCCTTACTGAAGGCCACTGGATTCTTGGGACCTTAACTCTGTTCTTGATGGTCTTCAAAGACCACCATTCGAGCCTCTCAGGGAGGTCTCTCTCACCCTCCTATCCTGGAAAGTCGTGTTCCTGGTGGCAATAACATCCATCCGACATGTCTCGGAATTGGCAGCTCTTTCCTGTCGGGAGCCCTTCCTCTCCCTTCAAGAAAGACAAGGTGGTTCTGTGTAGTTCCCACATTCCTCCCAAAGGTGACCTCTCCTTTTCACCTCAACGAGGACATCGTTTTGCCATCTTTCTATCTAGCATCGGTGCATCGGGTGGAAAAGGCCCTACATCCTTTAGACCTGGTGCGCACACTCAGATATTACATTTCCAGGACAGCTCCCTGCCGGAAGACTGATGCTCTCTCTATTCATTCTTCCCAAAGGTCTCAAAAAAGGATTGGCAGCCTCAAAAGGATTGAAGCTCTGCCATCCAAGAAGCTTATTGACTGCGGAATGTTCCTGCCCCTAGTGGCCTTCGGGCTCTTTCTACTCGTGCCATGGGAGCATCCTGGGCCATTCGGCACCAGGCCTCAGCTCAACAGGTATACAAGGCTGCTACCTGGTCGAGCTTGCCAAAGGTGTGTAAGCATTACAATGTCCATACCTAGGCCCTTGTGGATGCAAGTCTTGATAGAAGGATCCTTCAAGCGGCGGTGGCACACCTGACAACGTAGGTGTCTCGGGAAGTATACGGTCGTCCATCACTCCTTGGGTTGTGGTTCTAGTTTGTTCTTTTCCCACCTAGGGACTGCTTTGGGACTTCCCATGGTCCTTTGTCCCCCAATGAGGCGCAAGAGAGAAACTGATTTTTGTGTACTCACCGTAAAATCGTTTTCTCTGAGCCATTATTGGGGGACATAGCACCGATTCGGGCATTGTTTTTTGCTTACTTTAACCTTTAAGTTGTTTGCATGTTGACTTGTGTTATTTTACACTGTTCTTGTCTCGTTCTCCTACTGCTTGTTTACTAAAACTGAGGTAGCCTGGCCCAGCCAGGGGGGTGTATGCTACAGAGCAGGAGCTAGTCTGCTTTCACTTTTTGCTTAGTGTCGCCTCCTAGGGATAAGCAGCATGGACCCATGGTCCTGTCTACCCCCAATAATGTCTCAAAGAAAACGATTTAACGGTGAGTACACAAAAATCCATTTTTCTTCTCATGGTTCTCATGGATCCCCATCTCGGGATCAGTGGCCATACTCTATTGTATCTGATGAACCAGAGGATGGGGAATGTTACCTAGACTAGGATGATTATCTGGATATAGATTCCTCTGACGATCAAGCGGCTATTGATTCGCTTATGGCAGCGGTCAACCATACTAAACGTGGACGGTATCCCGTCCACAACACCAGACCATGCAGTCTCTTTTAAACTAGCAAAGAGGCTGCAAAAAGTCTTTGCGGACCATACAGAGTTTCAAGCAAGTTTAACAAAACAGCGAGAGAAACCTGAGAGGCGCTTCGGTAACCGCAAGGCCATATAATCACGGTACTCTTTCGCCTTGGCACTCCCCAAGGGTTGGGCAGATTCACCATCTGTTGATCCTATCTCCCGTCTTGCTGTAAAAACATTACTACTACTACTACAAACAAATACTATTACTATAACATTGCCCTGTAGAATGTAAGCCTGCAAGGGCAGGGTCCTCTTCCCTCTGTACCAGTCTGTTGTTATTTTGTTTACTGTAAACCATATCTATAATTTTGTATGTAACCCCCTTCTCATGTACAGCACCATGGAATTAATGGTGCTATATAAATAAATAATAATACTATGTTTACTAGACGGATCCTCTATTAAAGATCCGACTGACAAACAAGTGGATCAGCTTGCACGGTCTGCCTTCGAAGCGGCTGAATCCTCCCTCTTGCAATCTTTTGCTTCTGTATGGGTTGCAAAGGCGATCAAGGCCTGGGCCAAAACCCTAAACAATTCCTTACAGGGGTCGCAACTTTCTCATGATTTCACAGACATAACCACTCAGATCACCGCTGCCGCGGATTATTTGATCCAGGCTTCCTTAGGATACTGTTACACACACAGATAATTGTGCAGAGATTGTTCGCAGATCTCTGGTTGCAGTGAAATCATGGACACATTGTTACATTTGTGCACGGCCACAAAATGGAACAATGTGTCCATGATTTCACTGCAACCAGACAATTATTTGTGTGTGTATCTATACCCTAAGACTCCGCCGCCTTCGCAGCCTTTGCTGCCTCTAATACCATCGCCATTCCCAGGGTCCTTTTGCTCAGGCAGTGTCGGGCTGACTCTGCTTCAAAAAAGTCACTGACCGGTCTCCCTTCTCTTCCTGATCGCCTATTTGGCGAGCGTCTAGGTAAACTCATGTCGGACACCACTGGCAGAAAGAGCACCTCTCTTCCCCAACATAAGCCTAGAAGGCCCTTCGTTAGACGACCACAGACCACGTTTTATTCCTTTCGTAACTAGTTTTGAGAGAAGGAAAGCGACACGTAGGTAGAGGGCGATCACCCAGTATAAATAGTAAATCTTTATTGAAAGTGCAGATGTCACACACAACTTGAACAAAATATTAAAAACAAAAAAAGGCTGGCCACATAGCCCACACGTATGAAGGGGTCATCCCAAACGAGGTTCACAGCTAATTACATATACAGGACTGATTCTGATGCTGTTACGTGCTTCAATGTGCACATAAAAATAATAGCCAAAGAACAGATGTCCAGTTACCTACAGCAACAGCAGAAGTAAAAAGCAACCTGTTTGCAACTAAAATGGTGCAATAAATACACATATTCCATAAGGTTATACTTTACTATACAGCTATCAGGTGATTGCCTGATTAACTGAGCAACTCAACACTTGATTAATTATATCAAAAAGGAGAACAACATGTGGAGTCAAACAATTGCTTTAAATACTCATATACATCATTTTATTTGAGACACATATAGACATAAATATGCTGAAAAACAAGGTGCATCGTATATAACACACAGTACATAGTCCATAACAAAAAATGAGGGCGCACAATGATATACAAGGATTGCACATTCATAGGATAAGCAGCATTGGTTCATTAAGGGTTAAATTAGTTTCTAGTAAAGCAGCCATAGTGGTCCAGGTATGGACTGGCAGTTCACAAGGCCTATTGCAGCTTCCCATAAAGTGCAAATGCAAGGTAAATTCATACAAAGTGCACAACAGATCAATTGAATATGGTACTAGTGCAGGATAAGGGTGAAAACCTCCATATCTGACTCCTTACGTATGTTTCGCTTTGCTTCAAACACGCATATGCTTCATCATGAGGAAGCATATGCGTGTTTGAAGCAAAGCGAAACATACAGAGACCTCCTGGCCAAGCCTGCTATGTAACAGGAATACCGTATATACTCGTGTATAAGCCGACCCCCCTACTTTTGCCCCCAAAAGCTGGTAAAAGTTATTGACTCGCGTATAAGCCTAGGGTATGAAATGCAGCAGACCCCCATCCTATTATATAGCCCCCCGTCACTGGTATATAGCACCCCTCAGTAATGGTATACAGGCCCCTTAGCAGTGGTATTATACAGGCCCTCAGCAGTGGTATAATACAGGCCCCTGTGCAGTAGTATACAGGCCCCTGTGCAGTGGTATACAGGCTTGTATCTGGCCCCCAGCAGTGACACACAGCCCCCCCTCCTTATTATGTGTCCCCCAGGCTGTGGCACCTGTTAAAATAACAAACCTTTCATACATCACCTTTCCGGCGCCGCTCCTCCGCTCCCGGCTTCTTCCTGCTTGTGCCTGCTTCTAGTGCTATGGCCGGGCGCAGGAGATGATGTCATCAGCTGCGCCCGGTCACATGACACCGGCACAAGCAGGAAGAAGCCGGGAGCGGAGCCGGAAAGGTGATGTATGAAAGGTTTGTTATTTTAACAGGTGCCGCAGCCTAGGGGTCACATAATAATGAGGGGGGGGCTGTGTACCACCGCTGGGGGCCAGTGTATTGCAATATGTATTGCAATATGCACCGCTCCCCCCGCCGCTGATGGACGGGGGGATGCCGTGCATATTCATTACACTAATGAAGCGGCCCCACGTGACCGCCCGCGTTCATTGCGGCCCCCTTCTGCCCCCTCCAGCACCTGGGTCGCTTGAACATCGTTCATTGATCGCTAGTGAGGTGTCACATGTACAGATATGAACGACGCAGCAACGACTCTGTGACAAGCGAACAATATTAGCAGTCATTTGAATGCCTATGTTCCTCAGTTCTGAATAGGTGAAGTCGTAAACGACATTATCAAGGTGTCACACGCCGATGCTGGAGGTTGAACGGACTGATTTATGGTCTTGTTCATAAACTTGCGATCAACAATCAGCCGACTTATCGTTGGTTGTATCTGTGTCATGCGCAACAACGTCGTTGCACCGCCCCAAAAGCTGTGACGTTTCAAAGATATCGTTCACGATATCGTAGCGTGTAACGGGCCCTTTATGCTCAGTCAATACTCAGATATTCCCAAGCATTAGCCGGAAATTGGGATCCGAGGCCCCATCTGCATCAGAGGTTACCCAAGCGTGACCCAACGCGTTTTGTTGCCAGGTGGGCAACTTCCTCAGGGGGAACAAGTAGTGCTGCAAACTAATGCCTTAAATAGTGTAATGATTAGTGGTATTACCTTTGATAATATTCCACACATGTAAAGCCTGTAAAGTATAAATTGTCCATTTGTGGAGGCGTGCGTCTCAGGCCGGTCTCCATGTGGTGACACACATGTCGTTGTCTGTGTTTAGTATGTAAGCTTCGTAGAATAACACTTTAACCCCCCAGAAGAGAAAAGAAAGCCAAAAGGGAAAAAGAAAGGAAGAAAGAAATGAGATTAAGAAAAAATAGTGTAATGATTAGTGGTGTTACCTGTGAAGGGAATACGCTGGGCGTACAGGTGTGTCCCGTGACTGCCATCCATTCCGGCGGCCGAAAACCGGAAATGAGCAACCAGATGTTGTTATCCGGGTCGAAGCTCTGATGTACATGCGCGGGGGAGTAGTTGACTTCAGGTAGGTGTATAAAGATGGTGGCCACAGCGCATGTGCAGTAGCGCGCTGCACCAATGTCTCCCCATACATCCCTAAGCATCCCTGTATGAACTAAATGTGTACTGTAATCGGTGAGAAAAAGTATTTTATTACTTGCATGTCCCTATGTTAATTAGGATGATGTCTTCATTAGTGCAGATACTGTGGGCGCTTTTTCAGCCTCCATTTTCCCACTCGCTCCGCGTATCGCGCCCCAGTGGGCATGATATCCTAATTTCTAGTACACTGTTTTTCTGTATTACTGTCCTGCGCAGCGTGTGGGTGTATTGGATGTACAAGACTGGCTCCAGATCATGCACATCCATATAAATCCTGCCTAAACTGAATGCACCCACATCAGTTTTTAGCCCCATTAACTTTCTGCGTACAATTGTGTATGGTTCACCTAGGGTCCGGGTGGATGCAGGTGTTCAGATTTTTCTTGGAGACAAAATCTGCATCTTGTTGCGATGTGGTCTCTGTGAAAAAAAAAAAAAGTTAACTCCCGTCTCGAGGGCATGGATTCATTTGGACTTCAGATCCCGGTTGGATCTGGGTTTCCGGTCCCTATTCTATGAACTGCGCATGCGCAGAACCACCCAACGGATTCCTGTCAAATATGGAACTGGATGCTCCTGCAGCTATTTCATGCGCAGCCATTTTCACACACAGCAGATGCATGTGCAGTTAATGTGTAGTTTTGTAATTGTTTTCTATGTTTAAACAAGTTAAAATGTCTCACCTACAAATGTAATCCATGACCATATGTGCAGTGCCTTACTAGAACCAATTGTGGAAATCTATCTAATGCAATCTGAATTAATATCACTAATAGGAGAAACCTGATATTTCTGCTGGGAACTGCAAACCAGAGCCAATGGAGACAGAAGAAAACAAAGAAGTAAAGCCTGAAGTAAAAGAGGAGGATGAGAAGCCCGGTACTCCTGCTGCACAGTCCTCTCCTACCGGACAGTCCAAAAAGAAAAGTGGGTTCCCTGCCCCCCTTCACTCGCCCTTAAAAGAAAAAAGACTAAAAAATAAGATTTTGAGACCGGTGTACCACGAGGACCTTTGTTTATGGCGTAGATCATAATGTATTGATAACAACAAGCGTCTAGGCCATTTTCTTAGAATGGCTGGATATACGTTAATTGGGATAGTATCGAGGGCAATGGTTAGAGAAAGACTGGTTACAAGTATGCAAAGTACCTGCAAAGGCAAATTAAAAGTTAGATTGAGACTGAAGTTCTTTATCCAAATATAATTTTTCCTCATTTCAAATCCCGAGTAAGACTTCAATTTATATATTACATGCTAATTCTATCATAACAAAAACTTTGGAGAGAAGACCGTTTAGAGTTACTGGGAGATACCTAGATACCAGTACATTAAAGGGAGCTTGTCAACAGGTTTTTCCCATATAAAGTGCGGCCACCACCTGTATGTCCTTATATACAGCATTCTGAAGGTAAGTCCCCAAGCCGATCGGTATGCCTTTAAAAAAAGACCTTTTATTATACTTGCGTACGGGGTTGTCTGGTTCAATGAGCATCGATAGTCTTGATCCGGCGCCTCATCTCTTGTTCCTTGTGGGTGACGCATCCTACGTCATCCACACAGTGTCTTCCATTGTGCACGTGCCTGACCTGCCGAGGGCAGAACAAAGTGCTGTAATGTGCATGCACGGGGGACAGTCAAAGAACGCACGTGCCTGTGCACTACAATACTTTGATCTGCCCTCTGCAGGATAGAGAAGTTTGCATGAGCACACTGTATGGATGAAATAGGATGCATCATCCACATGAAGCAAGAAGAGAAGAGGTGCCGATCAAGACCAGCGATGCCCATCACACCGGACTGTAGGTGAGTGTACTAAGGGTCTTTTTTTTTTTTTTTATTACGAGATACAGATCAGCTTGGGGACTTACATGCTGCATTCTAGAATGCTGTATAAAAGGGCTCACTTGTGGTGGCTGCAGTTTATATGGGACAGAAATGGTGATGGGTTCCCTTAAATTGTACGGGGGGACATCTGTGTATATTAGCGATACAGGATGATATCATTACATATACATTAGTGGTACGGGGACATATTTGGACACAATAGGGTATGGGGAGATTCCTTGATACATTAGAGATATGGTGAGATATATGGATACTTTAGTGGTACGGGGAGATACCTGGATACATTAGTGCTACGGGGGATATCTGGATATATTAGAGATACAGGGAGATATCTAGATACATTCGTGCTATGGGAAGATAACGAGACAAATTAGTAGTATGGGGAGATACAGTTGTGCTCAAAAGTTTACATACCCCTGCAGATTGTTTGCTTTCTTGGCCTTTTTTCAGAGAATATGAAAACCACACACTTTTGTGTCAACTTCTGTGCATGTTATCAGGCCAAAATCACCAGTATGTGAACTTGTGATCAAAGTCATTTGGATCTTTTTGGTTGTCATTATGATTTTAAAAAGAGAAAACACAGTAGTTACAATAAATGGCTTCACCCAAGCACTAACCTAGAGTGGAAAAAACGTTTGTGTTATCATGCATATTCTTTGAAAAAAGGCCAAGAAAGCAAAAGATCTGCCGGGGTATGTAAACTTTTGAGAAAAATTTGGACACATACGCGGTACGGAGAGATATCTGGATACTTTAGTGCTATGGAGACATATCTAGACACATTAGTGGTGTGGGGAGATGTCTTAACACATTAGAGCAGGGGTCAGGAACCTTTTTAGCTGAGAGCCATGATCGCCACATATTTTAAATTTTAATTCTGAGAGAGCCGTACAATATGTTTAAAACTAAATACAAATGTGTGTATTTTATGTAAGACCAACCCTTTTAAAGTACAATAAGTCTGAATTCTTTTTTTATAATGTCATGCTGTTGCCAACCAATGATGAATCCCCTTGCAGCCCCCAATATGGTATCCCAATTATCCTCTTGCAGCCCCAATATTGTATCCTCATCATACCATTGCAGCACCCAATATGGAACCGCCATTAACACCTTGCAGCCCCCAATGTGGTACCCCCATCATCCCCATGCAGCCCCCACCATGGTGCTGGTACCTGCAAAAAAAAAAAAACACACCCCGATCGTCCGTGGTCTGTGCTGTAGGGTTTTCCAGGTTATGCTCTGTCCCTGCTGCCTTACCCATACATTTCCAATCAGAAGCCAGGCTGCTGCGGCCCAATCTGAGGCCAGTAGTGGCTGGCCAATCAGATGCCTGCATGTGACTTCATGCGCCACTGATTGGGCCGCAGCTGTTGGTCTCTGATTGGACTGCTACTGCCTGGCTTAACTCGCACAGCAGCAGGGACAGAGGGCGCCACCTGGAACAGCATACGGCAGCAGGATGCAGCTGTGTGGTGCGTAAAATTTGGCTTCGAGCCAGATGCGGCCATCAAAAGAGCCACAACTGGCTCGCGAGCCATAGGTTCCTGACCCCTGCATTAGAGGTATGGGGAGATATCTGGGCACATTAGAGGTAGGTGGAGAAGTCCAAATACACCCACAGACAGAAATGGACATTTAAAAACATGGGAGGGCACAGACTTGGCACTTGATTTATTGAAGAAATTCTGATAACTGTTGCATTTACTTGTAGAGGCATTGAGAAAGGAAATGATCAGATCAATAAACTTTCCCAGATAAAATTTTGAGTTTTTTTCCACTCATTACACAGAATGTTTGTCACAACTAGAAAATTTTATGAAAGTCTGAACTTAAATGCAATATATCAAATATGTTTCCCAAACAGTGGACAGTACAGAAGTAGTGACTCTCTCATTTCACATGTCTATTTCAGGGCTCATGAATGGTCCACAATTTTTGGGCAGACTGCAGTAATCCTGACCCGAATTTGACAACCTCTGTATATGCTTATGAGGTTGAGTTTGGGTCAGGAGAGCAGAAAATGGTCTGAAAGTAGTGCTCCGTATATAAATCGTGAAACTCGAATTTATGAAATCTTCCCAATTCTGAAAGCCTACAGTGCTTCTGATAAAACATGGCTGGGAAAAAAAATATGGTTTGTGTGACCTCTCCAGTTAGTTCATAGACTTTGGAAAAAGCCAGGCTGAGCTCCCCAGTAGAATCTTTCCCCTTCGCAGACTTTTCAAACTTGTTTTGTTCACGAAACACCTCTGAATTTTAATATACAAAATATTTTTCTGTAATTAGTTTGCTAATCTTTTTGTGGCTCCGAAAGCAAGAAACATCTGATTGTCTTCTTTCAATAGACCTCTTCAAAAGTCCATTGTGTATCTGAAAATTAAAATATAACTTTTAGAGGGCTTTTGTCCTCGCCACTCTCAAACACACACACCCACAGTGAGAAACACACCCACAAAATAACAAGAACACAATCACCAGATATCTTTATCACGTTCTGGTGGGGAAACAAGACCATATGGCCCTAACCAAAACAGTCATTTGTGGATCGTACAGAAATAACGGTTAGCTCTGTTGAGTCAAACCCACAGTTGTCAATTTAGACCTGCTAAATGACCATAAAAGGAGCGCATTTTCCCACTATAGACAATGGTCCATTACAAGATAAGTCTAATACCTCCCAGCAAAAACATCTATAATTGGTACAATTATAGACCATTTTGGTTGGGGCTGTATGGTCATTTTGCCCCTCCAGAACGTGATAAAGATATCTGGTTACTATGTTTATTAGTTTGTGCATGTAATGGTTACTTTTTGTGTGTGTGTTTGAGAGTGCAGGTCAACCCCTATTTTAAAGACATTATAAAGTTATCTATTCATATCTAAATGTATTGCGTTAGGAGACGAAGTCCAATGAGCAACATACTGAGCTAATCCTACCCTCAAAACCTAGTGTATGCATTTGTGGTATTCTATAATAAGACTTGTTTATTTAAGGCTATTAAAATACACATTTTCTTCACTTTTTTAATTTTAAACCTGAGACTAGCAAGCCCATGCCTACGCTAGAGCTTTATACCGCCAAGACCAAATCTTCCATTACGCAGCCTGTAGATCCACAGTTATAGAATCCCGTAGCTCAAAATATTGTGTTCATTTACAATATTTATTAGGTGTAATTGTGCATAGTCTGATGCTTTTTTTTTTTTTCTTTCGCCATCTGTGTAAGGAAGTGATATAAGTCTGTAACATTATGTTGTGAATGTCATGAGGTAATACCATTATTGTGCACTCTAGAACACAATGTAGAAAATAGCAGTACAGGAAATACAAGCAGCAACCACACCTTTTGATAAAGGACTTCACAATAGTTAAAATCTTTCTTTCTGATCATCATAATGGGAGACCCAGACAATGGGGTTTAGGGCACTGCCCTCCGGAGGCCACACTAGGTACTACAAGTTTGTAGACACCGCCCCTCCGCTTATAAACCCCTACCGCAGGAATATCCTCAGTTTTTAAACTTAGTGTGCTCGGAGGATCACGCCTTTGCTTGCACTTCACAGCATTCTCACAGCTTACGTGATGGCGTATGAAGACAAGGTAAAAAGGTCCCAGTCGGGACCTGCGACAGCTCCCTGTTCACCTTCGGGGAACACACAGGTGAGGTACCGGAGGGCCTGGAGCCTGGACACTTTGTGTTCCCCCCGGTACGCTGCCGCCTCCTTTCCTATCCTTCCTTGGGGGCTCTGGAGAGTGGGAGATAGGAGCTTTGCACAGCTCCGCTCCGTCCGAGGCCTCCCTAAATGGTGCTTACAGACCGGACTGGAGCCAGCCCAGTCCGAGGCCTCCCTAAATGGTGCTTACAGCCCGGACTGGTGCTGAACCCCCGTCCGAGGCCTCCCTTAATGGTGCTTACAGACCGGACCGGCACTGAGGACCTAGTGTCTCCGTGTGCCTGGGGGTAGTGTCTTGCCCTTATGGTTCTGGCACTCAGACCGCGCGTAACCTCGGGTCCGCGGTTCTGCGGTGTACCCTGTGCTGGGGTCACCCTGGCTGACCGCCCTGTGTGTCACAGGGGCTGGGGCCCTGTGGGCTACAGGTTTTTGTCTGCAGTCCTGGGTATAATATTGTACCATCCCGCGCTGCGGGCTCCGGCACCATATTTAATGATGGCTGCCTGGAGAATGTGGAGCACCCCATGTGCTGACGTCATCCCCTGGGCGTGTGTGTGTGTCTTCCCGCGTGTTTTTGGGCCCGCCCACAGTTTGCACGGCGGCGGCCATCTTCCCTCACTTCCCGGCTGGGATCTGATAATGCAACTGTCTGCACCCCGGAGACCGGTCGAGAAACCTAGGGGCCACACACAACGCTCCCTCTCCACCCCTTGAGGAGGTCGGTAACCAACGGAGTTCGTCTTTCTGTTGCTTATTTCGCCTCTGTGGTAGTCCTCAGCGAGGAAAAGTGCTGCTAAGGCGGCCAGTACACATTGTCTGTGCTACTCGCAACGGTACACCTGGTTGGGGATCCTGCAATATCTCGAAGCCCAGAGACCGGACTATTTCCGCTGAGAGGGCTCGGTGGTCCTGAGTTCAGTGATCCCAGAGGCCATGGAAACACAGACAGGATTAATGAATCCGTGTTATCCAACTGTCCTCCATAGCTCGCAATCCCTGGAGGCAATGACTGAGAGACTGGTAAAGCCCAGTGCTCCTTCTATACCCGGTGTGACCCGGTTTACCCTGCCCCTAACTGGCTCGCCGTGACGATCACCAGATCAGAACCCTCTCTGAGAGGAGCGTCACTCTATGGTGACGAGGATGATGGGGGTTCAATACTCGAGTCTATGTCCGAACCACCGGATGGGGTGGAGGATCTGGTGTCCTCCATCAACGAGACGCTACATCTCGTGGCACCCCCTGAAGAGGTGGAACTCCACCCGAAGGAGGTATATCAGTGGTTGCAGCCTGAGGCTCGTTCGTGTGGCTCCTTTATGGACCACACCAATTTTGGAAGGGTGGTTAGAGCACCCAGGGTTCACCCTGGGCGGCGTTATGTCCGCAAATCTAAGGACACTCGCTTCCCCTTTCCTCAGGAGGTGCTTCAGGAGTGGTCGCAGTCCCCAAAGGTGGACGCTTCCATGACCAGGATCGCTGCACGCTCTCTTTTCTCTGCCTCTGATAGCTCCTCATTGAAGGATGCGACGGATAGACAGGTCGAACAACTCGCCAAGTCTGCTTATGAGGCTGTGGGGTCTTCTTTTGCCCCTAATTTCGCCACGGTCTGGACCCTACAGGCGATTACCACCTGTTTGGACGGTATCACTGACCTGGCGGGTCCAATCAGAGGATCCTGGCGATTACCGACAGGGCAAGGGCCTAGCGGATTACGCCAGGACGGCGACCTAGAGAACCGCCACCCGCTCTGCTGTGGCTTCGGCCAATGCTATAGCGATCCGCAGTTGTTGTGGCTGCGTCTATGGGACTCAGATGCCACGTCAAAGAAGATTCTGCAGAATCTTCCATTCGCTGGTGACAGGCTTTTTGGAACCGAGCTAGACAAGCTGATAAAGGATTCTGCTGAGTCTAAGATCCGCAGAATAACCTAAACCGCGGTATACTGTCAAAAGGAACCCAAATACAGTGGTCCTTTCGTTCCAGCTCGCAGTCCATCAGCTCCGTCCGCTCGCACGAGAGAGGGGGCAAACCCTCTAATCAGTGGCGCTCAAGGGTCGCCAGAAGAAGCCACGGGGGCGGCGTTGCCACCCCAAACCCGCTCCACATGACTCACTCTCTCGTCCTGCCTCCCCACAAGTGGGGGGCCGCTTGTCTCAGTTTTCAGGACAAATGGTGCTCCACGTTCAAGATCAGTGGGTCCGAGACGTGGTCTCGGCGGCTACAGGATAGAGCTGACGTCGCAAGCCGCATACCCGATTCCATCGGTCTGTTCCATCCCCAGAAAAGGCTCAGGCTTTTCATCTGGTGTTGGAGGGTCTCCGCAGGACGGGAGTAGTGTCCCGTGCCTACGGGGAAGAGGTTCAGGGGTTTTTACTCCAACCTCTTTATCGTCCCGAAGAAGGACGGCTCCTTTCGCCCGGTTCTGGACCTCAAGTTGTTCAACCTCACGTGTTGGTTCGGAAGTTCCGTATGGAATCCACTACGCTCCGTGATCGCGGCTGTGTCACATGGGGACTTCCTAGCGTCCATAGATATCCCGAGACGCTTACCTTCCCCGTGCCCATTGCACCGGCTCATCAACGCTGGTTGCGATTCGCAGTGGGGAACGAACACTTCCATTTGTGGCGCTGCCTTCGGGTTGGCCTCGGCACCGAGGGTGTTCACGAAAGTGATGGCCTCCAATGATGGCTCTTCTGCATGCGCAGGGCACGCCATCATACCCTATTAGACGACCTGCTGGTCAGGGCGCCATCGAACACCTTTGTCAAAAGCCTGGAGGTGATCATAAGTCTCTGGAACAGTTGGTGGCTTCCTCAATATCCAGAAATCAACGCTAGTACCGACCCAGTCTCTGACGTACCTGGGTATGGACTTCCACACGACTCTGCCTGGTGTCCTCCCACGAGTCAAACAGCTGGCCATCCAATCAGGAGTCAACGATCTCTCCTGTCACCCAACTCATCCCTACGGGTGTTGATGAAGCTGGTGGGGGCGCATGGTGGCAGCAATAGAGGCGGTGCCTTTCGCACAATTTCGCCTCCGTCCTCTCCACTGGAATTCTCGCAGGTGGGACAAGAGGACGTCCTCTCTGAATCGGCTGGTGGTCCCTTTCCCAACCGACCAGGGATTCCCTGCAGTGGTGGCTGCAGCCATATCACCTGTCACGGGGCCGGTCCTTCTCAAACCGTCCCTGGTTAGTGGTGACCACCGACGCCAGTCTGAAGGGCTGGGGAGCGGTGTTCTTACACCACAGGGCCCAAGGCCTCTGGACTCAGTCGGAGTCGGCGTTGCAGATCAACGTGCTGGAGATCAAGGCGGTCTATCTGGCACTCCTGGCGTTTCAGAGATTCCTCTCAGGACAACCCATTCGGGTTCAGTCCGACAATGCGACAGCCGTCGCTTATATAAATCATCAAGGAGGAACCAGGAGTGCAGAGGCTCTGGCCGAAGTCCACCGCATCCTATCCTGGGCGGAGGACAACAACTGCCTGATATCCGCAGTTCACATCCCAGGGGTCGAAAACTGGGAGGCCGACTATCTGAGCCGACAGGGGATGGACGCCGGAGAGTGGTCTCTTCATCCAGACGTTTTCCAGGACATCTGCAGCAGATGGGGCACTCCGGACGTGGATCTGATGGCCTCACGGCTGAATCATCAGGTGCCACAATACATGGCGAGGTCATGGGATCTCCAATCTCTGGGAGCGGACGCTCTGGTCTTGACTTGGTCCAGATTCCGTCTGCCGTATGTGTTCCCGCCTCTGGCTCTGATTCCCAGGGTGCTGTGGAAAATCAGGTCGGAGTGCAGGGTAGCCATTCTAGTGGCTCCAGATTGGCCCAGGAGGTCCTGGTATCCGGACCTGTGGCAACTGTCAGGCGGACTCAGGTGGGCTCTTCCAGACCGCGCAGATTTACTCGCGCAAGGCCCATTCTTCCACCTCAATTCCAGGGCCCTCAGATTGACTGCATGGCTCTTGAGGCCTGGCTACTGACATCCAGGGGTTTCTCCCCTACGGTGGTTGCCACTATGAATCGGGCTAGGAAGCCAGTCTCAAGGAAGATGTACCACAGGACGTGGAAAATCTTTTTTACTTGGTGTGCCTCTGGTGGACGGTCTCCGTGGCCCTTGGCCATCCCGACATTGTTGGCTTTCCTACAGTCGGGTTTGGAATTGGGGTTATCCCTTGGCTCCCTGAAAGGTCAAGTATCAGCACTTTCAGTGCTGTTTGACAGGCGATTGGCGCTCCTCCCGAAGGTCCGTCAATTTCTGCAGGGGGTGTCACGGATGGTTCCGCCCTACAAGAGACCTTTGGACCCTTGGGACCTTAACATGGTCCTGGCGGCATTACAGAGACCACCGTTTGAGCCGCTGAGAGATGTTTCTCTATCTCGTCTGTCTCAGAAAGTGGCCTTTCTGGTGGCAATTACGTCTCTGAGAAGGGTCTCAGAATTGGCTGCACTTTCGTGCAAGTCGCCCTTTCTGGTGGTTCACCAAGACAAGGTGGTGTTGCGTCCTCGGCCAGAATTCTTGCCGAAGGTGATTTCAACTTTTCACCTGAACCAGGAGATTGTTCTCCCATCATTTTGCCCCGCTCCCGTTCATCAGGTTGAACGCGACCTCCATACTCTGGATCTCGTGAGAGCTATACGCATTTATGTGTCCAGGACCGCCTCCTTTAGGAGTTCGGATTCCTTATTTGTTCTTACGACGGGTCGCTGTAAGGGGTCCGCGGCATCAAAGTCGACATTGGCCAGATGGATTAAGGCTTCCATTCAAGAGGCTTACCGGGCTTCTGGGTTGCCTCTCCCGGTGGGATTGAAGGCTCACTCTACCAGAGCTGTTGGTGCCTCCTGGGCTTTGCGACATCGAGCGTCTGCTCTACAGGTGTGTCAGGCACCCACCTGGTCCAGCCTGCACACTTTCTCTAAGCACTATATGGTGCATGCCCATGCCTCTGCGGATGCAAGTTTGGGCAGGCGGGTTCTCCAGGCGGCGGTTGCCCACCTTTAAAGGGAACCATGTGTTATCCGTCTTGTTGAGGAACTCTTCCCGCCCTGGGGTATTGCTTTAGGACATCCCCATTGTCTGGGTCTCCCATTATGATGACCAGAAAAAAGAGAATTTTGTTTACGTACCGTAAATTCTTTTTTCTTTAATCATCAATGGGAGACCCAGCACCCACCCAGTTGTTCCGTTGCATGTTTTGCATTTGCTCTGTTCTCTGTTGAGACAGTGTTTGCCGGGTTGTTAAACCGTCTGTGCACGGCATTCTTCCCGATGTTTCGGGTGTGGTTTATTTCCTCCTCGCAGCTTATGGACCAAACTGAGGATGTTCCCTGCGGTAGGGGTTTATAAGCGGAGGAGGCGGTGTCTACAAACTTGTAGTACCTAGTGTGACCTCCGGAGGGCAGTGCCCTAAACCCCATTGTCTGGGTCTCCCATTGATGATTAAAGAAAAAAGAATTTACGGTACGTAAACAAAATTCTCTTTTTTCAGATACACAATGTGCTATTTCTATATCTAAATTGTATTGCGTTATGGAGACCGTATAGGTCCAATGATGCAACATATCCTGAGCTATATCTGACCTCTTCAAAAGTCCTAGCTGTATGCATTTGTTTATTCTATTAATCAGACTTGTGTTATTTAAAGGCTATTAAAATACACCATTTTCTTCACCTTTTTTAAAGTTTTTAAACCTGAGGAACTACGGCAAGCCCTCATGCCTACGCTAGAGGCTTTATACCGCCAAGATCCAGAATCCCTTCCATTCCGGCAGCCTGTAGATCCACAGTTATTAGGAATCCCGGTAAGCTTCAAATTCTATTTGTGTTCATTTGTACAATGATTTTATTTTAGGATGGTAATCTGGTGGCATAGTCTGATGCTTTTTTGTTTTTTTTCTTTTCGCCATCTGTGTAAGGAAAGTGAATATAAGTCTGACACATTATGTGTGTGGAAATGTCCTGGAGGTAATAGCCATTAGTTGGTGCACTCTAAGAACCACAATGTAGAAAAGAGCAGTACAGGAAATACAAGCCAGGCACGCCACAACCTCTTATGGATGAAGAAGGATCCAGCACCATAGGTTAAAATCTTTCTTTATTAATTATTGTTCAAATACATAATAAAATCACGTACGTTCTAGACCCAGTGACCCTGCCTTACTCGTTTTTATGACACTTCACTCATAGGCCTATGAGTAAGGAGTCATCCGAAATGCATAAGATGAGGTCATTGGGCCTAAGATGTACATGATTTTATTATGTATTTGAACATATTTTAAAACCCCTTATTAATCAGTGGAAGACATGGTGCTGGAGCCTCCTTCATCCATGTGATTTCACGTGTGGCAGGTCAGCCACTTTCCGTGCACCTGTGAACTTGAGAGAGGGCGTCTGGTGAGCTTTTTCTTTCCCAGGTTCCCTGTTTGTGTACGTCGCAACCTCTGATCCTAACTGGCTAAACTACTCTCTATGTACATGTGCCAGAAGTAGAGGGCAGGTGGGAGAGCGTGTTGATGTAAACTCAGAATAGTCTGTTACCATTGATACATTTGCTTAGATTCTATTGAAATAGAATGGTAGATTTTTTTTAATGAAAACTTTTGTAAAAGCTACATTTATTTAGTTTTTTCATTGCACCAAAACAAAACAGAAAAGTAGTTGGAAAAGTGGCTGCAGCTTTCTCATTTTCAAAAATATAATGGGAACTTGTCACATCCAAAAATGTGGTTTACCTGCAGATACGGTTAATATAAAAGGTAAATGATGTTTTAAATCTTGTGTAGCTGGAGCAGCAGAAAATTTACTTATATTCTCTTTGTAGCTGCTTTCTTCCTGACTTGGGGGGGGGGGGTGAAAGGCAAGGCTACAGTCACTGCTTCACTTTACAGTGTACGAACTGTATTCACTCCCCGGCACATTGGCAAGAGAGTGGCATAAGCAGCAGCTACAAGATTTTGACGGTATTTACGTACTGAATTACCCTATTTCTCTATTGCTTCATTGGGGGGCACAGAAGACGATGGATGTATGCTTGCTGCCACTAGGAGGCAACACTATGCTAAAAATAAAAAAATTAGCTCCTCCTCAGTAGTAGTATACACCCACCGACCGGAGCTAAATTGGCCAGTTTAAGCTTAGTGTCGTAGGAGGTGGACCCAGGGCTGCTCACAGCCCTGTTCTGTATAAGTTTGTATTGTTGTGTGTTGTTAAAATGGTTTTCCTTTGTATTTCAGATACAGCAGGATTTCATGGGAATCCAGAGTTTATATTGAAGCTCTGTTACCTCCACCGACGCCGAGAGTCCAGTCTGCACTGGTCAGTCTGTTAACTCTCTGGCTGTCCGGCGAGGACCCTAACCCTGACAGACGGGTGTTTTGAGCTACCCTGAGGTTGGTCCTGGCCCGCAGCTTCCCTGCTGGCGTGCCTCTCAGAGCCTGTTGGCAGGGTCGACGGATGCCTGCAGAGCCCCCAGTACAAGAGCAGAGGACATTGTCCCACAGAGGGCACCAGCATCCGGAGCATCGCACCTCCTTCATCCCTCTGCCTGATGGCCTGCCAGAGCCTGACATGCAGAGAAGGAATTGTCCATAACATATTGGATCTCAGGATTTCTCACTCTCTGAAGAGGAATCCCGGAGCCTCCAGGACAGGTATTCACAGACTCTTAGTGTTCTCATCTTAGGTTCTGTCCTTGCCTGGTAAAAGCACCACTTTATAATTTATTAATGTAGATTCCTCCCCAGTATTTCCATGCTGTGTTTTGTCTGCAGAGGCCCGCCCCCTCCCTCAACCTATCGGCCTGCGCTTCTTCCCAGGGTGCAGGAGCTCCCTGACCCCTTTTTTATTAGCTCCGCCCCGGTTTTTCAGCGCGTTCTCTGCCTGCGTGCTGGCCCGTGGTCTCATCCCTGCCCACGTAGGTCCCTCGGTACGCCATCACTGATAATAATAGACTGTGCACTATTACACAGCCCGACACCTCCGTCCATGCAAGGGCCCTTAGGGCTGTCAGGGTTGAGCTATAACAACCCTTAATTTTATCTCAAGTGGCCATCAGCAGATTACTTAGTTTCCCCCAGGAATTAGCATCATGTTCTTGTTGTTCTCACGGGGACTGTCTGTATACCCTACACTCCTGCAGTCAATTAGCTAGTATCCTGCCCTCATGTTAGTGGTAATGTATTGTCTTTTATACTCTGGGTGACAGACAAATACAACTGCAGGTTCGCTCCCTGCTCTACTACCGCTTGTCAGAAATGTGCAGTGTTCCTAATGACCAGTCCACAGTACTTTGTGACAGATACTGTCTATCACAGGCCGCACGTCAGACATTACAGCATTCCTACTGACCCGTCCACTATAAAGTGTGACACATACTGACTACTACACACTGCTCATCAAGAGTTTACAGAAATTCCTCTGACCCGTCCATATGCATGCTGTCAATTCTGTCTGATACAGACTGCATGTCAGTGATTACAGCAATCTTACTGACCTGTCCACTATACAGTGTGTCAGTTACTGTCTACTACGGACCGCAGGCTAGTGATTACAGCGCTCCCTCTGACTTGTTCACTATACAGTATGTCAGATAGTCTCCCTCAGACCACATGTCAGCGATGACAGCACTTCTACTGAACTGTCCACTATACAGTGTGTCAGATATCGCCTACTACAGACCGCATGTTGGCAATCACAGCGCTCCTACTCACCTGTCCACTATACAGTGTGTCACATATCGTCGATTACATCGCTCCTACTGACAGTCCACTAATACAGGGTGTCAGGTACCGTCTACCAGACCGCTATCTATCTCAGACTGTCTCGATCTGGCAGTAAATCACTTCAATAACACTCTCAGAAGCACCCTGGACCAAGTAGCGCCTCTCATCCTCAAAACCTTCAACCATAGAACAAAACAGCCTTGGCTCAAATCGCAAACTCGATTCCTCCAGTGATGATTTAGGAGTGCTGAACGCCTATGGAGGAAAACTCACCAGAAAACGTTATCCATCATAAATTTATGCTAAGAACTTAAAACTCTGCCCTTCACCTCACCAAACAAATCATCTACACCACCCTGATCTCTAACTATCCAACAATCCAAAAAACATTTAACACCTTTCACTTGCTCCTCAGTCGTAAAGTGCAGACCCCCATCATTGACCTCTGTGCTTATGATCTGGCTTCTTAGTTTATAGGAGAAAATGGAAACCATACGCCAGGAAATCAGCTCCAGGCCTCCACGCGCTTCAACTCCCATTCTTCCCCACATTTCCTCCGGCTCACTCTCCTTCTTTGACTGGGTCAAATATGGAGTCTCCAGGCTCCTCTCATCCTCTCGTCCCACTACATACACCACTCACCCCATTCCCTCACACCTACTCTAGTTCCTCTCTCTGGTCGACAGTACTCACCTACCCAAAATCTTCAATCTCTCCCTCTCTTCTGCCATCTTCCCCTCTTCCTTCAAACACCTCTATCATTACTCCATTATTAAAGAAATCTTCTCTTGGCCCATCCTGCACAAATAACTGCAGACCAGTCTCCAATCTCCCCTTCATCTCAAAACTCTTGGAGCGCCTGGCCTACACCCGCCTCCACTCACTCTCTTCTAGATCCATTACAGTCTGGTTTCCGCCCCTTCACTCTACAGAAACTGCACTTATCAGTGACCAATGGCCACCTGATGGCAAAACGTAATGGTGACCACTCTTAGCTTATTTTTCTTGATCTCTCTGCAGTTTTTGACAGTGTCGACCACCATCTCCTACTCTCTATGCTGCACTCCCATCGGCATAAAGGGCACCACACTCTCCTGGTACTAATTCTTATCTTTGACTGCTCTTTCAGTGTATCATTTGCTGGCTCCACTTCCTCTCCTCCTCCTTCTCACTATGTGGGTCCCTCAGGGGTTTAGTCCTTGGCCCTCTTCTCTCTACATAGCTCCTATTGGACAGACCATGAGCAGATTTGGCTTCCAGTACCATCTCTATGCTGATGATACACAATTATACACTTCAGCCCCTGACCTTACCACTGCGGTACTAAAGAACACCAATGACTGTCTAACATCTGTTTCCAACATCATGTCCGCTCTCTGTTTGATACTCAACCTTTCCAAAACTGAACTATTTCTCCACTCTCTCAAACACAGGCCTAGGCAGCTATTATCTTGCCTGCCACACCCACTCCTGGGACTTGTAACAATTAGAACACACTGCTCTTTTAGAGGCCACTCATTGGTCTCATCAAGCCCTTTATTTGTTTTCACAGAGCCAACTACCACTTAACCCTGTGTATACGGCCCATGTGAGTCATGTTGGCAGCGTGCGATAGCGCCGGCATACCTCACAATATATATATAATTGCTACCTATTACCGTTTGTATATGAACCACTGAATTGTAAAGCGCTTGCGGAATATGTTGACGCCATATAAATAAACATTATTTTTATAATTTGACAGCTCACCTACTTACCTGTCCACTTTACAGTGCAGCAGATACTGTCTTAACACAGACCAAATGTCAGACATCACAGAGCTCCTACTATCCTATACAGTGATTCCGTTATCTCATGTCAGAGATTACAGCTTTTCTCGAATCACATCGGATATTACTACATTTCTAACCTGACCGCTTTACCATGAACCAGACTCTACATATCAGGTCACCGGTTAAAGCACAGTCAACGGCTTAGACGTTGCAGTGCTTTCTGTGTTCCATCCACTATCAGTGAGTCAGACCACATCTACCAGGTATCACATGTCAGTGGCCTCATACCTGGTACTGCATCGCTCCGGTATACTAGTCCACAACCCAGTGAGACAGTACCTTTCCCTGCCTCAAACCATATGCTGAATGCAGCAGCAGGGCATGAGCCCTGTCTTTTCACTCTATTGCTTGGTGTGGCAAAACCACTTTATACATGCCTGATGCAACAGTTCTGTTTTCACTACTCAGTGTCTCAGGACTACCATTTGCCACAGATCTCAAGGCTGTTCCCAAGAAGAAGTTGAGCTGGTCTCTACCTTGTAAACTGTGTTCTCTTATAGTTGTCAGTACTCCTGCTAAGTTTCCAGGCGTGGTCTCCCACAACAGTGGAAAAATTCTGAAATGCCCGGGTCCGTCCTCTGCGGTAAGAAATTTTACCCTACATGCTGCATTTCGTTAGTCACAGAAGGGGTTCAGCTCTACAGTGACCCAGACCAGGGAGCATCCTACTTTTTCCTGCACCCTAGGACCTGTCAATATTCCAGTTGAGGCGCTCTGTCCACCCCGAGGGTGTCAGACCTCACAGCCTTTCCTTTTTCCTAATAAGGTCGCCAAATTGTATTATGTTGCTTTGCTTTGAACGTCAGAGACACACCATCTACCGATTACCTCATAGCTGATCGTAGCATGGTCCAAGTACTCTACTGTGTTCCCATTAATATGGCCCACCTTTTTTTCTTACAGGAAATATCTCCTATAAGGTTCCTTGCATTAATTCAACATAGTTCCGCAGCCGCCTCACACTGGATACAGACTCTGGACATCAAGTGGACCTTTCATCACGAGTACTTGTATCCTACTCAACTCTGTGATCTCAGCTAAGAAGCCCACATTAATTCATTCCTAATACCATTGCCAGGAGTATAACTATATGACCTTTGTCTAAAGAAGGGGTCCTTCTGATCTCAAAATGTTTATTTCACACAATTTGAGGCCCATGCCTATGGAGCTAGACCTGTCCCTTTAGTTGCCCTGCACTGGACAAGTCTTCAAGCTCTGCACCAGCATAGTTCGAACCCTGGGGACCCGCTATCTTTTATAACACTAATGATTTGGTGGGTCTCCCCTACGTTTGGGTCTTGATTTGGCCCATGAGATCAATTGCTGGTCCCTTCTCAACTATTACATAAGTGAGTCTGCACCTGAGTAAATTATTATTCTTAATCCCCCGGGTACTATCAAGGGCTAGGTAGACTCCTTGTCCTTGGTTTTTCCTAATAATACTCGTATGTTGTCCGTTTCAACATCAATTCTTGTGTTCTCCTAGGGTCCACATTAGCGACATAGTCATTGCAGACAGGGTAAGAGTCTAAGTCTTGGTCCCCCCATCCTGGATAAAAACAAGCTTCTACTTGTCTCCTTCAACTGCTTGAAGCACACCCTATCTCCAGGCTTAACCCCTTATAGCCAAGTGTGTCTCCTTGGCACATGGTGAAAGTTGCGTTGCTTTATCCTCAGGTGCCGTTACGTCTAGCCTCTCCCCAGCCACTCCTTGACTGGCAGTTACCAGGCCACCATTGACCTTCAATATCTTTGAGGTGTATTGTGCATTTCTCAGGGGTTGGCTTAGACCTTTGTATAATTTTGGTTTTCGGGAACTCTGTTACCCCTTTCTTACTTCTCCCCTTCAAGGATTGGTTCAGCAAGGTGTTCTCCTATCGGGTTGATTTTTCGCTTAGACCTCCTTCATCGGAGGGCATATACTCATTCGGCCATCTCTCATCCAAGATCCGTTGGACAAGTAAGCCAAATCCTTGGGTAGATTTAATTTCCACTAAGGACCTTCAAATTCCAGAAAAACTCTTTGACCTTTTTGCAGGGAAGCAAGGTCCCCTGGCTCTGGTCCCTATCTAGCGAGCTATGTATCAGACTTCATTGTCTGGTAGCAGAGTTCCATTCAGGTTTTCTTACAGTGAAAAGGTAATTTTCAGCTTCAATTTGTTTAGACCCCAGGGGCTCTCCTCGGATCTGTCCCGCTAGCTGTCTGCTTATGTGTTCTAGGTGCCATTTAGATTCTTTCGGCAGGGCCCCTCCAGGGTGTGCTCGAGTTCATTTGCTTCTCCAGTCCCTGGTTGCTCCGTGCGTTTGCCTTCATTTGCTTGACCTTTCATTTGGCCTGGTTCTTTGGACAAATCCCTAAGTCACTTTTGAGTCTGGTCAGTCTTCATCCTCCGACCTCCAGCCGGTTAGACAGATTTTCTCAGTTCCTCTAATCCTTTGCTTAGGCCCCTGTAGGGTCACTAAAATATTCTCCTTCGGATGCATATCTAGCAAAGGTATGGGCACCAAGTCTGGTGCACCATTTCTGCTTCTAGGTTGAAGGCGCTGTGGATCATTATCATCTAGACTTCACTGGGCAACCTCTAGGCAGCTGCCTAGTTACTTGCAATCTTCCTTCCAGGTTCTACCAAAGGCACGCTCCCCTTGGTAGTTCTGTCCTATGCGCAAGGCTTTTCTACGCTTCTTCAGTGACAGGTTCGGTTCTGGAGCCTTGTCACTGACCTATTTTTCTTTATTCCTTCATTTCCCACCCTTGTGGACTGCTTTGGTACATCCCATGGTCTTATGTGTCCCCCAATGAAGCGATAGAGAAAAGAAGATTTTGGGTACTCACCGTAAAATCTTTCTCTGAGCTTCCATTGGGGGCCACAGCACTCGCCCTTTTTATGTGTTTGTGGTGGGTAAGTTTGTATTCATTTGCTGTTCACTTTTCCTAATGCTTTTACACCAAACTGGCTAATTTAGCTCCATTCGGCGGGTGCATACTAATGAGGAGGAACTAATTTTTTTATTTTTAGCAGTGTTGCCTCCTAGTGGCAGGAAGCATACGCTCATGGTCTTCTGTGTCCCCCAATGGAAGCTCCAAGAAAGATTTTACAGTGAGTATCCAAAATCTTCTTTTCTTCAGGTAGTTGGCTTCTCTGGACATGACACGTTCCCATTATGTTGGAGAACTTTGTTTCTGCTAAATGAGAAAATTTGCAACCTCTGACTATAACTGGACATAACTGCAGGCACCTGCCATAGACTTCCATAAAAATAAACGATTAATAAAAGCATAACACATTTTTTTTTTGTTTACACTGTAGACTGAACTAACTTTTAAGGCTGGCTTCACACTTGCAGATGGATCTGCAGCGTTTTGCAGATGCATCTGCAAGTGTGAGCATGCTGACCGCGGCCCCTATGTTTATAATAGGGCGCACGCGGTGTGAAAGCTCTCATTCACTCCTATATGTGTACTGTCAGCAGGCGTATGCCTGCTGACAGATCACACACTCCCGTCCGCACTGTGGACGCGAGATGTAGCGTCCATGCTGCGGGCGGGAGAGTGTGATCTGTAAGCAGGCATACGCCTGCTGACAGTACACATATAGGAGTGAATGAGAGCTTTCACACCGCGTGCGCCCTATTATAAACATAGGGGCCGCGGTCAGCATGCTCACACTTGCAGATGCATCTGCAAAACGCTGCAGATCCATCTGCAAGTGTGAAGGCAGCCTATGTGCACAAAACTGCTATTCTCCCCAAACAATGTACACCATATATTGCTAACCTACCCCTGGCTAAGGTTACATAGTGTATGCTATTTATTGCTGCCCTGCTCCTAGCTAAGGTTCTAAATCACACAGAGCTGCACAATAATCAGTGCCCAGAATCGGGTGTTTCCTGCTATTCTTAAGAGCATCAGACTGCCAATATTGGATACCTTGGGCACTATCTGTCACTAGATTTCATTGTACTTCATGCATTATTGAATTGATCTTAAGTCTGATGAGGATGAGTGTGGTGTACTTGCTTTGAAATATCAATGCTGGAGTTGTTGAATAATTATTTTTCCTTGTTTGCCACCTGTTAATAAATTTGCATTTTGAGTTAACTCTAACCAGATGTAAGAGCAGCATGTTAAGGCCCCTTTACACATAGTGACGCACCAGCGATCCCGACAACTATCCGACCTGGCCGGGATCGCTGGTGCGTCGCTATGTGGTCGCTGGTGAGATGCCATACAGGCAGACTTACCCGCGATGACCCAGCAATGCACCAACACCTGACGGTCCTTGGGATGTCTGCCGCAGAATGGGGATCATTGGTCGTTGCCCATGTCACACTCAGCGATCCAGCATGCTCAGCGGGAGATTGTCAATCAAAAAATGGTGCAGGCCATTTATTAACGATCAGCGATTTCCCAGCGGGGGGCCGATCGCTGCTAAGTGTGACACACAGCGATATTGCTGGCTAGGTCGCTGCTACGTCACAAAACGTGACGTTGCGGCGATCTCGTTAAGGTACCATCACACATGGCAATATTGCTTGCAATTTCACTGGCAAATTTGCTGGTTGCAGTGAAATCGTGGACACATTGTTCCATTTGTACACGTCAACAAAATAGAACAATGTGTCCACACGCGGCAATATTGCTAGCAATTTCACTGGCAATGTTGCACCAAATTGCCAGTGAAATTGCTAGCAATATTGCCGCGTGTGACGGTGCCTTTAGAGATATCGGTATGTGTAACAGGGCCTTTACAGCTACAGGCCTCTACGTTCTAGCAGTCAAAACAGTGCACAAGAATTGTACCTGTAATGTGCTGTGATTGCATTGTTAGGCATATTAAGCTGACAGGTGCTTTAAATTTACTTGTGGGTGGATGTAATTGGGGGAGGGTGTATGTGTGTGTAACTTGAAGGGGGGTGGGATTGTGTGAGGAGGGACTATGATCATGGAAGGCTTGTGATTGGGGAGCGTGAATTTAAATTTAATTGGTCAATTTACTATCATTTACTTTTGACTTACAAAAAATACATTGGTAAGTAAATCCCATGTGTTAATGCAAGAATTATGCTTTGCTTTATTTTTGCTTTGCATCCTCTCAGACCAGTAATGCGTTATAACTTCTTATGATTCAGAAAAATACCTCTGTCCTGCAGGATTACTTTGAGATTGTGAAGACTCCCATGGACCTGTCAACCATTAAACGCAAGTTAGACACGGGGCAGTACCAGGAACCCTGGCAGTATGTGGAAGACATCTGGCTGATGTTTAATAATGCCTGGCTATATAACAGAAAAACTTCTCGCGTTTACAAATACTGCTCAAAGTTAGCTGAAGTGTTTGAACAGGAGATTGATCCGGTCATGCAGAGTCTGGGATACTGTTGTGGCAGAAAGGTTTGTACAACTTGTTTTATTTATTTTATTTTTTTTTAAGGTGGAAGAGGGTTTTCTCTATATAGAGAATTATATAATTATATAATTACTATAAATGTATAAGCAAATTTTCACTTCAGTGAGGAAGTGACCGAACTCTAGCGCCACCTTTAGGTAGCTCCTCAAAGTCAGTCAGTCGACTTTCTGACAAACCTTTTAATATGGCTAAGGATTTGTGCCAGATCAGAACCCCAAACTACAGACGCTGCGTTTCGGGGTTACCTTAAGGTGGCGCTACAGTTCGTCCACTTCCTTACTGAAGTGAAAATTTGCATATGTCCTAGAGAAGGGAAGCGGCTTTAAATCTCCTTAATTGTCTCCTTATGGTTGCAGGAAAACTCCTCTCCATAAGGTAGATCGCAAGTTCCCCAGACCTCATTTATAGCCTCTCATACAGCCAGATCTGAAGATCCCCCACACTACACTGATGAGGGGCAGTTACCCCGAAACACAGCATCTGTAGTTTGGGGTTCTGATCTGGCACAAATCTTTAGTCATCATATTAAAAGGCTTCTCAGAAAGTAGACTATGACTTTGAGGAGCTACCTAAAGGTGGCGCTAGAGTTCGTCCACTTCCTCACTGAAGTGAAAATTTGCATATTTCCTAGAGGAGGGATGCGGCTTTAAATCTCCTTATCTACTTAACTGTCTCCTTATGGTTGTAGGCAAACTCCTCTCCATAAGGTAGATAGCAAGTTCCCCAGACCTTTTAAATGTATAAGGGCCTTTTTTTTTTCCTTTTTCATTTGGTTTGGGAAAAACCTTACATCAGAATTTTTATTTTTTTTATTACCATCACTTGATTTGTACAAGATTTCTAGCAAAAATAATAGTTTTAGAACTCCATTCACTACTAATCTTTACCATGTCTTTTATTTCTCTGTTTGTTTTCTTATGTGCTCTCGCCACCAACTTTTATCACCCTATCCCCCTCCATCACCACTCATTCACATCAGCCCCTCTCTCCTGCCCTACTCTATGTACAGCTCCCATGCTATCTTCAGTTTACTGAAGACTCTCAGCCCATCATATTCCAAAGTTTGTCATAATAAAGCCTGTCCTAATTCCAAAAACTATCTGCTCTTTCTCCTTTTAATGCTGCTCCTCTCAGGTGATATCTCTCCCAATCCTGGTCCGCCCTCTACTAACTTCAACCCCTCTCCCACCTTAACAGAAACCTCACTAAGCTTATTAACATTACCTGCACACCTTCATCTCCCTCTTTTTAATGGCGCTTTCTGGAATCCACTTTCTGTATGCAACAAACTTCCCTTCATTCATAACTACTTTTTCACTAACTCTCTCAACCTCCTGGCCTTCACTGAAACCTGTATCCAGGATTCAGACACTGATTCCCCTGCTGCTATTTCTTACGGCGGCTTACATTTCTCTCATTCCCCGAGACCTGGGATAGACATGGGGGGAGTTGGCTTACTCTTGTCCCCAAAATGTACTTTCCAGCTCATCCCTCCAGCCCCATCACTCTCATTTACCTCTTTTGAGGTTCACACCATTAGGCTATTCCATCCCCTTCCCCTCAGAGTAGCGGTGGTTCCCGCTCCCCAGGGTCACCCACCCAGTTCCTCGACCATCTCTCCGCATGGTTGATACACTTCGTGTCCTCAGAATTACCAACCCTCATTCTGGGAGACTTAAACATCCCCATAAGCAGCCCCACCTCCCCATCTGCATCCTTGCTCTTATCTCTAACCACATCACTCAGCCTCTCACAGCCTTCAACCTCTGAGACACACAAGGGTGGCAACACCCTTGACCTGATCTTTACCCGGCTCTGCTCTACCTCTTCTCTCCGACCACAACGTTCTCTCCTTCTCACTTACTAACCCTCACTCACCACAGCCCACCCCTACCTATCAAACATCCAGAAATCTACAGGCCATTAACCCTCATGCACTCACAGACTCCATCTCATCACTGTCCGCAATCTCCTCATTCTCCTGTCCAGATCTGGCAGTAAATCACTATAATAACACTCTCAGAAGCACCCTGGACCAAGTAGTGCCCCTCACCCTCAGAACCTCCAAACATAGAACAAAACAGCCCTGGCTCACATCACAAACTCGATTTCTCCAGCGATGCTCTAGGAGTGCTGAACGCCTATGGAGGAAAGCTCGCTCACCAGAAGACTTTATCCATTATAAATTCATGCTAAAAACTTACAACTCCGCCCTTCACCTTGCCAAACAAGCCTACTTCACCACCCTGATTTCCTCACTATCGAACAATCCAAAAAAACTCTTGACACCTTTCACTCTCTCCTCAGTCCTAAAGTGCAAGCCCCCATCACCGACCTCTGTGCTGATGATCTGGCCTCTTACTTTATGGAGAAAATAGACAACATCCGCCAGGAAATCAGCTCCCAGCCTCCAAAAGCTGACACTCCCATTCTTCCCCCTCATCTCCTCCAGCTCACTCTCCATATTTGACCCAGTTACAGAAGAAGAGGTTGCCAGGCTCCTCTCTTCTTCTCATCCCACTAATGCACCACTGACCCCATTCCCTCACACCTACTCCAGTCTCTCCGTCCGGTCGTCACCACTCGCCTATCCAAAATCCTCAACCTCTCCCTCTCTTCTGGCATCTTCCCCCTCCTCCTTTAAACACTCGATCATTACTCCATTATTAAAGAAAGCTTCTCTCGACCCATCCTGCACAAATAACTACAGACCAGTCTCCAACCTCCCCTTCATCTCTAAACTCCTGGAGTGCCTGGTCTACTCCCACCTCACCCATTACCTGTCCGCTCACTCTCTTCTAGATCCATTACAGTCTGGCTTCTGCCCCCTTCACTCTACAGAAACTGCCCTCATCAAAGTGACCAATGACCTACTGACAGCAATACGTAATGGTGACCACTCTGCTTATTCTTCTAGATCTCCCTGCAGCTTTTGACACTATTGACCACCATCTCCTACTCTCTATGTTGCACTCCATTGGTATAAAGGACACTGCGCTCTCCTGGCTCTCTTCCTATCTTTCTGACCGCTCTTTCAGTGTATCATTTGCTGGCTCTACTAACCCCCCCCCCCCTTCTTCCTCTCACTATTGGGTCCCTCAGGGTTCAGTCCTTGGACCTCTTCTCTCTCTACACAGTCCCGATTGGACACACCATCAGCAGATTTGGCTTCCAGTACCATCTGTATGCTGACGACATGGCGACACACAATTATACACTTCAGCTCCTAACCTTACCCCTGCGGTGTTAAAGAATGCCAATGACTGTTTAGCTGCTGTTTCCAACATCATTTCGGCTCCTATTTAAAACGCAACCTCTCCAAAACTGAACTTCTTCTGCTCCCACCCTCCACTAACCTCCCTAAATCTGACACTCTCTCTGTGTGTGGTACCACGATAACTCCTAGGCAGCAGGCTCGCTGTCTGGGTGTCACGTTTGACACCGATCTATCCTTCACCTCCTATATACAATCTCTCGTCCGTTCTTGTCGCTTACACCTGAAGAACATCTCACCCGTTCTCTACGTTCTACAAATGACTTTCAACTAACATCTGCACTAATCCGATCCTCCCACTCCCGGCTCCAAGACTTCTCCCGAGCCGCACCAATTCTCTGGAATGCTCTACCCCAAGAAATCAGGACCATCCACAACTTACATGGCTTCAGACGCTCACTGAAAACACATCTTTTCAAGGCGGTCTGTCATGCTTCCTAACAAAATTCCTTTGTGCTGTACATAGCTCAAATTCACTATCTCTCTCGACATAACTCTTCTTCAAATTCCACCAAACCCAAAAGGTCTACACAGATTGTCTGGTGACCATTCATGTAACTTTATTTCTATCTCTCCATTTCCTCAAGGTGCCTGGACCATCAGCGTTATAAGACCCTGTACTTTGTATAACCCCTATCTCGTTGTAGATTGTAAGCTCTTGAGCAGGGTCACCCTTATTTTTTGTGTTCTCTATTGTATTGTATTTTTTACATGATTTTATGCTTATTGTATTGTTTCCTATTATTGTACTGTATTCTTTACTGGAATTACTGTATTATATTGTGTATTTTCTTACTGCATTATACTGTGTATTTTTATCTATTACCCACTGTATTGTAAAGCGCTGCGGAATATGTTGGCGCTATATAAATAAAAATTTTATTATTAATAAAATCAGATTGTGATCTCTATAAAAGAATGGCATACTGTGATGGGATTTAGCATCAGATAAATGGATCAGTGCCCTTTTAAAGACTTATCTCTACTTCACACTGTCTTACAGCTTGAATTCTCTCCACAAACCCTGTGTTGTTATGGCAAACAGCTATGCACAATTCCACGTGATGCCACATACTACAGTTATCAAAACAGGTAAGTACTCCCAGAAAACAATCCATTATGAAGTATTAAATTCCACCACTTAAAGAGCAATTCCATTCAATCCTGAGTACTTCAGGCCTGTTCTGATCCTTATTTTTCACTGATTTGTGACAAATGTGCAGGGCTGCGAACTAGTTTTTTTTCATTTGCCTATTTAAAGTTGGCTTGGCTCCACTTGCTTAAAAAAACAATATACCCAGCTGTGTATCCCTTATGTTAGCTTAGCATAAAGTTGATCATAAGAACTCTTTAAACCAACAGCTATACCTCAACCCTCCCGATATGTGCTGCTGTTGTGTTGGTATCCCAGCATGCACTGGGATTCTCAAGCAGTGTGTCATCAAAAAAGGAAGTAGTTGCAAAAATGCAAAAAAAAATTACAGTATTTGGGGAATGATGGCGAAGTTTTTGTAGTAAAATATTTATCTGAGGGATTGGACACCAGGACAGTTAAGGGGTTAACTCTACAACACACACAGGTCACAATCTAAGCAAGTCATCTAAACACAAGCTAACTTTCCAGTCATAGTGACTGCAGGTCTCCCCAGGGGACATCCTGCCAGCAGGGCAATAAAACAAGTATTCACACCTATAGAGAGCCTCAAAGAGAATAACTTCAAACAGACCAAGAGATGGGCCTTTAGAGAAGGCCAAGAACATTTAAATAATGTATGCATTGCTAAATTAGTGAGAGTCCAATCGTAGACCCTGAATTAAATATTAAACTGGAAGGCTGGTCTACAAATCTAACCTCCAGTCTTGAGTCTATAACTGGACTCCAAGCTAAAGCTTGGTGTCACAGAGATGGGCTGCTGAACAACTGCTGTGATCATCATTCCACATTTCCGCCCTCCCCATCGGGCACATAAAGCCAAGTTTAGGTTTCTGTAAGTTTTCTCCTTTTTCTTTCATACTGTTTGCATATGTATTTGTCACTTTTTATTTCTAATTTTTTTTTAATCTTTTTTCTCCTTCGCCTCATTGGGGAACACAGAACCATGGGTGTTATGCTGCTGTTCCCTAGGAGGTGACACTATGCAGATTCTGGAAAAGATTAACAGTGGCTCCTCCTCTGCAGTATACAGCCCTGGGCAGGCACTGCCTCCCCAGTTTTTTGCTTAGAGTCGTAGGAGGCACATGACCATTTTTACTTCTCGGTTATTTTTCATCATTAAATTAAGAAAAGTGAGTCCAACGTGCCCCCGGCATGCTCCTTCCTCGGCCACCCATTGTTTGGGTGCTGGGTGGAAGTGAGAACCCACACATGTGCCGTACTCCTTTCTCGGCCTCCCACTGTTGGGTTGCTGGGTTAAAGTTGAGACAGCCCAGCATAACTCCATCCTTCCTCACTCCCTTGGGATCCTGAGTTGAAGTCGAATCTGGACTACCAGCCAGATGACGTCCCCCTTATCACCCTTTGGGTGTTTTAGGCTCAGGCACCACAGGTTATCAGCAGCACAAGCTGCACTATGGGCTGAGACGCTACAAGCTGCCTGCAGGAGCGCAGGCTTAGAAGCTGCATCTTATCAGTTTATAGTGGGCAGGCTTACAAGCTGGGGTCATGGTTGACATCAGTTTATAGTGATGACCACAGCCTGCAGGAGCGCAGGCTTACAAGGCTGCAAAGATAGCGGTGTCTCAGCTATCAGCATATGTGACTCGGTCACAGTGGGGTACTGCCTATTGCTATACTGGCGGTTTCATACCGCCAGTGGCATAATAACAGCTTCTGGGCCCCCTCCAGCGTTTCCCTACACCTCCGCATCGGCCCTTCACTATTTTCGGGGCCTTCAATTATTTGATGCCCCGGCTTGGGCCTAGTGGGGAAGCCGCCTCCCTTGTGACGCGTGTCATACAGCGGGCGAAGCTGGCAAAAGGCGCGCTTCTCTGCTGGGAACCCATCCGGAAATCTCCGCCCCTTCCTCCTATTCCGCTGCCGCTATTAAGCACAGCTTGGAGCCCTGCGCCTCAGCCATCCAGGGGACACAGGATCCGGGCGGCCTCTACTAGGAGCGCGCTGGCGCTGGTAAGACCTCTGCATGGAACTTCTCTGCAGAGGTTTCTGTCTCGCTTCTGTCCTTCAGCGCTCTCCCCTGCAGCAGGCACTGTTTAAGCATACAGTGCCACTACACAGCCCCTTCCGCTAAGGGCTAAGGCACCTAGCTGAATAGTTAGAGTGCCTAATTATAAGACACCTGGGTTTGACTCCCAATTTACCAGGACATTCATATCACAATGTCTGGCAATAGGAGTAAGAAAAGCTCCAAGGCAGCCAACACATACTATGTTACCTGCACTGCTTGTAAGGCTGACCTTCCTGCAGGATGCACCTCGCCACATTGTCAGAGCTGCACACAGGCTGCAGATGCCGAGACTCCCACTACACGGGCTTCTCCGAAAAGCTGGATCAATTGATTTCAGACGCCACGTGTGGTAAAAGTGCCTCTCTTCCACAACAAAAGATTAAACAGCCCTTCAATCGATCAACAGACCCGTTTCCGATCCTTTCGGAACTCTTTTGGTTGGTCAGTCTCGAAACCTCAGCCGGCGGGCAACAGGTCCTCCCGGTAGGGAGCTCCCCCAGACAACACGGAAGGCTGGTGCAAACTGGCAGTCTCATTTCACTAGTCAAGAGCTAAGGGCTCAAAGTCCAGCAGGTTCTCTTCTTTTTTTAAACCAGTAGATTTTTATTAAAGGTTAACAAGGAAAATACAGCAATCAGAGATCATCAGAAGGGCAATATAAGATGAGGAACTAAGGGGGAGGGTGGGAAAGAAGGGAGGGAAAAAGGGGGAGCAGCAATATATATCCAAACATGTAAGCTACATAGTATACACCAATATAAATAGACACTTCATGCCAGAGCCCCTGACTGAATGGCAGGGGGGAAGGTGTAGAGTTCATTGGGGGATCTCTACGTTATTATAGTGCGATGATATCCATGGGTCCCACCAACTCAGGACCTTCATTCGTTGATGCAGGTCATGTGAGAGAGCCACCTCATAAGTCAAATGTTGATTCATGCGTGCGATCATTTCACTCAATGTCGGTGGAGCAGGTGATTTCCAATGAGCTGCTAAAGTCTGTCGGGCCGCAATAAGGACATTTGTCACCACAGGTCTCAGGATCGGGGGCAGAGAGTCGAGGTCTAGGCCCAGCAGCGCCAGGGGAGCCGTCAGAGATATGGGCAGTCCCGTCAGTTTGATGAGAAGGGATTCCTTCCAGAATTTCGTCACACTCGGGCAATCCCACCATATATGGGATTTGAGCCCAAGACACCGCAGTCCCTCCAACAAAGGGAGGAGGAGGAGGAGCTCAAGTTACCAAATGTAGCAATACGGGCAGGAGTCAGGTACCAGTTTAACATCAGTTTTTTCGATTGCTCCAGATGATTCATACAGTGGGTAAACTTCGCCGCATGACCCGAGGCAGCTTGCCACTGGTAAGAGAAGCCGAGAAATTAAGCCTACCTCTCACCTCATCATATAAGGGATTTTGGTTGTAGAATGGGACAAGAGCAGGGCCCTATAAACAATAGCAACAACTCTTTGGGAATAACTGGGTTGCTTAAACAGAGTCTGAAGAGAGAAAGGTTCATGGAGGAGGGATCCCATTCCGGGAAAGCAAGTCTGCAGAGGAAGTGCTAAATAGCAGATAAGAAAAGGTAGCATGAGCTAGGGAGGGAAAATTTGTTCAGCAAGGAGTCATAAGATAGATGGGTTTCCTGATCCAGAATATCCCTTAATAAAGACACTCCCGCTTCTCTCCACCGCCGTAAGGAAATATTGCCCATGAGCATCTCAATTGCCCGAAGGGAAATATAACGGAAGAGGAAGGGAAGGTGAAGTCTGGCGAGTCTATGCCATACGGCCAACAGGATTCATGGATTTAGGGGGGGTTTGGCGGGGGCCGATGGAGGAGCGCCATCTCTAGGAGTAGTCTGGTAGAACCATGTGGAGAGTGGCAGGCTTCAATCTGCAGCCATCGCGAGGGGGGGGATTCAGCCCACCAAATTTTCGCGGCATCCAGGTTAATTGCAGAGTAGTAGGCTGCAATATCTGGCATCCCAAGGCCCCCTGTAGAATAAGAAAGGGTCAAGGTGGAGAGGGCGACCCTATGAGGCCTGCCACTCCAGACAAATCCGCCCAGGACCGACTAAAACAGGTTTAAATACCTTCTTGGGAATGATAGGGGTATACATCTGTGGAGATAGGGGAGCAGCATCATTTTGACGGATTGAATCCTGGCAATCCAGGACAGTTGAAACTTCGAGTAGTCCGAGCATGAGGATCTTAGGGAGGAAAGTAATGATTCGCAATTCACTTTGAGCATATTTTTTATAGGGGCGATCTGTATCACAAGTATCGGAATCCCTAAGGAGCCCAGAGGAACGGGAACTGTGATCGTAGCAAGTTTTGAGTGGAGGGAGGGGAGGTTCACCGGAAAAAGCGACAATTTCGTGAGATTAAGTTTGTAGAAAGAAATGTTCGAAAAGTCCGTAAGTACTGAAACGATAGCCAGGATAGAGACGGAAGGGTTCGTGCAGGTGAGGAGGACGTCATCAGCATAAAGTGCTTTCTTGTGATTTACCTGGCCAATTGTGACACCTGAGATATCGGTGCATGTGGATAGTAGCTGCTAGTGGTTCCATCACAAGAGCAAAAATGAGAGGCGAGAGGGGGCAGTCTTGTCTTGTCCCGTTAGAGATACCAAATGTGGAAGAGGAGAATCCCCCTGCTTTCACAAAGGCACGTGGGGAGGAGTACAAGGACAGTATCGCCGATCGGATGTCTCCCCGAAAGGCAAACTTATCCAGGACCGCTGCCAGGTATCCCCAGTGCACCCAGTTAAACGCCTTTTCTGCGTCAAGGGACAGGAGTGCACTGGGGATCCCCCTCTCCTCCAGACCCTCCAACAGGTTCACCACCCTCCGAGTGGCATCTCTCGCCTGTCGATCAGGGATGAATCCCACCTGCTCTATAGCGATCAAGGAGGGGATGACAGTCTTGAGACGGTCCGCCAGCAGTTTGGAGTAAATTTTAACATCACAATTAAGCAATGCTATCGGTCGGTAACGGCCTGGGCCGAAAGTGGCTTATCCGGTTTAGGGATTGTAAAAATCGCTGCTCTTAGTCCTTGAGGCCTGATGCGTCCCTCGCGCTGCCAGAACCGAAAGAAGTTGAGAAAATGAGGGGCTAGGAGTTGGGCAAAAGTTGCTTAATACACGTAGGGAAACCCGTCTGGGCCTGGGGCTGAGCATTTTTTGGAGTTGCGAATTACGCCAAGAATTTCCTCTTGGGTGAATGGTTTATACAAGTACGCTAATTGATCGGAAGACAAAGAGGGGCGTTTGATCTTGGTCAGGAAGGCTGACATAGCGTCAGGTGAGGGCTGTGGGGTAGAAGTCGAGTCGGAGAGGTTGTAAAGATCATGATAGTCCCTAAATTGTTCAGCAATTCGGATGGGATTACGAATAGTTTCCCATCTGGGGGAGATAACATGAGAAATCCTAGATCTTAATTCAAACTTCTTAACTCTGCCCGCCAATAAAGCCCCTGCTCTGTCTCCCATACCTTAATAAACCGATTTGTTTATTTTCAATTGCGTGCTCTTCTCCTTTCCAGGGTAGAGCACCAATTGATTTCGGGTCAGCGTGAGGTCCGCTAAAATGGAGGGGTCAGGTGAAGAGGTGTAGGCTCTCTCAAGTGACCTCACCTCCGTCAAGAGGGAGTCTAGGCTCTTATTATATAACTTCTTAGCATGCGCCGCCAGTTTAAGGTAGTGGCCGCGCATCACTGCTTTGTGTGCAAACCATAAACCATCTGGAGCAATGTCGTCCGTCGCATTCAGAAGGAAGTAGTCCTTAAGGAGGGCTGTCATGGCATCTTTCGTTGTCGGGGAGGTCAGCAGGTATTCATTTAGCTTCCATGGGGCTCTAGGGGAGTGGGGGATCGAGTCTGAGAACGACAGAGTGAGGGGAGCGTGGTCCGACCAAGTAATTGTGTCGATGCAAGCCTGAAAGCATAGCGGTAGTAGGGAGTCCTTAACCAGGAGGAAGTCTATGCGGCTAAATGACTTGTGTCTCGGGGAGAAGAATGTGTAGTTGCGTTCGTTACTGTGCAGGTAGCGCCATATGTCATGTAGGCCATAGGAAGAGGCCACCAGTGCACGGTCAGTCCAAAACATCGAAGGAGCTGAGCAGTCAAGGGTTTTGTTGAGAGGAGCGTTAAGATCGCCAGCTATCAATTTATGACAAAGAAGGTAATATTGTTGCGCCACTCTGTAATTGTCATCAGGAGCAGGTTATTTGAATGGGAACCTCACCTGTGCTTGTTGTGCTGTCTGCTCAACAAGAATTAGTGCATTGATGTTTATCTCCGTGTCCTCGGCTAATAAGCGGCTGTGGATGATGAAGATTTTGCTGCGTCCTTAATCCCAGCACCTCACATGTGAGTCGTCACGTGGTGGGTCCGTGGGCGTGTTCAGGACGTCATCCAAGGTCCTATTGCCCGGAGCTGCTCCATACCTCACTCTGCATAGCGGAGGAGCGAATGTATTTCAAAAGAGTAATAGGTATTTATGTGAGCGCTGGGGAATCAACCGGCACCAAGGCTATTATGAATAGTTACCTCTCGGCTTTTTTTGTACAATAAAAAGGCAGGGTCCTTTAGGCCACAACGCGTTTCTACGCTCTCCAAGCGTCTTCCTCAAAGACTTAGCCCCACCCTTTCATGACGCGGCCAGGCTCTCAGCACTGCAGCAAGCTGAGAGGGGGCGTGCATAATTACAAGGGAGCAGCAGACTTTGGAGTCTTTGGAGACTTATTCAGAAAACGAGAACTCACACAGGACGAGGTAAATATAACCTCTACTTTACAAAATCGTTTTTTTCTGCTAAAGGGATGGCTAGAAATGATAAGAGGTGGTGCAGGGACAGGTATAAAGATGCGGGGGGGTCAGTTTGTTGGGTCAGGTTCCCTTCAAGCTCAATAGATCTGCTTCAGCATGACTCGGTAGTATCAAAAGACTACTCTCGGGTAGGCGGCAGACTTATGCTTTCAGCGAATTTGGCTGCCCATTATAGACGACAAATGGGTAAAAGAGCTGGTTTCCTCCAGCTACAAAATAGAGTTTACGTCCCTACCACCCAAGCGGTTTTTCCTATCAGTTCCACCAAAACCGCAAAACAAGGCCCTAGCATTTTTTCAGGCAGTCGACTCGCTGTTACAAACAGAAGTCATTGTACCAGTGCCATCAGCAGAACGGTTTTAGGGGTTCCACTCCAACCTGTTCATAGTACCCAAAAAAAAGGAAGCTGGGTAAGATTGGTTCTGGACTTGAAACATCTGAACAAATTTGTTCCATTCGACGATTCCGCATGGAGTCTCTCCGGTCCATAATAGCATCCATGGAATGAGGAGAGTTCTTCGCGTCCATAGACATACAAGATGCATACCTGCATATCCCGATTGCGTCTGTATATCAAAGATTTCTGTGCTTTGCTATAGGTTCGTGGCTCTGCCCTTTGGCCTGGCCATGGCGCCCAGAGTATTCACCAAGGTCTTGGCGGCGGTCATGACCATTCTACATTCCAAACGATAGTTGTTCTTCCATACCTGGACGATCTACTCGTCAAGGCTCATACCTTCGAAACTTGCGAACGCAGCGTCGCGGTCATGGTAAACACGTTACGAACGCTCGGCTGTTAGTCAACCTACAAAAAAAATTTCAAATCCCAAGTCAATCACTAGTTTTCCTGGGCATGCAGTTCAACACTGCCAAGGGGCTGGTGATACTCCCAATAGAAAAAGCACAGGCGATCCTTCAGGGGGTGCGCGATCTACTGCACCCTGCCCCTCGATCCTTCCGGTTTACCATGAGAGTTCCGGTCAGGATGGTAGCGATAGAAGCGGTGCCGTTTGCACAGCTACATCTCAGGGGTCTTCAACTAGCCATTTTCAAGGAGTGGGACAAGAACACATTTTCGCTGTACAGGAGGTTCCGCCTATCGAAGGCGCCCAAACAGTTGCTGCATTGGTGGCTCCGACTAGGGTCGCTGACTAGGGGGAAATAATTTCTCCCAGAGCAGTGGAAAATTCTGACCACAGATGCAAGCCTCACAGGATGGGGCGCAGTGTACTTCCATCACAGAGCACAGGGAAAATGGTCGACAGACGAAACAAGTCTGCCGATCAACATCCTAGAGATGCGAGCCATCTACCTAGCATTACAAGCATTTCACTGGTGCCTGACAGGAGCTCACATCAGGATTCAGGCAGACAATACCACGGCCGTGGCATATGTCAATCACCAGGGAGGAACCCGCAGTGTTAAGGCAATGGAGGAAATGTGACACATCCTTCACTAGGCGGAATCGACGGGATCAGTCCTGTCAACGGTACACATTCCAGGAGTAGACAATTGGGATTCAGACTACCTAAGTCGCCAGGGCGTGGATTCAGGAGAGTGGTCACTGCATCCCGTAGTGTTTCAACAAATTTGCCAGCGCTGGGGGAATCCGGATGTAGACCTCATGGCATCATGGCTCAACGCGAAAGTCCCCAATTTCATGGCCAGGTCACAAGATCCACAGTCGATAGGGGCGGATGCTTTGGTGCAGGATTGGACACAGTTCCAACCCCGGTACATATTTCCGCCTCTGCCGCTGATACCCAGAGTGGTGCAGAAAATCAGACAAGAAGGGGTGCCAGTCATCACCGTCGCACCAGACTGGCCCAGACGCGCTTGGTACCCAGACATCGTACAGCTCACGGTAGGTGTGCCGTGGCGGCTGCCAGGCCAGATCTTCTGTCGCAAGGCCCGTTCTTCCACCAGAATTCAAAAGCGCTAAATTTGACGACGTGGTCCTTGAAACCTGGATACTGAAGAACGCAGGTTTCTCACAAGAGGTCATTCGTACTATGATCAGAGTGCGAAAGCCGACTTCAGCAAAGAATTAGAGCACCTGGAAAGCTTTCTTTTCCTGGTGTGCATCACGAAATCAGGAGCCCCTACCATTTTCACTACCTAGGGTGCTTGGTTTCTCGCAGTCGGGCCTGGATAACAGATTGTCTCTAGGTTCGCTAAAGAGCCAAGTTTCAACGCTCTCAGTGCTGTTTCACCAATGCATAGCGAAAAAAACGCAGGTCAAGGTGTTTCTTCAAGTTGTTGCTCGGTTGATTCCACCATACCGAAGACCACTAGATACATGGGATCTCAACTTTGTGTTGTCAGGGTTGCAGAACCCACCTTTGAGCTTTAATATTGATGCTCAAACTTCTATCTCACAAAGTGTTTTTTCTGGTAGCAATCACATCTCTCTGCAGGGTGTCAGAACTCTCTTGTAGAGCACCTTTCCTGGTATTTCACCAGGATTAGGTCGTACTACGTACTGTACCATCTTTTCTTCCAAAGGTAGTGTCCGCTTTCCATATCAATGAAGAAATTACTCTGCCATCACTGTGTCCAGCGCTGGTGCATCGGATTGAAAAAGCGCTGCATACTCTAAACCTTGTCACGGCACTGCATATCTGTGTGTCTAGGACAGCCCCATTTCGAAAGTCACATTCTCTTTTCATTCTGACAGAAGGGTGGCACAGCTGCAAAAGCTACTCTGGCGAAGTGGATCAAATCCACTATTCAACAGGCCTACCAGTTCAAGAATGTACCTATTCCGTACGGTATCAAGGCACATTCGACCCGTGCAGTTGGGGCATCCTGGGCTATTAGATACCAGGCATCGGCTCAACAGGTGTGTAAGGGGGCCACTTGGACTATCCTACACACGTTTACAAAACACTACATACCCAGTCATCAGCAGATGCAAGTCTGGGTAGACAATGGTTTCCATTGCTATTCCTACCCAGGGACTGCTTTAGGACGTCCCATGGTTCTGTGTCCCCCAATGAGGCGAAGGAGAAAAGAAGAATTTTGTGTACTCCTGTAAATTCCTTTTCTCTTAGCCTCTAATTGGGGGACACAGTTCCCGCCCTGTTGCCCGTTTCGGGCCTTGTGTCAGTTCTCAGAGTGTTCTTCAGTTTGTACATAGTTACCTCATTGCAAACAGGTTGGTATATAGTTGCCTTCCTAAAGGCATTGTTACACAGTTGTCTATGCTAAGTTTCTCCTATTGCTTTAGCACAAAACTGGTTAAGGCAGTGCCTGCCCAGGACTGTATACTGCAGAGGAGGAGCCACTGTTAATCTTTTCCAGATTCTTGTATACTCTAAAGAACCATAACCTTAGAAAGGTGTGATTCTGTTGATTGTCAGATAGTCTTAGTTTAGGGGAACTCATCGGCCCCAAATCCGGTGGGTGGTGGCAGCGTGTGTAAAGCGGGGTGCGCGGTCTGAGTCGGGGTGTGATCGATGCTCCCTTTCAGCATAGGACAGAGGTCGAGTGCTGGATCAAGTGAGAGGAGATAGATTAACCCTTGCAGGTGCAACCCCAAGTCACATGCTGAGAAGTGAGTACATGACCATTTTATTGAAAATATATTAGAAATTAGTCTACTATTAAATCAGGATTTAGGATGAAAATTACTTTGTATTTTGGACCACCCCTTTAACCTCTTCACCATTCGGGAATTATTCGTTTTTTGCATCCAAGAGCCATAACTTTTTTATTTTTCTGACAATGTAGACATATGATGGCTTGTTTTTTTGCGGGACGAGTTGTAATTTCAGATACAAAAAATTCCAAATGCAGTGTAATTGCAAAAAAAAAAGTGCAATTACACGTTAGTTTTTTTGGATTTTTTAGTCGCCATGTTCACTATATGGTAAAACCGAGGTGACGGTGTGATGCATCAGGTCGGTACGAGTTCGTAGATGCCAAACATATATAACTTTACTGGTACTTAAGTCGTGAAAAATTCAGAAGTTTGAAAAAAAGAATCACACTTTTTGCGCCATGTTCTGCGACCCTTAGTGGCCTCATGTTTCAGGTTTCGTGGCTGTGTGATGGATTATGTTTTGCGTCTTGAGCTGACGTCTCTAATGACCTAATTTTTGGGGGATGCGCTGTTTTGATCGTCCGTTATTGTATTTTATAATACTGTTGCGGTGACCAAGAAAACGTAATTTTGGTATTTGAACCTTATTTTTGTTACTCAGTTTACGGCTCTCATTAATGGATTTTATTTATTGATCGAGCATTTCTGAATGCGGCGATACCAATTGTGTGTGTTTTTGTTTTTTTAATGTTAATACTTTATTTTGAATAGGGAAAAGGGTAATATGAACTTTTTTTTTTTTCTCATATTTTTAAAAACATTTTCACAATTCATTCTTTGTTTTACAGTGCACCATAGGGCAGCATAGTGCTGCATCATCCAATCACTTGTGACTGACAGGTCCTGATGAGCTGCAGCACATTGGGACCTGTCACATATGCGCACTGTGAGTGGTTGACAGCGCTTGCCAACCACTCACAGGAAGTGCTCTGTGACAGCTTCCAGGGTCAAGTCAGGATCCAGGGCTGTTAAGTGAACATTGGAGATTCCACGATCTTATCGCGGGATTTCCGATGCAGGCGGGAAACAGCGTGTTACCCACCGCGGCAGTTTTGGATCCCATAGCACACAGACACGAGGGAACCCTTCCCTGAATGCAGCAGACATGCTGCATTCAGTGCTGCATATAGATTGCCATGCAGCAGGGGGTGACAGATCCTCTTTAACCCCTTCATGACCTTGCCATTTTTTGCAATTCTGACCAGTGACCCTTTATGAGGTTATAACTCGGGAACGCTTCAACGGATCCTAGCGATTCTGAGATTGTTTTTTCGTGACATATTGGGCTTCATGTTAGTATTAAATTTAGGTCGATAATTTTTGCGTTTATTTGTGAAAAAATCCAAAATATGGCAAAAATTTTGCAATTTTCAAATTTTGAATTTTTCTTCTGGTAAACCAGAGAGTTATGTGACACAAAATAGTTATGAAATAATATTTCCCACATGTCTACTTTACATCAGCACAATTTTTGAAAAAAAAAAAAAATTTTGTTAGGAAGTTATAAGGGTTCAAAGTTCATGAGCAATTTTTCATTTTTCCACCAAAATTTACAAAACCATTTTTTTTAGTGACCACATCCCATTTGAAGTCCCTTTGAGGGGTTTACATGACAGAAAACACCCAAAAGTGACAACCATTCCAAAAACTGCACCCCTCAAGCTACTCAAAACTACATTCAAGAATATTATTAACCCTTCAGGTGCTTCACAGGAACTAAGCAAATTGGAAACAAAAAAATGGATATTTTAATTTTTCTAACAAAAATGTTCTTTTATCCTCAATTTTTTCATTTTCACATGGGCAACAAGATAAAATGGATCCTAAAATTTGTTGGGCAATTTCTCCTGAGTATATCGATACCACATATGTGATCATAAACCACGGTTTGGGCGCACGGCAGGGCTCTGAAGGGAAAGAGCGCAATTTGACTTTTGGAGCTAATTTTCCATTCAAAAAGTGAAATGGCGCTCCTTCACTTCTGAGCCCTGCCGCGCGCCAAAACAGTGGTTTATGACCACATATGAGGTATCGGTGCACTCAGGAGAAATTGCCCAACAAATTTTAGGATGAATTTTATCCTGTTACCCATGTGAAAATGAAAGAATTGAGGCTAAAAGAACATTTTTGTGAAAAAAAAGTACTTTTTCCATATTCACAGATCTATTTGTAAAGCATGTGGGGGTTCAATATGCTCACAACTCATCTAGATAAGTTCCCTGGGGGGTCTAGTTTCCAAAATGGGGTCACTTGTGGGGGAGCTCCAAAGTTTAGGCACACAGGGGCTCTCCAAACGCGACATGGTGTCCGCTAACAATTTGAATGGAAAATCACCTCAAATTGTTAGCGGACACCATATCGCATTTGGAGAGCCCCTGTGTGCCTAAACATTGGGGCTCCACCACAAGTGACCCCATTTTGTAAACTAGACCCCCAGGGAACATATCTAGATGCATTGTGAGCACTTTGAAGCCGCAGGTGCTTCACAAATTGATCCGTAAAAATTAAAAAGTCCTTTTTTTTTACACAAAAAGTTTTTTTTTTCATTTTCATGAATTAATTTGTGAAGAACCTGGGGGTTCAATATGCTCACCACCCATCTAGATATGTTCCCTGGGGGGTCTAGTTTCAAAAATGGGGTCACTTGTGGGGGAGCTCCAAAGTTTAGGCACACAGGGGCTCACCAAACGCGACATGGTGTCCGCTAACAATTTGAATGGAAAATCAGCTCAAATTGTTAGAAGACACCATGTCGCATTTGGAGAGCTCCTGTGTGCCTAAACATTTGAGCTCCCCCACAAGTGACCCCATTTTGGAAACTAGACACCCCAGGGAACATATCTAGATGCATAGTGAGCACTTTGAACCCCCAGGTGCTTCACAAATTGATCCATACAAATTAAAAAAGAAAATTTGTGTGAAAAAAAAGTATTTTTACCTTATTACGGATCAGTTTGTGAAGCACCTGGGGATTCAATGTGCTCACTATGCATCTAGATAGGTTCCTTGGGGGGTCTAGTTTCCAAAATGGGGTCACTTGTGGGGGAGCTCCAATGTTTAGGCACACAGGGGCTCTCCATACGCAACCTGGTGTTTGCCAACAATTGGAATGGTTAGCGGACACCAGGTCGCGTATGGAGAGCCCCTGTGTGCCTAAACATTTGAGCTCCCCCACAAGTGACCCCATTTTGGAAACTAGACCCCCCAGGGAACATATCTAGATGCACAGTGAGCACTTTGAACCCCCATGTGCTTCACAAATTGAGACGTATAAATGAATAAAGAAACTTTTTGTGAAAAAACATACTAGTCTAGTAGTTAAAATTCGCAGCATAGGGGACCCAATACATTTGGGTCTCTCCATGCTGAGGATTCCAGCCCCCTAGCTGCCATGTTGTATCTGGCTGGCAACCAAAAATACGGCAAAGCTCCATGTCATTTTATTTGTAGAATTTAAAAAAAAAAATGACATGGGGCTCTGCCATATTTTTGGTCCAGCCAGGTACAACTTGGCAGCTACGGACTGCCACCAGCCCCCAGCTGCCTCATTGTACCTGGCTGGAACCAAAAATACAGTGAAGCCTATTTTTTTTTTATTTCTAGAATTATTTCTAGAAAAAAAATGACATAGGGCTCCGCCATATTTTTGGTCCAGCCAGGTACAACTTGGCAGCTACGGACTGCCACCAGCCACCAGCTGAATCGTCATACCTGGCTGGAACCAAAAATACAGCCAGGTACAACTAGGCAGCTGGGGGCTGGAATCCTCAGCATAGAGAGGCCCAAGCGTTCTGGGCCCCCCATGCTGCGAATTGCAGCCCGCAGCCGCCCCAGAAAATGGCGCATTCATTGAAGCACCATTTTCTGGCGCTGTACCCACGCTCTTCCAGTTGCCCTGGTACCGGTGGCTAACTGGGTAATAAAGGGGTTAATGCCAGCTTTTTATTGGCAGCTGGCACTAAGACCGAGATTCATAATATAGGGCCAATGTTAGACCCGCCATTAGGAATCTCTAGTACGGTAAATAGTCAATAAATACACACAGAGAAAAATCTTTTTATTTGAAAAAAAAACACAGACACAATTCGGACTCCATCTTTATTATAAAAAGATCCGACGTAGTCCACAACGAAGGTCCCACGACGCCCGATCGCTCCGACGTAGTCCACAACGAAGGTCCCACGCCGCTCGATCACCTTTGCTTTTAGATCGCTACTCTGGAGCCCAACCCGCCAGTATGGTGATAGAGCTGCAAAAAGTGATCTGACACCCCGGGCGCAGTGACCCACTATGTGCATCACTGCACCTGGGCTGCCAGATCGCTTTCCGCAGCTCGATCCCCATGCATGGGGATCGAGCTGCGGAAAGCGATCTGGCAGCACAGGCGCATTGACCCACTATGTGCATCACTGCGTCCGGGCTGTCAGATCGCTTTCTGCAGCTCGATGCCCATGCAGGGAGATTGGGATCCTCAGGATCTAGCTGTAGAAAGTGATCTGGCAGCTCCAGCACAGAGCTGTCTGATCCGGAGGCGGTGAAGAGGAGGAGGAGGAGCGGGACGCAGTGGAGACAGAGCGGCCGCCGGAGGGGTGAGTGGGAGAGGCGATCGCCACTCCGGTGATCGGGGGGGCAGGAAGGGGGAAGAGGGGGGGTGACAGGAGAAGTAGGGGGCACTTAGGAGGAAGCGGGGGCAGGCAGGAGGAAGTGGGGGCAGGCAGGAGGAGGCGGGCGGCAGGAAGAGGAAGCGGGCGGCAGGGACAGGAAGCAGGCGGCAGGGAAAGGAAGCGGGGGGGGGTAAGAAAGATGAAGAGGGGGCAGGAAAGAGGTGGGGGGCAGTTAGAGGATGACAGGGGAGAAGATTGGAAGGTAGGGATAGCAGCGGCAGGCAGGGAAGCATTACAGGCGCGGTGATTTTCACTTTCACTTTTGAGTGCCAATCACCGCGCCTGTAGCCGGGGGGGGGTGGGGTGGGGGCAAATCTACCCCCCCTGGGGTGTTGTACAACTCCCCATGTACCTGCAAGCCGAGTGACAGGTCAGTGACACCCTCACTCGACCTGCAGGAGCCCGATCATTCCATGGCCCAGGGGGTGGGCCAAGGGTCTGGAAGGGGTTAAGGTGACCCAAAATAAGTAATTCCTAAAAATTTTATGTTTTTTTTCTCTTTACAATATTAATCGTTCAGGTTCATTAGTTCCATATTTTAATAGATGTTTAAGAATGCAGCAATAAAAATTATTCTTATTTTTGCTTTCATTTGGGATGTGTATGCAGAGACTGACATCGGCATTTATATGTTTACCCATGATAGTGTATCTCACATTCCACAGCTTCAAAGATAGATGACTGCTATGTAATATAGCCGGTATCTGCCACGTGTGGAGAGAGCTCCACTCCGGAGGAACCTTCCTAGGATGTTAATACAATGTCCTAATGCAGCCCATAGATTTCAGGTTGTCCATGCCACGGGTTTATAGTAAAATTCTGTCAACACAGTGGTTTACAAAAACTATTCTACTGCAAAGGTATACATTTTTCTGCATATTTCTTTTGGATGTGGGGGGGTTCTTTAAAATTCACCTAAACCTGGCTGTAAAACGTATTATTGAAAATGTTCTAAAAACTTAACTTTAGGACTAGTGATGTGCCAGTATTCATCTGAGTGGAATTGCTCTTTAAAGCATTTGTTTTGGCCTTTTTGACATTCACCACCGTGCAACACTGTTGCCAGCTTGGAGATTGGGAGATAAATATTCGATTACTTGTGAGTTTGAGGTTATACAACCCCAGGCAAAAAATTATGGCTCGGAGGATGCCCATTCAGTTGTTTAATTTGGTAGAAAAAAAAGCAGATCACAGACATGGCACAAAACTAAAGTCATTTCAAATGGCAACTCTCTGCTTTGAAGAAACATTAAAAGAAATCTCGAAAAAAAAAAAAAAATGGTCTTAGACAATAACTGTTACTTTTGTAGACCAAGCAGGGGATAAATTGTGGAATCACTCAATTCTGAAGAAAAAATTATGGAATCAAACAAACAAAACAACACTCATACATTACTAGTATTTTGTTGCACCACCTCTGGCTTTTTATAACAGCTTGCAGTCTCTGAGGCATGGACCATTTTCTTCAACTTCCACCAAAGATTTTCAATTGGATTAAGATCCAGACTATTTGCAGGCCCATGCATTTGACCTCATGTGTCTTCTTTCAAGGAATGTTTTCACAGTTTTTGCTCTATGGCAGGATGCATTATCATCTTGGTAAATGATTTAATCATCCCCAAACATCCTTTCAATTGATGGGATAATTAAAGTGTCCAAAATATCAATGTAAACTTGGGCATTTATTGAAGATGTAATGACAGCCATCTCCCCAGTGCCTTTATCTGACATGCAGCCCCATATTATCAATGACTGTGGAAATGTGCATGTTCTCTTCAGGCAGACATCTTTATAAATCTCATTGGAACGACGCTAAACAAAAGTTCCTGCATCATCACCTTGCTCAATTTAGACTCGTGATTCATCAGTGAATATGACTTTCATCCAGTCATCCACAGTTCATGATTGCTTTTCCTTAGCCATTGTAACCTTGTTTTTTTCTGTTTAGGTGTTATGACTTTTGTTCAGCTTTTCTGTATGTAAATCCCATTTCCTTTAGGCGGTTTCTTACAGTTCAGTCACAGACATTGACTCCAGTTTCCTCCCATTCATTCCTCATTTGTTTTGTTGTGCGTTTCCTGTTTTGGAGACATATTGCTTTAACTTTCTAGTCTTGACGCTTTGATGTCTTCCTTGATCTACTGGTATGTTTCCCTTTAAGAACCTTCCCATGTTGTTTGTATTTGGACCAGATTTTAGACACAGCTGACTGAACAACCAACATCTTTTGCAAAATTGCGTGTTGATTTACCCTCTTAAGAGTTTGATAATCCTCTCCTTTGTTTCAATTGACATCTCTCGTGTTGGAGCCATGATTCATGTCAGTCCACTTGATGCAACAGCTCTCCAAGGTGTGATCTCTCCTTTTTAGATGCAGACTAACGAGCAGATCTTATTTGATGCAGGTGTTAGTTTTGGGAATGAAAATTTAAAGGGTGATTCCATAATTTGTTTCCTCAGAATTGAGTGATTCCATAATTTTTCCCCTGCTTGTTCTACAATAGTAACAGTTACTGGCTAGCACATTTTTTTTCCCCAAGATTTCTTTTAGTGTTTCTTTATGGCAGTGAGTTGTCATTTGAAATGACTTTAGATTTGTGCTGTGTGTGTGATCTGCTTTTTTCTACAAAATTAAACATCTGAATGGACATCCTCTGAGCCAGGTGACTCCATAATTTTTTCCAGGGATTGTATTTCTTAATGTTAAAAGAATAACCCATATAGATATTTTGAGAAGTGCCATTTCTCGTCACCCTATTTCTGCTTCTGTTTGTACCCTGCCTGTAATCAATAGATGTCTTGGCTTCTATGCTCTATCTAGTCATACACTAAAGAAAGATACTTAACATAAGTTTGTCTATCTTTTAATTCACAAAACATTTACTGTTACATGTGGGCAGGCATTTTGTTTAGATCTAAATTCTCGGCTAAAATGCAGATGAGTTATGTGAAGAGCCACATCTTCAATGTCAGCTGTTATCCCTTCGAATCATTGTGCCTCAGTGCTTCAGTTGTGACAGTCATTGAATAATTATGTGAAGTAAATGCTTTAAAAGCCCATTTACATGTTATAGATCCAATGGGCGGTGCTTTAAGGGGGTGTCACACGCGTCAATGTCGTCAGCGATCTGATCGCTGACGACATTGACGGCTGATTGCTGGTGAGCTGTCACACAGACAGACTCACCAGCGATCAATTGACCAGTGACATCATGGAAACGATTTAAATATCGTTTCCACGATGTCCTGCTCCCGCTGCCAGCCTGCTGGAAGCGGGAGCAGCCTGGTCTCCAAGGTACACTGCGGGTAACTAGGCAGCGCGCGCTGCCTAGATACCCGACGTGTACCTTAGTTACCAGCCTCCTCCGCTCACCCGGTGAGCGGAGGAGGCTGGTAACTAAGGTACACGTCGGGTAACTAGGCAGCGCGCGCTGCCTAGATACCCGACGTGTACCTTAGTTACCAGCCTCCTCCGCTCACCGGGTGAGCGGAGGAGGCTGGTAACTAAGGTACACGTCGGGTATCTAGGCAGCGCGCGCTGCCTAGTTACCCGACGTGTACCTTGGAGACCAGCTCCCAGCGCTTGTGACAGGCGCCTGGAGCTGGAATATCGCTAGTCCCGGTGTCACACGCAGCGATGCTGCGTGTCCACCGGGCGACAATCGCCAGGTTTCAGAGCTGGTTCTGAAACCTGGCGATCATCAACCAGCGATTTATCGCTGGTTGATGCAGTATGTCACACGCGTCAATATCGCTGCAACGTCACGTGCAGCCGATATCGTGCAGGCGATATTGACGCGTGTGACACCCCTTTAGTGATCCGCGCTGACTGTATATGGACAATGACCACAAGGGATCTGCGGATAATGGTGCTTTATTTCAATGCGTTTCATAGCAAACCTCGCTCCTTCTTCAGGAATGCAACCATAAAAACAATGTAATTGTCAAAACACTTGACATTGTTTTTATGGTTGCATTCCTCAAGAAGGAGCGAGGTTTGCTCTGAAACACATTAAAATTAAGCACCATTGTCTGCTGATCCCTTGTGGTCATTGTCCACATACAGTTAGCGCCGATCACTAAAGCATCGTCCATTGGATCTATGAATTTCTACCTCTGTGCACTTGGAGGGTGGATCCAGCTGTGAGTTTCACAACCGTCTCAGATGAGCAGTGACAATCATTATTTCTTTGAAAAATTAGGATAAGACCCTATTGTGCCTTTTGTTTCCCCATTTTTAGATGCAGTGCCTTGTGAAAGCATTTGCCCCCCTTGAACTTTTCAACCTTTTGCCACATTTCAGGCTTCAAACCTAAAGATATAAATTCTAATTTTTTTCTGAAGAATCAACAAGTGGGACACAGTCGTGAAGTGGAACAAAATTTATTGGATATTTTGAACTTTTTTTTAACAAATTAAAAAATGAAAAGTGGGCGTGCAATATTATTCGACCCCCTTGAGTTAATACTTTGTAGCACTACATTTTGCTGCGATTACAGCTGCAAGTCGCTTGGGGTATGTCTCTATCAGTTTTGTACATCAAAAGACTGAAATTCTTGCCCATTCTTCCTTGCAAAACAGCGCGAGCTCAGTGAGGTTGGATGGAGAGCGTTTGTGAACAGCAGTTTTCAGCTCTTTCCACCGATTCTCAATTGGATTCAGGTCTGGACTTTGACTTTGTCATTCTAACACCTGGATACGTTTATTTTTGAACCATTCCATTGTAGATTTTGCTTTGTTTGGGATCATTGTCTTGTTGAAAGATAAATCTCCTTCCCAGTCTCAGGTCATTTGCAGACTCCAACAGGCTTTCTTCCAGAATGGTATGTATTTGGCTCCGTCCATCTTCCCATTAATTTTAACCATCTTCCATGTCCCTGGTGAAGAAGAGCAGGCCCAAAGCCATGATGCTGCCACCACCATGTTTGACAGTGGGGATGGTGTTTTGAGGGTGATGAGCTGTGTTGCTTTTACTCCAAACATCGTTTTGCATTGTGGCCAAAAGTTCGATTTTGGTTTCATCTGACCAGAGCACCTTATTCCACATGTTTGGTGTGTCCCACGCAGGTGGCTTGTGGCACACTTCAAACGAGACTTTTTATGGATATCTTTGAGAAATGGCTTTCTTCTTGCCACTCTTCCAAAAAGGCCAGATTTGTGCAGCATACGACTGATTGTAGTCCTGTGGACAGACTCTCCCACCTCAGCTGTAGATCTCTGCAGTTCATCCAGAGTGATCATGGGCCTTTTGGCTGCATCCCTGATCAGTCTTCTCCTTGTTCGAGATAAACGTTTACAGGGACGGCCAGGTATTGGTAGATTTGCAGTGGTCTGATACGCCTTCCATTTCAATATGATCGCTTGCACTGTGCTCCTTGAGATGTTTAAAACTTGGGAAATATTTTTGTATCCAAATCCGGCTTTAAACTTTGCCACAACAGTATCTTGGACCTGCCTAGTGTGTTCCTTGGTCTTTATGGTGATCTCTGCCCTTGAAACAGAACCCTGAGACTATCACAGAGCAGGTGCATTTATACAGAGACTTGATTACACACAGGTGGATTCTATTTATCATTACCAGTCATTTAGGACAACATTGGATCATTCAGAGATCCTCACTGAACTTCTGGAGTGAGTTTGCTGCACTGAAAGTAAAAAGGCCGATTAATATTGCATGCCCCACTTTTCAATTTTTAATTTGTTAAAGTTTAAGATATTGCAAAAATTTTGTTCCAATTCATGATTGTGTCCCACTTGTTGATTGTTCACAAAAAAAGTAGAATTTATCTTTGTTTGAAGCCTGAAATGTGGCAAGAGGTTGAAAAGTTCAAGGGGGCCAAATGCTTTCACAAGGCCACTGTACATTTACATTTTATAACCCACAACCTCTAAATACAAAGGTGTTGTTTTTTTTTTTCTATTTTCTAAATTTATCCAAAGTCTACAATTAGAACTGCTTCTATAAATCACTTATAAAACTGCTTTCTCACCCTACCTGTCAAGGCATCGTTCTCTCACAGTGCAATGCTGGCATATCTGCTGCAAATTCTGAAACAGGATTTTGACTTTTGCTGAATTCCCTGAAATTGTGGTCATGTTTTTATTAGTTTTTAGTTGTACTTTGTGCTGCAGGATACACACTCCAAATCTGCGCCAAATAAGATGCATGTAACGCCTCAAGTTGTTTTTACGTAAGGCAGTTGCGGGCTGTGGGTTTCCTTCGCAGTCTAGTAAATGCCTTTAGGTCTGACATCTTTACATTTTTCAGTTTAACTTTATAGTACAAAGGTTTTGCAGTGAATTAGATCAGAGATCAATCAATCACATGGCTAAGCCCCCTTGTTGAGAAATGTTTAAATAAAAATCCTGAAAAAAATGTATGTAATAGCCCTAGTTATTTATCCCTCTCAGTGATCACTGTAGATTAAAAAAAAGATAAAATTATTGTTATAATTGCTGTTTAATGTTCATCTTGCATGGATGAAAATAGAATAAAAATCAGTTATCAAAATAAATTGTGACCCTGTGTTGCATATCTATATCAATGAAAACTGTAGCTCGCCCCACAGAAAACAAGCCCCCGCACAGCTCTGCTAACCTAAAACTGACCATGATTATGCAGAAACTGCAGAAACAGACAACATATTTACCGTATATACTCGAGTATAAGCAGAGTTTTTCAGCCCCCCTCAGCTTATAATCGAGTCAGTGTACAGGCTGTGGTGGGGGAACGGTGACCGGGGGGCTGGAGGAGGCGGGGGGAGGCTGCAGTAGGAGCGGGTGGTTATGTGGGCACACCCATTAAAGCAATGCAATATGCACTGTATCCCCCTGTCCATCAGCGGCAGGGGGAGCGGTGCATATTACATTGCACTATATATACTCTCCCCCCCCCCCCCCTTATCACTGCTATATGGGTCCCATGCTGGCACTCACCATAAAACAACCTTCTTACTCACCTTTTGATGAATCTCTGCACTGTCTGCGGGCTCCGTGTGTCCTCCCTCCGGTCTGCCGGCTCTAATCATGTGACCGGCACTTCAGTGAATTCATCACTGCTGCGCTGTGGTCACATGATTAGAAACCGGCAGACCGGAGGGAGCATGCACGGAGCCGGCAGACACTGCAGAGAATCGTCAAAAGGTGAGTAAGAAGGTTGTTATTTTATGGTGAGCGCCAGCATGGGGCCCTATACAAATGATGGGGGATCATATACCAGGGATGGAGGGAGCTATACCAGGGATGGGTGCCATATATCTGCGATGGAGGCTATATAACAGTGATGAGGGACTATATACCAGTGATGGGGGGGCATATACTGTGAAGGGGGATATATATGCCAGTGATGGGGGCGCTACATAACATCGATGGGGCACGATATTATGAGGGGCTATATATACAGTGTATATACAGGGCTATATACACCATTATGAGGAGCTATCTACAGTGATGAGGGCTTATATACTTAGGATGGGTGGAGCTGCATTTCCCACCCTAGGCTTATACTCGAGTCAACAGGTTTCCCCAGTTTTTGGGGGCTTATACTCAGGTCGGCTTATACTCGAGTATATACGGTACATATGGCATTATCATCCAGCAGCAATATAATGTCCCTAGTATCAAACAGTTCAGGGTCAAAAAATAATGCAGGAAGTTTAAAAAAAAAAAAAAAAAACGGTGTTGTTCAGGCAACCACAGGTTAGCTCATCGATAGCAGATCAGTGGGGCCCGTTAGGTCATCAATGCTGTATGCCCAATCCTTGGGGTAGGCCAATTGCAGATCAGTGTGGTCAAATCACCCAGGGCCCCAACTGCTCAGATGTCCTGTTCTGACGGCACCTGGTTGTAAATAATTAAAATGGAGATGCTCAGAGGAGTAATTTCAAAGTGTCTATGTCCTGCTATTGCTGAAGTGAACAACAGCTGATTATGGGGAGTTGGGTGGGGGCACGGTTTGCCAGATCCCCACCGATCTGTTCTTGGCCTAAGGATAGATCATCAATGATGTATGCCCAGAAAATCCAAATTGCGAATTCCTTAGCCATTTTTAATTGAGTGTTCCCATGAGATATTTAAATACAATTGTCAAATTGTTTACAGCTTAACTCCTTCATGACCCGGGAATTTTTCATCTTTCATTTTTGTTTATTCCTCCCCTGCTTCCAAGAGCCATAACTTTTTTTATTTTTCCGTCAATATAGACATATGTTGGCTTGTTTTTTGCGGGAGAAGTCATACTTTCAGGTGCAATCATTTATTTTACCGTATAGTGTACAGGGAAATAGCAAAAAAATTCCAAGTGCAGTGAAATTGCAAAAAAAGTGCAATTACATATTTGTTTTTTGGGTTTTTTAGTCGCCATTGTTCACTATATTGTAAAACCGACGTGATGTGTGATGCCTCAAGTCTGTACGAGTTCGTAGATACCAAACATATATACTTTTTAAAAACAATTCTGAAGTTTGGAGAAAAAAAATCACCCTTTTTGCGCCATGTTCTGCGACCCGTAGTGTCCTCATTTTTCGGGATCTGGGGCTGTGACACCGCTTATTTTTTGAGCTGACGTTTCTAATGATACCATTTTTGGGTGGATGCGTTGTTTTGATTGTCCATTATTGCGTTTTATAGCAATGTTGCGGCGACCAAAAAAAACTTAATTTTGGCTGTTTGGCCTTTTTTTCTATTACGCATAATTCCAGCGGCAATACGCTGGCGCAGATGTCAGAGAGGGGGTATGAATAGGAAGAATCCTGTTCCTCCTTCCCTCTGTGACATCTGTCACAGCCCCATTTGAATTTGCAGTGCATTATCTGCAAAATCAAATGTAAAAGAATGTCAAATGTATTAAAAATAATAATGATTTTTATACTTTCCCTCTGCTGGGTGTTCGGGAGCCAGAGATCTTCTGCAGGTATCGACCTGCAAGGGCCTGTGAATGCTGATTGGCCCGCTCACTGTCATGTGATATGTGACGTCCTATGATGTACATATCACATGACCACGAGCGGCCAATCAGTGCCCGATGACATCACGCAAGGTCCTGCGGCTACCGACTCCGGAACACCCGGCGGAGGGCAAGTATAAAAATCTTTGTTATTTTTAATACATTTGTCATTATTTTACATTTGATTTTGCAGTGTATAATGCACTGCGAAATCAAATGGGGCTGTGACAGATGCCTCTGTGGTTGACAGCAGTTTGGGCACACTTGCCCAGATTATACTTCATTCTTCTCTCCACCCCCACCAGTGATGTGCCCTGCTCAGTTAATCTGAATCCAGTCTTTAGCTGGAAGGATCAAAGCTACAACAACAACAAAGCTATTTACTAGCCTCTTTAGAGATAAAATTACAGAAGCAGAGTAGATATCAGAAGTGTATTGGAAAAATGATGGTTAGAAATAGTTGGGACAAAAGAAAAGGGAGTCACATTAGTAGTCGAATTCTTTTTAAATAAAGCTTGTAAAACCTGGTATAGCAACAGTTTGGCTGAGACCAAGGCTATTAATAATAAGCAAACTACCGTATTTCCACTTAGTTTTAATGATTGAGCAAAACATCTTTATGGCTTTTAGGAAACAAAATTAAGAGACCAACTGACTTTTACATCATAGAATAAAGGAACAAACAGCTCTCATCACTCATTAACACTAATCTGGCAAAGTTAACCTTGCCCTTAACATAAGGTTGGTGTAATATCTTAACCACAAGTATAATACACCAATGTCAGCCACCAAATACCACATACTTTAATCATAAAGACTGATGGTCATTTAGGAGAATCTGATTTCCTTGAAATACTTAGCACCACTGTGGAGAACCACCTGTTTGTCTGCCCTTTCCAAGGGCAACCCACACAGTCCTTTCATAGGGTCCATGGAAGCAGCAAATATGACCTCATAAGTTTGGTGGGCTGCTTATATTTAAGGTGCTTCTATGTCTTGTTGCTAGATGGGAGTAGAGTTTAATTACATTGAATTTGTGGCTTTTCATGTTAATGGTATACTTTCAAAGTATTGCTTTGGCAACACAACATTGCTAGCATCATATAATGACGTGTTACATTTGTCATGTTATGGATTTGTTCAGAGTTTGCTGTTTTGCTCCGCTGTCATTCATGCAACTCGTGAGTGTTTATGTAAATTTTTAATAGCTTCTTTTGATCCCCTTATAGTTACAAGCTGTTCACTACATGGTAGTTTTTCAGCCATGTGAAATCTTTTTCTGCCCCACTTGTTTTAGACCACATAAAACAAGCAAGTTTGCAATTAACTTTTTTTTTCGATTTGCCTCTGTTCTGCTTTGGGAGCTTTTGTCTCGCATGGTTTACTAGTTGCCTAGAAAGATAATGACCAGCCGAGCCTAGATTATGTGAATTAGGTACATCCCAGGCTGATGAGTTAACTCATGAGATATGAGTAACCTCTCTCCAGCACAACTTTATACAGCAATCAAGGTTTATTTACATAGTCTGACGTTATTAACCCCTTAACGCTACATGGAGAATATATACATCATGGAAGTCTGCTCAGCATAACCCACCCCACAGAGGGAATATGCCAACTCTATCATAGAGCTGACATCTTCCTCTAAAAACAGCAGTCAGTGTTTCTGCCGATCGCTGATGTTAACTTTTAAAATCGCTGTCAATTGCATAAAAGTACCGTGGTCTGACCAGGACATCAGTTCGGGCGACCTTTACTTTCCCTGCGATATAATCGCAGGGAACTGACGGGTTGCTATGACAGCCGGGGGCTGGCTCAACATTCACGTGTCTGTTGTGATCGCTTCTGTGACATCCATTCTGTGGCTGGGTGTAGCAGAAGAGTGATTTGTACTGTCCACAGCAATGCTGTGGTAATGATACATATAGTAGGAGGGAGCAGACGATTGCAAGCTCAAGTCTTCTAAGGGGACTAACAAAGTAAAGCAATTTAAGTTGGGGGGGGGTGGTTTCTGGTTTTATTTTCCTCCTTCGCCTCATTGGGCGACACAGGGTGTTGTGCTGCTGTCCACTAGGTGGCGACACTAAGCAGAATCTGCAAAAGAGTTACATGGCTTTTCCTCTGCAGTAACACCCCTGGAGCAGGCACTGCCTCACCAGTTTTTGCTTAGTGTCGGTAGGAGGCACATCTAGATTTTATTCTTCTCTCAATTTTTCAATTTTTAATTTTTTCTTCAATAGAAGAAAAGTGGGTCTGGCGTGACCCCCAGCATGCTCCTTTCTCGGCCCCCCACTGTTGGAGGCGCTGGGTTAATGTCGAGATATCCTTACACATGACGCCCTCCTTTCTCGGCATCCCACTGTTGGGGTGCTGGGTTGAAGTTGAGATAGACCATCATTCCATCCTCCTTCCTCATTTCCCCACTGATGGTGACGTGAGTTAAAGTGAGGTTCTGCAGCATCTCCTCCCACGCAAAGAAGCAGGAGATGTTCCCCTCAAGGAATTAAGCTGTGACAACGACTGCAGGATGAGGAGCAACAGCCACCCTCCCCACTTTACCTGTTTGCTACTTGGGTTGAGACATCTTTAAGGATACCCCCTGAGATCCCTGCTACAGGATTGCAGACGTTCCCAGGACCCCTATGGAGGTCCCCCAGGGATTTTTCCTGCCACTTTACCGGGATATTGCCTGCGGATCCGGTGCTCCGGGAACTTCGTGCTAGCACTCTCACTCCCTTCTCACCCCTGCAGGGGTCTGATGGTCGAGACCTGCTCCAGCCCGCATACAGCCCTGCAGTGTATGGCGTTCAGTGCTCCACCAGTACCAGTGGGGTCACTGTCTTTGTGTTTATTTATAGAGGGACCCCCGCTGTGGAAGTTCCGGACACCCGTCCGCACTTCCATGCCTCCCTGTCCCCTTTTTCAGGGCTGCGTTGTAATCTAGGCCCCGACTTGGGCCTACATTGCCGCAGCGCCGCTCAACCCCGCCTCCCGACCGCCCACCGGATGACGCTGCAGACGCGTCATCGAGAGGTGGGTCGGTCATTCCTGGCGCCTTCTCGCTTGCATTGCGAGATCTACTGCGTGCCCTGAGGTTTTATGTCCCGCCCCTCCTCCTCCGCTCTTCCATCGGAAGTCAGCGGTCTCCACAGGCACCCATGCAGTACACGGGGATCCGCACACAACACGGACTGTCAGATTCTGATCAGTCGGCTCCACACTATGGGCAGCATGTGCAGCAGCAACAAGCTGTATCAAGCGGCAGCCATGCAGGTACAGGAGATCTGCACAGAGGACACAGAATGTCAGATTTCTGACCAGTTGACTTCCACACTATGGGCAGCATGTGGCAGCGGCGACAACGCTGCAAGGTTACAGAGAGCACGATATTAGCGCTGCAGGACTGCTGGCCAGTCTAGTGCTGCCATTGCAGGAGTAAGCAGCTCTATAGTTTACTGCTAAATAAGCTAGCCTGCTTCTCAGCGTATATTGTGTCAGTAAGAGCATTATAGGTAGCACGAGACGGTGTGGTGGTGCTGCCCTGCATGACGGGCCATTCCATACTCCTCTCCGGACTGATTCAGTCTAGTCTGTGCACTACTATGGCTTCTGAGGTTCTATTACAGCCCCTTCATGCTTTCAGTCTAACTCAGACCAGGACTGTGAGATGTCCTTAGGTCTAGAATCGCCAGAACCTAATATTCTAGTAGGAGATAGTGGCGTCCAGTGGTCAGGTCCTGGATATCTCCGATCTACCTAATGAAACTCCAGACACACTGTGTCTTTTAAATGTGCAATGACGGCGCACATATTTTGTAAATGATTCTGTTTTCAGGTTTTTTTTTTTTTTTTTTGCAAACACTCCGCTCTCACCCTGAAAAAATAAATTAATGCACGTTATCCATTTTCCCGGCTGCAACCTCAACTGGGCCACTTTACCTCAAATATCTCCCCCAGTACCCTGACTTGGAATACTATCCTGAGGGCCACGAACGCCAATCCTGCCCCGGCGCACCAGGCAGTTCAGGTCGCAGACGCAGCCAACTACCTGATACAGCAACCCTTTATTTGGTGAATCGCACAGCATTAGCAGCTGTCAATACTATTACCATTGACCGTGCATCTCCATAGCAAGAATGGCCGTCACATATGGCCTCCAAAAGAATCCCCCACCGGCTTCAGCTACCTCAGCGGACCTCTGTTCAGAGAACAATTGAACTAATTGACTTTAGATGCCACGGAAGGCAAATACGCTTACTTCCCTCAGCACACTGCCAGGCGGCCCTTCAATCACCGCTAGTAAACAAAGGAGCCCGCTGTGATGCAGTGGGTTATGACCTCTGACAATGGCCCGAGATAGGATGCTGACCCCGATTTCACTACCCTTTGGCCTCGTGACGAGATAAGCAAAGCGGTGGACACGGCGGTTTCCACTTGCTTACCATCTTTTTTGTTACTCATCGACTGGTTCACAACCGCAGACTGGTGATCGAACGCCACGCAGAGGTTGCTCGGCCTGGCAGAGACATCTCGCCAATTTACGCCCAAGCAAACTTTACAGGCCTTCTGTTCCCTTATTCCTACACCACCACTTGTAAGCGGTTGGGCTGTCCTATTATCAACACCTTTTCAGTTCCAAAAAAAAAAAAAAATTACCAGTGAAGGCCTAAGCATTCTTCACAGCGATTAAGTCTCTTCTAAGCTCGGGAGTCTTGGTACCCGTACCACGCAAAGTGTTTTTTGCCAGTTTCTATTCCAATTTTGGTAGTCTCCAAAGAGAAAAGTACAATACGGCCTCTACTAGACCTGCACCAACTGGACAGGCATGTCCAGGTAAGCCATTTCTGCATGGACTCTCTTCACTCCATATTTGCGTCCAGGAAATAGGTTGAATTCCTCACATCCAGGAATCTACAGGACGTCTACCTGAAATCATCAAGAACGCTACCAATAAATGGCATCTCAGTTTGGCTTGGCTACAGGTCCAGGAGTTTCCTGAAGTATTCATACATGTCATGGCGACCGTCCTGATTATTCTTCATTCCAGGGTGTCGTCATACTTCCATTCCTGAACGACCTGCTCATCGAAGCGCCGACCTTCTGTGAATGTGAACAGCGTCTTCTTCACGGTGGGCACTCTGAGAAATGATTGGCTAACATCAACAGCCTGAGTCAACCTTCCTCACGATGTGGCATGGGCCCTTCGGCTATGAGTCCGTGCCCTCCTTCGCCGGTTCCGCAGTCTTTCAGAACTAATATAAAAGTTCTCGGCGGAATTGTGGCAGCAACAGCAGCAGTACCCTTCCTCAGCTGCACCTCGCATCAAGTCATAGGAAAAGAAATTCCAGTCTTTCGACGAAAGGTTTCACCACCAGAATCGGCCAGGCGGTCCCTCTACCGTTTACTCTGGCCACTCTGTCTCTCTCTCACACGGGGAAAGCCTTCCTCTACCATGTTAGACTCACATCGGTGTTCAGAGCGTTCTATCTGGATGGGGTGTGGTGCGCCCACATCGCAGGATACAGGACTTGGCGTCCCGCCTGGAATCACAGATGCCTATCAGTCTATTGAAGATCGGGCGGTCTCCACTAAAGTTCTTCAGCCTTTTTCTCGCAGGCTGCCGTATCTGACTATAGTCAGACATTAGTACGGCAGTGGCATGTGTGGACCACTAAGGTGGAACCCGCAGTCTCCAGGCGATGGCAGAAGTTCATTTACTAGGCGTAATCCACGACCTCAGTATTGTCGGCCATCCACATACCGTGTATGGACAATTGGAATGTGCATTTCCTCAGCTGCCAAGCGATGGACTCGGGACCGGTCCCTACATCCAGACACCTTCTGACAAGTCATTAGGAACACATGTACTAGTATTTTTTTGCTTTCTGCCCCTTATACCTAAGGTAGTGAGACAGATCAAGCAAAACTATCGCCGGATCATCTTCATGTCCCAGACTGGCCCAGCAGCACTTGGTATGTTGCTCTCATACAACTCACAGCAGACGTGCCATGGCGCCTACCAGACCATTCAGTCCTACGCTCTTATCGCCGTCGGCTCTTAATTTGTCGGCATGACCCTTAACACATGGGTCTTCATCCATGCTGGCCTTTTCCCGGGATGTTATTGTGCCCATACTCAGAGCGGGACACCAACCTCAGATTCACCACTGTACATAGAACAGCTATCATGCTTGGTGTGACGCTCTGCGTCGTTCCCTTAGGACTATTCTCTAACAAGAATTTTCGGTTTCCTTCACTTGAGCCTAGACTCATGATCGTCCTTCGGTTTCCTCACAAAACAAGTTTTCAGCCTTTTCCGTCCTATTCCTCAGCCACCTTGCTTCAATTCCTGATGTGTAATTATTTCTCCAAGGTGTTTGTCTTACTTCCTCTTTCCAGGATGCCGCTGGACCCGGGTGACCTATCCTCGTCCTCGCGGAACTGCAAGGGCCATCCATTAAGCTTTTCTCAGGAATTCCTCTTTCCACTCCAAAGAGTCTCCAAGCTTACAGCTTTTTCCTGTACACTGCCATCTCTAGTCTTTCACCAGAGCAAGGTTTCCCTACGGTTGGCCCCATCTTTTCTACCGAGGTGGTGTCTTCTTACCACCTGACTAATAACACTGCTTGTCATCACTGTACTCAGCGTTTGTTCATCGGGTCAACACAGTTTTTTCTTTTTCATAGGGCTTTGACGAGGTCCAGCATATGTGTCCAGGACAGCACCTCAGGACGTCGACCTATCTCTCTCTTCCTTCTTACAAAGTGGAAACGCACAGGTTTGCCAGCCTCTGACTTTTTCCAGCCAGTTGCATCAGACCAACCCTCCAAGATGCTCATACCATCAAAAACCTGCCCCTTCCGGCATGTCGCATCGCACATTCTATTCTGGCCGTAAAGGCCTCCTAGGCTGTTAAACACTAGGCGTCATCATCACAAGTATGTGAGGCAGCCACATGGTACAGCCTTAATGTTTTTCTGCGGCACTATAGTGCTTTCACTCAGTCTCCGGTAGCGGTAAGTTTAGGTAAATGTGCCCTCCAGGTGGCAGTAGCCCACCTGTAGATGCATAGTCCTTAACTGCCTTTGTTCAATGTTAATATTCCATTGCTTTTCCCACCCAGGGACTGCTTTAGGACGTCCCACGGTCCTGTGTCCCCCAATAAGGCGAAGGAGAAAAGAAGAATTTTGTGTACTCACCGTAAATTCCTTTTCTCTTAGCCTCTAATTGGGGGACACAGCACCCACACTATTGCCCTTGTGGGCCTTTTTCTACAATTCTTACATAGCTTCTCAGCTGTTACATGGTTAACAGGTTTACACATGTTTATCTATATTATCACTCTATTAAATGTTTAATGAAACTTGTGCCTGTTTCGTTACAGGCCTTGTAGTACTGTAAGCCTGTTTGGTTACAGGCCTTCTTATACAATTATTGCTCCGTTGACTCTTCACGGTTTACACATGTGCCTGCTTAGTTACAGGCCTTGTTGTACTAATATTATTTGCTAACTCTTATCGGTTACACTGTTTTTACCTTGTTAGCTATATCTGTTTACACAGGTTGCCTGCGTGGATACAGGCCCTGTTTTACTGTTATCTATTAATTCTCCTACTGCTTTAGCACAAAACTGGTGAGGCAAGGGCCTGCTCCAGGGGTGTATACTGCAGAGGAGGAGCCACTGTAACTCTTGCAGATTCTGCTTGGTGTCGCCTCCAAGCCTAGTGGACAGCAGCATAACACCCACGGTTCTGTGTCCATAAATTAGAGGCTAAGAGAGAAGGAATTTACGGTGAGTACGCAAAATTCTTTAAAAAAATTTTTTCACATATTTAAAAAAAAAAACTACCAATTTTTCCTTAGTTAACATAAAGATGAAAAAATACACATTTTAGTATCAGTATATTTAGATAAGTCCAAGCTATAATATGAAACTAATTAACCTGATATTCAAAAAATGTAAAGAGAAAAAAAATAGAAATGCCAGATTTGCAAACCTTTGATTGCTGCAACTTTAACACAAAAAAAATCAGTAAGGCTGAAGGCCACACAGTCCGTGTGCTTCGCACGAGTGCAATGCGAGGGAGACTCGCATTGCACTCAGACCAGTATCCGTAAGTGATACTGATCCCATTAGTGTGTTTTACACGCACAGAACTCGCATTGCGAGAGAAATGCGAGTTCAATTGCAGCATGCTGCGATTGAACGCGATTTCCTCGTGCGAGTGGACATTCAAAGTATATGGGTGCGAGAAAAACTCGCACCCATACAGCACACACTGCGATAGTCGCACGCGTGTGCTATTACAATGTATTCAAAGCAGCGGTGTTTGAATTTGCTGATTTCCCAACACAGTATGCAATCATCTTTCACCGCTGTGACTGCAGTGGTGGCAGATGAATCGTAAAAACACAGCCGCTGTCCACATTTTTAATTTGCCGATGTTAACCTGCATATTAACTCCATCTGTAGCCTCTGTGCTGCATGTCAGCTGGGAGGCAGATGCGGCTAATAAGCCGGTTTATGCAGGGTTAACACCATGTTTGTGTGGTGCCAGCTTGTGTCCGGGTATGTCCACACTCACTGGACACAAGCTGACATCACAGAATGTTTCAGCAGGGGTTAATGAGGTTTATTAATAAAAGCTGGCAATTAACGCTATTAAGTAAATTACTGTATTTGCCGGGGGGCTCCAGCACTCAGAAGCTGTCGTGCTACTGTACTATAAAGCGTAAAATGACAGCAGCTGTCCTTGGTTCTGAAATTTCACACTCTTATTACAGTGCTCCCCCCATTTTCCAGTGCACTGTAAAATGCATGGTGTCCAGTAACAGTACAACTTGTCTCTCAAAAAACAAACCCTCATATGGCTTGTCAGCGGGATAAAATTAACAGCTCTTGGAAGAAGGGAGGGAAAAATGACAGTGCAGAAACAAAAAATTGCTAAGTTCTTAATGGGTTAAACAGCAGATTTGGTAAATATTTGCAGATCAGCAGACTTTTAGTAGCCTTTTTACACAGGCAGACCATGCTTAAAGCACACTGTACAATCTGTACTAGATTGTTCAGTGCACATAGGCTGCGATTGTTCACAGAATGATGTGCCGCCATGAAAGATGCTTGTTCATAATCTATGTTCACACATTGCGTATTTCTGCATTTATGCAGCACTATTTAGCGCTGCGTAAATGCAGTGAAATGCAGCACTGTAATGCATTCCTGCAAAAGCAATGTCTTTTGCAGAAATCCGTTCACATGGTCCGTAATTTTGTGGATGCACTTTTTACTCACCTCGCCACGTGTCGTCGTCCTCTCCCCCTAGTCACATAGTGCTGCGCGATCCTAGAGGACACGCTCACTGCGGCCAGGCGGGGGATCAGAAGACACCGGCATTCAACGGGGAAGCACAGAGAGATAAGTATAGCGCAGAAAGAAAAGTGCAGGCCATTCACACACAGAACGCTGCGTTGTGTGAGAATCTGTTCTTGGTGGAGTTTTTGCACCAAAAACAGATCCTCACAAAACGCAGCAATTACCCTGTGTCTAAACGTAGCTTAAGTGGATATTTAAACAGCTGATCACCCTTGACCCCCTCTATTGGCTGTTTCCGGAACAGTTACCCTATTCACCTTTTAGTTGCCCTGTGCTTGTTTATAGGCAGGGTGATCTCTAAAGGCCCCGTTAAACGGCACGACATTGTTAATGATATCGCTTATATGTCACGGGTTTGGAGTCGTTCCAGCGACATCGTTATGACCTCGTTGCGTGTGACTCTGCAAAGTTTGTTCTCAAACCACACAATCAACGATCAGCCAACCTGGTATATCGTTGTGTTTGATATCGCGGTAACATGTCGTTTATGACTTCGCCCATTCATAGCAATGAGCAGGGATCGTTCGCTGGGTTGTGCGAACAATACTTGCTCACAACATCGTTGGTGAGTCGTCCACGATATCTAGACGTGTGACATCTCACCACCGATGTCAAAACGATGTCTGTAACGACCGCGTGCCCACGAGATCGTTGCAGACAAAGTTCCAACGTTGTGCCTTGTAACGGGGCCTTTAGTCAGACTATACTGCTGAACCAAAAGTGTCATTCAAGTAGGAGTCCCACCCCGCCAACAACACAAAATTAAGAAGCAGGAGAGATGTGTGCTGCTCAAAACAAATGTTGAGAGTGAGAAACTGTGTGGTAATTCACACTGCCCAAGCCACTTGCAGCTTGAACAGGAACAGCCTGGTTGTAGAATTGCAGCCAACTTATATGATTCTCTAAAATGATCCAATGTTTTAGAAAAGATGTACTTTAACGATCCAGCCAGCGGTGGACTCAAGACTAGTCTGGTCTGTTCTCAGTACCACTCTAGGTGATTTACAGGTCTTTCTCTCAGGTATACATATGGAGAGACCTGTTAATCACATGCAGCAGCGCAGATCTTCAAAGTATATTTTCTTTGAAACAGAACGTTTCAGAGAATAATACACCATTCTGCATTCGCGCAGCCAGGCTGTGAGTCATATTGCTCATGGTTTTGGCAGCATGAATCACCTAACAGGTTCACTTGAATATTAAAGGATAGAATTTATTTTAAAATCACTGCTATATTTCTTCTACTAAACCATGTGATCTAACAAAAGTGATAGGTTTTTTTTTTTCTCCCTCTTTTCATATGTATGCTTTTCCTCCAGTCTTATGTTGCTGCTCATTGGCCAGCTAAGGAGACTTAACCCTTATGTTTTGGTTTTTACAATGCATCTAAAATTAAAAGCAACTTTGTAAATAGTTTTGTTTATAGACTCCCCATTGTAGATTTAGGATAAAAGAAGCTGTCAGGAGGATTTCACACTCCAAACTTTTTATCTGGACAAGTTGCTCTTTCGAATCTACACGGCCAGTCCATTCCTCTGTTAGGCTGCCTTGACATTTGCGTATGTGAACGCAGCTTATGCTGCGTTCCCATACGCAGTCAAACGCATGCGCACTGCGTTCCTATGTTTAACATAGGAACGCATAGTGGCTGCGTTCGGGTGCAGATGCGGACGATATCTGCTCCTTCCAGGGTCCAGCGTCCGCACCCGGGACACAGCATGTTGCATTTTTTGTGCGCTCAGGGACCTTGGAAAATCAGCAAGCGTCCCCAAGCGCACAAAACATGCATTGTCGTCAATGGGTCCGCAGTGTTCTGCGCTTGACAGCGCAGGAGAACGCTGCGAACCCATTGAAAAATCTCCCGGTGGCCGCCGGTGATGTCACAGGAGATCACAGACGGCCACTGGGAGATCAGCTCAGCCTCTGATGGTCTCCTCCTCCCCGCCACCAGTAGTACCCTAGCGGTGTCGGCGGGGAAAAACAGCTGATGTGACAGCTGTTTGAATCTTCCCGCGCCGACATCTCCTCTTAGTGTCGGCGCGGGAGATTCAAACAGCTGTCAAATCAGCTGTTTTCTCCCCGCCGACACGTCCCGGAGCTTACCGGCGGCGGGGAGGAGGAGATCTCCGGCGCTGATCTCCGCCCCGGGACACCGCCGATTGGCTGCCGGGCTGCACAGTGATGTGTCCACAGGCGGACATTCTCCGCTGCGGACACATCAAAATGACACCGCTTTTGACTGCGTTTGTGTCTGCGTGCCATCAGCCTGCAGACACAAACGCTAATGTGAAGGTAGCCTTAGGCTGCCTTCACACTGCATGAATTGGGAACAGTGTCTATCCGTTCTAAAACGGATAGCCATGGATCAGTTTTGGCCTCCCATGTATTCCTATGGGCACTGATTGGTACAAAGTGGTTATCCGTGTGTATCAGTTTTGTCACTGATTCATTTGTTAGTTTTTTTCATGCACCTAGTATCAGACTGCTCTGATTTTGGGCTGCCTTAAAAATCACTAGCACCAACAGACAGCTGTCTGTGTCAAAAAACGTAGATGTCTATGGAGCATGAAAAAAAAGGATCCATGAAAAAAAAGGATCTGTAAAACACATCTGTTTTGCTGTACTGAGCATTTAGCATGCTCAGAAGCAAGGTACAGCTCCTCCCACCCCAATCTCTGGTGACTGATGACGTAACCGTGAAATAAGGGTGCCTTCACATTAGCGTATGTGAAAGCAGCTTATGCTGCGTTCCCATACGCAGTCAAACGCATGCGCACTGCGTTCCTATGTTTAACATAGGAACGCATAGTGCCTGCATTTGGCAGCGTTTGCTCCATTCGGGTGCGGACGATATCTGCTCCTTCCAGGGTCCAGCGTCCGCACCCGGGACGCAGCATGTTGCATTTTTTGTGCGCTCAGGGACCTTGGAAAATCAGCAAGCGTCCCCAAGCGCACAAAAATGCATTGGTGTCAATGGGTCTGCAGTGTTCTGCGCTTGACAGCGCAGGAGAACGCTGCGGACCCATTGAAATCTCTCCCGGTGGCCGCCGGTGATGTCACAGGAGCTCACCGACGGCCACTGGGAGATCAGCTCAGCCTCTGCTGATCTCTTCTTCCCCGCCGCCGGTAATCTGCTAGGGGTGTCGGCGGGGAGAAACAGCTGATTTGACAGCTGTTTGAATCTTCCCGCGCCGACATCTCATCTCGGTGTTGGCGCGGGAGATTCAAACAGCTGTCACATCAGTTGTTTCTCCCCGCCGACACGTCCCGGAGCTTACCGGCGGCAGGGAGGAGGAGATCTCCGGCGCTGATCTCCGGCCCGCCCCCGGACAACGCCGATTGGCTGCCCGGGCTCCATAGTGATGTGTCCACAGGTGGACATTCTCCGCTGCGGACACATCAAAATGACATGCTTTTGACTACGTTTGTGTCTGCATGCCATCAGCATGCGGACACAAACGCAAAAGTGAAGGCAGCCTTAGTTCTGATATTTTAATAATGGAGAGTTGTATCTCAATGGTTTCAGACTACATAACCTTAGTTGTCTGATCACTGGAGTAATTCTTATCACTCTGAATTGTTGCTAAAACTGTTTAGAAAATGGTTTTTAATTCTGATGCATTGATCCAATAGAAAGTATACTGTATATATTCATTTTCAGAATTTTTTTTGTATCTATGAATGGATACATAGGTGTGTGTGCACTTGTATAATATCTATATCTCTGATATAGGAATATTGGTGGCTGTTTAAATTAAATCATATCTCTAAGCGGAGCAAAATGACAAACTCTACCCTTGTCTCTGAACCTTGTTTTATTAGTTTTTGTTTAATCCTCCCTTTGATTTGCTGTGATGATTTTGCTGCTTGTAATCCCATTTCAAGAGAATTCTTTGCTAATCTGTGCTTTGCATTGGCTTTCTGCTTTGTCTGTCTGTTTTTGTCTGGCTTTTGTCATGCCCACCCCAACCCTGCTTTTTTTTCTCTGTTTTATGTTCATTTCTTGCCCTTCCCTTGCTTGTACCTGTGGTGGCTTTGATTGCAATGAAATCCCAAAAATCCTTTAAATTAAAAAAAAAAACCTGGGCTCGTGGCTTGGCCTGACGTGACTTCCTGCGTACACCCTGTCTCTCTCCTGCAACATCCTCTGATGACTTCCCATCTCGCGTGGTTCGGCGGTCGTTGTGTGAACGCACAGTTCACCCAAATATGGCCTTCTTGCTGATAGGTACCACTTTTGTGAGAAATGCTTCAACGAGATCCAAGGGGAGAGTGTGTCTCTAGGTGACGACCCCACACAACCACAAACGTAAGTTGAGATATTTTCTTTAATTCTGCATTTGTGTTTTGTATGTGTATATGACTTTGTAAGGTTACTGGTTTGTACTTGCACTGGTTGTTACTAGTTATGTAGATTGATTTTGAAAGGTAAAAAATCTGCAGATTTTTGCTATTTAATTAGAGAGCAGCATAATATAGAGCAAGAGAGCTTGATTGCGGGGATGTGTCAGTTTATTAGGCTATGTGTTAATGCAACCAGTGTTTTATCAGCAGGAGATTATCACTGCTTAACTAGGTCTCACATGTGGACTGTTATCAAAAAAAGCAATTGAACTCAAAATGAGGGGAGGGGAAAGACCAAAAAAATTTAAACCGTGAAAATTGAAATGTGAATATGCATTACTACAATAAAAAAAAGTGAAAAACATTTTTGAAAAAATTGGATACTTTGCAAATACAAATGGCCTAATTTACTTGAGCCCAGTTATAACAACAAAGGTGTACACCTCAACTGAGTCCTAACCTAGTTTTGTGCCTCTCCTTGTGTCAATACTGACCTCTCATATATGGCCTTGGAAATCACCTGCAATCAGAGAAATTAAAAAACACCTGAAGTAACTGGGCGCTCATTCGCAGCCCGCCTCTCTGAAGTGGAGACGCATACGCCAGGTTTCAGAGGTCAGTGATGTAAAGGATCAAAACCGCGCACTTGCGTGGCTTTGTATAGCGCTGGTGATGATTCCGGCTCTTGAAAATCATGTTAAGTGGGCCGACTACTTTGGCAATTTAACACCCCCCTTCAACTAGTCAAAGTGTTTATTTGTATATCACAATAGAAATACTTTTTCTAAAGATCTGTTTGAGTCCAATGTAACAAAGGGACTATCGGGCAGGGAATTTAGATATCCATTGTAGAAAAGAATCCAGCAGCACTCCACTCCTTACAAAAAACCTCTAGCTTTATTTAAAGAGGGTGCATAAGCAAAACAGGGAGAGGTGCAGGGAGTGTGTAAGGCTGGCTTCAGACTTGCAGATGCATCTGCAGCATTTTGCAGATGCATCTGCAAGCATCTGCATGCAGACCGCGGCCCCTATGTTTATAATGGAGCACACGGCGGTCTGCAGATGCTTGCAGACCGCCGTGCGCTCTCATTGCCCGCCATTAGTGATCTGTGCGCACGCGGATGCTGCGCACAAATCTCACACTCCGCCCGCACCATGGACGCGAGATGTTGCGTCCCTGTGCGGGGGGGAGTGTGTTGATTTGTGCGCAGGCATCCGCGTGCGCACAGATCACTAATGGCGGCAATGAGAGCGCACGGCGGTCTGCAAGCATCTGCAGACCGCCGTGCGCTCCATTATAAACATAGGGGCCGCGGTCTGCATGCAGATGCATCTGCAAGTCTGAAGGCAGCCTAAGACAACAGCCTGTTTTGTACCTTGTGGTGCTTCAACCGGTCCTAACTGCAGGAGCGTTTCTTGTGGATTACTGCCTGGCACTGGCTTCACTGTTTATAGCCCATTTATCTTTAAGGATTTGATCAAAACCCAAACAAAAGTGTGCATCGAGGAGATGATAAAATCCAAAGCTCACACAAATGTGTTTTTCGTTCCAACCTACTTAGGGTTTTGTTTTTGACAGCAAGTATCCAAATTTATATTATTACATACCTATAGTTATATATGTGCCAAAAGTCTGAAACTTGTCAGATTTTTGTAACAAATCTTCCTGTATTGAAAAACCAAACACTACTATGGTTTACTCAATCAAAGTAAACTGTTCATTAGAGCCGTCATTTCTTTTATTTTATTATTTTTTTTCCTTTAACTAGGATTTTTGCTTTTTCCTAGTGAACAAGTATAGACATAAAAATCTCATACAGTGACATAATAAAACTCTTCGAAAATTAAACAGACATTGAATCAAAGCATTTATTTTGAGGGTTCAGTTCTTGTCAGGCCTAAAATCCTTTCTGCAGTAGGATTGCTCCTAATAACCACATACTACCTGACAAATATGAAGATCAAGATCACGGATATAAGCACATTGAGGCTTAATAATACAACCATCACAAGCAGGTGTTGCAGAAACGAAATCCACATCAGCTTGGAGGATGGTAGAGCTAAATGAGGCAGAGGACACTCAGCCCTGAACAGCTTCACCCCCCTTCCCCCCCCCCCCCCCCCCCCGCCCCCTAACCCTTTAAATTACAATATTGTATACCCCAGTGTTCCCCTACTCCATTTCTCAAGAGCCCCAACAGTGCAGGATTTCCTTAACATTGCACAGGTGATGGAGTTGTCACCTGTGCAATACTAAGGAAATCCTGAAAACAACCTGTTGGGGCTCTTAAGAAATTAAGTTTGGGAACACTGATCCAGACAAATGCAGGATGGCTAAGCCGCCAAGGCTTCAATAAAGCAACACAACATAGGGAGAATGTGTGTGTCTGTATATGCTAACTGTGTGGTATTTCAGAAAAAGTATATATCATTGGCTTTTTAATCTTTTTCCTTATGGATTTGGTTTTGTGAATTGTAGAACCATCAGTAAAGAACAGTTCTCCAAACGGAAAAATGACACTCTGGATCCAGAACTGTATGTATTCTCTGTAATTTACTTTTTCAATACATTTTAAGTTCTTTTGCTGCTGTTCGGCAAAATACTGTTAGTTGACTGTACTTTAGTCATACTGTAATAGTTATTTCCTATCTTTTGGCCAATATGTAAATTACTGTGTCTAGGTCCCAGATGCAGAGTACAGCTGCTGTACGCCCATAGACAAGAATTACGGAGACCACGTAGAAAAGTGATTTGGATTGTGGACATAACGTCTGAGTTGCCAACTGTGCTGCACTATTTCCGTAACTCCCATTAATTTCTATGGGAGTAACACGAGTAGGATAGCACAGCTGTGCCCGGCAGTTTTTGTAATCCCAACTTTGGTTTAACAGGAACTACACCTAGTTGTTATTGTTTTGGCCATGAAAGGTAGAGATGGACATAATCCTTTAAGGCTATATACCACTCTACAATCTCAATGACTATAGTAAGATTGTTATCTAGGAGCAAAAAAAAAAAAAAAAATACGCAACATTGTAAGCAGTCGGCTTTCATAATGTCCCATGGTTTTATGTGCTTTGTTATTTCCTGATAAAAAGGAAGTTGGAGTTTAAAAACGCCCATGTGGCCTGTATGAATATTCCAAGATTTCTCATTTATATTTTTAATACAAATTTGTGCTATATATATATAAAAACCTGTTTAAGTAAAACAGGTCACTGAATATTGCTGTCCTTCCTATATATATTCCTTAAATTGTAAAAGGAATGAAGAAAACTAAACCTGGCCATACATGTGAGTGCTCTTCTTCAGCTCCGTACATGTGTTCATTGCGTCGAGAAGAGAAACCTGCTGCCAGACTCATGTCTGAAAACATAAGGATCTGCACTGAAAATTCCATAAACCCAATCTCTCCCCAATGTCGTCCATTGTGGGAAATTGCTGGGAATGTTGAAATCCTCTTAAAGGGTACTCTGGGATAAGAAATTCTTCTAATGGCCCTGCCCTCATAAACATTAAATATGAGATGCCCAGTGCTGTCCTGTATCCTCACAACACTTGTAATTCAGTGTTACAGGAGTTTGATACGTGTCGCACACAACAATGTTGTTTCTACATCGTTGCAACAATATCATTCAGAATATCGTTGTGTGTAGCAGGCCCTTTACAGAACCCGCAAGAACAGTCTGACTAAAAAGTATATCGCAGAAAAATAACTGGGACTTGGTTTCAACAGTCTTCAATGGTCAAAAACCAGTTAATGTTTATGGGGACCTTCAGACCTCATTTGCCGTTCAAGTACCAATTTTAAACAAAAATCTGCATCTAAGATAGGGCAGATGCACACAGCCACATACCACCTGAATCTGAATGAATCCAAGTCGATGTAATTAGTCCTCTCCCTTTCCTACCAACCTTTTACAAAAAATTAGGCAGGAGGTTAACATATACCTCAAAGAAAGAGACACATGTCAGTAAATTTAACATCTGAATAAAGCCTGTAAAGAAAGTACAGTCAGTGTAACTTTTTTCTTATTTTAGATTTGTGGAATGCTTGGAGTGTGGGCGAAAAATGCACCAAATTTGTGTCCTGCATAATGAGACCATTTGGCCAACAGGGTAAGTGTGCGTCTTTTCTCCCATCCTTGCACCATGGCCTAGAGGTACCGTTACATGGTACGAGATCGTGAACGATATCGCTCAAACGTCACTGGTTTGGAGTCGTTCAAACGACATCGTTAGGACGTCATTGGGTGTTACACCGAGATACGACTACGATAAATCGTTGGATCGTTGATCACAGATTTGAGAACATGTTCTCAAATCAGACGATCCTTGATCAGCCAACCTGCTGCATCGTTGTGCGTGACACCACGATAACTATGTCGTTAACAACTTCGCCTATTCACAACAGTGAACAAGTATGGTTCGCTGGGTTGTGCGAACAATAGCTGCTCACCACATCGTTGGTGCGTCGGTCACGATATCTAGATGTGTGACATCTCACCAATGATGGAAAAAAGATGTCCTAACGACCGCACTTTCGTGAGATCGTTGGTGATATCTTAACGACATTGAAGCGTGTAATGGTACCTTTAGTCAGATATTACTGATTTTTCTTATAAGAAAAGAATATATATAATCTGAGTGTTATGGATATTTTGGTTTGGCGTTCTATCTGTGCTTGCTGTGTGTTAGTTTTTCTCTTCAGCATTTCATCAGTTATTTTCATGTACAAAAGGAATTGTCACCTGCATTCTGATCTGTAACTTTCTGAAAAATTGAAGAAGCTGTTGACAATATATAGATTTAGTATAATATTGTTTTTCTGTTGATACACAGTAGCTCACACAATAATTTGGTCAAATAACTTAGATGTCATGTTATATCTACCACATATGCTGCTTGTAAACAAGTCACTGAAACCTTGTCTTATCTATATTTTTAAATATTACTAAAGTAATTTATTTTCCTTTGGTTCCTTTATATTTTTGTACATACTATATAATTTATACCCACTAAGTGTCCATCTCTGCCCTTGCCATTATTCAGCATTTCGGAGACTTCCCCCTTTCTCATGGAAGTGTCAATCTTGTGATTTAAACAATTTCTTTGGTTTTCTAAATTTTGTGATTTCAATTCTTCTGTAGTTTTGTGTGTGATGGCTGCTTAAAGAAAACTGGGCGCACCAGAAAAGAGAACAAGTTCTCTGCTAAAAGTAAGTGTTTGCCAAAAAGATGTGGTAATGCTAACTGAAACTTGGCATTTTACGGGTTTAAGACTTGCTATCCTTTTCCACAGGGCTGCCAACTACAAGGTTGGGCACTTTTTTGGAGAACAGAGTTAATGAATTTCTGCGTAGACAAGCAAATCCTGAGGCTGGGGAGGTGGTTGTGCGTGTTGTACATGCATCAGATAAAACAGTTGAAGTAAAGCCTGGGATGAAGGCAAAGTAAGTACGAAATTGGAGAATATATATAGAACTGAAGCTTTCAAGACATTACTAGAAGCTATAAATTAAGGAGTCAATGGCCTACTCTCTGAATTATATTGTTTATTAATATTGGATCTGTCATTACTTAGACCTTCAAATATAAGAAGTTAAACGACCTTCCCCGAGCCATGGGTGGCATGAATCAGGCATTGGCTGTTATTGTAGCCAGATATGTTTATCTTTAAAACACTAAAGCCGGCTCCCAGTTGCTTCTTCTCACCCAGCTTCTCATGTTTGACAGCTTCTGGTGGTCAATCTCCTTAGAAACAAGCTGTACACTATGTAAGCTCAATGACAGGCAGGAGATAAAGGTAGTACATTGCAAACTTGCTTATTTTAATACTCTGTACCAATTTCATATCATGAGAACTCTCGTTTAATTTCAACAATTATAGCACAAGCATTGGTCATTTGGGCTTACCAGGGCCTTTACTTTGCCATAGATCAAAACCTTGCAATTTGGCAAGTGAGCCGGGACACATACACCCGACTTAAGCAGCTCAATGCTGTGAGGGGAACAAAGCTGTGTGCTTGCGCAAGCTTTGTATAGTGCTGGCAATTACACTTTTGTAAAGCATATTATCACACTCACAGGGCTTGATAACATGACAAGTGGGGGAACGAACGCCCCCTCAACTAGTCAATTCCTAATTGGCTTATCATAAATGGACTTTAATAGTACATTTTTTAAAGATCTGTTTGTATGCAAAGACATAAAGGCACTGTAAAGCCCCCATCACACATAACGAGATCTTAGCGAGATCGTTGTAACGTCACAGGTTTTGTGACATAACAGCGATCTCGCTAACTACGTGTGACACTTAGCAGCGATCAGGCCCCTGCTGTGAGATCGCTGATCGTTACAAAGTGCTCTGGGTCATTTTTTTGGCCGTTGCGCTCCCACTGGGAACGCTGCATCGCTGTGTTACCGCGGTAACTGCGGTCATGTGACCCGATGATGCTCTGTGACATCATCACAGGTCCTGTAAGCACACAGACCTTGCTGGGAGGCAGCAGTGGATCCTGGATAGGTGAGCATAGTGATTTTTTATTTTTAACTCATTCTTTTACTTAATTACACTTCTGCAATGTACATTATACATTGCAGAAGTGTAATTAGAAGGGTTGGAGCAATTTTACTGTACTAAGCATGCTCAGTACACTAAAATCGGGTCCGAGGAACAATCAGATGTTGCCTTGGACCCGTGCTCATAGGCCCCCATGTTAAAGAACACGGATCAGATCGGATTTGGCCTAATTGCCATCCGATTTTGTGGGATCCGATTCTTTTTCTGAGCCCAAAATCTGAGCAGTCTCCGTTTCTGGGTCCAGCAAAAAATCAGACACAAATCGGATCCCACAAAATCGTATGGCAATTGGGCCAGATCCGATCCGACTCCCATAGGATAACATGGGGGCCAAATCGGATCCGTGGCTGTCCGTTTTACAATGGACAGCCACGGATGCACAAAAATCGTGATGTGAAAGCACCCTAAGTGCTTGTTCTTTAACCCCTTAATGACTTCGTACATGTATGGTGCAAGACATTAGCGGGTATATGGAGTGGGGTGACTGGGCGAGCTTGCCCCATAACTGGCGCATAGCGGCAGATTCTGACTGTCACGCCCATTAACAGCTTAGGGGGAGTGGCGCACTAACCTTAATGTTGCGCTGACCAAGCTGAGAGAGTGTAAGTAAAGGTAAGCATTTTTTACTAAAGTAATTTATTTTTAACCTTGTTTTCTATTGAAAATAATTTTTCATGCATTAGTGCAAATATGACTTGAAATATACATGGTAAAGCTGTTATAAGATAGTAAATAGCAGAATGTACATTCCAAGCATGGCTACATCAAGCTAAAAGACAAACCAAAAATTAGGAGGGAAGGAGAAAAGAGGATGTCTCAAACGGGTACTTTCTCCTTCGCCTCATTGGGGGACACAGACCGTGGGTGTTATGCTGCTGTCTACTAGGAGGCGACACTAGGCAGAATCTGTAAAAGATTAACAGTGGCTCCTCCTCTGCAGTATACACTCCTGGACAGGCACCAGTTTTTACTTAGTGTCCTAGGAGGCACACACAGATTTTTTTAGTGCTCCTAAAAAATTTCCTTTTTGAATTTTTTCTTCAAGAAGAAGAAAAGTGGGTCTCTGACGAGACTCCCGGCATGCTCCCTCCTCGGCCCCCCAATGTTGGGGGCGCCGGGTTGAGGTTGAGACAACGATCCTCCCTGCCCATTTCCCCACTGTTGGGGTTACTGGGTTGAGGTCGAGGCGAAGGACAAGGCCCCTGATGGTGGAGAAGCATCCCTCCCTAAATACCCCTTTGGGGTTCATTTAGGTCGAGACGCCACAGGTAGAGCCTCGGGTGCAGCAGCCAGGACCTGCTATAGGCACCCCGGAGTCCCCAGCCCTGCTGAAGACTCCTTACCCCTCAGCGGCAGCCTGCTCGCCGCAGTACGAGGGCACACAGCTTTGCTGTGTACCCCTGAAGGGGCCGGGGGACCAACAATGGGGCAACCAGCACTAGCAGGGACACCGCTTACCTGTGTCCTTGCACCAGCCAGCACTAAGGGCTGCATTCTGGTGGTTAGAGGACCCAGCACTCTGGGTCCTCTGTGGGGGCCCACTCTATCCCAGCAAGGGAAGGTCTTTTCCTAGCAGGGACACAGCTTGACTGTGTCCCTGCAGCAGCCTGCAGGGCTGCACTTTGGTGATTACAGAGGACCCAGCACTCTGGGTCTTCTGTGGGGGCCCACATCCCACCACCGCTACCTGACCAGGGGGTCCGGATTAGTTCCGGACCTCCGCTCCGCCCTGGCGCCGTTTGTGGCCACAGGTATCTAATTTAGGCTGCGGCTTCGGCCTACACCGAAGCCGCCACCTTCCCCACGCCCTCCCGGATGACGCGCCGCCGCCAGCGTCATAGCAGGGGGCGGACCGCAGCACTGAGAGCGCGCTCTGTGAGCATATCGTTCTCTTTTTACTCTGCTCCGCCCCCCTCCTTCCTCCTCTCTCACCTCCCGGCGGCCATTACCAGCCACGTGGAATAGGAGGCAGCGCAGCACAGGGGTCCAGTCGGATTCGCTGACAGTCTCCAGGGGGCACAGGACAAGGGACACTGCACACTGGTGGCACACAGAGGTGGGGTAAGTTGCCAGCAGAGGTTTTCTGTCTCCTCTGCATGAGCTCTTCTCTGCAGGGCACCCCTACACAGGCACTGGCACCAATATGCCAGGCTCAAAGAGCAAGAGGACCAGGGCTCACACGGCTTACTATGGCTTATGCACAGTGTGATGAATAAGCAGTATTGGTAAGGAATATTGCCATATTCCCCAGATTCCAGAAAGCAATCTGATAAGGCACATCTCACTCATAAAGAGATAAGCCCCCACCTTTGCAAGCCAGAGACCATTCATCTCTGGACAGTAGCACAGTAATTAGCATGAACATGCCAGCCAACTGGCCACACAAAAGGACTCTTTCTCAACTTTGATATGGTAATCAGCTAGGGAACTTCCTAGGCGATGGACATTAGGTGACACTTCCAAATCCCCTTAAGGCCAATGGAAGAGGAAATCCATGCAGACAGGACGGAGTCGTGAATATAACATTAATATTTCATGAGCCTTGCTGTCTATGAACATGGCAAGCGTAGATCCATGATCGTGACGTCTAGACGGTGACAAAGCTTGTATTTACATGAATGTAGGATGACTGTAAGCCATCTAAACATGATATTGGCTACTAGGCTGCTCTCAGAGTAGCCATGTTTCATATTCAGACAAAGATAAAATCATAACTAAAAATATGAAAGTATTGTCTTCCGTCTGCGATGCCCACGGACACGGCTAGGTCAGATTATAGAATTTGAGTGTCCATATCTCCCCTCAGAGGGGTGGGAATTGTGAGACAGCCCAGAGGTGCGAGATGGGTGGAGACAGGGGTCAGCCCATAATGTATAAAACTCATCTGCTCCATCTCCACCTTGTATTTCTTCTGAAGAGGCATTTTTCCACCAAAGCCAGAGATTACCCAAGGAACAGATTGGCATTACGCCGCCCTTGTGGTGCCATCAGCATTAAGGTTACTGCTCACATGTGTGTGTAATTCTGTGTATTCCATTTACCCTTTTATTGGCATATCTGACTGTACTATTTGTAACATCTTAACTGTAAATATTAATATCTAGTGTACCATTAGCGTGATTAAATATATAAATTTAATCCTGAGTTGCTCTGTTTATCTTGATCACGATTCCCACGTCCGTGTGCTCATGTAACGCTACCTGGGTTGGTTTCTGACCCAATATAAGCCCGACCACGGACCGGACTTATATTAAACGAGAAGCTGGTGGCAGCAACAGTGCTTGGGGTTATTCAGGGCCTCTGGCAGTGACGGTGTGGTGGGGATTATATGTGCTTCTGGCTGCGGGCTAGAAGGCATATACCACACTCACTGAGAGGTGCCTTAATAAACCAGCACAGGCAGGGCAGCTGCGGCTCTTCTTTATCCTCAGGCAGTTCTCTGACTGACCTGGGTTTAACAGGAGGCGCTGTGGAGCTGCCAGGTTCGGTGGTCACGATTCACCACACACAGCCTGTAAGAACCCTCTGCCCAGCGGCTATATGTCCCCGCACTGCCAGGACTGCGCCCAGAGTACTGTGCCTCAGCCCCCAGTGACCCCGGCCGTTACTGATGCCTTCCTGCCATGCCGAATGGCCAATAGTGTCAAAAGTCTCAATCTATCAGTAAAAAATGGGAAAGGAAACGGTGTTCACCAGTCCGCGCTGCCAGGATCCACTTATTCCAGGGAAGAAACTCACGATCAGATATGATGTGATCAAAACTTTTTATTGCATCCAACGCGTTTCAACGTCTTTCCTGGCGTCTTCCTCAGGGATACCAGACTCATACAGACTCATCCACTTCTAGGTCAGGACGTAAGCGACCCCATATGTCACGATCCCCAGTGCCTTCTCATACTTCACGGTCACCCCCCAGTGAGAGTCGCCGTGCCTCCAGGTCGCCAGAGTCGTCCCCTACCAGGGAACGTCACACGCAGTCCAAGTCATTCCCTACTGGAGAAGACCACAGCGGTACACAGGAGTCTGAAGGCCTCTGTGACTCCAGCTCAGATCTGGATCCAGACAGGTCCTTAGACCTTAACCAACCAGACGCCAATGCATTGGTTGAGGATGTAATCACGTCCATCAACCAGGTGTTGAAGGTTTCTGAACCACCTCCAGATGCCCCAGAGCACGAGAGGGCTTTTCAAAGGGCTAAGAAGCCACCTAAATATTTCTCCGATCACCTGAGTTTAGAGCGATTCTTAAAAATCATCGCTCGCACCCGGAGAAGAGATTCGGCAATCGTAAGGCACTAGAAAGGCGTTACCCCTTCTTGCAAGAGGTAACACAGACCTGGGCAGATACGCCCGTAGTGGATACCCCGGTATCTAGACTCGCGACTCAGACGCTTCTCTCACTGCCGGATAGTTCCTCCATAAAGGAGGTGACAAACCGTCAGGTGGAACACATGGCCTGATCGATTTTCGAGGCCACAGGGTCCTCCCTAGCATCGGCATTCGCTACAGTCTGGGCAGCCAAGGCGATCATGGCCTGGGCGACCAACTTTCTTGCCGGCCTCCGTTCACTTGACTCCGAGATGGCAGACCAGGCAGTTCAAGCTTCCGTCGTGGCTGACTATATTCTACACGCAGCTATTGATTCCGCAAATTGTGCTGCAGTGTCTGCATCGAATGCCATCATTATCAGACGTGCACTCTGGCTACGGGAATGGAAGGCTGATGCAGTCTCAAAGTCGTCGCTTACTCACCTTCCATATCTCAGCGGACGTCTTTTCGGCGAAGAGTTGAATAAATTAATATCTAATGCCACAGGAGGGAAGAGTACTTCCCTACCTCAACAAAAGCCTAAACACACCTATAACCGCCATAACCAAGCACAATTCCGTTCCTTTCGGAATTCGTCCGGCTGGTCTGTCTTCCGCCCAGCGCAGACCCGTAGTCGTTCGCCACGCAGGGAGTGTTCGAGGTCTTCGCAAAGGACGAACAAAACCTGGCAGTCAAAATCTGGCCAGTCCAAGCCTAAGGGATCCAAGTCCCACAAATTCTCCTCATCATGACTCCTTATTCCCGGACGACACCCCACCAGTGGGCGGCCGACTTTTCCACTTTCATCAAGTTTGGCTGCCTATTATAAAGGACATGTGGATCAGGGAACTGGTGTCGTCTGGTTTCAAAATAGAGTTCACTTCCCTCCCACCAAATCGATTAATTATTTCCGTACCTCCAAGGCTCGCGCCTTCTCCAAGGCGGTCAGGTCGCTTATCCAAGCCGGAGTAATTGTCCCAGTCCCTCTGGCCGAACGCTTCCACGGGTTCTATTCCAACCTATTCGTGGTTCCCAAAAAAGGAGGCAGTGTAAGACCTATCCTGGATCTAAAACAACTAAACAATTGTGTAAAAGTACGACAATTTTGCATGGTGTCCCTCCGATACATCATATCATCTCCATGGAAGGAGAATTTCTCGCCTCCATAGATATTCAGGATGCTTACCTGCATATCCCGATCGCCCCTGCTCACCAAAGGTTCCTCCGATTCGCAATCGGCCGGACCCATTACCAGTTTGTGGCTTTCCCGTTCGGACTCGCCACGGCACCCAGAGTGTTTACCAAAGTCATGGCGGCAGCCATGACTATATTACACCCCAGAGGCGTAGTCGTCATCCCATACCTACACGATCTACTTATCAAGGCTCCCACCTTCAAGGATTGCGAACTCCGTGTCACCATCACGGTAGACACACTGAGTCGCCTGGGCTGGTTGGTAACCTGAAAAAGTCATCCCCAATCCCTAATTTTCAGTCCACACTGAGAAAGGCACATGGTCTCCGGCTGGGAGTTCGCACCCTTCTTCAGCCAGCACCTTGATCTTTTCGATTCGCCATGAGAGTTCTGGGCAGGATGGTAGCTGCGATAGAAGCAGTTCCCTTCTCCCAGCTTCACCTCCGGCCTCTCCAACTGGCCAACTCAAGTCCTGGGACGAGTCCTTTTTTCCCTGGACAGGTTGTTTCGAATGTCCTCGACGGTCAGGCAATCTCTACACTGGTGGCTCAAACCAATCTCTCTCTCCAAGGGGAGATCCTTTCTAACAGGTCGCTGGAAGATTCTGACAACCGATGCCAGCCTAACTGGATGGGGCGCAGTGTACCGACATCACAGAGCGCAGGGGAAATGGTCTCCATCGGAATCTACCATACCCATCAACGTCCTGGAGATGCAAGCCATCTTCCTGGCATTGCGGGCCTTCCAGCGCTTCTTGGCGGCCTCTCACGTCAGGATACAATCGGACAATGCCACAGCCGTGGCATACGTCAATCACCAGGGCGGAACCCACAGTGCCCAGGCAATGCGAGAAATATCACACATCCTTCACTGGGCGGAATCAACAGAATCGACCCTGTCCGCCATACACATCCCGGGAGTAGACAACTGGGAAGCAGACTTTCTCAGTCTCCAAGAATAGACTCAGGAGAGTGGTCCCTGCATCCCGAAGTCTTTCAGCAAATTTGTCATCACTGGGGGACTCCGGATGTAGATCTAATGGCATCACATCTCTATGCCAAGGTTCCCAACTTCATGGCCAGATCACGCGACCCTCGGTCCCTGGGAGCGGACGCCCTAGTTCAGGACTGGGCTCCATTCTAACTCCTATACATCTTCCCACCCCTGCCTCTAATCCCCAGAGTAGTGCAGAAAATCAGACAGGAAGGGATCCCAGTCATCCTTATCGCCCCAGATTGGCCCAGACGCGCGTGGTATGCCGACATCGTCCAACTCACGGCAGACGCCCCATGGTGCCTCCCAGATCGGCCAGACCTTCTATCTCAGGGCCCATTCTACCACCAGAATTCACGAGCCCTGAATTTGACGGCGTGGCCCTTGAGACCTGGATTCTGACACAAGCAGGGCTCTCACAGGACGTCATCTGCACCATGATCAGTGCTAGGAAACCTGCCTCTGCTAGAGTTTACTACCGCACCTGGAAATCCTTTTTTGCCTGGTGCGCATCTCGTGATCAGAATCCGTTACCCTATTCGCTACCTAGAATACTTGGTTTCCTACAATCATCAGGCCTGGAGACCAGACTGTCCTTTGGCTCTCTTAAGAGCCAAGTCTCAGCCCTCTGTTCTTTTTCAGCGGAGACTTGCATCAAAACCGCATGTCAAAACGTTTCTTCAAGGGGTTTCCCGCTTGGTTTTCCCCTGTAGACGACCGCTGGAAGCGTGGGATCTCAACCTGGTGTTGACGGCGTTACAAGAACCACCCTTGAAGCCTCTCAAAGAAATCTCACTCCGCCTTCTATCCCAGAAGGTGGTTTTTCTGGTGGCAATCACCTTTTGGCGAGTGTCTGAACTCACAGCACTCTCCTGCAGGCCGCCATTCCTAGCCTTTCACCAGGGCAAGGTCGTTCTTTGTACGGTCCCTTCTTTCTTTCCAAAGGTGGTCTCCACCTTCCACATCAATGAGGAAATATCCTTGCCGTCCCTTTGTCCGGCACCGGTTCATAGGTTTGAAAAAGCTCTGCATACCCTGGACCTTGTATAAGGGCATTGCGTATCGATGTCTCTAGAACGGCGCCCTTTCAGAAGTCGGACTCTCTCTTCATTCTTCCGGTTTGCCAGCTTCAAAGGCTACGCTTGCTAGATGGATCAGAGCCACGATTCAAGATGCCTATAGGCTCAAAAACTCGCCACTTCTGTCTGGTATCAGAGCGCATTCTACCCGTGAGGTGGGGGTGTCCTGGGCCATTCGGCACCAGGCATCGGCACAAGAAGTGTGTAAAGCAGCCACCTGGACTAGCTTACACACGTTCACAAAACATTACATGGTCCATACCCAGTCTTCGAGCCTGGGTAGACGCGTCCTGCAGGTGGCAGTAGCCCACCTGTAGGATACTGTCTTACACAATATTCGTTCCATTGCTTTTCCCACCCAGGGACTGCTTTGGGACGTCCTACGGTCTGTGTCCCCCCAATGAGGCGAAGGAGAAAAGGATATTTTTGTGTACTCACCGTAAAATACTTTTCTCTTAGCCTTTAGTTGGGGGACACAGCCCCTCCCTGTTGCCCGTCGCGGCCATTTCTTTGAGTTCTCATATTGTTTTTTGAGCTCATGCATAGTTGCCTTTTTACAGGCATGGTTTTGTGTGTTATCACTGTTAGGTTCCTCCTACTGCTTTAGCACAAAACTGGTCGGGACAGTGCCTGTCCAGAAGATGTATACTGCAGAGGAGGAGCCACTGTTAATCTTTTACAGATTCTGCCTAGTGTCGCCTCCTAGTGGACAGCAGCATAACACCCACGGTCTGTGTCCCCCAATTAGAGGCTAAGAGAAAAGGATTTTACGGTGAGTACACAAAAATCTCCTTTTCCATGCTTGTAGATCACCCAATAGGGGTGCATAACCTTGACTCTCCTTAAGAGTTGTGTGGGACCCGCCGACACCAGGATGGACCTCTGGCACCCAGATGTATCTCCACATGGCGGCTCTAACGCAGATATTTCTATACAGGCGCTTCCTCCAGTAGTAGCTGCTCTTGATACCACACTGTTGGTTGAAAAGCAGTTCTAATGTCATCCCGGATACGTTGTGGAAGCAAAGAGACGAAACTTTCCCAAGTTTCAAAGAATGACTGCACCTTTTCCTCCTTATGCAAGCAGACCTCAGCCCAATCCATCTGAAGCAAGAACGATAGTTTGTCTAAAAAGATCCTAAATGGGTGGGGGGGGCTTGGTCGTGGATCCACACCTGCAGGATGGCTTTAACAGCGGCTGCCACCACCATGTGCTACAGTTTACGGGCCCCCGGATAGCATGTGCATTTATCTGGCTCTAGATAACCAAAGATGGCTCGTAGAGGCTCATCAGGAGCAAAGTTTGTCAGACGTGGTGATAAATTGTCGTATTCTGCTCCAGAAGGAGTAATAGTTTTTTTTACATTAAGTAGAGAATCCTTTTAAATTCAATTAGAGCTCAGACATCCCTTGAATAAAAAAATGTACAATGCAAACATATCTATGTATTATAAGTATAATTATATGGCAATTATCTATAACATAATTGGCTGGTGAAGAAAATAAAATTATCTTGTGACAATGGCGCCTGTAAAGCAAGGCTGTAGAGTCAGTCGTGAAGTCTGAGTTGGAGTGGGTAGAAAATGGTCCGACTTCTAAAATATATAATAAATTGGGTACAGTAGTTCAATGCAGAATGTGCTGAATATTATTAATTTTTATGTTCTAAATATCTTGATATTGTATCAATCTATTTGTATCAAAGATATAAATATCTTGATATATTGTATTATAATAATGATTAAAGCCTGATGTTACCATTGTACTACAATACATTTATTGCTTAAACATGAGCCGTGTATGAAGGAGTCTGAGTTGGAGTCAGGGAAATTCAGAAGTCTGAGTCAGTGGTTTGATTTACCGACTCCACAGCCCTGCACACCTTCATCTCCCTCTTTTTAATTGCGCTCTCTGGAATCCACAGTCTGTATGCAACAAACTTCCCTTCATTCATAACTACTTTCTACTAACTCTCTTAACCTCTTGGCCCTAACTGAAACCTGGATCCAGGATTTAGACACTGCTTCCCCTGCTGCTATTTCTTATGGCGGCTTACATTTCTCTCATTCCCTGAGACCTGGGAATAGACATGGTGGTGGAGTTGGCTTACTCCTGTCCCCATAATGTACTTTCCAGGTCATCCCTCCAGCCCCATCACTCTCATTCCTCTCTTTTGAGGTTCACACCATTAGGTTATTCCATCCCCTTCCCCTCAGAGTAGCGGTGGTATACTGCCCCCCCAGGGTCACCCACCCAGTTCCTCGACCATTTCTCCGCATGGTTGATACACTTTGTCCTCAGAATTACCAACCCTCATTCTGGGAGACTTAAACATCCCCATAAGCAGCCCCATCTGCATCCCAGCTCACATCTCTTGGCCTCTCACAGCTCTCAACCTCTGAGATACACGAGAGGCAATACCTTTGACCTGATCTTTACCCAGCTCTGCTCTACCTCCTCCTTGGATAACTCACCTCTTCTCTTTGACCACACCATTCTCTGCTTCTCACTTACTAATCCTCACTCACAACAGCCCACCCCTACGTATCAAACATCCAGAAATCTACAGGTCATTAACCCTCATGCACTCACCGACTCCCTCATCTCATCGCTGTTCCCAATCTCCTCATTCTCCTGTCCAGAACTGGCAGTAAATCACTATAATAACACTCTCAGAAGCACCCTGGACCAAGTAGCGCCCCTCACCCTCAGAACCTCCAAACATAGAACAAAACAGCCCTGGCTCACATCACAAACTCGATTTCTCCAGCGATGCTCTAGGAGTGCTGAACGTCTATGAAGGAAAACTGTAGCAAAAAAGAGAGGGAGGGGGGACAAGAGGCGCAGTAGTGCCCTTATCACTAGACACTAGTTTGTGCTATGGTGAAAAATCAGATCCACTCACCTGGTCCAGTTGTGAGACCCACAACTGGTTTGAAGGCTTGTTTAATATCCTGATGGCTGCTGCTGGACTTCCACTGGCCACACTCACGTGGAGATGCACAAGAAGCTTGGAGAAGAAAAGTGTACAACAGTCCGCGCTGCCAGGATCACTCACTTCAATAAATGCACGAGCAGTAGTTGTTCAATCCAATTTGATTGTATTTGATTGAACAACTACTGCTCATGCATTTATTGAAGTGAGTGATCCTGGCAGCGCGGACTGTTATACACTTTTCTTCCCCAAGCTTCTTATGGAGGAAAACTTGCTCACCAGAAGACTTTATCCATTATAAATTCATACTAAAAACCTACAACTCCGCCATTCACCTTGCCAAACAAACTACCTTCACCACCCTGATTTCCTCACTATCTAACAATCCAAAAAACCTCTGACACCTTTCACTCTCTCCTCAGTCCTAAAGTGCAGGCCCCCATCACCAACCTCTGTGCTGATGATCTGGCCTTTTACTTTATGGAGAAAATAGAGAACAACGGCCAGGAAATCTGCTCCCAGCCTCCAAGCGCTGACACTTCCCATTCTTCCCCACATCTTCTCCAGCTCACTCTCCACATTTAAACCAAGTTACAGAAGAAGAGGTTACCAGGCTCCTCTCTTCTTCTCGTCCCACTACATGCACCACTTGATCTCATCCCCTCACACCTACTCCAGTCTCTCCGTGCGGTCGTCACCACTCCCTAACCAAAATCCTCACCCTCTCCCTCTCTTCTGGCATCTTCCCCCTTCTCCTTTAAACACTCAATCATTACTCCATTATTAAAGCTTCTCTCGACCCATCCTGCACAAATAACTACAGACCAGTCTCTAACCTCCCCTTCATCTCTAAACTCCTGGAGCACCTGGTCTACTCCCGCCTCACCCGTTACCTCTCCACTAACTCTCTTCTAGATCCATTACAGTCTGGCTTCCGCCCCCTTCACTCTACAGAAACTGCCCTCATCAAAGTGACCAATGACCTACTGACAGCAAAACGTAATGGCAACCACTCTACTTATTCTTCTAGATCTCTCTGCAGCTTTTGACACTGTTGACCACCATCTCCTTCTCTCTATGTTGCACTCAATTGATATAAAGGACACCGCTCTCTTCCTATCTTTCTGACCGCTCTTTCAGTGTATCATTTGCTCGCTCTATTTCCTTTTCCCCCTTCCTCTTACTATTGGGGTCCCTCAGGGTTCAGTCCTTGGACCTCTTCTCTTCTCTCTCTACACAGCCTTGATTGGACACACCATCAGCAGATTTGGCTTCCAATACCATCTCTATGCTGACAACACACAATTATACACTTCAGCTCCTAACCTTGCCCCTGCGGTGTTAAAGAACACCAATGACTGTCTAACTGCTGTTTCCAACATCATGTCGGCTCTATTTAAAACTCAACCTCTCCAAAACTGAACTTCTTTTGCTCGCGCCCTTCACTAACCTCTCTAAATCTGACATCTGTGTGCGGTACCACTCCTAGGCAGCAGGCTCGCTGTCTGGGTGTCACGTTTGACACCGATCTATCCTTCACCTCCTACATACAATCTCTCGTCCGTTCTTGTCGCTTACACCTGAAGAACATCTCTATAAGGAAGGAGGTGTAATTCTTTGACTTGCTGTTTAGTACACTAATTGTGTTTTAAAAACATATGTAACTTAAAATGCTTAAATGCTACATGCTATGCTTGTTTCAGGTTTGTAGATAACGGAGAAATGGCGGAGTCCTTTCCATATAGAACGAAAGCCTTATTTGCCTTTGAAGAAATCGATGGTGTTGAGATGTGTTTCTTTGGCATGCATGTACAGGAGTACGGATCTGACTGTCCACCACCCAACCAGAGGTAGTTGCAAAGAGCTGTTTTTTTTCTTTTGTTTTTGGCTAAAAGATATTTAAGATGGCAGCTTACATGAATTTACACCTGTTTATTGGAAGCATCAAGGTTAGAACAATAATGCAAATAGAAATAGACTAGTACAGTGGGTACGGAAAGTATTCAGTCCCTGTACATTTTTCATTTTCATTGCAGCCATTTGGTACCGTATATACTCGAGTATAAGCCGAGTTTTTCAGCACAAAAATTTTACTGAAAAGTGCCCCCTCGGCTTATACTCGAGTTAGTAACGGCTCAGTGTGGGTGGGGCGGTGTCCGGGGGCTGGAGGAGGTGGGGGAGGCTGTAATAGGAGCAGCCGGTCACGTGGGGTCACTCATTAGTGCAATGCAATATGCACTGCATCCCCCTGTCAATCAGCGGCAGGGGGAGCGGTGCATATTACGTTGCACTGTCAGAGCTCCCCCCCAAGTGGTATATACAGTCCCCCTCTTGCTGCCGCACACCTGTAGAAGAATAGCTCATTCATACTTATCCTCCTCGCTCTTTCACTGCGCGTCCTCCGATCTTCCTGCTTGCACCTGGCGGGCGCAGCAGCAATGACGTCATTGCTTCTGCGCCGGTCACATGACGGGGAAGAAGACTGGTGGACACGCGGTGAAAGAGTGAGGAGGATAAGTATGAATGAGCTATTCTTTTACAGGTGTGCGGCAGCAAGGGGGGGACCTGTATATACCACGGGGGGGGGGACCTGTATATACCACGGGGGGGGGACCTGTATATACCACGGGGGGGGGGGAACCTGTATATACCACTGGGGGGGCCTGTATATACCACTATGGGGGGGCCTGTGTATACCACATGGGGGGGGACCTGTTATACCACTGGGGGCCTGTATATACCACTAATGGGGGCTGAACCTCTGATGGGGCCTGTATACCACTGAGGGGGCCTGTGTATACCACTGAGGGGAGGCCTGTATATATCACTGATGGGGGCTGTAACCTCTGATGTGGGGGAACTGTATTCCAGTGATGGAGGGATTACGGTATATACCAGTAATGGGGGTCCATTTATCATGATGAGAGGGGCTTCATACCGTGATGAGTCTGCTTCATTTCCCCCCCTAGGCTTATACTCAAGTCAATATGTTTCCCTAGTTTTGGAGTGTAAAATTAGGGGCCTCGGCTTATACTCTGGTCTGCTTATACTCGAGTATATACGGTAAAGTCAAAGTCCATTTTTGTTTTTCATAAACGTACACTGCACCCCATCTTGATTACAAAAAAACAAATGTAGAATTTTTTGCAAATCTATTAAAAGAGAAATGCTGAAATATCACATGGTCATAAGAATTCAGACCGTTTGCTCAGTATTGAGTAGAAGCACCCTATTGAGCTAGTACAGCCATGAGTCTTGGTAGTGATGCAACAAGTTTTTTACACCTGGATTTCGGGATCCTCTGCCATTCTTCCTTGCAGACCTCTCCAATTCCATCAGGTTGGATGATGAACATTGGTGGACAGCCATTTTCAAGTCTCTCCAGAGATGCTCAATTGGGTTTATGTCGGGGCTCTGGCTGGGCCAGTCAAGAATGGTCAAGAGTTGTTCTGAAGCCACTGCGTAGCTGTGTTCTTAGGGTCATTATCTTGTAGTAAGGTGAACCTTCGGCCAAGTCTGAGGTCCAGAGCATTCTGGAGAGATTTTCATCAAGGATATCTCTGTACTTGGCCGCATTCATGTTTCCTTCAATTGCAACCAGTCATCCTGTCCCTGCAGCTGAAAAACACCCCCATAGCATGATGCTGCCACCACCATGTTTCACTATTGGATTTGTATTGGGCAGGTGACGAGCAGTGCCTGGTTTCCTTCACACATACCGCTTAAAATTATCACCAAAACATTATATCTTCATCTCACCAGAGAATCTTATTTCTCATAGTCTGGGAGTCCTTCATGTGGTTTTTTTTTTTTTTTGCAAACTCCATGAGGGCTTTCATATGTGTTGCACCGAGGAGAGGCTTCCGTCAGGCCACTCTGCCATAAAGACCCAACAGTTGGAGGGCTGCAATGATAGTTGACTTTGTGGAGCTTTCTCCCATCTCCTTACTGCATCTCTGGTGCTCAGCCACAGTGATCTTAGGGTTCTTCTTTCACTCTCTCACCAAGGCTCTTCTCCCATGATTGCTCAGTTTGGCTAGATGGCTAGGTCTATGAAGACTTCTGGGGGTCCCAAACTTAATCCATGCAACCCCTTCACCATTCGGTGATGTTTACATTTTTTTTCTCCCATGCTTCCAAGAGCCATAACTTTTTTATTTTTCCATCAATAAAGACATGAAGGCTTGTCTTTTGCAGGACGAGTTGTACTTTCAGATGCAATCATTTATTTTACATATAGTGTACAGGAAAATGGGAATGAAATTCCAAGTGCGGTGAAATTGCGAAAAAAAGTGCAATTATACGTGGGGTTTTTTATTCGCCATGATCACTATATGTTAAAACTGACATGAATGTGTGATTGGGTCTGTACTAGTTTGTAGATACCAGATTTGTATACTTTTCCTTGTCGTCCAAATCTGGGAGACCCTGACATTGGGTGTTATATGCTGCCCCCTGGAGGACACACCAATTATAGGAGAGATTTCTCCTCTGCAGCATATATGCCCTCTACAGGAAATACTGTCAGTTTGTATATTGGTGTCGTTGGAGGCACATCTCCACACTGAAGATCCTGCTACAGATGAAGTTTAGGAGACCATTAGGGTCCCCCGGCATGGGCCTTCGGCCCCATATGCCGTGCTCCCTCACCATACTCTTTCAAAGAGCCTCTGGTGAGGTGGAAGCTGACTGAGGGGTTCACAGTTCTCTGTACCCCTGGCCTATACACAGTCACTGTGTGGCCCCCTGTGACGGAGTTCAACTCCTTCTAGTCACAGGCGACTGATGCAGGCTCAACCAGGTACCGAGTTGGCCCCCATCTTCTCCCCTTCTGGGGACTCAGGTATGTGCCGAATTCATGGGGGCCCCCGCATCTACAGATTAAGTGGTGAAAAAAAAAATCTCAAGTTTGAAAAAAAAAATTACACTTTTTGCGCCATGTTCTGTGACCCTTAGCGTCCTCATTTTTTGGGATCTGGGGTTGTGTGATGGCTTATTTTTTGCGGCATAAGCTGATGTTTCTAATGATGCCAATTTTGGGTGGATGTGCTGTTTTGATCACCCATTATTGCATTTTATAGTGATGTTGCAGCAACCAAAAAAAACATAATTTTACGTTTGGACCTTTTTTTACTTTACGCACTTTACGACTCATTAATTGATTTTATATATTGGTAGATCGGGCATTTGTGAATATGGAGATACCAAATATGTGTGTGTGTTTTTTAATACTTTTATTTTGAGTGGGGGAAAAAGGGGGTGATTTAAACTTTTGTGGGGTTTTTTCATATTTTTTAAAACTTCATTTTTTAATTCACACTGCCCCATAGGGGCCTCACTGCTGCTGGATCCGATCCCTTGTGCCATGTCCCACAGCACATCAGGACATGGCACTTGGTTTCACTTTCAGTGGTTGGCAGCGCTTGCCAGCCACTGACAGGAAGCAAATCCTGATAGCCCGGGGTCCTGGTGTGACCCCGGAAGCTATCAGGTAGTGAGCGGAGATCCTACGATCTTATCGTGGGTTCTCCAATCTCGGCGGGGAACGGCGCAGTCCCTACCACATCGGTTTTGGATCCCACTGTCTGTGAATGACAGCCGGATTCAAAGGGTTAACAGCACCGATCGGATCGCGGTGATGAAATCAGCTGATATGTCGGGTGAATGATGTGAGCTCACTGCCGGAGCTCACATCAAACACTGGATCCCAACCCTTGACGTACATGTACGGCATGATTCAGGAAGGGGTTAAAGATTTTGGAGACTACTGTGCTCTTAGAGGCCTTGAGTACTGCAGAAATGCCATTGTAACTTTGGCCAGATCTATGCCTTGCCACAATTCTGTCTCTGAGCTCCTTGGGTAGTTCCTTTGACCTCATTATTCTCATTAGTTCTCACATGCACTGTGAGCTGTGAGGTCTTATATAGACAGGTGTGTGCCTTTCCAAACCAAGTCCTATCAGTTTAATTAAACACAGGTGGACTCCAGTGAAGGAGTAGAACCATCTCAAGGAGGATCACAAGGGAATAGACATGTGACTTATATATGCGTGTCTGAGCAAACAGGTCTGACGTGATATTTCAGTTTTTCTTTTTTAATAAATTTGCAAAAATGTCTACATTTCTGTTTTATTTGCAGTCAAGATGGGGATACAGAGCGTACATCAATGAGAAAAAACATGAACTTTTTTGAATTTACCAAATCGCTTCAATGAAACAGTGAAACATTTAAAGGGGTCTGAATACTTTACGTACCCACTGTATAAATTAGCCATCTGCATCTTCCCCCTAAACTCACTCAAATCAAGAATTAGATGCATAAAACAAAATTTTAGCTTTCTCAATCGCCTCATTGGGGGACACAGGACCATGGGTGTTTTGCTGCTGATCCATAGGAGACTGACGCTAAGTAAATGTGAAACAATTAACTCCTCCTCCTGCAGTATCCACCCCCTGGCTGGGCCAGACCACACCAGTTTTAGGTTAGTGACTGTAGGAGGCACATTTATTTATTTTTTCCTTCTGGAATTCTTTCACGTCTGAGACAGGCAACGGCACCCCTTGGTGCACTGCTTTCCCACAACCTTCAACAGGCGGGAACGCGGAGTGTTGCCTCCACGTACCCCCTCCTGCGACTTTGGATCACCGGGCTGTGCTATCTTTTTCGACTCCTTATGGGCGACAGTTCCCTTGGGTACCGCTTTCCCACAACGGACGGGCATGCTTAGTGTTGTCTCCCCGTACCCCCTTACGCACCTAGCGCAGGCCTCAGCAGCCCAGTGCTTGGATTGACCCTGGCTATCCCCAGTTTTCCCTACCAGGGTCCTGGGTTGAGATCTGCAGCCTATCTAACCCTGTACTGTACCTCATGCAGCAACAGCCTGCCTGCAGCTTTAGCCTTCTCTCACTGGGCTCCCCAGCCTTCCTCCTGGCAGCGTGGGTTGAGGACCTACAATCATCATTGCCAGCATGCAGGTGAGGTCGTGTTTTCTTCGCCCCTTCTAGGCGCCTAATCACACGCACCCGGCGGAAGGCTGCTTCTCTCCTGGCCCCCCGCTCAGAGTGTGCACCTCTGCGCCGTGACCGCAGTGGCCATCACTGCTGCAGCCGGTACGGTCACTAGAGGCCTCGACTCCGGCCTTTTCAGCGCCCGGTCCCGTCCCCTTGTGATGCAATGTCAGCGGGAGGGCGGTAGCCACACCTCCTACTAACGTCGTCTGGCCGCGAGTACAGCCCACCACTCTAGTCACGTCCCCCGAAGCCTACTCGCGGAGCCTGCATTTTCTCTCTGCTCCGCCCCTCCATCTTCTGCTTTTACACCGCATACACTCTGCGGTGACCATGGACATCTTGCAACATGCACTTGCAACATGCAATCTTCTAATGTGTCAAAGAGATCAAAGCCCCATACGGTTTATTATTCCTCCTGTGCCACCTGCCGCTTTGAGCTTCCACGTAAATGTACCACTCCTTGCTGCCAGGCCTGAACCCCTGCAGAAACCCAGGAGCCTACGGCCCTTAGCCCGCCGGAATGGGCACTTTTCTTGTCCCAAGCCATGTAGTACCGTCCACCTAGCAGCACTGGACCCCAGGACAGGGTATATGCAGAGGATCCATCGATGGAGGGTCCATCAGATGCTGGCAGGGCGCTTACCTCGTCTGCGATCGTGGTTAGAAAACTGTCCCACAGAAACGCGTCTCCTGTTTCTTACGGTTTTCATGGATCCCCCTCTCAGGACCAGGGACCATATTCTACCTTATCTGATGAGCTAGAGGATGGTGAATGTTGCATAGACCCAGATAATTCTCTTGACATAGACTCCTCTGACGATCAGGCGTCTATTGACTCGCCAATAGCAGCGGTTAACCATATTTTAGACTTGGACAAAGTTCCGTCCGCAACACCGGACCATGCAGTGTCCTTTAAATGAGCAAAGAGGCCACAAACCTTATTTGCTGACTATCCAAAGTTTCAGGCAATTTTAACTAAACAAAGAGTGAAACCTGATAGGTGCTTCGGTAACCGCAAGGCCATAGAAGCGCAGATTCACCGTCTGTTGATCCCCCTGTCCTCCGAACTTGCAGCTAAAACGCTACCATCCCTACCAGACAGATCCTCTATCAAAGATCCGACAGACAGCCAAGTAGAGCAGCTCGCATGCTCTGCCTTCGAGGCGGCGGGATCCTCTCTCTCGCCATCCTTCGCATCCGTATGGTTTGCAAAGGCGATTATGGTCTGGACTGAAACCCTACACAAGTCCTTACAGGAGTCTCCCCTCCCTCAACATTTTACAGACTTAACATTTCAGATTACCGTGGCCCAAGAAAGATGGGTCCGTGCACCCCATTTTGGACCTCATACATCTGAGCAAACATGTTCACGTCCGGCGGTTCAGAATGGAGTCTCTACGCTCCATCATCGCGTCAATGGAGGAGGGAGAATTCCTCGCCTCCATAGACGCGAGACTAATATCTTCACGTAGCTATTGCTCAGGAACACCAACAATTCCTCCACTTTGCAGTACAGGATCTCCACTTCTAATTTGTAATTTGTGGCCCTGTCCTTCAATCTCGCTACCACCCCAAGAGTGTTTACCAAGGTCATGGTGGCTGGCTTGAGCGTCCTTCATTCCAGAGGAGTAGTCGTCCTGCCCTATCTTGACCTCCTAATCAAAGCTACTTCTTTTCAGGATTGCACAGACAGTGTTCAGATAACAGTGGACACTCTGTTTCATCTAGGTTGGGTAGTCCATCTACAAAAGTAGTCTCTGATCCCTGCGCAGTCGATCACCTTCCTCGGCATGACCTTTAGACACCTACCGAGGCTTGGTTTCCCTCCCTCGGTACAAAACGTCAGGTGGTATGCACTCTTCTCCATCCTTCCTCGCATGAGGGTCCTGGCAGGATGGTCACAGCTATGAAGGCCGCTCCTTTCGCCCAATTTCACCTCAGGCCAATGCAACTGGCCCTCCTGTCTGCCTGGAACAAGAGCCCCTTTTCTCTGGACAATACAATCCGCCTGACACCCTCTGTCAGGCGCACACTTCTTTGGTGGTTTCATCCAACCTCCCTCTCCAAGGGCTGATCTTTTTTCCAGTGGATTGGCTAGTTCTCACTGCGGACGCCAGCTTTTTAAGCTGGGGAGCAGTATACCGACACCATACTGCCCACCGTCGCTGGACCCACCCGGGAGTCAACCCTACCGATTAAACCTTCTGGAGATTAGTGCAATCTCGCTTACCCTCAGAGCGTTTGTCAACCTTCTGGTGGGCCGCCATATACATTTTCATTCGGACAATATTACGGCGGTAGCCTACATCAATCGCCAAGGCGGCACTCACAGAAAAGCGGACAAAGTCAAGCGGATCTTCCATTGGGCAGAGTCGACGATGTCCGTGATCTCAGCGGTACACATCCCAGGAGTGGAGAATTGGGCGGCGGACTTTGAGTTGCCGTGGTCTTGCTGACGGAGAATGGTCCCTGCATCCGGAGGTATTTCACCAGATATGCTGCCACTGGGGGACACCGGACATAGATCTGATGGTGTCTCGTGTGACTGCCAAAGTGCCCGCATTCGTAGTCACATGACCCATTGTCCATCAGGGCGGACGCACTGGTATGTTCCTGGTGTCAAATCCGACTACCATACATCTTTCCTCCTCTTCCCTTACTTCCAAGGGTAATCAGGAAAATCAAAGCAGAGGGGGTCCCTGTCATACTCCTAGCCCCCGACTGGCTCAGGTGTGCTTGGTATGCTGACCTGGTGCAGCTTGTTGCAGACGTCCCCTGGCGCCTCCCAGATCTGCCGGGTCTGGTCACTCAGGGCCCCATTTCCCACTAGATTTCAAGGGCCCTGAATTTGACAGCGTGGCTGTTGAGACCTGGGTCTTAACTGCGCGCCGGGTTCTCTCCTGATGTCATCAACACCATGATCAGAGCCCGAAAACCGGCCTCCTCCCGCATTTACCACCGTATGTGGAAGCTATTTTTCTTATGGTGAAGGACCGATCCTGCTCTCCTCTCTCTATCCCAGTGATTTTCATCTTCCTCCAGTCTGGCTTACAATCGGGCCTGGCTCTGAACTCACTAAAAAGGCAGATCTCTGCTCTTTTTTACCAATGCCGCATCTCCTCTAACTCCCAAGTTAGAACTTTTCTCCAGGGTGTCTCCCGCTTGGTTCCTGTTTACCGGAGACCGCTGGAGTTATGAGACCTTAATCTGGTTTAGGACGGACTTCAAAAGTCTCGTTTTGAGCCCTTAAGAAAGGTTTCTCTACCTCTCTTATCCTTGAAAGTAACCTTCCTGGTGGCAATTACATCCATCAGGTGGGTTTCCGAGTTAGCGGTACTCTCCTGCCACGTACCTTTTCTTTCCACCAAGACAAGGTGGTACTGCACCCAGTTCCCACCTTCCTTCTTAAGGTACCGTTACACGTTTCAATGTTGAAATGATATCACTAACGATCTTGGGGGCGCACGTCGTTAGGACATCGTTTAGAGATCGTTGGTGAGATGTCAGACGCCTAGATATCGTGCACGATGCACCAGCGATCAGGTATTCGCACAACCCAGTGAACGATACTTGTTCACTGTTGTCAATAGGGGAAGTTGTTAACATCGTTATCGCGGTGTCACGCAGAACGATGCAGTAGGATGGCTGATCGTGGATCGTTTGATTTGAGAACATGTTCTCAAATCTGCGATCAATGATCCAACGATTTATCGTAATTGAATCGGTGTCAACTGCAACTAGTAGTAATGATGTTGCTTGAACGACTGCAAACCCATGACGTTTGAGCGATATCGTTCACAATATCTTGCTGTGTAATGGTACGTTTAGGGTGACTTCTCCTTTTCACCTTAATGAATACAGGTGGAGCATCAGGTGGAGAAGGAACTGCATACCCTTGATCCTCGTGAGGTCCCTCAGGTATTACATTTTTAGAACGGCTTCCTTCAGGAAAACGTACAGCCTGTTTGTCCTCCCTGAGGGTTCTTGCAAGGGGCAGGCTGCCTCAAAGTCTACCCTGGACCCGTTGGATTCGTTCCGCTATCCAAGAAACCTAAAGTCTAAGAAATGTTCCCATTCCTAGCGGACTTTGAGCTCACTCATCTCGTGTGGTTGATGCATCCTGGACCATTCGGCACCAGGCCTCAGTGGTACAAGTGTGCAAGACCGCTACCTGGTCTAGCCTACACACATTTGCTAAGCACTACAGGATCCATACCCAAGCCTCGGCTGATGCTAGCCTTGGTAGAAGGTGCGCCACCGCCGTGTGAAGGATCCTATCTATGTGCCCCAGGAAATCCTTGCTCCTTGGGTTGTGATATTTTTTCCCACCCAGAGAATCCTTTAGGACTTCCCATTGTCCTGTCCCCCCCCAATGAGGCGATAGAGAAAAACAGATTTTTGTGTACTCACCACAAAATTGTTTTCTCTGAGCCATCATTGGGGGGGGGACAGCACCCACCCTGTTGCCCAGTCGGGCTTTGTTCTCTTTGGTCCTCTTTTGAAGTTTTTACATTGTTTGTTGTTCACTTACTTGTTTTTCTTCTCCTACTACTTTCTTCTCACTAAAACTGGTGTGGTCTGGCCCAACCAGGGGGTGTATACTGCAGAGGAGGAGCTAATTGACATTTACTTAGTGTCAGCCTCCTATGGATTAGCAGCATAACACCCATGGTCCTGTGTTCCCCAATGATGGCTCTGAGAAAACGATTTTACGGTGAGTACACAAAAATCTGTTTGGGTTTTTTTCACATTCATGTGGGTTTTAACTACTGTTATATTTAGATTTGAGGGGGGTTGTACTAAAAAATTAGATTTACGTTCACATTGATTTAGATATATTGACTTTACTAAGGTCAATTAAAGAAAAACTGTCAGGTCAAAAATCCATATGTAACTATCATTTTCTAAATCCTTTCTCGAAGCTCTCTGTGTATTTCTATTTATGTTTCCCTCCTATCCTCTGTAAACTTAAAATAAAGATCTTCTTTCCATCTCATTCAGTGTATGATCCACTTAGTTCTTTGCTGGCCCCTCCCCATAGATGCATGTCACATATTCACATCACAGAACAGGAGATCAGTGGGAGGGCTGTATCCTCCACTCTACTCTCTTTGCAGCAAAACCAAGAGATTAGATAAACACAAGATTTCTCGGAGCCCAGCAGGGATTCCTTTTACAGAAACAAATGGAGTGTAGATCAGATAAGGCAGACCTATAGATTTCTCCCTCTATGTCCCGAATAGAACAGTAGCTCCAGAAGTGAAACCACACAGCATTAGGCTGGCTTCACATTTGGTAATGTGAACGCAGCTTATGCTCGTTCCCATACGCAGTCAAACGCATGCGCACTGCGTTCCTTGTTTAACATAGGAACGCATAGTGCTTGCGTTGCTGCGTTCGGGTGCGGATGCTGGGCACCGGAGGGAGCAGATACGTGCGCACCCGAACGCAAGCAAACGCAAGCACTATGCGTTCCCATGTTAAACATAGGAAGCAGTGCGCATGCGTTTGACTGCGTATGGGAACCGGGACGCAGCCAGTTGCATTTCTTTGTGCGCTCGGAGCTTGGAAATTCAGCAAGCGTCCCCGAAGCGCACAAAACATGCATTGTCTTCAATGGTTCCGCAGTGTCAGCGCTTGCCACGCAGGAGAACGCTGCAGACCATTGAAAAATCTCCAGGTGGCCGCCGGTGATATACAGGAGTCTCACGAACGGCCACCGGGAGATCAGCTGAGCCACTGCTGTCCTCTTCCTCCCACCGCTGGTAATCTGCTAGCGATGTCGGCGGGAGACAGCTGATGAGCTGTTTGAAATTCCCGCGCGACATTCCTCTCGGTGTCGGCGGGAAGATTCAAACAGCTGTCAGATCACTGTCTCCGCCGACAGTCCCGGAGATTTCCGGCGCTGATCTCCGCCCCCGGACACCGCTGATTGGCTGCTGGGCTTCACAGTGATGTGTCCGCAGGCAGACATTCTCCGCTGCGGACACATCTTTCGGCCCTGCTTTGCACTGCGTTTGTGTCTGCATGCCATCAGCATGCAGACACAAACGCAAATGTGAAGCCAGCCTTAGAGCAGAGGGAGGAGAGGTTTGCTGAAAAGGCGTGCATAACTACATGACAGTTTATACAGCAGCCGGACCATTCCTGTTTTCTTATAATGGAGAGGACTAATCCAGAAGCTCCCTGCAGGGTCTGACAATGCTGATAACATGGAAACTACAAAAAGTACAATAATGATTTTACAAAATGTTTTTAAAAGGCCTTCCCAGGCACACATCAAGGGTAATATTAGTATCATACTGTAAAATTACCTTACGGTGTCCCTTTAAAACAATGTTTTTGGATTTCATTATCTTTTGTGATCTAGTAAGAAAAGGGTAATTGTTCCCCACCTCAAGTGGTTTATGCCATAAATGCCTAGTAGATGTGTCTTCTAATCTGCAAGTCGAGGCGGCCACTGTTTGAGACGTTCCTGCAATGGAAAAAAAAGCTTTTCAAGCTTCATCCTTATATTCAGTCTTTAATTAGATATTGACACCTTAGCTTGCTGGATAGGCGTACATCATCTGAATATACCTTACATTTCAAAAATATCACTTTTTACATTCTTTTCTGCATTATATTTAGTAAGTAGCAAAATATTTTAAAACCTGAGTCCTCAGTGGTTGATACCTTTTAATGGCTAACAGAAAAGCTGGTAATAAGTAATAGCATGCTTTCAAGACAGTTAGGTATTTTCAGGCTGGTATACTACCTTTTAACAATCTTTTCAGTTAGTCATTGAAAGGTATCAACCACTGAGGACTTTTGGATTTTAACCCCTTTACCACCCAGCCTGTTTGGACCTTATTGACCTGGCCATTTTTTGCACTTCTGACCAGTGTCCCTTTATGAGGTATTATCTCTGAAATGCTTCAAAGATTCCTAGCGATTTTGAGATTGTTTTTTTCGTGACTTATTGAGCTTCATGTTGGTGGTAAATTCAGGTAGATACTTTTTGTGTGTATTTGTTAAAAAATTGGAAATTTAATATTTGTTCTGTTAAACCAGAGAGTTATGCGACACAAAATAGTTAATAAATAACACTTCCCACATGTCTACTTTACATCCGCCCAATTTTGTAAACAAAAGGTTTTTTTGTTAGAAGGGTTCAAAGTTCATCAGCAATTTCTCATTTTTACATTAAAATTTACAAAACCATTTTTTTGGTGACCACAACACACAGTCCCTTTGAGGGGTCTACATGACAGAAAACACCCAAATGTGACACCATTCCAAAAACTGCACCCCTTAAGCTACTTAAAACTACATTCAAGAAGATTATTAACCCTTCAGGTGTTTCACATGAACTAAAGCAACGTGGAAGGAAAAAATGGACATTTTAATTTTTCTAACAAAAATGTTCTTTAAGCCTCAATTCTTTCGTTTTTACATGGGCAACAGAATAAAGTGGATCCTAAAATTTGTTGGGCAATTTCTCCTGAGTACACCGATACCTCATATGTGATCATAAACCACTGTTTATGTAAAGGAAAAGAGAAGGAGCGCAAATGTGAAGCACCTCAGGGTAAACCGTATTGCAGGGAAAGCGGGGTTTCCACTCACCTTGTGGAGTTGTACTGGCTGGGTACAACTCCAGTAACAGCCTCCTGTGGAGCAATGCCAGCAGGGTGTCCCCGAGAAAATCCTCGTGCCAGGGAGAGAGCAGTGTCACTTCCACCGGTCACGTGATCCAAGGCGGTGACGTCAGAAAGGTCCTAGTAGTCCTCCAGACTTGGATAAACAGGTTCTTTTTATAAACGATGCCTCTCTTCCAAAGCTGCTGAACCGCACGGTCCCTCAGAAGGGAGAGAAGTGCACAGGAAAAAATAGTTGCGGTTCTGATAGCGCTAAGGAAGGAGGGCAAGAGGAAATTGTTATGATGAACAGACCTTTATTAAAAACACCTGATGAAGACGGTAACGTCGAAACGCGTAGCGGAGTTTGAGGGACCGTGTTTTTAATAAAGGTCTGTTCATCATAACAATTTCCTTGCCCTCCTTCCTTAGCGCTATCAGAACCGCAACTATTTTTTCCTATAAACCACTGTTTAAGCACACGGCAGGGCTCAGAAGGGAAGGAGCGTAATTTGACCTTTGGAGCTAATTTTCCATTCAAAAAGTGAAATGGCGCCCCTTCCCTTCTGAGCCCTGCTGTGCGCCCAAACAATGGTTTATGACCACATATGAGTTATCAGTGTACTCAGGAGAAATTGCCCAACAAATTTTAGATGCATTTCATACTGTTGCCCATGTGAAAATGAAAAAAAATTCGGCTAAAAGAAAATTTTTGTGAATAAAAGTACTTTTTTCATTTTTACGGATTAATTTGTGAAGCACCTGGGGGTTCAAAGTGCTCAGTATGCATCTAGATAAGTTACCTGGGGGGTCAAGTTTCCAAAATGGGGTCACTTGTGGGGGCGTTCCAATGTTTAGGCACACAGGGGCTCACCAAATGTGACATGGTATCCGCTAACAATTTGAGCCAATTTTCCATTCATTAGTCAACCCAATTGTTGGTGGACACCATGTCGCGTGTGGAGAGCCCCTGTGTGCCTAAACATTGGAGCTCCCCCACAAGAGACCCCATTTTGGAAACTACACTACCCCCCCACCCCAAGGAATGTATCTGGATGCATAATGAGCACTTCGAACCCCCAGATGCTTTACAAATTAATCCGTAAAAATGAAAAAAGAAAATTTGTGTGAAAAAAAAAATAAGTACTTATTACAGATCAATTTGTGAAGCACCTGGGGGTTCAAAGTGTTCACTATGCATCTAGATACGTTCTTTGGGGCGGGTCTAGTTTCCAAAATGGGGTCACCTGTGGGGGACCTCCAATGTTTAGGCACACAGGGCATCTCCATACGCGACATGGTGTCCACTAACAATTGGAGCTAATTTTCCATTCAATGTGTTAGCAGACACCATGTCGCGTATGGAGAGCCCCTGTGTGCCCTAAACATTATAACTCCCCCACAAGTGACCTAGCACAAGGGCAACTGGAAGAGTTAGGGTACAGCACGAGAAAATGGCGCCTCTAATGAATGCACTATTTTCTGGGGTGGCTGTGGGTTGCAATTTGCAGCATGGGGGGCCCACAATGTTTGGGTCTCTCCGCGCTGAGGATTCCATACCCCCAGCTGCCTCGTACCTGGCTGGCAATCAAAAATACAGTGAAGCCCTTTTTTTTTTTTTTTTATTTCTAAAACTAATCCTAGAAAAAAAAAATGACGTGGGGCTCCACCGTATTTTTGGCCTAGCCAGGTACAGCTAGGCAGCTGGGGGCTGGAATCCTCAGCATGGAGAGGCCCAAGTGTTCTGGGCCCCCCCATGCTGCGAATTGCAGCCCGCAGCCGCCCCAGAAAATGGCACATTCATTGAAGCGCCATTTTCTGGTGCTGTGTACCCAGGCTCTTCCAGTTGCCCTGGTGTCAGTGGCAAACTGGGTAATAAAGGGGTTAATGCCATCTTGTTTATTGGCAGCTGGCACTAAGCCCGAGATTCATAATGTCGGGCCAATGTTAGACCCGGCCATTAGGAATCTCTAGTAAATGGTCAAAAAATATACCACACAGAGAAAAATCTTATTTGAAAAAAAAAAAAAAACCCACAAAATTCAAACTACATCTTTATTATAAAAAGATCCAACGTAGTCCACAACTCTATGTGGATCACTGCGTCAGGGCTGTCAGATTGCTTTCTGCAGCTCGATCCGCCTGCATGAGGATTGAGCTGCAGAAAGCGATCTCACAGCCCTGGTGCAGTGATCCACTATGTGATCACTGTGCCATGGCTGTCAGAGCCCTTCACTGCAGCTCGATCAGGCTGCAGTAAAGGGATCCCACAGGCAGGGGGACTTGCCAGACGTCCGACCCAGAAGCAATGGCGGCAGCGGGGACTGGAGCGCGTAGGAGGACCTGAAGAAGGCCGAAGCGGTGGGAAGCAGAGAGGGTCGGAGGTGAGCTGCAGGAGGCGGCGGAGGCAGGGTGAGGTGAGCGAATGCAATCACCGGAGCGGAGGAGAGGGTGGCATGAGACAGCAGGAGATGATCCGGGGGGGTACAGGAGGAGACAGGGAGGATGGGCGAGGGGGCAGGAGGAGCCTTGCAGGGGAGGAGACCGCAAACTCTACAAAGTTGCAGTAATTGGCGGTTTAATTTTCGACCGCCAATTACCGTGGCTGTAGCCTCGGGGGGGAAGCGACACCCCCCAGGCTATAGTACATGTCCCATGTACCTGCAGCTCGAGTGACAGGTCAGTGAGACCCATTCTTGAGCTGCAGGAGCGCGATCCCCTCCATGTCACAGACACTGTGACACAGGTCGGGAATGCACTGGTTTCCTTGTCACAGACGATGTGACATGGGTCGGGAAGGGGTTAACATGATTGACTGAGCTGCTGGCCTGTCATCTGCTCTGCATTCACTTTCTACCCCTGTTCATTCTCAGTTTGAGCTCTAACAAAGCTTTCTCCTGTGTCCTCTCCTGCTTCTAAGCTGTAACACATCAAAATACAGTAATATCTAAAAATCATGGATTATTTGGTGAATATAGACCCCACACTTTTAGACCACAGGCTGAACATATCTGAATTCAAGATTTTCGAATTGACGCTATAATAGTTAAATATTTAAAAATATGATCCCATCGCGATCCCAACTTGAAATTTGGTACAGATGTGGTTAAGAGCATAGCAGACACATGGCATTTTTGGAAATGTTTAAATTAAACCGATTTTTCGAAAATGCGTTTTTAAAATTTTGCGTTTACATGGGTAAAATATTAACAAAGATACTCTTGTGACACATCTGGATAACACCTGTACAGTTCTGAGTAGAATGGTGTTTATTCTGTTTATCTTACTTCTAGCCTGAGATATGATAGAAAATGTAAAGCCATACCTAGACAAAATTCACGCTTTTTTTAAAACTTTAAAAAATCTGTAAAAAAATTAACTGATTCAAAAAAAATTTAAAAACTTTTTATTTGTAATTACCGTATATACTCGTGTATAAGCCGACCCCCCTACTTTTGCCCCCAAAACCTGGGAAAATCTATTGACTCGTGTATAAGCCGAGGGTGGACCCTAGCACAAGTATACAGCCCCCAGCAGTGTGGTATACACCAGTCCCAGAGGTAGATACAGCAGCCCCAGTGGTAGTATACACGCAGCCCCAGTAGTATATACAGCCCTAGTGGTAGCATAGACGCAGCCCTAGTAGTATATACAGCCCCAGTGGTAGTATATACAGGGCCCCAGTGGTAGTATATACAGGGCCCAGTGGTAGTATATACAGGGCCCAGTGGTAGTATACAGGGCCCCAGTGGTATATACAGCCCCAGTGGTAGTATATACAGCCCCAGTGGTAGTATATACAGCCCCAGTGGTAGTATATACAGCCCCAGTGGTAGTATATACAGCCCCAGTGGTAGTATATACAGCCCCAGTGGGGTAGTATACAGGGCCCCAGCAGTATATACAGCCCCAGTGGTTTATACAGCCCCAGTGGTGGTATATACAGCCCCAGTGGTGGTATATACAGCCCCAGTGGTAGTATACAGGGCCCCAGAGGTATATAGCAGCCCCAGTGGTAGTATACAGGGCCCCAGCAGTATATACAGCCCCAGTGGTTTATACAGCCCCAGTGGTAGTATATACAGCCCCAGTGGTAGTATACAGGGCCCCAGAGGTATATAGCAGCCCCAGTGGTTTATACAGCCCCAGTGGTAGTATATACAGCCCCAGTGGTAGTATACAGGGCCCCAGAGGTATATAGCAGCCCCAGTGGTAGTATATACAGCCCCAGTGGTAGTATATACAGCCCCAGTGGTAGTATATACAGCCCCAGTGGTAGTATATACAGCCCCAGTGGTAGTATATACAGCCCCAGTGGTAGTATATACAGCCCCAGTGGTAGTATATACAGCCCCAGTGGTAGTATATACAGCCCCAGTGGTAGTATATACAGCCCCAGTGGTAGTATATACAGCCCCAGTGGTAGTATACAGGGCCCCAGAGGTATATAGCAGCCCCAGCGGTAGTATACAGGCAGCCCCAGTAATGCAGGGCCCCCCCAGCGTCTCTCCGGTCACCTGTAAAGGAAACTATACTTATCACAGTGCTCTGTCCGCGCCCGCTCGCACCCGCTCGCAGCTGCTGACCGCGATCCTCCATCTTGCGTCTTCTTTCTTCCTGTTTCCTGTGCTGGTCGCAGGGAATGACGTCATTGCCCGCGACGAGCACAGAAACAGGAAGAAGACGCAAGATGGAGGATCGCGGTCGGCAGCTGCGAGCGGGCGCGGACAGCGGGCGCGGACAGAGCACTGTGATAAGTATAGTTTCCTTTACAGGTGACCGGAGAGACGCTGGGGGGGCCCTGCATTACTGGGGATGTGGGGGCTGCTGTATACCGATGTATACATCGGTATGTACCGATGTATACATCGGTATACAGCACTGACTCGCGTATAAGCCGAGGGGGGTACTTTTCAGCCCAATTTTTGGGCTGAAAAACTCGGCTTATACGCGAGTATATACTTTAAAGTTGTACTTCATATAGAAGAAAAAGAAAAAAAATCTAAAGACATCAGGTAAAAAAAAATATTCATATTTGGATCACTTGATATGGAATGGCCCCACTATCTTGGACACAAGCAAGAGACAACATCCAACTTCAATGCCCAGGAGAGAAGAGCCGTACAGTCTTTTAACCATGTGAGGAAGGGTGAGGAGGATTGCTGCTCACCTCTAGACACTCTTAGATTCCCGAGCTCCTGGGAGGCGGGGGCTGGTGTCCACCATTAGTGTAATAAAATGAAGAGAATCCAGGGCCACTTGTCCATGATAAGGTTCCTTTATTAAATCGCTTTAAAGGGAACCTGTCACCCCAAATCACCCTTGTAAGCTGTAAATACATGTCCCTGAAGCATTACACTACAGTCCTACACATCCCTTTGTGGTGTTTTAGTTCAATATGAAAGTGCACTTTAGTCGTTTGCAAACTTACTAAATCCATGGCAGTGGGGCGTTCCCAAGCCTCCTTGTCTGCGAGGCGGTTCCCCTGTGTGCCGCTGTATTACGCCCTAATGGGCGTTTTTTCAAACTTTCTAGCGCGGGCACGATTCATAATCTCGCGCCCACATCGTCACGGTCATGTGATGCCGTGACGCGTCATTTCCGGGCGGCTGGGTCGCTGCTGTCTGACGCGCACTGGCCAACTTCAGCGCATGCGCAGATCGCTTGCTGAAGTTGGCCGGTGCGCGTCAGACAGCAGCGACCCAGCCGCCCGGAAATGACGCGTCACGGCATCACATGACCGTGACGATGCGGGCGCGAGATTATGAATCGTGCCCGCGCTAGAAAGTTTGAAAAAACGCCCATTAGGGCGTAATACAGCGGCACACAGGGGAACCGCCTCGCAGACAAGGAGGCTTGGGAACGCCCCACTGCCATGGATTTAGTAAGTTTGCAAACGACTAAAGTGCACTTTCATATTGAACTAAAACACCACAAAGGGATGTGTAGGACTATAGTGTAATGCTTCAGGGACATGTATTTACAGCTTACAAGGGTGATTTGGGGTGACAGGTTCCCTTTAAAAACGTCCAGCCGGACGCGTTTCTGACACACTGTCCTTATTTATCGGCATAAAAAATCACATTCAAATTCTCCTTATAAAGGTATGCCCTCCCAGCTGATTATGCCTGATAACATCTGTACAAAGTCTGCTTACACATAGATTGCATCTCACTATAGCATTACACACAAAAGAGCAATGATGTTACACATTTACAAAAAAACAACAGTGTTATCCTTATGCATGTCTTTTCTCTACCATATTGATAAACATACTTTTAAGTAAGTATTGTATTGAAATGTATATTAGGTCTTTTGTGACAACCATTATTCCCCTCACCTTGCCCTCCTGTATGCCATGTTCCCAGTGGTGGATTAAGTGGATCATGGACCCGGGGCAGTTGATAAAACCTGCCACCCCCTCCCAAAATGCCAGACACTGCTTAAGATCCTCTATTAGCCCAGTCCATCCACTAATGCACATGCCAGACACTGCTTGGGATCTTCTATTAGCCCAATCCACCTAATTATGCACATGCCAGACACTGCTTAGGATTTTCTATAAACCCAATCCACCTAATTATGCACATGCCAGACACTGCTTAAGATCTTCTATTAGCCCAGTCCATCTAATGATGCACATGCCAGACACTGCTTAAGATCTTATGTTAGCCTAGTCCATCTAATAATGCACATGCCAGACACTGCTTAAGATCTTCTATTAGCCCAGTTCACCTAATTGTTTCACTGCTGGAAATACGAGAGAGGGACTAAGGCTGGCTTCACACTGCAGTTTTTCACTGATCAGTGTGCATCAGTGTTTGGGTGCCAAAACCAGGAGAGGAACCAGGAAAGGAACTTGCAGAGAAAAACTCTCACTATGAATGAAACAAGCTGGTCTCTGGTCTGACCTATCCTTAAGAGCTGATGCTTTTTATATGGTTCCCAAAATACACAAATCAGGAAATCCAGGAAGACCGATCATTTCATGTGTGGGCACCCTCACAGGATACATTTCTGGATGGGTAGAGGGTGTTCTCAAACCCAGGGTAAAAGACACCCAGCTACATTAAAAGCACAACTGACCTATTGAATAAACTCCGCAATAGGTCCTCTACCAGAAGGAACAATTTTGCCACCATGGATGTGGAATTTCTGTACAGCAATATCCCACACCAGCCCCTGAATCTAAGGCTACTTTCACATTACGATTTTTCTAAATCCGATGCTGTCCGATGAAAATCGGACAGCATCGGATCCAAACTGATCTCTGCAATCGGATGCCAAATAGGCATCCAAATCCTACTTTTTGCAGTATCAGTTTGGGCTGTCACGTAGCTCCCCCTCCTCTCTCCCTCCTGTCATCTTGCTGTCTCCCTGCTGCCCCCTTGTTTTGCCCTAGTGTCCCCCTACTGTCCCCTGCTGTCCCCCCTCCTGTCCCCTTTCATGTCCCCTCTCATGTCCCCCTCATGTCCCCTCTACATAACAAATCTTTATTCTCACCTTCCAGCGCTCCCTCGGCATCTCCATCAGCCTCCGATCGGGTGTGCAGGACCTGTGATGACGTCAGAAGTGTCAGCGTTTACCGCGGTAACCGGTCATGTGACCCGATCAGCTGCTCGGGTTCTGACATCATCACAGGTCTTGTTACCGAGCGGCTGCAGCTGGAGACGCCGAGGGAGCGCTGGAAGGTGAGAATAAAGATTTTTTTATTTTAAACACTTGATTTAACTTATATTTAACTTCTGCAATGTATGTATATACATTGCAGAAGTTAAATTAGGCGGCACACAATAGGTTTAGTGTACTGAGCATGCTCAGTACACTAAAATCGGGTCCGAGGAGACATCAGATGTTTCCTCGGACCCTGCTCCATAGGGCCCCATGTTAAAGGGATCGGATCGGATGTGCACTAAATGCCATCCGATTTGGTCCGATCCGATTTTGTCCGATTTTATTTTCGGTGCAAAAATCGGAGCATGCTCCGATTTTTGCACCGATAAAAACATCAGACAGAATCAGATCGGACCAAATCGAATGGCATTTAGTGCACATCCGATTCTGTCCGATGCCCATAGGGCTGCATGGGGCCAAATTCGGATCCGATGCTGTCCGATTTTCATATATGTAGGGGAGATGGGGCAACAACTCAGAACTAGGATGAGCTCTCATCACCATACAATAAAGGAAAGGAGGACAGATTTACCTGTGCCTAGACATTTTGGTAAGCCTGATCACACAATATTGGATATGAAAATACTAGTTCTAAAAGGCAACTTCAGATCACAGAAAGACAGAAGAGTGTTGGAATATAAACTGATAATGAACTTTGACACACTTAATAGTATAGTAAAAGGCGTGCACACTGAGGCTTATTTCGGTAGTGAGAGGTGCCAACTGGGGGGTCTGGTAAACCCACAACGTAGAATATAGAAAATGACAATTGCATACTTTCTTTTTTGCAAAAAAAGTTTCTTTATTTTTTTATTTTATTTTTTAAAATAAAGAAACACTTTTTTTTGCAAAAAAAGAAACTGAGTATGCAATTGTCATTTTTCTATACTTTGACACACTTAAAGCGGGAATTAATGTCTTACATGGATTTATGTCTTGCTACATTCATTGAGGAATTTTCAGGTCTCGACCAACCACTAATCAAAGAACAATAAATAAATCTGTGCCTCTTATCTCGGAACTCTGATTTTACCTTCCCAGCTGCTCTCCCCCTACCAAGACTGACTACTATTTTCTGCTTTAAGTCACCTGTCGTCTTTACTGCATCATCCTACCCTGTATGTGTGTATATATATGTGTGGGTGTCTTCAGAATTTGTCATTATTGGCCTAATGAAGAGGCCATAGGGTCTCAAAATCTTGCTTTGCTTTTTCTTACCATCTTTTCAGTTAGTCCTCAGTGGTTGATACCTTTTAAAGGCTATCAGATTCTAATATTTTTACAGATTTTCAGGAATTCCAATGAAGTCACTGACATAGTGCTCAGGGTACAGTATTGTGCAAGTGGTGTAAGCCTAGCCTTAAAGCCTCTTTTTGTCCTTATCTAGTAGGAACCTCACCATCAGCAGACAAGCTATATATACTCGTTTCTATCTATAATCTGTTGTAAAGATTTTTTCTTTGTCTTTATTTTTTTTTATTTTTATTTTTTTGTCTTTTAGGAGAGTGTACATTTCCTACCTTGATAGTGTTCATTTTTTCCGGCCAAAGTCTCTGAGAACAGCTGTCTACCATGAAATTTTGATTGGGTACTTAGAGTATGTTAAGAGACTTGGGTAAGTTTCACATTGTTCTTGTGTAATTCTAATTTTATCAGGTAGCATGGTATTTCTACATGTCTGATTTAATATATTTTTGCCAGTTACACAACAGGGCATATATGGGCCTGTCCTCCCAGTGAAGGAGATGACTACATCTTCCACTGTCATCCCATGGACCAAAAGATTCCAAAACCCAAACGGCTGCAAGAGTGGTACAAGAAAATGTTGGACAAGTCTGTGTCAGAGCGCATTGTTCATGACTATAAGGTTTGTATAGTTTGTTGAAAAATGTGTTGCAGGCTTATGTAATACTACAGTTCTTTGTGTTTGTAGTGAAATATGTATCTGAGGGAATGGACTCAGCAGTTAATGGTTAAATTCTGTGTCCTTACACACAGGTTACAACCTGTTATCTGAGCAAAAAGCTAGCTCTCCCATCACAGTGACAACAGGTCTCTCCAGAGGGCCGTTGTTAGAAACCACAGAGTGGAACCATTTTACACCTTTTATGGCTTTGAAGACCCCATCAAAGGGACCTAATACAGTTGGACAGTTTGTATTTACTGTTGGGAAAGAGAAGGGAATTAAGACAAAGACCATTTTAAAGAATAATGTATGCATGGCTAAATTATAGTGGGCTGCAATCATAGTTCCAGAATTAGAATAGTAAACTGGGAGGTTGGGCTGGGACTCCGACCTCACTCAAAACACTATAAGAACCCAGACAAGCCAGGAGTTTTTTGTTCACAGATAATGGGGCAGCTGAAACACTGCTGTGATCCACTTCCATCACTTCCCTCCCCATTGGGATACAGAATGCAAGTTGCGAAGTTTAGGGTTCTGTAAGTTTCTCCCTTTATATTTGTATGTTGCTTTTTATTCATTTCTATTTTTTCTTTAAGCACACTACCTTTTATGTAAAGATTAAAACTTTAATAAGTCTGAACCTTGTAATCCCTAATGAACCCATAACCCTAGAAGAGGGTGTGATTTTGTTGATTGACTGATAGTTCTTAGTTTAGGGGGGCTCAACACCCCAAATCCAGTGAGTGGTGGCAGCGTGTGTGAAGCGGGGTGCACGAAGTCGGGGTGTGATTTAGGTTCCTTTTCAGCATAGGACAGAGGTTGAGTGCTGGATTGAGTGAGAGGAGATAGATTAACCCTTGCAGGCGCAACCCCAAGTCACTTGCTGAGAAGCGTGTACGTGACAGTGTTAATAAACATTTCATTTTCTATTTAGCCTGAATCCCTTATGAATAACTTTAAGAGTAAACCTGTCCCCTAGAAAGCCATGATCCTAGAGCACTAAAGTCACGTGCTGGGAAGCGTGTACATGACAAATTGGTGGCAGCGGTGGATAGAATTTATTTCTATTAGAGCATTAGTGCATGGTTTAAGAAATTATTCCCTGTACTAAAGAATTGGTGTTCTTGCGAGGAGCGCACCAGTTCTACAAGGTTCAACTCGGTGCTTAGTTAGACATAGTTAGCAAACAGTTTTCTTTCCCCGTTTTTCTATCTTTCTTTTTTATTTGGCAAAGGCTGTTCATTGATATGTCAACCCGATAAAAGAAGCAGAGTAAGGAGACTGATCAACCTCTGCCAGCAAAGAGGACTGGAGACCTCTGACAAATCCAAGGATATGCTGATGCGTGCCTTGGAAGAGCATGACTTGGCGCAAAATGCAGAAGCAGGTGAACAAATGAAGTCCACCTCCAAGAGGCCAAGAAATGCCCTCTGGAGGTGCCAGCAATGCCAGTTCTGAGGAGCCTATGGACTTTTCTTTACAAATGACCTTACAATAGCTGGGAACAAATGATCCCACTCTGCGCCTGCAGCTTGTTCTACAATACCGACAGGCTGAGCGAGAGGCTGCAGAACACCAGGCCAAGAGAGAGGCTGCTGTTGCAGAACGCCAGGCTGAGAGAGAGGCTGCAGAACGCCAAGCTGAGGGGAAGTTCAAGCTTCAGATGGCCCAAGTAGAGAGGGGCAAGAGTCTTCAGCCAGCCCCCTACCAGGACATAAATCGAAGGAGACCGCGTTTGGAAAACGTCCCTGTGATGGAGAAGGACATGGACTTAGATACTTTTCTTCGAGGGTTTGAAAAAACCTGAAAACAATACTGTCTACCCCTTGAGCAATGGGTGCAGTATTTAGCCCCAGGGATGAGAAGCAAAGCCACTGAGGCGTTTGCTGACCTCCCATCAGACCTAAATGGGAACTATGAGGCAATAAAAGAGGCTCTGATCAGGAAATACAACCTAACCACAGCTATGTGGATTTCGTGAGCACATTGAGGACCACGTTCCACCAATGGATCAAGGGACTTTGTTAGCAGCTTTGAGGCCTTAACAGATCTTATGGTCAAGGATCAATTTCTTCATATGTGCCCCCCGGATGTACGACAATTTGTGTGTGTTGGAGCGGCACCAACTGTAGATGAGGCTGCCAAGATTGCGGACCGTTATGTGGCCAACAGGATGCCAGAGGTGCGGAAGCCATCGAGATTCAGCTGAATGGGGAGGTAAGCCAAACAGAGATCCCTCTCCCTCAGCCAGCCGATCACCAGTGCTTTCCAAACCCACCTCCTATGGGGCCCTGGGGACCAGACATTCCTCAGGCGATGCACGCCAATGCTTCTCGTGCAGGAAAGTGGGACGTGTTAGCGCTGGCTGCCCTGATAATGAGAAACGCCCCACTACCACCACAAAGCAGTCTGGGCCCCCACTTTCTGTCCTGTTTGTGGCCGGCACTGTTGTGAGGACTAATGAGAACTGTCAATCTGTCACTGTTGGCTATAAAGTTACCATTGGTCTCAGAGACACTGGAGCACAAGTAAGTGGTGCGTCCCGAAATGATAAACCCTGCTGATATTATACCTGGAAAGACTGTCTATCACCAGGGTTGGAGGGGTCAGCCCTGCCGTGCCCATTGCCCGTCTGTATCTTGGATTGATGAGCAGGGAAAGGACTGAGGGAAGTGGAAGTATCAGAGGCCTGTCCCACCAATGTACTGCTAGGCACAGACCTGGGGAGGATGGTGTCCCCCTATATCCCTCCCTTGCAAGTAAATGCTACTGAGAAGGTGGAAGCCAGTGACCCACCTGAGACCCTGTGCAAGGAAGGAAAATGTACCAGTGCACAGGAATGTACCGATGCACAAAAATGTACCCATGAACAGGATTGTACGTATGAGGCCGCTGTGACCCGGAGTTGAGCTGCGGCTCAGACTCAACCCAAGAGACTACAGTATGAGTCTCTGACAGAACTCAGAACTGCCAGAACAGGAGGGCCCTACTCAGGCCCTTGAGCCCCCTCACATGACAGATCCACCGAGGTTCCTGACCACAGACTGAAGACTCCACTTCTGACCAGAGACTGGTGTTCACACTAAGCCAGGGCCTGCAGACTGACAGTCAGAGCTTCCAAGAGGTCCTGCTGACAGATGTCAGTCTGGAGAAACTCAGGTGTCTTGCCGAGCAACCCCCTACTGCTTCTGATAGAGAGAATATACTGGGACCAGGGCAGACTGTATTAAGAGACTCTCCCCACTGATTCCACATAACATTGGGACTGTGAAAAGCGGATGGTGGTTCCTTATCGGTTTAGTGAACAATTATTGAGAATTGCTCAAGAAATTCCTCTGGCCAGACACCTTGAAGTACAAAAGACTAAAGCTCGTCTTACACACAACTTTTTTTGGCCAAAGATGGGGATGGACACATAGTCAACCACTGTCGATCCTGTGTAGTGTCAGAGGATTGGAAGGTCTGGGAATATACAAAAAGCCCCATTGATACACCTGCCAGTGATTGATTAGCCGTTCCAGCGAGTGGCTAAGGATATTTTAGGGCCACTTGCAGTCACTAGGAGCTCGGGCAAAAAGTACATCCTCACAGTGGTGGGTTATTCTACACGATATCTGGAAGCTGTGGCCCTGTCCTCCATCCGAGCGGACAAAGTGGCGGATGCTTTATGGACTGTTTTCTTATGTGGATTACCCCAGGGTGATGTTAACTGATCAGGGAACTCAATTCATGTCCAACCTGATGGAAAGTCTCCTGCGAAAAAACACACGTGCAGCATGTTGTGGCCAGCGCTTATCATCCACAAACAAATGGACTCTGCGAACGTTTTAACGGGACATTAAAACAAATGCTGAAAATGTTGGTGGAGACTAAAGGAAGGGACTGGGAGCGTTACATTCCTCTTCTGTAGGTTCCGTACAGAGAGGTACCCCAGGCCTCCACAGGATTCTCCCTCTTTGAATTGGTTTATGGGAGGAGGGTCAGGGGACCCATGGATTTGATTAAGGACTGTTGGGAGGGTGATCCAAAAACTACAAGAGTCTTAGTGGTTGAATATGTACTGCGACTCAGGGACAAAATGCAAAAACTGAGTAACCTTGCCCATGAGAATGGGACCCAGGCCCAAATCAACCAGAAGGTCTGGTATGACCGTAATGCCAGACTGAGGACCTATGAGGAGAGGCAAAAGGTTTGGGTGTTGGTCCCTATGTTACAGAATAAACTACAGGCCACATGGGAGGGACCGTACACTGTGAACAAATGGCTAAATGATGTTAACTATGTGGTGACTCTAGATGAACATGCAAAGCGTCTAAAAGTATTTAATGTAAATATATTGAAGGCTCATCATGACAGGGAGACCTGTGTCTTACCTGTCTGTAGCATGCTGGATGAGGGGGTGTTACTAGATGTGGGGGCTGGGGCTCAGGATATGGAGACCCTGGCGTTTGCAGATTTTAACCCTGAGCTCTCGCACAGTAAGGTCTGAGCTGATTGGGGTGCTCTGCAAGGTCACAGGAGTCTTCTCAAAAGAAGCCTTGGAAGACTCACTTAGCAACTCATCATGTGGACACTGGTACCAATCCCCTGTAAGACAGTCTGCATACCGGATGTCAGCAAAGGTGAAGGAACAGGTAGAAGAGATGCTGTACCTCGGGGTAATACAAAAGTCCCAGAGTGCCTGGGCCTCACCTGTGGTTCTTGTTCCAAAAAAGGATCGTACTGCCAGATTCTGTGTAGACTATAGGAAGTTAAATCTCCTTACTACATCTGTCTACCCCATGCCGAGGATAGATGAGCTGTTGTAGCCACTAGCTAATGTATCATGCCTCACCATCATGGACTTAAGTAGGGATATTGGCAGCTACCCATGACCAAAGAAGCTCAGGAGAGGTCGGTCTTTATGACGCCATTCGGGCTGTTTGAATTTTTGGTGATGCTATTTGGTATGAAAAATGCCCCTGACACCTTACAGAGGTTGGATAATCACTTATTGGAAGGATTTTAGGGTTTTGCTGTTGCTTATTCTGAATGATATAGCCATTTTTTTAGTAATTCTTGGAAGGAGCATCTTGCACCTCTTTTCTCAGGTGTTGCAGAGGCTTCACACTGCAGGTCTGACTGAAGCATGGGAAATGTCAGTTAGCCATGATTGAAGTGCAATACCTTGGGCACAGAGCGGGGTGAGGGCTGCTAAAACCTGAACCAGGGAAGGTAGAAGCCATTACAGCCTGGCCCACCTCACGAACCAAGAAGCAGGTACTGTCCTTCCTGGGTATGGCTGGCTATCAAAGCAATTTTGTGCCAAACTGCAGTGCTCTGGCTAAGCCATTAACTGACCTGACCAAGAGGAAGCTTCCCCAAATTGTATCCTGACTCCTCAGTGTGAGGAATCATCCTCTGCCCTAAAGTCAGCATTGGCGAGTTCACCCATCATTCAGGCCCCAGATTTCACTCTCAGGTTTGTGGTGCAGACAGATGCCAGCACTTATGGGCTAGGTGCAGTTCTCAGCCAGGTGAATCAGCAAAGTGAGGAGCACCCTATTCTGTACCTCAGCAGGAAACTTCTGCCCAGAGAGGTGGCATATGGCACAATTAAAAAGGAGTGTTTAGCCATTGTGTGGGATCTGCAGAAACTGCAACCATGCCTCTATGGGCGCAACTTCATCGTGATGATAGATCATAATCCACTGAGCTGGCTCAAGAGAGCAGTTGGGGGACAATGGGAAATTGCTTAGATGGAGCCTGATATAACATCAATATGATTTCACAATTCAACATAAAAAAGGGATTGATCACGGCAACGCTGATGGTTTATCATGCCAAAGTGGGCCGGAACCAGATACGTGCTAGGGAGCCAAACTGTAAGTGAACTGCCATGCACGTTCATAAGGAGGGAGGTGTAGTGAAATATGTATGAGTGAATGGACCCAGCAGTTAATATTTAAATTCTGTCATTACACACAGGTCACAACTTGTGTTATTTGAGCACAATCTAGCTCTCCCATCACAGTGACTACAGGTCTCTTCAGGGGCTGTTGCGAGAAACCACAGAGTGGAACCATTTTACACCTCTTATGCCTTTGAAGACCCTTTCAAAGGGACCTAGTACAGCTGGACAGTTTGTATTTACTGTTGGGAAAGAGAAGCGAATTTAGACAAAGACTATTTTAAAAAAATAATGTATGCATGGCTAAATTATAGTGGGCTGCAATCATAGTTCCAGAATTAGAATAGTAAACTGGGAGGTTGGGCTGGGAATCCGACCTCACTCAAAACACTATAAGAACCCAGACAAGCCAGGAGTTCTTGGTTCACAGATAATAGGGCAGCTGAAACACTACTGTGATCCACTTTCATCTCTTCCCTCCCCATTGGAATACAGAATGCAAGCTGCAAAGTTTAGGGTTCTGCAAGTTTCTCCCTTTATGTTATAACTGTTTTGCATATTTGTATGTTGTATGTCGCTTTTTTTATTTCTATTTTTATATCTTTTCTTGTAAGCACTGTACCTTTTATATTAAGGATTAAAACTTTAATTAGTCTGAACCTTGTATGCCCTTAACCCTAGAGAGGGAGTGATTTTGTTGATTGTCTGATGGTCTTAGTTTACGGGGGCTCATCACCCCAAATCCGGGGAGTGGTGGCAGCATGTGTGAAGCAGGGTGCGTGGAGTCAGGGTGTGATTTAGGTTCCCTTTCAGCATAGGACAGAGGTTGAGGACTGGATTGAGTGAGAGGAGATAGATTAACCCTTGCAGGTTCAACCCCAAGTCACTTGCTGAGAAGCGTGTACGTGACAGTGTTAATAAACATTTCATTTTCTATTTAACCTGAATCCCTTATGAATAGCTTCAAGAGTAAACCTGTCCCAGAGAAAGCCATGATCCTAGAGCTGTGAAAAGACGGAATATCTTCACCCCAGGATCATGAACCCAGAGCTTCCATTGTCTGTCATGGAGTTATTGACTATTTTGGTGGCGTTGATATAAAATGGACTGACTCCGACTCTTAAAATGGGTGGGCCATTTATATATGCACCTAAATAAAATGGAAATGGTTGGTAATATCCACTTCCCGTTTGTGGCACATTAGTATATGGGAGGCGAAAAACTTATCCAGATGGCTGGTGACCATGGCGGCCATTTTGGATCCAACTTTATTTTTTTCAATGGGAAGAGGGTCATGCGACACATCAGACTTATTAAGAATTTCATGAGAAAAACAATGGTGTGCTTGGTTTTAACGTAACTTAATTTACAAGTTTATGAGCACTTATAAAATGTGTTAAAAGTGCTGCCCATTGTGTTGGATTGTCAAGGCAACCCTATTCTCCCACTCTTGACACACTGATGGCAACACCGCAGGAGAAATGCTAGCGCAGGCTTCCAGTATCTGATGTTTCGGATACTGGAAACAGATAGGTTGCATCTCATATCTTCACAGCATAGACAATTGCCTTCAGATGAGTGATGAAGCAAACATTTTGTGAATGCTGAAGTTAACAAACAAAACCACCGCTACTAGGGTGACACTAACCCACAGTGGATAGATCCCTCCAAGACTGTTGGAACACAAAAATTGATGGTATGGTGTGGTATATGGGGTACAAAAATAGTGGGGCCATTCTTCATCAATGGACACCTCAATGCCACTGGATGTCTGAATCATGTAGCAATTTCAGATATCCAGTGACATTGAGGTGTTGCTATCAGTGCGTCAAGAGTGGGAAAAGAGGCTTGCATTGACAATCCAACACAATGGGCAGCACTTTGAAAACATTTTGTAAGTGGTCATAAACCTGTAAATAACTCATGAAAGAATAAAGGTACATTAAAACCATGCACACCATTGTTTTTCTAATCAAATTCTCAATCAGTTTGATGTGTCACATGACCCTCTTCCCATTGAAAAAAAATAAAGTGGGATCCAAAATGGCCAACATGGTCACCACCAATCTGGAGAATACAAAGGGGCCACAAACAGGAAGTTGATATGACCAACCATTTCCATTTTATTTAGGTGCATCCGTATAAATGGCCCACCCTGTATAATAAATTAGGTAAAGTAGTTCAATGCAATGTATGCTGAATAAGAGTAAGAATTACTATTTTCTATCTAAATATCCCGATTATTGTATCATAATAATTAAGAGCTTGAAGTTCACATTGTACTACTATAAATTTATAACTTAAAACATGAGTCCTGAATGAAGGAGTCAGAGAAATTGAGAGAGTGTGTGGTTTCGCTTACTGACGCCATGGCCCTGGATTTCTCCCCGCTCCTAACACTGCCAATGTATGGAGTGGCTTCATTGAGAACTTGCATGTCCTGGTCAGCAGCAACCATAGCATATACATTTGACAGAAGAGATCGGTTGCTCCGTTACTATTGTTTTCCTGTAACCCAACCAAGAGGATCCAATAATTTCCATAGCACCTTGAGGTCTTATCACTGCAAGCTTCTGCTATGTACTGTGTAATGGCTGTGTTTGTGACCATGCTGGAATATAGTTGGTACATACCACAGCTCCTGGGCAGGAAAGGAAAAAAATATACCATATTTTTTGGATTTTTAAGACTCGCTTTTATTCACCTAAATTTTTGAGGGAAATGGGTGTGCATCTTATAATCCGAATTAACTTTCTATGTTGTAGGGAGGGGGGTGGCGGCTCTGGAGCGGTGTCCAGGGGCTGGAGGAGGATTGATGTGTGCTGCAGAGGCGGCGGGAGGTCACATGCTCCTGCTCAGTAGCTTCATGTAATATGCACTGCACCCGCTGTCCATCACCTTGGTGCTGAAACCGCGCCGAGTTATAGATGGGAGCTGGCATGTCGCATGTACCTGCAGTCGCCCTCATTCTGGATATGGCCTCCATCACTGTACACCTTCCATGCTGCTGCCCACTCTAAAATGACAAATACTGTCAACACCTCTCCGGCGCTTGCCTTCATCTCTCCCTTCATGCCGCACTTCCTGGGTCCTGTGGAAGTCAGTCATGTGATCGGCACAGCAGAGTGATGTCATCAATGCATGCCCCGATCACATGACTGTCTTCCACGGGACCCAGGAAGTGCAGCAAGCAGGGAGAGACTGAGGCAAGCATCGGAGAGGCAAGTTGGAAGTGTTTGTTATTTTAGTGTGGGCAGCAGCATGGGGGGGCATACACAAAGATGGGGGTGGCATATCCATCACAGGGGGACATGTGCCCACACATGGGGGCCATATCCAGAATGGGACAATGTGAAGTAGAAACCACCGGTGCTTGTCTTCTTAAAATTCTTTTCTTTATTATTTTTTGAAAATTATAAAATTATTCAGCGTGCTAGCTGAGCGCTAGACGCGTTTCGGAAGAACACCTTCCTTAATCATTAGCAAATGATTAAGGAAGGTGTTCTTCCGAAACGCGTCTAGCGCTCAGCTAGCACGCTGAATAATTTTATAATTTTCAAAAAATAATAAAGAAAAGAATTTTAAGAAGACAAGCACCAGTGGTTTCTACTTCACATTATAAGATGAACCCCATTTAAAATAAAAAAAAAAAAATGTTTTCCTCTTTTCGTTTACCAAATTTGGGGTGTGTTTTATAGTCTGGTGTGTCTTTTAAAGCGGAGAATACTGTACATAACATAGGAGTGGCTTGCAGCTGATTCTTTCAGTGAGTTAAAATATTTCCCTCACTGTTTGATCACATATTCAGCCCTCTGAGCTTATCATAAATCAAGTCTGAGACATGAACTCAGCGCTAGCCAGAGCTCCTAATTCACCAGCTTATTTTTGCTAAAATCAGGGGACTGGAGAGGCGCAGAAATAATGATAGATTGTAAGCTCGTGGGCAAGCCCTCACTCCTTTCGCATCTGTTGCATTTTGTTACTCTGTAATACCTCAGTGTTTTACATGTCCTCTATAAATTCTAAAGTGCTACAGAATGTCAGCGATATAGAAATAAAAATGATTATATTCCTAACCAAATTTTTCTTCCATTGTGATAATTTTTAGAAATATCCAGACTTCTAAGTAAACTGTCCACTAACTTCACCTTTTTTTATGTGTCGTCATTTTGTTTTTTTTCCATCCAACAGGATATTTTTAAGCAGGCAACTGAAGACAGATTGACAAGTGCAAAGGAATTGCCATATTTTGAGGGCGATTTCTGGCCAAATGTTCTAGAAGAAAGCATCAAAGAGTTAGAACAGGAGGAAGAAGAAAGAAAACGGGAAGAGAATACTGGCAGTGAGAGCATTGAGGTGAATGTGCTTTTTTTTGTGTTAGACTAATTTTGTAAATTTGATTTATTTTTTTTATACCATTTTTCACTATGCATTATACTTTAAATTATTTATGTTATACTTTATGGATCAAACTGGCAATTTATGCAGCACTATTCTTCCACGCGGGCACACCACATTCTACTATGACCGCCGGGGTCTCCTGGGCTACTGAGCTATAGGGCACCAGGAGTTATCACAACAAGTGTGTGAGGCAGCCACGCGGTCAGCATGCACATGCTTACCAAGCGCTTTAGTGTTCTCACTCAGTCCTCGGTAAATGCAAGTCTGGGAAACCGTACCCTCCAGGCGGCAGTAGCCCACCTGTAGGTGCATTGTTATTTTTATCATTGCTGTTCCCACCCAGGGACTGCTTTAGGGCGTCCCACGGTCCTGTGTCCCCCAATGAGGCAAAGGAGAAAAGGATAATTTTGTGTACTCACCGTAAATTCCTTTTCTCCTAGCCTCTAATTGGGGGACACAGCACCCACCCTGTTGCCCGTTTCGGGCCGTTACTAAGTTCTCATCTTACTCCTGAGCTGTTATAGAGTTGCCTGTTTATTTTACAGGCCTGCTTATACTGTTATTACGTGGTTGCCTGTTCGGTTACAGGTTTTACCTTACTGTTATTATGTGACTGCCTGTTTACTTAACAGGCCTTATTTTACTGTGATTCTTCTGTTAATTTTCCTACTGCTTTAGCACAAAACTGGTGAGACAGTGCCTGCTCCAGGGGTGTATACTGCAGAGGAGGATCCACTTAACTCTTTTGCAGATTCTGCTTAGTGTCGCCTCCTAGTGAACAGCAGTATAACACCCCAAGGCAACCTGTGTAAACAGATATAGCTAACAAGGTAAAAACAGTGTAACCGATAAGAGTTAGCAAAGTAATATTAGTACAACAAGGCCTGTAACTAAGCAGGCACATGTGTAAACCGTGAAGAGTCAACAGAGCAATAATTGTATAACAAGGCCTGTAACCAAACAGGCTTACAGTACTACAAGGCCTGTAACCAAACAGGCACAAGTTTCATTAAACATTAATAGCGTGATAATATAGATTAACATGTGTAAACCTTTTAACAGCTGAGAAGCTATGTAAGAATTGTAGAAAAAGGCCCACAAGGGCAATAGGTTTCGTGCTGTGTCCCCCAATTAGAGGCTAAGAGAAAAGGAATTTACGGTGAGTACACAAAATTCTTCTTTTTACCTGACCCATGGGTGGTTCGCTGCAGCCTAGGCATGTGTAGTGGTTGTCCCACACAAGGTGAGCTTACTTGCCAATATATCTATATCTTTGTTTAATCGGTTAAGACCCTATGTGCGCTGTTTCTGTCCTCTAGTTTCTCCACGGTTCTTGCTTGTGGAAAGTGACATACCTGGCGTGTCAGTGTGAGGATGCTTATAACATAGTAACATAATTTTTAAGGTTGAAGGAAGACTTTTAAGCCCATCTAGTTCAACCCATAGCCTAACATGTTGATCCAGAGGAAGGAAAAAAAAAACCCATGTGGCAACACTAAGCTCCACATTGGGGAAAAAAATTCCTTCCTGACTCCAGATATGGCAATACGACTAATTCCCCGGATCAACGCCCTATCAAAGAATCTAGTATATATAACCGGTAATATTATAGTTTTCAAGAAATGCATCCAGGCCCTTCTTAAATGTTAGTAGTGACTCACTCATTACAACATCATGTGGCAGAGAGTTCCATAGTCTCACTGCTCTTACAGTAAAGAATCCATGTCTGTGATTATGATTAAACCTTCTTTCCTCCAGACGTAGAGGATGCCCCCTTGTCCCCGTCTCAGGCCTAAGAGTAAAAAGATCATCAAAAAGGTCTCTGTACTGTCCCCTCATATATTTATACATTATTATAAGATCACCCCTAAGCCTTCGTTTTTTCCAAGCTAAATAACCCCAAGTTTAATTACTTGTCCTGGAATTGGAGACCCCTCAGTCCTCTAATGACTTTGGTCGCTCTTCTCTGCACCCGCTCTAGTTCAGCTATGTCTTTCTTATACACCCGAGACCAGAATTGTACACGGTATTCTAAGTGTGGTCGCACTAGTGACTTGTATAGAGGTAAAATTGTATTCTCCTCATGAGCATCTATGCCTTTTTTAATGCATCCCATTAATATATTTGCCTTTGCAGCAGCTGCCTGACACTGGCCACTAAATGTGAGTTTGTCATCTACCCATACACCCAGGTCTTTTTAAGTGATAGTTTTGCCCAGTGTTTTACAATTAAGCACATAATTATACCGTTTGTTTCCTCTGCCCAAGTGCATGACTTTACATTTATCCCCATTAAAGCTCATTTATCAGCCCAAGCTTCTAGTTTACATAAATCCTCCTGTAATATAAAATTGTCCTCCTCTGTATTGATTACCCTGCAAAGTTTAGTGTCATCTGCAAATATTGAGATTCTACTCAGTATGCCCCCTACAAGGTCATTAATAAATATATTAAAAAGAAGCGGGCCCAACACTGACCCCTGTTGTACCCCACTGTTAACTGTGACCCATTCTGAGTGTGTTCCATTAATGACCACCCTTTGTTTCCTATCACTAAGCCAGTTCTTAACCCACTTACACATATTTTCCCCTATCCCCATTGCTCTAATTTTATTTATCAACCTTTTGTGTGGCACCGTATCAAAATCTTTTGAAAAGTCCATATGCATCACATCCACTGTATTTCTTTGGTCCATTTCTTTCTTCATAGAAGCTTATCAGATTAGTTTGACAGGAACGGTCCCTCGTAAACCCATGTTGATATTGGGTCATGAGGTTATTTTTCTTCAGATACTCCAGTATAGCATCTCTTAGAAAACCCTCTAGGATTTTACCCATAGTAGAGGTTAAGCTTACTGGCCTATAATTTCCAAGTTCAGTTTTAGTCCCCTTTTTGAATATTGGCACCACCTTTGCTATACGCCAGTCCTGTGGTACAGACCCTGTTCTTATGGAATCTTTAAATATATTAAAAATAATGGTCTATCTATGACAGTACTTAATTCCTGCAGCACTCTGGGGTGTATCCCACCTGGGCTCGGGATTTGTCAATTTTAGTGATTTTTAGTCGATGCCGTACTTCCTGCTGGGTTAAGCAGGTGACATTTAATTGAGAGTTTTTGTTATCACTGATCATATTGTGTGTCATGGGATTTTCTTGCATAAATACTGTTGAAAAAAAGTCATTTGGCATATTGGCTTTTTCCTCATCCTCATCCACCATTTCACCCATATTATTTTTAAAGGGGCCAACATAATAATTTTTTAGTTTCTTACTATTTATGTAGTTAAATATTTTGGGATTATTTTTACTTTCTCTGGCAATGAGTCTCTCTGTCTCAATCTTTGCTGCCTTGATTTGCTTTTTACAAATGTTATTTAATTTTCTGTATTTATTTAATGCTTCATCACTACCTACTTGCTTTAATTCCCTGTATGTTTTCTGAGCTTTAGAAGCTATACAATGTTTCTGTGTTCAACATAGTGCCATCTATTGGAAGTAGCAATCCTTAAAGTCAATATTCAAGGGGTTGTCCGGGCTTTGTCTATAATTTACATGTATATCTAGGCTGCAAAATGTTGACAGTTTGTAATATACATCCTGCTAACATTTTGCAGGGTTTCCTAGATATCACTGGCAGCCAGAGAATGTTCAGAGGACGTGTTTGTGCTATAGCTGCATGTAAATGAAGAACTGGTCGTTTACTCCCAGACGCCAACACACGCCCCCTCCCCCAGTCTACTGTATGGCCAGCCACCCCCAGACTGCTACAGTCCACTCAAGTCCCAAGCATGACCACCCACCCCCTCTGCACACAGTGAGTTACCTCCTCCTCAACTGTCAACATTTTGCAGCCTAGATATACATGTAAATTTTAGAAAAAGGCCGGACAACCCCTTTAACCCTTTTCCCCCCCCCCAAGTCATTGGAAAAAGGTCAATATTGACTTCTAGGATTGCTGCGTCCAATAGGTGACACTAGAGTTCAAGTCCTCTTCCTCTGTGAAGAGGCAATTTGAATACAGTAATACTTTGACTTAAGAGTTTAATTTATTCTGTGACCAAGCTCTTGCCTCAATTTGCTTGTATGTCAAATTATAGTTCCCCATTTAAATTAATTGAAATAGTATTAATCTGTCCCAGACCCTATTTATGGCCCTCCATCCTGGTACTATGTAGTGAAATTTGTATCTCAGGGACTGGACACCAGAACATTTAAGGCGTTAAATTCCATGTCAGTCCACAATAGGTCACCACCTGTTTTTAATTAAGCACAAGCTAGGTTCCCAGTCATGGTGAAGGCAGGTCTCTCCTGGGGGGCATCTTGGGCAAGGCACATAGTGAAACAATTCACATCTGTAGTCAGAAAGAGAAGGGGATCAAAGACTCCACCAAATGGGTAGTATAGCTGTTGATATTTAATGTGGGAAAAGAATTGGTTTAGACAAAAGAGCACTTGAAAAATAATATATGCATGGCTAAATTAGTGAGTGTCCAATCATAGACACAGAATTAGAATATTAAAATGGAAGGATGGTCTACAAATCAGACCCACCCCCCCAGTCTGATTCTATAACTGGACTCGCTCAGTTAAAGCTCTGTGTCACAGAGATGGGTCAGCCAAGCTTCTGTGAACCTCATTCCATATATCTCCGCTCTCCCCATCGGGCAACAGAAGTCAAAGTTTAGGTTTCTGTACGTTTTTTCCTTTTTATTTCATACTGTTGCATGTGTGTATGTCATTTTATTATTTCTATTTTTTTATCTTTTTATGTAAGCACTGTAATTTTTATATTAAAGCTTAAAACTTTAATAAATCTGATCCTTGTATACTCTAAATAATTCACAGCCCTAGAAAGGTGTGATTTTGTTGATTGTCTGATAAGTTGTAGTTTAGGGGAACTCATCGGCCCCCCAGATCCGGTGAGTGGTGGCAGCATGTGTGAAGCGGGTGCGCGGTCTGAGTCGGGGTGTGATTAATGCTCCCTTTTAGCATAGGACAGAGGTCGAGTGCTGGATTGAGTGAGAGGAGATAGATTAACCCTTGCAGGTGCAACCTTAAGTCACATGCTGAGAAGTGAGTGTGTGATATACTGTATTTAGGATCCCCCTTACCTTCCTGGTGTATAGGTTCCCCCCATCTTTGTACATTCGCCCATCCCCCCCTCAATCCTGGTACAGTACATGGGCCCTCCATCCTGGCACAGTTAATGCCGCTCCCCATCCTAGTACATTATATGTACAGTACATCCTATTACATGGCCCTCATCACGCCACACACTTGTCAAAAACTATTATCCTTACTCTCCCTCCAATCTCCTCGCAGTGCGGTGTCGTCCTTTCATGCAGGCAGCTGTGTGTGAGGGTGTAGCACTCACATGCTAATAAGCCGACTCGCTCTCACACAGCTGCCGGCATGATGTGGGGGAGTGGAGGGAGGGTGTGTATATTTATTTATATTTTTTCTTAAGTGTTTGGAGTGAAGCAGACAGCTGAAGGTATGTGGGAGCGTCATACTCCATTAATACCATCAGCTGCTGGGATGCCTGCATTTGACATGTCGTGTTCCTGGTGCAGACCATGTGTGATTTGTGCGCAGGCATTCGCCTGCGTACAAATCGTACATGGCAGTGAATGGGTGCGCACGCCAATCTGCATCAGAGCGCAGGCACTTGCGTCCCCATGTTAAACATAGGGAGTTGCAGTGCCTGCGCTCAGCTTGCGAATCCCCTCCGCAGGAAGCTGCGGAGGGGTCCGCAAGTGTGAAACCAGCCTATGGCCAGGATTATAGGCAGGGGAGAAGAGAATCTTCAGTTGTTTAATGAGCAAGCACACGGTGATCACACAGCAGCTTCTCACGTTGGTGCTTGCATCACAAAGCAAAAAAGATGCAGAGCAACAGCTCTTATTTCAAAAATTTGTATCTTGGTGCACTCTTCTATAGTCATGGTACTACTGTATTTCAGTTCCCAGATTAGAATTACACATTTGATTTGTGTTTGCACAAATATATTCTACTGTAGTGTTTATGTAGCTATATGTAAATTGACATCCTGTGCATACAAAAGTTTGCGAATAGGGTAAAAAATATTTATAGAAGATGTTTAATTTACCTTTTATTTTGTTCAAAAGGTTGGTAAAGGTGATAGTAAAAATGCCAAGAAAAAGAACAATAAGAAGACAAGTAAGAACAAAAGCAGTTTAAGTCGAGGAAGCAAGAAGAAACCTGGAATGCCTAATGTTTCTAATGATTTGTCTCAAAAACTGTATGCGACTATGGAGAAACATAAAGAGGTTAGTGGTTCATGACCCTTCTGCAATGCAGTATGTTACCTGAGATACTGTAATTTGACCATAATGACAGTAATTGAGTTATAAACGCGTTACCTATAAACTTCTAAATCTGAACAATGAGCTAGAAAAATAAACTGTTTTAAAGTGAACCTGTCAAGTCTTTTATGTGCCTCAAGCTATCAGTATCTGTAGCTGCAGCTTCATAGTACTATTCTAAGCATCCCTGTCTTAGCTAATACTGTAGTGTTAGGCTCCTTTCACATCAGCGGTTTGCTGATGTTTCCGGCCGATGCGGCAGATGGCGCCGGATCTGCTGGCTTACGGCCGACTTGCAACACTGATCCGGCAAGCCCCATTCATTATCTATGGGGATTGCGGTCGGGTGCGGCAAGGGCAGTTTCCCGGAGCCTGCGCTTGCAGCACGGGAATTAAACGCTGCTAGCTGCAGTTTTTTGATCTGCCGGACTTGCCGGGTCGTTGCAAAACCTGCATTTGCAACACCTGCCACAAGCCCCATAGAGAATTAATGTCGGCCGTATCAGGGTTCACTTTCTGTGAGTGGTTGGCAAGCGCTGCCTACCACACAGACTGATTATTTGTGCCATGTCGCCATGTGCTGCAGCTCATCGGGACATGGCACAAGCAATTTGCCACGGCAGCACTGTGGTGGCGCCATATGTGGCAGTGTAAAATAAAGAATGAATTAAATATATGAAAAAAAAAAGTTCAAAACTGCCCCCCTTTTGCCCCATTCAAAATAAAGTTAACAAATTTTTTTTTTTTTTTTTTTTTTTTTTATCACCGCATTCAGAAATGCCCAATCTGCCAAGATCTAAAATCAATTATTCAGAACTGTAAACTGCGTAACGGAAAAAAAGGTCCAAATGCCAAAATTGTGTCATTTTGGTCGCCACAACATTGTAATAAAATGCAATAATGGCAATTAAAATCATGCATCCACCCAAAAATGGCTCAAGCCGCAAAACATAAGCCATCACACAGCCCAGGATCCTAAAAAATGTGGTGGATCTGCCGCATTCAGCGAAAAATGCTGATGTGAAAGCAGCCTTACAGCATTTAGAAACTTACATTTTCTTATGTAAATGAGGCAGTGACTAGTCAGGCTTAGAGGACAAACAATGTAACAGGTTCCCTTTAACTCAAAGCCAACTTCTCTGTATAAAGGACCTGTCTGATGTCACAACCATGTAACTGTAATGGGCAGAGCTAATCAAGCAAAGGTCTATGTAGACTTAGCTCTGCATATTCTAGTCAGATGGTCATGACATCACACAGGTCATGCAGCATTTTCTTAAATTTGGCTGAACTGTACAATATTAACCTGCCAGAAGGACTGGTGGACCTGGTGCCCAGCTAGATGCTAAAAATTTGTAAGTTGTTAAAATGCTTCTGTGCGATTAATACAATAATTATTTTTTTTATCTTTGTTTTTTATTTTTTTTTTAAGTTATTATTTAAACACTACATGATCTGAATAGCATTGGGGGTGGTTTAATACAAAAAAGGACATGACCGGTTCCTTTACAACTGTAATCTCACTTACAAAAAAAAAAACTACATTTTTCTTTTTATGTTGCAGGTATTTTTTGTTATCCGTTTGATTGCTGGTCCTGCTGCCAACTCTCTTCCTCCAATTGTGGAACCAGATCCCTTAATCCCTTGTGACTTAATGGATGGACGGGATGCCTTTTTAACTCTGGCCAGGGACAAACACTTAGAATTCTCATCCTTGCGCAGATCCAAATGGTCAACCATGTGCATGTTAGTGGAGCTTCACACTCAAAGCCAGGATCGGTTTGTGTATACCTGCAATGAGTGCAAGCATCATGTGGAAACAAGATGGCACTGCACAGTTTGTGAGGCAAGTGTCCACCATCATTTTAGTCAGGTCAATTTAATAGCATGTGTCAAGTTGCAATGTAAAAGTGACATAGTTTGGAAACATTTTGCTATCAACTGTTGTCTTTCTCTTAACCCGCTTCATTGTTATTTTTTGTTTTATTTTAATCCTTTTCTTCTAAGAGCCCTTTATTTGCATTATTATGGCAATATAAAAGCCATACATCTCACCATTTAATGCACCAAAGATGGTAAAAAAAAAAAGGTGCATAGTTGTGAAAAAAAAATGCAATTCCACAACTTTTCAATCAAGTTTAGTTCTTATGGTGTTCAATGACCAATTCTCTAATTTTTTGTTTTTATTGATACTAGCATATTAGGGTAGATATTATGCTTTTATAGCTTGTTACATTTTTTGCGGAGTCATATCCACTAGAAAACTGCAATTGCTTTTCCAGTGTATTTGTCTCTCTATGGCACTGACCAAATGGGTTAATATATGAATTTAGATTTAACCTGTACAGACATGTAAAACATGTGTTTTGGGATGATTCAATTTTTCTTTTTTTTTTTTTTCTACTTACATTTTTAATCCTCTTAGGGGACCTACTATCATCTAATCACTTATACTATATACTGTAATACCACAGTATTGTGGTATATGGTAAAAATCATGGTCTGGCCTTCACAGGCACATAATCCTAGCAGACCCCTAGCTGCCATGGCAATGAGTTGTCTAGGCACATGAACCTCTTCACAACCAATGATGTACATGTATTTTATGGGCCATGTTCCGCACTTTGATGTGAGCTCCAGAAAAAAAAGTTTTGCCTGGTTTGTGCTACAAAAAATGTCACCATGTTAAAAATGTGGGTTCTTAATAAATAATTCAATTGCATGTTTCCTTTGCAATGTTTTCAATTTATATTTACTAACATTGTTTTTTTTTCTTTTCTTTCCATTAGGATTACGATTTGTGCATTACTTGCTTCAATACCAAAACCCATGAGCACAAAATGGAGAAACTGGGGCTTGGTTTGGATGATGAAAGTAACAACCAGCAAGCAGCTGCAACACAAAGTCCTGGAGATTCTCGTCGACTAAGTATACAGCGTTGCATCCAGTCATTGGTCCATGCTTGCCAGTGTCGTAATGCAAACTGTTCTCTGCCATCATGTCAGAAGATGAAAAGAGTGGTTCAGCACACAAAGGGCTGTAAACGGAAGACAAATGGTGGGTGTCCTATCTGCAAGCAACTTATTGCTCTCTGTTGCTATCATGCTAAACACTGCCAAGAGAACAAGTGCCCTGTGCCTTTCTGCCTCAATATCAAGCAGAAATTACGGCAGCAGCAGTTACAGCACAGACTTCAGCAAGCCCAAATGCTGCGGAGGCGTATGGCTAGTATGCAAAGAACAGGAGTGGTTGGCCCCCAACAAGGTCTCCCCTCACCAAATTCTGCTGGTCCAACCACACCCACTGGACAGCACCCTCCAACACCACAGACTCCACAACCCCAGCCCCAACAGTCCTCACAGCCACCGCCACCTAACAGTATCCCTCCATACGGTATGCCACGTACTCAGTCATCCAGTAGTATATCACAAGGAAAGGCAGCTGGACAAATGACTCCTCCCACACCACCCCAAGGAGGGTCAGCACAGCAGCCTGGTCCTCCGCCAGCTGCTGTGGAGATGGCCATGCAAATACAGCGTGCAGCTGAGACTCAAAGGCAAATGGCAAAGACTCAAATTTTCCCTCGGCCCATGATGAACTCTCACCAGATGCAACCCATGCAGCCAATGGGAATAAACTCGCAGCAAGGTCCACGAGGGCCAAGTCTTATTGATTCTGGAATGAATCCAGCTGGAATGCCACAGCAGCCACAGCCTCCGTGGGTACAAACTGGCCTTGGTCAACCCCAAGCGATTCAGCCAAACATTCAAAGAACACCTGTTATGCCTGTGCAACAAGGGCAAACAATAAACATGCCTCCACAGGCCGGTATGGGACAGGTTCCTGGACCAAGTCAAGCTAAACAAGGTTCCTTGCCACAAGCTGCACTTCAAAATCTTCTGCGTACCCTGCGCTCCCCCAGTTCACCAATGCAACAGCAGCAAGTGCTGAATATCCTGCATTCTAATCCACAGCTCTTGGCTGCTTTTATCAAACAGAGGGCAGCTAAATATGCCTGCAACCAAGTCCCACAAGGTGTTGGTAACATGACAGGTATGCCATCCCAAGTTCACCCCAATGCAGGCCTACAGAGCATAAATCCAATGCAGGCAGGACCACGCCCTACCATATCCCAGCCACCTCAAGCGCCTCAGCAGCAGTCATCCCAGCAGCCACCACCTTCACAAACTGGTATAGCAGGGTTGAATCCACAGAGCCAACAGGTGAACATGAACCATGCTGGAATTTCCCCACAATTCCGAGAGATGATTCTTAGACGTCAGCAAATGATGCAGCAACAACAGCAGCAGCAGCAGCAACAACAAGGAGCTGGTCCTGGAATGGTGAACCATAGTCAGTTTCAGCAGCACCAAGTTATGGTCAGTTATACACAACAACAACAACAACGGCTTCAGCACCATATGCAGATGCAACAGGGTAGCATTGGACAGATGAACCAGGGAATACCTGGAGATGCTGGCAATAGTTTGCAGACCTTTCAGCAACGCCTTTTGCACCAGCAGATTGGATCTCCGGCACAGCAGAATCCTATGAGTCCACAGCAACATATGTTGCCAGGTCCTGCCCAATCACCCCACCTCCAAGGCCAACAACTGCCTCCTTCATTAAGTAACCAGGTGCGTTCTCCGCAGCCAGTACCATCTCCACGTCCCCAGTCCCAACCCCCTCATTCTAGCCCATCTCCACGCATGCAGCCCCAGCCTTCTCCTCATCATGTTTCTCCCCAGACAAGTTCTCCACATCCGGCCATGGTAGGTGTTGGACAAGGGAACCCTATGGATCAAGGACACTATGGGAGCCCAGATCCCTCAGCTATGCTATCTCAGATGGCTGGCCTTCATGGAGGGGGAATCTCCGACCTGGGTTTGAGTGGAGACAGCTCGGACCTTAATGCTAGTCTATCACAGAGTACACTAGACATCCACTAAGAATTGGGGACTGAAGGAAGTTGCACTTACATCCTTCTTTACATCAGCGAAGACTGTGTGAGAAATCCAGAAAAGAAAAACAAACTTATTTTCCTCTCAGACTGACTTTTTATACTGAAGAACAGCTGTTTCTTTTTTTGTGGATTTTTGGAGGGAGGGAAAAGGGCTTGTAGGTATTTTCAGATTTTGATTTCTTTTTCATAATTTTTTTTTTTTTTTAATTCTCCAGAGACGCTGTGCTAAGGGTAAAAAAAAGACCTGCAGAGAGTGGGGAGGGGCATATATTAAAATTATTGTTATTACAAAGAATATATTTTCAGTGGCTGTGCCAGCCTCTCTATATCTTCCTGTTGATGATGCAGAGTATTCCCTAGCTCCTGATCTTCTACACACTTAACATGACTATCTGTTTTTATGTTGTGAATTTTGGTTTGTCTTCTATTTTCTTAAATTAATGAAAATGAAAAATGTTCACTGTTTTTATTTGGTGTTGGACGGTTTTTGTAAAGCCATTCTTTTCCCTGTGTTGCCATCCATGTCTCAGTTGTCTTTAATCCACATTGATACATTTCTTTCACTGGCCACAAATTGCACTCAACACAGGGCTCATAATCTTTCCAGTTGCTGTGATTTTAATATAATATTTTATGTAAAAAATATTATATTTGACTCCCATTTATAGGAATCATGAATCTCAGTTGGAAAGGGTTTTTTTATGGTCATTTGCCCTATTACTGGGCACAAATGGTTTAAAATTGGTGAGAAGGGACTGCTGTGCTCCAAACAGAGGTTTTCAGAGGATGGTTTAATGTTGCTTTAAAACAGAAGAGATAAATATATATATATATACATATATATAAATAAATCTATATATAAATAACTAAAATAGCCCCACCCTTTTCTGTGCTGGGAGCTGATTGGGTACAAGGCATAAGAAAAATGTACATTTTCACCCTTTTGCCTTTTTTTTTTTCTTCTTTTTTTCCATCTTTACAAAGGAAGCCCAGAAAATATTCTGTTATGGAAGTATTTGCAACCTAAATGGTGTTATATATACATATTTCAAGGGGCATCAAGAAAAAATATTTGTTTAGTTTACTATATTATTGCACCAGCCAGGCCAGATGTACTATATTTATTGGACTGTAGATTCTGGAAAAGGTTCATTGATATGAAGAAACACTTTTTGTTTTGGTTTTCCCATTCATGTTACTGTAATAACTGAGTAAGAGAACGGAGAATGCCAGTGTTCACCATAATGCTGATCACAACTGTTCAATCCTATCTCCTTTGGAAAATTTGTATATGGAGAAATAGGAAAGAGACTCTTTTCATGTCTCCCCTTCCCAACCCCTTTTGATAACGTGGTGTTAAATGGTGTAAATCATGCAATGAACCAGGCTCTCCTAAATACAAAATTTAAATCACTGTACAAATTGTTGCATTTCATTTATTACTTATTGTTAAATAAACTGTGTGAGACAGAGATTTCTGAGCAGTCTTATTTCTACCATGATCCTGATACTGAGTGATTTTAGTTGAGCAAGCATCTGTTTGCTGTAGCTCTTTAAGGTAGAGTCTGTGGAGAAGCTATTAGATCTTATTGTTTTTAATGCACATTACCAACCTGTAAGTTTACTAACAAAGTAGACAACTTTGGTCCTCCAGGAGGTTAAATGAACATTTTGGACAAATTGATAAAGTGAAATTAAGCAGGAAGAACATTACTCGTAAATTGACTTTGACAATGCCCTTACTAAATGTACATGTTTAGCGAAAGGTCCCAACATAGAGTGGATATAAAAGTCTACACATCCCTGATAAAAATGTCAAATTTTTGTCATATAAAAAAATCATACCTAGAAAAATCAGTTCAAAACTTATTCCACTTTTAATGTCACCCATAATTCTGAAAAATCTATTGAGAAATTAACTGAAATAATTTTGATGGGAAAAATAAAATTAAAATGTGATATAATTGGACATGTGCTTGTGTTCGGAGTTAGCCACTCATATTTAATCTCCTGTTTAAGAGTGAGTACACAGTTGCTATCATTTACAGAGATTCTAATTAAATCCATATAAAATTTAGCTATTGTTAGTGTTTTCCTGACATTGTCTTCATGGCTTTTGCTGTAAAATTCAACTGTCTGTAAATCCTACTATATAATCGTCTTATCATGTCTGTCTGTCTCTCTGTAACGGAAATCCTGCGTCACTGATTGGTCCCGGCCGACTGGGACCAATCAGAGACGCGGATTTCCGTTACAGAGAAAGACAGAATTAGCTGCAGATGGCCCTGCCCACTACACCCTGGCAGCTCGGCGGCGGAAAATAGCGGAGCTGTTGAGCAGGGCCGTCGTCAGCACTCGGCTTTTTTGGCTAAATGCCAGGGCCCGGCGTGACTGAGGGGCACAACGTCGCCCGCCCGCATCGGAGGTCAGTGGTGACGCAGCCGGGTGCCGGTCATCTCCTGGCCGCTCATGCAAACTTGGCGACGCTCCAAAGATCCCGACAGCGATATGACCTGTAGGTATCACTGGAGCGTCGCCAAGTCTGCTGCACGGAGGTCAGCGGCGACGCAGCCGAGAGATGACCGGTGCTAGCCGGTCATCTCCCGGCCGCTCACAACGGAAGTACCCTGACCGGGGCTAGCGATGTCGCTCAGTGTGATACGCAGCAGCGACCAGGCCCCCACTCTGAGATCGCTGATCGTGGCGATCAGTAAGGTACAGTCACACTTGGCGACGCTCCAGTGATCCTGACAACGATACGACCTGTAGGCATCACTGGATCGTTGCCAAAAGTGACGGAACCTTACTGATTGCTGGTGAAGTGTCACACGTGCAGATATATTGAACGAAGCCGCGTCGTTGATTGGTAGTGGCTGCCTGGTATTGTCGTTGCGATATTGGTGTAGAATTTAACCCCCACTCACAGCGCAAGCAATAACATTTAATGATAATGCACAGTTGTGGCCAAAAGTATTGACACCCCTGCAATTCTGTCAGATAATACTCAGTTTCTTCTTGAAAATGATTGCAATCACAAATTCTTTGGTATTATTATCTTCAATTTAATTTGTCTTCAATGAAAAAAACACAAAAAGAATTGTCCTAAAGCCAAATTGGATCTAATTCCACACCAAACATAAAAAAGGGGGTGAACAAAAGTATTGGCACTGTTAGAAAAATCATGTGATGCTTCTCTAATTTGTGTAATTAACAGCACCTGTAACTACCTGTGGCACCTAACAGGTGTTGGCAATAACTAAATCACACTTGCAGCCAGTTGACATGGATTAAAGTTGTCTCAACCTGTGTCCTTGTGTGTACCACATTGAGCATGGAGAAAAGAAAGAAGACCAAAGAACTGTCTGAGGACTTGAGAAACCAAATTGTGCGGAAGCATGAGCGATATCAAGGCTACAGGTCCATCTCCAAAGACCTGAATGGGTGTCAATACTTTTGGCCACAACTGTATCTATTCTACCTAGAAAATCCTGTGTATTCATTGCATTATTCTTAAATCTTCATAAATAAACTACATACATAGTCTAGAATACCCGATGCTTTAGAATCAGGCCACCATCTAGTAGCTTATAAATAACAAATGCATTGTTAAAAGTTCTCAATCAGGAGAAGGGTACAAAAAAGTCCACAGCATTGGCTATACTGTTGAACACTGAGCACTGCCCTTAGGAAGTGGCTTAAATTTGACATAATAGTGACATCTTGAATTAACTTCCCTCAATAACACTGGGGAACACAATTTTTTAGGAGTTAGGTCAGACAACTGTTCTTAATTAATTTTTGGATGCTGAATCCAGAAATGATCTGTTTTTCTCTCTCACGTCAAGTTTTTGAACTATAGGATTTTTGTCTTCTCAAAAATATGTAAACTACGGTACCTAAAAAGTGTTTGTTTTTTTTTTTTAAATTGTACAAATATGAACAAAAAATAAAATATATAAGAAATAGGCATGACAAATATGTTTAACACTATCATGTTTTCTCTCCATTCGCCTTCCACGACAGCATTGGGGGGGAGGATGTCGTCCACGCCCTATTGGGGGACAGGAACACAGAGAGGTTAAAAGCCCCTCCCCTTCCTCAGTACTCCAGTGTCTTCCTGTCCCCCTTGGGGCATGGAGAGGTTCCAGTGCTGTCAGGCCGGCAGAGGCAGCATTGGGGTGTACTTACAGCCGGGCCAGGGATGGATGTCGGGGGTGGCCTCCTCCTCCTCGGGGCTCCCATGATGGGACCATTCGGCCTTCCTGCGTCCTACGGGGCAAAGCAGGGCGTGTATTGCAGCGCCGGAGGCCTGTTCATCTCTCCAGCTGCGGTCCCTGGGGCATGCATCAGAGGTTCCTGGATGGCACTTCCTGTTTTGGGCGGGGCACTTCCTGTTTCGGGCGGTGGCTCTTGTACAGACTGGGCGCGGCTCCAGGGAACCCATCAGGCCTATCGCGCGCTACTGCCCGCGGCCGGTGACCAGGAGGAGGGAGGGAACAGGTGTTCCTCGTTGGGGGCACGGTACTTCTGGACAAGTACCCGCCGGAAGCTACACCCAGGTAAGGCTGATCCCTGAAACATGGAGGGTGATATGCTTCCACCTCTGCTTCTGCAGAGCCCAGCGTTCCCAGCTCATGTAAGTGTTTCTGGGGGTGGTCAAAAGGAGTAGAGTTATTTAGGCCCTGCACTCCCACTGGGACCCCCTTCTCTTCCCTTTTTTTCTTAGGGAGACAAGGGCCACCTGTGAAAGGGAGCAAAATCCCGTCCAGGAAATGTGGCTGCGGCACGAACTTCCCTCTTCCTACAAAAAGGTGTCGGCCATGACTGACAGTGTTGTCAGGATGGACTCCCCATCGCTGCTTGAGGAGCTCCAATCCATTAGGGAAGAGGTGCAGGCTTCTATCTCGGCACTGCTGGTTTTTGCTGCAGCTTCCAGGCCTTCCCCTCCGAAAGAGAGGAAGCTCCAGGATTGTGACTCTGTGGATCTCATGGAGGCTGGCCAGAGCTCGCCATCAGAGGACGGAGAGGATATTGCCTCTGTCCAGACACGAGAATCTGGACACTGCTATTTTTCAACGGAGTCCATGGGTGAATTGGTGGACACTGACCATAATACCATGGGAGTAGAAGTGGTGGAACCCCCTTCTTCTGTGCAGGACTAAATGTTCAGAGGCCTAAAAGCTAAGCGGCAGTTGGGCTTCCCTCTCCATGAGGTCATCCGGGTGATGACTTTGTCTGGGAAGTCCCGAAGGTGGACATCCAGGTGGCCAAGGTAGCATATAAGTCCGCGTTGCCTTTTGAAGATTCCTCCCAGTTGAAGGACCCCCTCGATCGTAAGATGGAGAGTGTCCTCAAAAACTCCTGGGAGAGGCGGCAGCTATGTCTTTAAAGGTGAACATTTCCTCTAGATGTGGGGGGCTGCTCTGGCAGCAACCATGTAGCAGTTAATCACCTGCACCATGCCTCATGTACCCAGCCGTGGCTGTGGGTTCAATCCTAAGCTGTACATCATCCAAGGCACATGATGGCTGCAGGCTATTCCCCTGACAGGCCCCGTGCTCTGGCGACTGTGGGCCACTAGCCGTTGGGCGAGGCTTTTAACCAAATCTCTCTTTAAGTGGATCACCCAGCTGGAAGAATTCCTCCTGCAGGGTACTCCCAGGGAGGAGCTTTGGATACCATTCCACTTCTGAGATGTGCTACGGGCTTCCTGACCGATGCCTCTGCTGAGTCGATCCGCATTGGCGCCAGGTGCGCAGTATTAGCTAACACAGCTCTCGGGGCAGTGTGGCTTACTTTGTGGAATGGATAGGTCACGTGTAAGCTCCAGCTGTGTGGCCTCCCCTTTCAAAGGTCTTTTGTCTTTGGTCCGGCATTGGATGACATCCTGGGAAAGGTGTCAGACCGGAAAATGTGTCTACCTAAAAAGACTTTCGGAGGCAGTCCTTTCGGCCTGAGCGCAGCCAGCCCTCCCAGTCTAAAGGGAAGGGTAAGTCTGGTCGCTGGGCATTCCAGAAAGGGCCCAAGACCTAATATCTTGCTCCCCCCGCAGCGGCATCCCAGCCGCCCCCTAAACAATGCCGCATTCCCATTGCGGGGAAGCTCCTGCGGTTTCTGCCACAGTCGCAAGCAATCTCCTTGTGCCCTTGGATCCTCGCGACCATTTGGGAGGGTCTGCACTTGGAATTCGAAAGCCAGCCCCTCCGTGTCTTCGAGTCCCCTCGCTTCCTCAGGGGGACTCTCACACATTTTCTCTTGTCGGATCTGCGAGACCTGTTGATTCGGGTGTGGGGTCCCTGGTTCCTCCTGGAGAAGAGGGCCAGGGGCGTTACTCCAAGTTGTTAGTGGACCTCCAGAACGCGTATTATCATGTCCCCATTCGCCCGTCCCACAAGTGTTTTCTGCGATTTGCAATCTCCGGGGCAGGCTGGACGGTCCATTATAGGTTTAATGTGCTGCTCTTCGGGTTTTCGTAGGCCCCCAGAGTTTACCTAACTCATGGGCGAAGTGATTGCATTCACCCAGACCCAGGGGATATGTGTGCTTCCCTATTTAGACGACATGTTGGTGGTTGCTTCTTCGGCAGTGGTTCTGCGCACCCTGGTCTCCAAAACGTTGGAGATTCTTCAGTCCCTGGGGTTGGTGCCCAATCTTTGGGAATCGGAACGGGTGCCGGCAACCCGTCAATTTTTGGGAGTCTTGCTGGCCTCCTCCAGACGGGCCTCGTTCCTTCCTGCGGCACATCAGCTTCTGCGCTGCGTGCATCTGACCTGCTTCCGGGCAAGGAGGTCGCCCTCCTTGCGGGAAGCAATATCCCTGTTAGAGGCCATGTCGGCCTGCATTCAGTCGGTAGCATGGGCTCAGGCTCCTTCCAGTCTGCTTCGGGAACACATACTGAGTTCCTGGGTCAGACGTCAGGATTCCTTAAACTCGTGTGTCCGGATCCCGTGGCGGATGGTCACCTCGCTTTCCTGGATGAATCCCGGACACCTTCGGACGAGGGTGGCCTTGCTGCAGGCTCCTGTGACCTCTGTTCCCACTGCTGCCAGCAGTTCCGGTTGGGGCGCGATGGTGGATCGCACACCGTTCCAGGGGATTTGGAGTCGCTCGGTCAGTCGCCAGTCTTCATACTTCCGGGAACTTCTGGCAGTGGAAGACGCGCTTCATGCGCAGCTCACGTTCTCCGGGGTCATCATGTCAAGATCCTGTCGTACAACGTGACTACGGTTGCCTTCTTGCGGCACCAAGGTGGTACTCGAGGCTTACTCTTGCAGGGGCTGGCAAGACTGATCTTTTCGTGGGCAGTACGCCATCTTCTCTCCTCCTCGGCACTTCATCTGAAGGGAATGGCCAATGTACAGGCAGATTTCTTGAGCCGCACGGAGGTCCACCTAGGAGAATGGTGCCTCCATCCGGATGTATTTCGCTCTCTTACGGACAGGTGGGGTGTCCCTTCGATCGACCTGTTCACTTCGGGCTCGAATACAAAGGTGCCGCCCTTTTTCTCCGTGACGGGCCTTCCGTTTGGTGTATGCATTTCCTCCAATCCCGCTACTTCCCAAGGCGTTGCAAAAGATTCGGGCGGAGGGGGTGTCGACTATCCTGGTGGCTCCCCTGTGGCCCAAACTGGCGTGGTACAACGCCATCCGAGACCTGGGCCTGGGGGACTGATTAGGTTGCCCCACTGTCTCAACCTTCTGTCCCAGGGTCCTCTTTCACCCGGGTCTTCAGTGGCTCTATCTGGCGGACTGGCTGTTGCGGCCGGGATCCTGAGGACCAAGGGTCTCTCCCAGGCAGTGATCCGCACGCTTCGGCAGGGAAGGCTGCCTGTGTCACACGCTATTTACGGGAGGGCTGGAATCGGTTCCTGTCCTGGTGTGCTCCTTCCATCCCGGCCGTGCATCATCCTAATGTGGCCCAACTCTTGGGTTTTTGCAGCGTGGCTTGATTCGAGGCTTCGGCCGAGTACTCTTTAAGTCCAGGTGTCAGCACTTGGGGCAGTTTTGCCCAGGATCTTTCTTCCCGTTGATGGCTCAAGCGTTTTTTTTACTTCTGCTTGGGGGTGGCATCCCCAGTTCGGCCTTCTGTCCCTCCCTGGGATTTGAAGATTGTTCTCCACGGGTTTTCTCGAAGTCCCTTTGCACCCTTGTCTGCTGCATCCCTTACGTCTCTCTCACAAGGTGGCGTTTTTGGTGGCCATCACTTCTGTTTGCAGAGTTGGAGAACTGCAGGCACTCTCTCCGGGCTTCGTGCCTCGTGGTGTCCGTTGTTTGCATTACGCTTCGGTTGCATTCATCTATTCTTCCGAAAGTTGTGTCAGCTTTCCATCGGTCCCAGCTTGTGGTTCTACCTTCATTTTGTCAATCTCCTGCCAATGCGGCTGAGGCCGTGTTTCACTCCTTCGATGTTCGTCGGATTGTCCTCCACTACCTCCGAGAGACTTCTTCCTGGAGGTTAGATCAGAACCTGTTTTGTTCAGCATTTTGGGAAATATACAGGGAAAAGGCTTCCATCGCTTCCTGGATCACAAAGGTGATCTGTGAGGCCTACGTCGCTTCGGTCCTTGCTCCTCCGGTGGGGTTGAAGGCTCCTTCAACTCGGGCTGCTTCTACGTCCTGGGTGGAGCAGGCTGGAGCTTCATCGGAGCTGATTTGCAGAGCGGCTACGTGGTAGTCTCTCTTCACTTTTTCTCGCCTCTATAGGTTAGATCTGTCCTTCAGTCGGGATCTGTCCTTTGGTAGAAGTCCTACAGGCAATAGTCCCACCCTGAGGAGTATCGGTGGTATTCCTCCAATGCTGTTGTGGAAGGCAAATGGAGAAAACTGAATTAGTCCTTACCGGTAATTCCTTTTCTTGGACCCTTCCACGACAGCATCAGTTTCCCCCCCTTGTTGGTGTTTGATTCCGGATTGTATCAGGTAATCCATGGCTAAGGGTGATCTTGGCAAACACTGGAGTACTGAGGAAGGGGAGGGGCTTTAACCTCTCTGTGTTCCTGTCCCCCAATAGGGCGTGGACGACATCCTCCCCCCCCCCCCCCAATGCTGTCGTGGAAGGCTCCAAGAAAAGGAATTACCGGTAAGGACTAATTCAGTTTTTACAGCTCTATATGAGTCGAATTGTAATCAGATAACAAGTCTTATTACAGATATCAATGCAATTGTGCTTCTCTGGGAGGTAAGTTGTAGAGGAAAAACTTGACGTGCTAGAAAAAAACTGACTACATTTTTGGAATCAGCATGCCAATTTTAGTGTAAATCAGCCCAAGAACCTAACTCAACAGAAATTGTTTTTTAAATTGTTCCCCAGTGTAATAGATGAAAAAAATAAAATTGATTTCTGCAGCTTTAAAGGAGCTACTGGAATTTCTTGCAAGTACTGGTCGTGTACTGCATGTGAGCACAATCTCCTGTATTCATGTATTGACCTGTGGGGCAGGTTTGCAAGATGAAAGCTTTTTCTTTAAAAGAAAAACATTTAAGCCTGGCTAAATTTTGCCAAAACTTACATAGTCTCTTAAAAGCACATAGAAATGTGTTCTGGTCTGATGAGATTGGCGTTGAACCTTTTGGCTATAATTCCAAAAGTTATGTTTAGCGCAAAGCCAACACTATGGATCACCAAAGGAACAGCATACCCACAGTGAAGCAAGGTGGAGGCAACATTGTACTTTTAAAGGAATCCTGAATAGTTTCTGATATCAGTTAATTTTGCATCCAAACCTTTAGGCCTCTGGTAAAAAGCTGAAGATAAAGAGGAATTTCACCTTTCAACACGATAACCCTTAGCATAGCCCCAAGTCAACAAAAGAATGGCTTCGCCAGAAGTTGAGTTTTAGAATGGCCTAGACGGAGCACAAACATGAATCCAATTGAAAATTTGTGAGTGAACTGAAGAGTCCACTAAACAAGGAAAAATGGGCAAAGACTACCATTTCTTGATGTTTCATGCTTAGATTTGTAACCAAAAATACTGAATGTTGTAAATTTTAAAGGGTGCTACAACAAAGTATTAGTTTAAGAGTGTACTAGATGTGGAAGCACATCATTTTAGATCTTGGAAAACTATAACTTTTGTTATCGGTCGTCCGTGACACCACCTTAACCCTAGAGAGGGATCCACCCTTTAAGGACCATCAGGCTTTAAAATGGGCAGTTCCTCTCCCCATGTCAGTTGGTTCCCTGTCTTTGAACGAGGAGCTTCAGGACCGGTGGTTCCAGAAAGATGGACCCTACAAGGGCCATACCTGAGCCAAGGCAGCAGGGAGGCTATGTGGCAGGAGCTGATCCCCATACGGTCGGCGTCACTGCAAGCGCGGGGTAGACAAGATCGGGCCCCGTGAGTTTCGGGCACCAGGGATGCGGCTCCAGGGTCTGTGGAGGGCTTGGTCCTGCAGGACTGTGGCACCATGTTGTGAATGGCATCCGCCATGTGTCCGGGGCTGCACAAGTGCCCGGCCAGCCGGAAAAGGCAGGTCGGGTGCTAAGTGCGCCAGACTTCTAGGGATGGGCCTATGATGTCACTTGCGGCAGCGCCCTGCTGATTGGTGGCTGCCGCGCCAGGGGATGCGCACGGCGGGGCGGCCCCGATGACGAGTGACCCGGCCATGTGACGTACCCAGATCAGTTTTGCTTCCTGGATCCCAGAGATCATCTATTGTGGTGGATGCGCTTCTGATCAACTGGGACTTCAGCCTTGTTTATGCCTTTCACCCACTAATTCTAATACCGACAGTCCTGCGCAAAATTTCGGAAGACTAGGCACGAGTGATCTTTATATCCCCCTTCTGGCAAGAAGGCCATGGTTCTTCTGGCTCCTACAGATATCGGTCTCGGGTCCTTTTGGATCCTCCAGACCTCCTCTCCTAGTGGCCAGTTCATCACCCTCAGGCAGACCGATTTCACCTGACTGCCTGGAACTTGAGAGGTGGTTTTTTGAGTAATAGGGGGTTCTCTGCTGCAGTATCAGAAACTCTCCTTAAATCTAGAAAACCTGTAACTTCCCGGATTTATCATAGGACCTGGACAAAATTCTTGTCAGTAACAAAGGCAGATCTGGAAGGTGAAGTCCCTATTAACCTGGTTTTAGCATATCTGCAATAGGGGGTGGAGGTGGGGCTCTCAGTGAGCACCCTTAAGGTCCAGGTTTCGGCCCTTCGAGGGCTCTATAATTTCAACCTAGCAGGGGGGGACCCTGGGGTATTACACTTTATCAAAGCATGCGCCAGATTTGCACCCGTTAAGCCCATTAGCTCATCTCCTTGGAATCTAAACCTGGTACTTCACTGCATTGACAGAACCTCCATTTGAACCTCTGCAGGATGTCCCTTTCAAATTCCTTTCCCTTAAGACGGTCCTCATGATATCATTAACCCCTTCTCGATGAATAGGGGACATTCAGGCCCTTTCAGTAGACCCTGCTTTTACCTTGTTTAGAGACGATAGTGATCTTAACACCTAACCCGGTATACCTCCCTAAGGTAGTCTCTACATTTCACCAGTCACATTGTTTTGCCCACTTTTTGCAATAGCCCTGCAAATGATAAGGAGCTTGGATTACACTTCTTAGATGTCAAACTCTGGAAAGATACCTAGAGGCCCCAGATCCTTGGAAGTCACTTTGTTTGATTTCGGGGACAGATGAAAGGTTGTAGGGTCTCCAAAGCCGCATTAACTCGTTAGGTTAGGGAGGCTATTAGCATGGCCTACTATGCAAGCGGCAAAGAAGTTTAGAAGAACCACAGAGCTCATTCCACAAGGACACTGGCTACTACCTGGGCTAAAAAGTCAGGCGTGTCTATAGATCAGATTTGTAGAGCATTAACATGGTCTTCGCTTTCTACATTCCATAAGCACTGTTGATTAGATCTCTCTGGTGCTGATATCACTTTTGGGAGTAGGGTTCTACAGCCTGTGGTCCCTCCATAGTTCTACGTTTCTTCATAATTGTCTCGTTAGGGTGCGGTCATAACTACCAATAAACACATAATTACTTACCGGTAATGATGTTTCAGAGTCCATGACAGCACCCTCCTATTTGTTGAGGGTTCGTCACTTTTTTTTTTTTTTGCATCAGACCTGTGTGGTCCTGGTTTCTCTACAGCAGCGATGATCATCGGAACACAGTCCTTTGGTTTCATTTATTTTAACCCTTCTTGACCAGCGGGATCAGAATGTTACATATAAGCTCAAGTCATGCTTTTATAAGCTAGGGAATAAAAGTGGAACACTGTAATCTAGAGCATTACACCCTAGACCCCCACATTCATATATCCAACATATACAAAAACAGTGTTGGAGCTAGGGTATTTAAAATAGGTGACATTCTCAGCAGCTTTAGACAATATTATACCTCCTTGTATAATATAAAACACCATTTCCATGATCTCCCAGCTACTCACTTGAAGTAGAAAATTACCTCATACTTCCAATCACATAAAGTCCCTTTAATATCAGTCTGCTCTCTCGGTACTAGAGACCAACTTCACGATAGAGGAGATCAACGAAATAGTGAGAGGTGTGACAGCTGGCAAAAGCCCGGGTCCAGATGGTTATTCGGCAGGTTTTTATAGATCTTTCCTGACCTCAACTCTATCCTCCTGGGAGTGTTCAACCACGTCTCGAGGAGGGGCTCTTTCCCTCCCCAAGCACTTATGTCCCACATAGTTATTCCCAAACCCGGTAAAGACCCCGCTTCTTGCAGCAGCTACCGCCCAATCTCCCTAATTAATATAGATGTAAAACACTGCACCAAATTGATTGCCAACAGGCTACGGGCCTTTTTACTCAAAGTGATCAGTAGAGATCAGGTTGGTTTTGTCCCTAGCTGCAAAGCCAGAGACAACACCATAGGCTCTATAGCCCTTATTGACAGGTCTAGGGGATCCGGGGTTCCCATGTGCATCCGGTCTATAGACGCTGAAAAAGCGTTTGACCAGGTGCACTGGGACTTCATGTTCTCAGCCTTGAGGGAGATGGGTCTCAGAGGGGTGATGTTGCATAGAATCAAGGCCTTATATACATCCCCGTCTGCGCATATCAAAATTAATGGAGCCGCTGTCTATGATGGCGGACGCTTAGAGTGGGTGCTCCGTGTCCAGGGAGCTAGAAACGGCACATACCGTGATCCCAGCAGTCGAGACATCCCGGTCTCACCGCCCTGATCCCCCGGTGCACTCAGCGATCAGATGGGGAGATCCAAAACCGGCTCCAGGACCATTCCAGGCGAGTAACTGATTTCTTCCCCGGATCCGGCTTCCCGACGACATTGTTCACGTGGCGCGCTGCTCGTGCAGCACGGCGGGGCTCTAATCCATCTGTGGGTCCCGATGCATCTGATCAACCTGATGCCGCGCTCACTAAAAGAGCGATGCAGGACATGCTGTCGGCCCTCCGCTCCTCACTCGTGGATGATATGCGGGGCGTGGTGGCGGAGATCAGGGGGGAGGTGGAGGAACTGGGTGCCCGCACCGACTGGCTGGAACATAAGATGGCAGAGCTAATTAAGTCTCGCAATGCCCTGTGGGACGTACATGACTCCCTGCAGCAAACAGCGATTAAAACGCAGGCAAAAACCCTGGACCTAGAGGATAGGTCCAGGAGGAACAACATCAAGCTTAGGGGCATAGATGAGTCCATTATGGATGTGAACCTGAGATCCTTCTTGCAAGACTTCATCAGTGCAGCTATGCCACATGTTGACAAGAAAGACATGATCATCGACCGCATACATCGTGTCCCTAAGCCAGCCTCCCTGGGCCCTCGGTTTACAGAGATGTCCTTGCCCGTATACATTTTTTCGAGTTAAAGAAGGACTGTCTGCGGGTGTTGCATGGAAAACCCACATTGGCGGATAAATTTTCTCACCTTTCGGTCTATACTGATCTATTGCCAGGTACCCTGGCCCTCCGCAGAGCCTTCTCGCTGTATACAACTGTGCTTCGCGACAGGGTTATCCCTTACCGTTGGGGATTCCCTACATACCTGCTCATCCATAAAGATGGGGCTATCTCTACTTGCCTCTAACTAGACCATGCCAAGAAACTATTCCAGAGATGGGGCATGAAAGCCGTGTATTCCCGACCCTCAACGAGTCCCTCCAGGCCCTCCGCGACCAACCCCAACAGAAAGCGCCTGGACCCGGAGTGGGAGACTGCTTGACTGCGTCTTGTTTGCTCCCTGGATATTTTCCCATTTAACCTTTGGACCTCTTGAGACCCTGATCGGCATCAGATCCACTGAATCAGGACTTTAACCCCGTTAAGTGACTTTTGTTCACTTTGACTTTTTGCTTTTCTTTTTCTTGCATTTTTGAGGAAGAACATACTTAGTTTTTTTTTTTACTTCTTTACTTCTTATTTCTTTTTTGCCCATTGGGACTACGTGTTTTCTGCACATAGCAGAATGTTGGTTGTTGATGTGTTTGCTGGTTCTCTTGCTTCACCCCTCTTCTCCCCCTGATGCTCCCTTCCCTTTTTCCCTTTTCAGGTGTACAGACTGTCAGATTTGGAAACTATTACTCCGCCCTCTTCCTGTCTCCTGCTCCCTTTGAAAACCCACCATGAGCATTTCCATATGCTCAATAAACGTTAATGGCCTCAATTCTCCAACTAAGAGGTCAATGACATGGAGACCAATATCTAAAGGGGGCCACGATGTGATTTGCATACAGGAGACGCACTTACTAGCTCGGGATAATGTTAGGATGTACTCCGGTCTGTATCCTCACCAATTGTACGCTAATGGCTCATCTAAAAAGGCGGGTGTGGGGATCTTTGTCTCTCAAAGGGTCGCTTTTCAGCTGCATGACTCTATCTCAGACCCTCAGGGCAAGTATATTATCTCGTGTCTGTTAAACAACGTTCCCTACACTATAGCCTCGGTGTACGGTCCCAACTCGGGCCAACTTTCCTTCTTAAAAAAGTTTAACATTCTGAATCCTTTTCAGCGTGGTCACACGATCATTGTTGGAGACTTTAATATCCCCATGTCTAAAAAGCTCGACTGTTCAGTTCCCTCCCATTCTAGAGGGGAAGCGGGTCCCCTGGTAGGTTTGAATAACTTTCATGATATCTGGAGATATCTACACTGTGACGAGAGGGATTATACCTTCCTATCCCCAAGATATCATACATACAGCAGACTTGATTTCTTTTTAGTAGATGATGTTGTCTTACTGCACTGTGTCTCGGCGGATATAGGTAGCTACTCCTGGCCCGATCACGCCACTATCACTCTACGCATAGCTGACACTTCCAACTTGAGACCCCCAGCCCAATGGTGCCTTAACGAATATCTTCTTACAGTTCCATCGAACGTGGCATCTATTGAGCAACAGCTCAAAGAATTCTTCTCCCTGAACGACATCGGTGACACCCCTGACGACTCCCTTTGGTTCACCCATAAGGCGGTGATTTGTGGCGCATTGATAAAAATAGCAGCTCGTGCTAAAGAGAAATACGAATAGTCACTGCACTCAGCGCTTGCTTCTCTGAGACCACTAGTCAGGACCAGACTTAGTTCGCCAACTCCTATTATCCAGGGCTGAAAAAGATGTTAAACGAGCCAAAACAACGTTTTACGCCATGGGAGACGGGGCCGGTTCCTTGTTGGCTAGGAGGGTTAAAAAAAAGGGAGAGCCGTAATAAAATCCCATTCCTGATCAAGCCAGATGGCTCCCATTTATATAATCCCATTGACATTGCGGAGGAATTCGGTAGTTGTCATACTTCCCTCTACAACCTTAATACAGATTTGCTGGTCCCTCAGCCCTCAAACGATGTCATTTCATCCTTCTTGGACAGGGTGAACCTCCCGAAACTCCCTCCGGACCAACTATCTCAACTAAATGCCCCTCTTAGTCAACTTGAAATTTCCTCAAGCCATTTTTTCGGCCAAAAAGCAATCCTCTCCTGGTCCTGATGGGTTTCCCTATGCGTACTATGTTCTCTTTCTCCCGCATCTTTCCCCTTACCTCCTTTGCCTTTTTAACCAGTGGCAAGGTCAGGGCAGTATTAAATGAGGGACTCGAGGCCATCATCACGACTCTCCCTAAACCCGGGAAGCCCATGACACCCTGGGAACTTCCGACCAATCGCCCTACTTAATTGCGACGCTAAGCTCTACGCTAAAATTTGGGCCAACAGATTAATGTCAAACCTCCCCCAGTTAGTCCACCCTGATCAGGTTGGCTCCATCCCCGGACGACAGACCAGGGATGGGACGAGACGCTTTATAGATCTCCTTGATGTGGTGGAGAGGGGACACATCCCCAGTGTATTCCTGTGCTTGACGCTGAGAAAGCTTTCGACAGGGTACACTGTGGATTCATTGCCGCAGTTTTCCGGACGTTTGGCTTGACTGGCCGGGTGGAGAGAGCCGTTATGGCGCTCTACATGAACCCCAGTGCCTCAGTCCGTGCCTCGGGATTTAACTTTTCAAGGTTCTCTATTTCTACCGGCACGCGACAAGGTTGTCCCCTCTCCCCTCTCATTTTTGCGTTGATCATGGAGCCCCTTGCAGCTGCCATTAGGCAGAACCCTCTAATTGGAGGGATCCCAGTGGGCGACACAGAACACAAAATCAGCCTTTATGCGGACGATGTGGTTTTGACATGTTCCAATCCCCTAGAGTCACTCAACGCTATTACCTCTGTCCTAGTGGACTTTTCCCTGGCCTCTTTCTACAAACTTAATATGTTTAAATCTACGCTTTTCCCCTTACACTTCCCAATCGCTACCCAACTTCAAATTCAAACTAAACACTGCTTTGCGTGGTCCCCCTGGGCTTCACTTACTTGGGGATCCAATTAACTCGAATGAGGGACCTTGTCCGCACTAACTGTGATATTGTCCTCTCCGATATTAAGATGGCCCTTGCTGAGTTCTCTTCTCCCCTGCTTTCGTGGATGACGAGAATTCAGACAGTCAAGATGCTAATACTTACTAAATTGCTCTACCTCTTCAGATGTCTCCCTATTCTCATCCCCTCCAAATATATTTCAGCCTTTCAATCCACAATTGATCGTTTTATTTAAAATAATAAACACCTTAGAGTATCCTGTAAAGTCCTGACTCTCCCATATGGTGAGGGTGGCCTGGGGGTTCCTAGAATTTTGGCATACCACTGAGCCGCTCTTTTGGAGCCGGCCAAATTGTGGTGGGAGGGAGATTCCTCTCTTGTGTGGTTGCAAATAGAATCACAATTTGCAGTCCGCCTCTCCATTAGGCTTTTTCTGGAAACAACCATGCTATGCAAAGCCCCTCAATTATCTACCCTCCACACCATGCAATCTCTGACTAAACTGGCTCCTATGCGCCTCTCATCATCTTGCTTGCCTCTTTAGAAATATTCCACTACGGTCGATTGAACACTGCATTGATAACATTTCACTCTTCTCATGGAATGATAGAGGTATTTTACTGGTCACTGACCTCTTTGATTCCTCCGGGATGTGCTCATTTTCAGAACTAACTACTAAGTTTGCCCTCCCCAGAAGGGTCTTCTATCAATACTTGCAGGTGCGAAACTTCCTACGGGTGACCCAATTACCTCACGAGGTGACCATCCTCCCTGACGACCCTATCCAAAAAATTTCAAATCCAACACCGTAACCTCTCATGGGATCTCCATGCTGTATAGGCCTCTCCTAGATTTTGAAGATAACACCAAACTTCCCCTTATGTTACACTGGGAATCCTCTTGCCTTCTCGGCTTCAATAGAAGATTGGAAAACAGCATTCATGCTGCCCTATAATTTCACCACTTGCGTTAACCATTTTGAGCAGGTCAAGAAGATTCACTTAAATTGGTATCTTACCCCCGCCCGCTTGGCTCGCTTCCATCCATCCTCTTCTCCCATGTGTTGGAGGCAGTGCCAAATGCCGGGCTCTCCAGCTCATATGTGGTGGGATTGCTCAAAGGTACAGGTTTTCTGGCAACAAGTTAATTCATTAGTACGGGAAGTGGTTGGAATTCCTATAGAGCTGACGGGACCTTTGGCCCTGCTAAGTATCACACTTCCAGACTTTCCAACCCCTCGTAGGCTGATGATATCTAATATACTGATTGCGGCTAGGCAATGCATTGCCAAACTCTGGAGGAAGTCCCCTCTAATTTCTCCAAAGCAGAACTTATAGCCCGATTGAACCTCCACTATCAATATGAAACCTTCTTCGCACATACAATCACCAGGAAAAAATAAAGTCCTATGATGGTGGGACTCGTGGTGGTCTTCTCCCTATTTCATGACTGCTTAAGTTAATTTTCCCTGAAATGGAGTATGCTGTATTGGTTTATGCTGTATTGGTTTTTGCTCACTGTACACCCGTTTTTTTGTTGTTGTTGATTTTTTTGAGTTGTTCTTTGTGTGTTATTCTATATCTAATATATAAAGCTGAATGTGTGTATGTATGTGTGTATATCCGGGATTGGCATCTACACCGTCGCAACTACAGCCACAATATTTTGCACAGTCACACGTCTGGACCCCGGGAGCGTCATAGGCTATGTTGTGAGGCGAAATTTTAACCCTGCGCATTCCAATTCACCAAACAATTTTGCCCCTATCTACATAATGGGGAAAAAGTGACAGTTACCAGTTGACAGTTGTGAATGAGAGGGGCTTAATGATAGCGCCAAAGACTAACAGCACATACCAGCATATAGTAACTAAGGTGGGGCCCCAACATGAGAGATTCACCACACACGGGGACATGTATACACACCACACGCACACAAAGAGTAACAGCAAGTGTATAGTCGCTAAGGTGCAGGCCCAACATTGGTTACTCACTACGCACCCAAACAAACACACACCACAAAGAGACACACACAACACAGACACACCCCTACCCCCACGGGGACACACACACACCCCACAGAGAGACACGCACAACACAGACACACACCACACAGACCCCCCCCCTCCACACAGGGACACACACATAGTCACCCTATAGGGACACATGCACTCACCCCACAGGGACACACACACACACACCACAGGAGACACACACCACACAGACCCCCCCACAGGGACATACACACCCTATATCGACACATGCACTCACCCCACAGGGACACACACACCACAAAGAGACACACAACACAGATACACACACACACACCACACAGCCCCCCCCACAGGGACACACACACATACACACCCTATAGGGACACATGCACTCACCCCACAGGGGCACACACACCACAAAGAGAGACACACAACAGAGGCACACACCACACAGACAACCTCCCCCCCCCTACAGGGACACATACACACCCTATAGGGACACATGCACTCACCCCACAGGAACACACACACACACACCCCAGGGACACACACACCACACAGACAGACACTGATGTGCACATGTGTGCTATCTTTAATTTCCAAACATAAACATCTGATTAAAAACAGCCAATGTGCAACACATGTGCCATATAGGGAATTAAGGCAGATGTCAGTCACATGAGCTGTCTATTATGTGTATGTGTGAGGTAACATATACTGCCTGGCCAGGGGGAGGGTTTACTGTTGGCTGGAGATTTATTAGGCTGCCTATAGCAATCAATCACAGCTCAGCTTCTATTTTCTTACAGGTCATTAATATGACATATTCAAATTCTATTTTGTTATAGCTAACATCCGTTATTTATTAACCCGGGCGTAGCCGGGTACTACAGCCAGTATACCAATAAAAACTGAATGGTTAAAAAAAAAAAAATTAATGGAGCCCTCTCTGACTCATGTCAAATCCAAAATGGGGTGCGCCAGGATTGTCCTCTATCTTTGCTATTATATATATTGACAATGGAATTCTTGGCCACAGCCCTTCGGACTAATTCCTCAAATCATGGACTCTCCACCCCCTCGGGGCCCCATAAACTTGACCTCTTTGCTGATGACCTCCTCCTTTACATTACGCAACCTCTTATCAGCATCCCTAATATCATCTCAGAACTTACATTGTTTTGTCACTTTAGTAACTTTAGAATTAATTCTAGCAAATTTGAAATCTTAAACATTTCCCTCCCACGGGACGTGGTTGCCCTCCTGAAGACCTATTTAGTCGCATTCTCTTAAATACCTAGACATACAGCTTACTGCTGTAAGTCTCTAGACACTTTTGTCTAATACCAACTATGGCAATATCTTAAAAAAGGTAGAATCTGATCTGGCCAAATGGCATAAGCTACAACTTTCCTGGCTAGGCAGAATAAATGCAATAAAAACGGACCTTTTACCCCGACTTCTCTTTTTCTTTCAAACACTCCCCCTGCTCCTCCCTGCCTCATTCTTTTCAAGACTCAAGAAGGCAATCTCCAAATTTGTCTGGTCTCATGGTAGACCCAGATTCACCTACACTCTTCTTAGCAGGCCAACAAAATCAGGTGGATGGGGGTTACCACATTTTCAAATTTATCACTACGCTGCCTTGGGCACGTGCATTCTAGACCTCTTTAGATCTGCCAAAGACAAAAAGTGGATCGAGGTTGAGACCTCGCACTGTGGCACTAATCCTCTATCTAAAATCTGGTCCCCTGGTCTGCCGGAAGACATGGACCTGCTGTTCATAACCAAAATTTGAAGCTATTCCTTAAACGCTCCCACAAACCTTTTCACTTAACGATTATACCAGGTCCTCTTACTATATTGTATGGAAACCCTTCTTTCCCAATAGAATCTGGCCAAACCCACTTTATACAAAAACCACAAAGCAGTCATCTGATATTGTATCACTTCCTCCTACGGGTACACGTCATATTTGTGATCTTTTTCCCACTACCTCCCCTCCCACAGGAGCATGGTTTCAACTACTTAGACTCTCCAGCTACATCTTCACCCTACCTCTGCCTAATATCTTCCGGCCACTGCTTCCTTTTGAAAACAAATGCCTAGAGGAAGGTCCCCCCAACCCATTCCATTTCGATGCTTTATAGAAGTTTCCAGGACAGCCACTCTTCTACATCAGAAACCTACCCCCACTTTACTAGCAAATAGGAAAATGATCTTCAGAGAACATTCTCCCCCACAGAACTGGACAAAATATTCCCCCTTACCCAAAAAGCCTCTCTCAATGCTGTCTCCTGTGAAAGGAAGTATAAGGTGGTGGAGAGATGGTATAGATGTCCGGCAGACATTAATGCAATGTTCCCATCAGCATCAGCTTACTGTTGGAGATGCCAGGCAGATAGGGGCACTTACCTACACATGTGGTGGACATGCCCCCATAATCAAACCTTTTTGGACTACAGTCTTGGATTTATATAACTCAGTAATTTCTAATCCTATCTCTCCGACACCTGAACTACTCCTGTTGAATCTCACTAGTTAATCAATCTCCAAATTCAAATGTGGCCTCCTCCAGACATTTTCTTTTTTTTTTAACATTAAATTTTTATTGAAATATTTTGCACAGGGTAAGAAACAAACATAACAATGTTGGTTCTCTGTTGGAAACATCCGGGAGAATATTCAGAAAAACAATATAAAGTGCAAATATAACAACAATTAAAGGTCATAAAAGGGAAAAGTAAAGAAAGAAGAAAAAGAGAAGGAAGGGGAGGTGTCTTAGGAGTCAGGGGTGGGGGTAGGACGGGGAGGGGGGGAAAACTCACACTGACTGCCGCACTAGCCGAATAAAGCTCAACTCTCTATTTAGATAGGGCGTATAATGAGCCGATTAAACGGAAATCCCCATTTGTGGCAATGTCCCCTGAGCAGTCACTCACAGGGAAGGCCTCTTCTGACCTGGTGGGCCTGCAGGGCAAGAGGGGCTGGAAGAGGCCCCATGGGACCCGGTGCAGCTCCCGGGTGGGAGGCCCAAACACTCCATCTATCGTGAACCGTCCGTCTGGTCGACCCATTTAGTGCTAAGTGATATTCCTGGTGAAAGATCCAGTTGATCTTATGTAGCAATTCAGTTAAGGAAGGAGAGGAGGGGGCTTTCCATTTCGTGGCTAGGCACAGGCGGGCAACAATGAGGATATATGATACTGTCCCTCTCAGCGGGGTGGGGAAATCTCGAATACCAATATTCAGAACTGCCAGTTGGGATGTTAGATCTCGTCTGATTCCCGTGACTGAGTGGATTAAGCTTTGGACTAAAGTCCAAAAGGGGCGTATATTAGGACAGGACCACCACATGTGCACTAGGTTGCCCCTCTCTCCACACAGTCTCCAGCACTGCGGGGACTGACCCTTGGTAAAGTAAGCAATGCGTTCAGGAGAGAGGTACCATCTAAGATGAATTTTCTTTGTTTTCAAGATGGTTTACACATCTGGTGGACCTACTCACCTCCCTAGATGCTGCGTGCCAGTCCTCGACCTCTGAAGTAAAACCAAGGTCCCACTCCCATTTTCTCATGTAAGGGAGTTTCACCTCACGAGCCGCAGATACCAATCCTCTATAAATTTCGGACATCATTCGTGGTTTAGGGGGATCTGCTTGAACAGCACCAAGAAGAATTGATGCAGGGGGGGGAGCACAGGTAGCTGGACGTACAAGGCATTACGTAGAAGATGGTCTAGTTGAGAAAATTGCAAGAATGTCGAACGACACTCAGGGAACCATCTACAAAGGGACTCAAACGTAGGGCACGTCCCTTCCTGACAAAAATCTCCCAGGGACCTCAATCCTACATCCTCCCAAGTCCTCATCTGGATTGATGGGACAAGGAGGCGCAGCGCCCGAATAGGCACATCCTCCGGTGGACCACGGGTCCAGGCCCGTGGCATCGACCTCCAACAATGTAGGAGGGGTTGGGAAGTCTCGAGCTGATGAATCCGGGCGACTTGCCAAACTGACTCAGCCGCCAGGAGATCTCCCAGAGTGCCACCCCTCAAGTGTGAAGTCTCGATAGAGATCCACCTGAGATGATCAGGGCTACGCAACCAAGACCCGGCCTTCTCCAGGACGATAGCTCTATGGTATTCCAAAATGTTTGGCATTCCCATGCCACCCTCCCCCATCGAAGCATACATCGTCTCCCTGGTCACGCGCGGGATCTTGTTAGCCCAAATGAATGCATTTACTGCGCTCTGTAGTTTAATTAAAAGGACTTTGGGGATCCTAAGAGGAACACACCTGAATACATATATTATGTTTGGTAAAGTCATCATTTTAAAGGCGTGTAATCGAGCAATCCAAGATAGGGTCTTGGCACCATAAGCAGTTACATCCAAGAGGACCTTCGATAGCAGCGACTCATAATTAAGTCGCATAAGTTGGTCAGCGGGTGCCACCGTGATCCCAAGATAGGGTATGCCACCCTTGGACCAACAAAATGGCTATTTCCGAGTCTGGAACTCCCAGCGGGAGAAGAGTTGATTTAGCCGCATTCAATTTGTAGTACGAAACCATCGAGTAGTCCTCTAAGATGCGCATGACTGCTGGGAGAGACCGAGACACCTCCGTGCAAGTGATGATAATATCATTCGCATACAGACCAATGGTGTGGACCTCGCCGCCTACTCGAACACCCAACACGTCCTTAGCAGCATGAATTTTTTCAGCAAGGGGTTCCACTGCTAGGGTGAAAATCACCGGTGACAGCAGACAACCTGTCGAGTTCCGTTCGTAATCTGGAAGACAGGCGAGAGAAAGCCAGATGTGAAAACCCTGGCGTTAGGGTTAGAGTATAGGGACAAATCGCCTTCAGGAAGGAGCCCACAATGCCAAACCTTCGAAGGACCGCCTCCAGGTAACCCCAGTGCACCCTGTCAAACGCCTTCTCTGAATCTAAAGACAGGAATGCACGGGGGTCCCCTTCAGCCCCATGGATCCCACGAGATCCACCATTCTTCTCGTCCTATCCTTCGCCTGTCTTCCAGCCACGAAACCAACCTGGTCCGGATTTATCAGTGTAGGCACCACTCCCCTTAGTCTGTAAACAAGAACAGCAGCAAAAATCTTAAGGTCGCAGTTCAAAAGGGAGATGGGTCGGTAGCTCCCAGGGAGGTCAGAGGCTTTGGTTTAGGGATCGTGATTATCGTAGCTTGAAGCTGGAGCGGGGCGATCGTGCCCGTATCCCTCCACTGCTGAAAAGTCCGTAGAAGGTACGGAGCCAATGCCTCTCTAAAAGTCTGCAGGTATTCATTGGGTAGGCCATCAGGGCCAGGGGCCGAATGAAGCTTGATGTCACTGACCGCTCGAATGACCTCATCCAAGGAAAAAGGAAGATTCAAATATTCCAGGTCTGAGGCGGAGACAGAGGGCAGGCTCAGTCCCTCCAGGAAGTTCCCAATCAGCTGAGGGGTGGGCTGGGGAGTCTCAATGTCATGTTGTTGTAGATTATAAAGGTCTAAATAATATTGTTGGAACACTGTTGCTGTATCAGCAGGGTTTCTTACTACCCGGCCCGCTTTGTCTTTAATACTATCTATCGTGGAGCGAGCAGTTCTCTTTTTTAAGCGTCTTTTAGAATGGCGCCCACCCTATCTCCAGACACGTAAAACGTCGATTTTGAGAGGCGTAAAGCGCTCTATGGTGTGACAAGAGAAGCGATCTCAACTGCATTCTAGTTGATGTCAACTGAGAGGCCACAGTGGAGGTTGGGTGAAGCTCATTCTCCGCCTCCAAATTGGAGAGTCGGTCAAGCAGTTCAGTCCTCTCTTTCTCACTTCTCCTCTTAATCTGTGCAGCCTTCTGGAGGAATAGGTCTCTGACAACGGCCTTATGAGAGGCCCAAAGGGTCTCATCCGAGACACAGGAATTGTCATTGAGTAAAATATTCAATTATGCGGGTTCTAATGTCCCCCACAAGGCCGTCATCAGACAAAAGGGCGCAGTTCAGTCTCCACGATCCCGGTGGTGTGGGGCGGGAGTGCACTGACAGATCAAGGGACACCGGGGCATGGTCAGACCATGTTATGAGCCCAATCTCAGCGCAGGCACAGGCCGTGAGTGTGTTATCACCTACCAAAAAATAATTCAATCTAGAATACGACCTGTGCCTGTGCGAGTGAAAAGAGTAATCTCTTTCTGTCGTGTGCAGGTATCTCCAAGGGTCATGGAGACGGTATTCCCTGCATGTAGGCCCCGCTTCTCTGCCAGCCCCAGGTGCCCCTCAAGATCTATCTAGAAACCTGTTTTGGACTAGGTTAAAGTCGCCGCAAATAACTTTAAATCCTCCCGAGATAACAGAAACTCTGTCCAATAACAGCCTGAGGAACTTCACCTGTCCTTCATTTGGTGAATATACATTTACCAGGGTGAGGGCCACTCCAGATATCACACAGGAGAGCACAATGAATCTGCGAGCTGGGTCGGCATCTACGCTGACTAGAGTGAATGGTAGAGTGCTTAATAAAAATGCACACCCCGGCCCTGTTGCCCGTTGAGTTTGCGAAGTATGCCGTGGGGAACACACGATGATGTAACCTGTGGTTGTCTGCTTGTAAAAGTTGCGACTCCTGGATACAGAGAATATGCTTTGACTTAGCTTCTTTCCATAAGAGGGAGCGCTTAAAGGAATTCAAACCTAAAGGACCTTACACGCCGCTACAAGGGTGGAAACATCGGGTGCTTCACGTGCATGAGCACGCACCAACGGTTACAAACGGTACCCGATACCACCTTTACACGCCGCTACAAGGTGCTCTACAGAAGGTTTAATTTATGGATGCACCGCCGGGTGCTCAACTTACCCTCTGTAGAGCACCTTACCTCATTTACACGCCACTACAGAAGGTAATATGGGAGGACCTGGTGCAGCAGGGACAACACATAGGCGTGCCAGGATTGTGGATTACGAGACGCTCGTACGATGATTGGACAATGCAATAGTATCATGATTGGCCAGCCAGCGCAGGAAGGCTGGCTAATACATGACGCTATTGCAAATGTGTAGTGTGACTGGTCAGCTTCTTAAATATGCCGCCCTATGCAGCGACTACCAATCGTAACGCAGGAGCTTCCACCAATGATCGCTGAAGGGGGCGGTTTCCCGGAGGCTGTGTCACGCCCCAGGGAGTTATCTAGCTGACGAAACAACCTTACCCTACTTTATTTAGATGCCACTACCATCGGGTTGAAATCAACCTGTTTTAGAGCACTGCTCTGAAACAGGTGCCGCAAGTGACGGGTGGCAACAACCTACTTTACACGCCGCTACCTCGGGTTGATTTCACGGTGCAAGATACATTTGTCTCATAAACCCGGTTGTTTCCACCCTGTTGTAGCGGCGTGTAAAGGTACCATTAACGTTAAAAGACACAATTTTCATGATAAGTGTGATAAACTCTGATGGTATTACCTGATGATGGCTTCAAGTTTCGACCAGAGCAGGCAGTCAGTGCTAAGAGGGGAATAAAAAGGGACAAGTTTATAAAAAGAAGGGAAGGTAGAAAAAGAGCATCAGAATTAAAGGAAAAGCAGGCACTAAAAATAGGTTAAAAGGACCAAAACAAAGAGAACGAACATGTATGACATAAGAAACACAGAGGTAGATATGATAACCAGCACAGGCCCGTATAAGGGGACCTCTCCATCTCAGGGGGAAGATGTGGGGGTGGAACAAACAGTCTCCCCTAATCAGGCCAAGAGAAATAAAAGGTATCTCGGCTCCAAACCAGCTTCAACGGGCTGGAAACAAGGGGTCTCTTCGACGGAGAGGTAGAGAGGCCGAACCAATTAAAAGACAAATGGCAAGATCCCCCAGCTGGGGTCCAAGCTGTGTCCTGAGGTGAGGTATTGTAGATGTTCATCCGAAAAGTTCAAGTAGTGGCGGAGGAAGAGCTTTTGTTTCTGGCTTGGTGAATGGCGAGACAGAGAAGAAGAGGGATGTCTCCCCTGCAAGGCCTGCGAACGTTGGGGTGACGACCCTGTGCCTCCAGTAAGATTCCACTGTTTGAGAGCCTTTCCTAGTTGACTGGGGGACAGGAAGAGATGTGCCATTCTTTTGTACCAAAACTTGACCCTGACCGGAGATCCCCAGCTGTAGGTAATCCCTTTGTCTCTCAAAATTTTACAATGTGGGGCAAATTCCTCCTTCGGGCCAAAGTTCCAGGGGAGAGATCTGGGAAAGCTTGGATGTCAGTGTATGGTGCCGGGAGGGTGCCCAGACGTCTCATCCTTTGCATTATTAACTCCTTAGCCCTTAAAGTAGAGAAGGAGACCAAGACGTCTCTTGGCAGGGACTTGTTGATGTGAGGGGGTTTTGGGATGCGGTGCGTTTTGTCATATTGAAGTTCATCTCCTGGGGTCTATGGGAGACGTTTCTGCAGAAATGACTCACTGTCTCACATAAGTCCTCCTCCACCCCCCTACCTCGGGTAAACCACTAAAACGCAGATTATTAGCTCTAGCTTTATCTTCCAGATCCTATAATTTCAGCTTTACTAACTTCATGTCGTCAGCTATGACAGAATAATCATCTGCCAGTTCATTATGGGCCGTGGCGTATTACGCCATTTTCTTTCAATATGCAGTGTCCGCTCCCCAGGGCCGCCATTTACCTTCTCAGCTCCTGTAAAATATTCCTCCTGAATGGAATGTCTGTGCGAGTCACCTGCGTTTCTCCATCGCTCCCTGCTGGGAATTCCCCGGAGCTCCGGTGTCCAAGCAGACCAGCAGCAGGCTGGGAAGGGGAGGGCGCTATGTTAGGAATCAGTGACTGCTGCCGCTCCGGCGGGTAGAAGTCTGTGAGCCGTGCGAGCTCCCCGGGCTTCTGGGACGACTGCCTGGGCATCTCCGGCGTCTCCCTGATGTTATGGGCGGAAGATGAAGGGCTAATTCAGACGTGAGTGCCTATTAATGCTGCTGAACCTCAGGCACAGGCAGGAGCTCAGCAAGATGCAGCCGGCGCCATCAGCTCCTAAGCCACGTTCCCCCTCAGACATTTTCTGATGGCGGGTAGGAGACTGATTCCTAGATATTGGAAACAACCCCGCCCTCCATCTAAAGAGGAATTAGTGGCTTAGATCAATGACATCTGCAGAGTGGAAGACCTTATAAAACAATCCCAAGCCCCGGATCAATCTCTTGACAAGTACTTCATAACATGGACACCCTGGATCATGTTCAGGGATTCCCCAGCTCTTAACTTTTGGTTGTCATGATGGACACATATGTCCGCTTTGTGCGACCTGGCCGGACCCCTCGGACACCCCATTCTCTGTATCCATTTCCTATTATTCATATTATTAACTATCCTTACTCTTTCCTCTCTTCTCTCTCCTATCTTTACCCCTCCATATTCCTGACCTTTTTCTCTCCCACCCATACTTTTGTCCTCTATGACCATTCTGAAGATGGCCCTGAATAGGCACGTCCCAACTTGACACCTCGATAGACAGGTTTGGACCTCTAGATGTTCCTTTTTCTAAACTTTATGGACATTTTACACATATCTGATGAGATCGCAATAATGTTTTCTGGATAGGTGGTTATCCAGAGAAAAGGACCTAGCTACATAGGTTCTCATGATGTGGACGATGTCTATATGTCCACTATCTTGGTGTTATGGAATTGTCAATGTTAATACATGTAAGATTTCTCAGTTCAATTCAATAAAATCTGATTTACTAGAAAGGGAAACCTATCAAGGTCCTGACTGAGTCTGCCACTTGATTCCAGAATTCTCCTACCTTGGCGCACCACCAGCACACATGACCCAGATCCGCTTTTTTACCACATCCCTTCCAGCATAATGGGGAATATTAGGGTTTGGGGTTCAGCGCACTAGATGTAAGGCAATGCTTCTAAGTCAACGGTTTAAGATAAAACATTTTTATTTATTTAATAAAATTGCATCAGATTTAAAAACAATATATCAATATGAAAGATAAATTTATACATTAATGAGCTCCTATGGATCCATAGGAGCTCATTAATTTATAAATTTATCTTTTATATTGATATATTGTTTTTAAATCTGATACATTTTTTTTATTTATTTAATAAAATTGTATCTGAAACCGTTGACTTAGAAGCATTGCCTTACATCTAGTGCACTGAACCCAAACCCTAATTTTATTTACAATTAAAGGTCTGAGGGTATACTCAGCCATATAGAAGAACCAACACACAGAGTTCTTTAGGGGTTTACTAGCAGCACACGGGAACAATTTTGTATATAAAAAACAAAAAGAAAGAAATACGTCAGCTGCAGTGTTAACCTAAAATATAAATAATGTAGAATATGATTTGTTAAATTTGGAAATTTTGTAAGGGGTCAGATACCAGTTCATATGTATTTTCTTTAGTTCTAGATGATTAATGCAGGAGGAGTGCCTTTGAGTAAATGTGTCCGCAGTCCACCAGTGTTTGGGAGTGGATGAGAAAGAGAGTGCCTCCTCCCAGACATTCATATAAGGGAGTTTGACCGACTCTGCTGGCGAATTAAGAGTCCTATATTAGAGAGACAATCCATGTTCATTGCGGTATTCTACTTTAAAGTATTTCTGCATCATGTCTGATGAGTCAGGGCTCCACCAAGCTGGAAATGTGCACGAGTGGATAAAATTATGAATTTGGAGGTACTGATAAAAGCACGTTTTGGGAATCTTGTAAAGTTGGGACATGTCTGCAAAGGAGGGGAATACAGGGCCATCTAAGCTGGTTTCACACTGCAGTTTTTCCCTCATCAGGTTGGTGTGTCAAAACCAGGAGTGTCTCCAAAACTCAGAACAGGTGTCAATCTTTCAATTATAGTGTTTCTCTGCAAGTTCCTCTCCTAGCTCTTCTCCTGGTTTTGGCACACAAACCTGATCAGGGAAAAAACTGCAATGTGAAACATTTTTGGATTTTTTGGAAAAATCTTATCTTTAAATAATGAAAGTTCATAGTACACATATTGACCAACATCTGTAAGCCTATCAACCACGTCAAGGTGACCTTAGATCTGATGGGTCCCTATTCTAACTTATCACTATTTACTTACACTCAGCTAAGCATCCATTTTTAGTATCTGTCTATCGATCTATCTATCTATGTAGCTATCTAAAGGCCCTGTTACACCTTCAGATAATCTGTCAGATCTTGTTCACAGATCTCTGGTTGCAGTGAAATCATGGATACATTGTTCTATTTGTACACAGCCACAAAATGGAACAATGTGTCCCTGATTTCACTGCAACCAGAGATCTACAAACAGGATCTGACACATCTGAAGGTGTAACAGGGCCTTTAGTATGTATCTACCTACCTATCTATCTATCAAACTATCCATGTATCTTTGTATGTATGTATCTATCTATCTATACAGACCACACCTTGCGAGGGAGATGTGGTGACCGGTCTCTCTAGCTGTTCAAAAAACCCAGCCCTATTAAAAAAAATTAAAGTTCTCAGTATCTACAATACTGGAACATTACTTGACATCTGGATTCATATCACCAAATTTAACATTTTGATGATACACATCGCCGATCTTATACTTAAATGTGTCATCACCTTACGATATAAAATATCTAATCTTTTATCACACTAATTTATTCATCTTAGTATATAGGTGTATATATATATATAATATATATATATACACCTATATACTATCTCTTATCTCACTATTAAGGAACTAGTCATCAGTCCACCCTTCCTCCCCAGCCATCTGACCTCCTCTTGACTAGTATTTCTCCCCATACTGACTGCATCACCTTGTCCTCGGCTCCACCATCCTGTCCAGGACTGCTAGATCTCTTCCCCATCCACATCTCCCCTGGACTGTAGCTCATACCTTGGTGGCATCCCACCCCGGACTGACCCCTGGATGCCTCACCTGTCCCACGGCTGCTCCATCAGCCAACCCAGCAATCGCCTCTGTCAACCCCCGACCGCCTCGACTGATCCCCCAACTTCCCCATCTGACCCATCCATCTGACCCCCCACCTTACATCTCATCCCCCAACTTCCCCATCTGACCCATCCATCTGACCCCCCACCTTACATCTCATCCCCTGGTCATCACCTCATCCCGTGACCGCTCCCCACTGATGACCATTCACCCACTACAACAACTTTCCCCACTCTGCTTCTGACCCCTGCTGCCACACTCACTCCCTGTTCTCCGTATGCAATGTTCCCGCTACTCCTCACTCTCACTCCCATCCTTCTCCACTTCCTACTACCCCCACTTGTCCCCCCTCCCAGCAACAAAATACTGCTCTCACCCTCCATCCTGCCGAACCACCTCACCCACTTTACCGACCTTTTCATTCACTTTCAATCCTCAATCACCAAACAAGCACGCCCGCCTCGCAAGCTCTCATGCTCCCACCTGCTAACCCTCGGCCTACTCCTCCTCCTTGCCGGTGACATCTCCCCCAATCCTGGCCCCCCCCGCAACATCCCCACAACAACCTTCATCCCGCGACCCACCGCCAACCCTCGCAACCTCACCACCACTAGCTCTCGCAACCCCACCAACATCAGACCCATTCCCCCAACCCATGCCCCACCTACCGCTCTACCCGGCGCACTCTGGAATGCCCGCTCAGTGTGCAACAAACTCCCCGACATCCATGATCTCTTTATCTCCAGGAAACTGTCATTCCTTGGCCTCACCGAGACCTGGCTCACCCCTTCCGACACGGCCTCCCCTGCCGCACTATCCTACGGCGGCCTCAGCCTGTCCCACACCCCCCGTCCCTCTGGCAAGCACGGCGGTGGAGTAGGCATACTGCTGTCCAACTCCTGCACCTTCAGCCCCATCCCCCAGCCCCCATCCGTCACTGTCCCCTCCTTCGAAGCCCACTCAGTCCGAATCTTCTCCCCCTGCAACCTCCAAATAGCCATCATCTACCGCCCCCCCGGACCCACCGCCTCCTTCCTTGACCACTTCACCACCTGGCTACTTCACTTCCTCTCCACTGACATCCCCTCCATCATCATGGGCGACTTCAATATCCCCATTGACACTCCCCGTCCAGCCGCCTCCAACCTTCTTTCCTTGACCACTTCCCTAGGGCTCTCCCAATGGTCCTCCTCTCCCACCCACGAACAAGGCCACACGCTTGACCTCATCTTTACCCGCCTTTGCTCCCTCTCTAACCTCACAACCTCGGTACTCACACTGTCCGACCACCATCTCTTGACCTTCTCCGCCCTCTCCTCCCCTGCCACACTACCCCCTCTCCGCAAACTTGATCACCCTCGCCGAAACCTAAAAGATCTTGATCTTCCTTTATTCTCTGAATCACTCCTCCCTCTCACCAACCTACCCTGCGCTGACAACATTGACATTGCCACCACCCTATACAACACCACCATAATGAACGCTCTCGACCTAGCCGCCCCCCTCACTCTCCATGCTCCACGCATTAACAGGCAACCCTGGCACACCACCCTCACTAAAAACCTGAGACGGGCGTCCAGAGTCGCCGAGAGGAGATGGAAAAAGTCTCACACCCCCGAGCACTTTGCTCTGTTCAAGCAATCCATCACTGACTTCAAGACGGCACTCGCTACCGCCAAGCAAGTGTTCTTCTCATCCCTTATAACCTCTCTGTCCCGCAACCCCAAACAGCTCTTCAAAACTTTCAACTCCTTACTTCGCCCACCTGCTCCTCCCCCTTCTCCCCTCATCTCTGCTGAAGACTTTGCGACCTTCTTCAAGGAGAAGATCGACAAGATCAGAAGCAGCTTCGGTCCACTATCCCCACAACTCCCCTTCCCACCTACACTGCCCTCCTCCTCCATCAGCCACTTCCCCCCCATAACTGAAGACCAACTCTCCTCCCTCCTGTCAAAATCACACCTCACCACCAGCGCCCACGACCCGCTCCCATCCCACCTCATTCCCAACCACACCTCCATTTTCATCCCAGCCCTCACCCACCTCTTTAACCTTTCACTTAGCACTGGTACCTTCCCCTCGGCCTTCAAACACGCCCTAATCACGCCCATCCTAAAAAAAACCTCACTTGACCCTACCTCTGTCTCTAACTATCGCCCCATATCTCTTCTCCCATTCGCCTCTAAGCTACTTGAACAACACGTCCACTCCGAACTGTCCTCTCACCTCTCCTCGTGCTCCCACTTCGACCGCCTACAGTCCGGCTTCCGACCCCTCCATTCCACCGAAACAGCCCTGACCAAAGTCACCAACGACCTACTGACCGCCAAGAACAAACACCACTACTCCATCCTGCTACTCCTTGACCTGTCTGCCGCTTTCGACACGGTTGACCACTCCCTTCTTCTCCGGATCCTGGAATCCCTTGGCATCACCCACCTTGCCCTCTCCTGGATCTCCTCATACCTAGCAGACCGGACCTTCAGCGTCTCCCACTCCCACACCTCCTCCTCGCCCTACCCCCTTTCTGTCGGAGTCCCCCAAGGTTCGGTCCTGGGACCCCTACTTTTCTCCATTTACACTCTCGGCCTAGGGCAACTCATCGAGTCCCATGGCCTCCAGTACCACCTCTACGCCGACGACACCCAAATCTACCTGTCCGGCCCTGACATCACCTCCCTACTCTCGAAAATCCCTCAATGCCTTTCCGCCATCTCATCCTTCTTCTCTGCCCGCTTCCTTAAACTCAACATGGACAAAACTGAATTCATAGTCTTCCCCCCAAGAAATTCCACCCCACCTCCCAACCTATCCATCTGCATCAACGACTGCGCCCTCTCCCCAGTCCCCCAAGCCAAGTGCCTCGGGGTAATCCTCGACTCCTCCCTATCCTTCAAACCCCACATAGAGGCCCTCACCACATCCCTCCGGCTCCAGCTCAAGAACATCTCACGGATCCGCTCCTTCCTCACCCACGACACCGCTAAAACACTCATCCATGCTCTTATCATCTCCCGCCTTGACTACTGCAACCTCCTTCTCAATGGCCTCCCGGCTAACTCCCTCACACCTCTCCAGTCTATCCTCAACTCCGCTGCCCGACTCATCTATATGTCCTCCCGCTACTCCCCTGTCTCCCCCCTCTGCCAAGCCCTTCACTGGCTCCCCGTCTCCAAGAGATCCCAATTCAAAACACTAACCATGACGTACAAAGCCATACACAACCTGGCCCCACCATACATCTCCGACCTGGTCTCCCGATACCTACCCTCACGCAACCTCCGCTCCTCCCAAGAACTCCTCCTCTGCTCCCCCCTCATCACCTCTTCACACAACCGAGTTCAGGACTTCTCCCGGGCATCTGCCTTACTCTGGAACTCCCTACCCGAACACGTCAGACACTCTCCTACCCTGAGTAACTTCAAGTGTCACCTGAAGACTCACCTGTTCCGTCAAGCCTACAACCTGCCATGAGACCCAGGCGAACGCCTGACATTCCCCCATCCTACTGTATCCCAACCCACCCCTCATAGACTGTGAGCCCTCGTGGACAGGGTCCCTGCCCCTCCTGTACCTGTACGTCCTGATCGCCTAGATTTAGTGTACTTGTTCTTGTCTCCCTCATCCTCATGTAAAGCGCCATGGAACCCAATGGCGCTATATAAATAAATAATAATAATAATAATAATAATATTGTTTTTGGGTTGCAGTTTGGGCACTCGGCCTCAGAAAGGTTCGCCATCACTGCTCTAGGGGGACAATGATCCATATTTGGTAGGAGTGTAGTGAAATTCAACCATTCTGGAACTCTGTATTTGAGTTTTACAAGGCTGTAAGTGGACAAGATCTTGTAATAACACCTGCTATGGCCCTGTTGTCAGTGCTTCATGGATCAATAAAGTCTCAGAAGTCAGATTTACTCCGATTCTTTTTTTTTTTTTTTTTATTAAGCCTTTATTGGGCAAAAGCAGAAAAAAAACAATGTACAGTGAAAATACAAGTTGAGTATATAGAGAAGTACAATAAATTTCAGTCAGATATTAAAGGTTTTTCAAGTTTCCTCAAATGTTGCATGGTCCGTATATAAATTCAAGGCATTAAACCGTTCAACAAATTCCCTCCCCCCCCTCCTCCCCCCTCCCCAGGCAGGGAATATGGCATAAGATGCGTTAGACAAGTCTAATCGGACTTGTACCAGCCGCCAGCTGGCCCATGTACCAGTCAGTAAACTGGAAACAGCTATGAAGTGACTGGCGTACGGATAATGGCTGCAAATCCATAAAATGAGACCATATAAGAAAGAAACGTTCTGTATATTGCTCTTTATGTAACAACGCTTCAGTCCATTCCAATTGAAAGAGATATTTGACCTTACCAGAAATGAATGTTAAATTAGGAACCGTAGGTTGTGCCCACAAGTGAAGAATACTCTTTCTAGTAGCCGCAGCCCATATGATCAGGATACGCTTCTGTGAGATAGTAAGATTTGTGATCTGGCTCCGCGGCAAAATGTTAAACAGTGCCCACTCTGGAGATAGCACAAAGGAAATATTAAAGGAGGTGTGGAGATAAGTATGGAGTTGTTTCCAGATATCTTGTATGTTAGGACACTCCCAAAGACAGTGAAAAATGTCCGCATTATTGCAGGATGCCATTGTAGAGTAGCTATCATGTGGTAGGGCAGCGTTTAAACGTAGAGTGGCCTGGAGGAAATCAGTTAGTGTATAAGAGGGAAGTTGTAACGTCCACCTACCTGGGCCAGGAGAAGTATCAGTCCAGGAGATACACGGCTTAATGGCTTTGTAGATGAGGCTGAGGGAATAAGCATTCGACCGAGCGCTTAGGGTGACCCGATGCAGAGGACTAGATCTATCCCGACATGGTATGTCACTTAGTATTGATGTGGCGTAGTGTTTAATTTGAGCAAACGTAAAGACATTGCCTGCCAAAATTGGATAAGTGGAAACCATATCATCAAATGAACGAAGGGATTGCGTGGGAGTCAAGATATCACATATCAGTCTGCATCCGGCCTCCCCCAACACCCGGTAGATGGGGGGTGGTCTGCCATGTAAAAAATATTGATTCCCCATAAAAGGGAGGAAGATTGATTTATAAGGATCCAAGCCACCAATCTTTCTGGCATGACGCCATGCCAAAACCACCGACCACAACAATGGGTTCTCCCTAACCTCTGTAGGAACATTATGGGTCTGTGAGTGTAGAAGAGCTGGTAAGCTAACGGATGGGACATTGCTGCATCTATGGTAGTATTAGTGTACCTAGAGGAGGCCCACAACCAATCCAAAGAATGCCGTAGGGTAGCCGCAATACTATACAGTCTCAAGTTCGGAAGATTAAGCCCTCCCAGTGATTTATTTTGCTGTAACTTGAAAATACTAATTCTGGAGCTACCTCTCGAATCCCAGATGAATTGTCGGAAGGCTTTTGTCAAGACCCGATCATCTGCCCTAGATAGCAGAACAGGAAGAGTTTGTAAGGGAAAGAGAATTTTGGGAAAGGACATCATCTTTATTAGGTGAATTTTACCCGTGAATGATAGTTTAATTGATTTCCATGAGTGGAGTTCAGTAATGATGGAGGAGATGAGCGGTCTAATATTGAGTCTGTAGATATCATGTGGGTTGGATGGCAGAGAGACCCCTAAATACTTTATATGATTTTGTCCCCAACCAAAGGAAAACGGAAATGACCACTGTCTGCGGGCCTCCGGAAACATTGCCAGTGCCCTTGATTTAGCAAAGTTTATGCGGAAACATGAAACGTCTCCAAATTCCTGAAATGCTGCCATGATAGAGGGAACGGATTCTTTAGGATTAGCTATCATAAGCAGTATATCATCGGCAAATGCCAGAATCCTGGGTGTATGGTGACCAATCCCAATTCCCCTAAAGGATGGAAGCATCTCTAAGTAACGGAGCAATGGATCTAATGCGATATTAAATAATAAAGGGGATAGGGGACATCCCTGCCTCGTACCTCTGTAAATTGAGAAAGGGGATGATTGAGTGCCATGGAGCCAGATGGAGGATTGGGAATTAGCATATAATGTGCGAATAAGATTAAAAAAGGAAAATCCAAATAATCTATATTTGAGAGTCCTAACAAGGTGAGACCAGGATACCCGATCAAACGCCTTGTCAGCATCAAGGCTGACCAGAATATTGTGTTTGGATTTAGTTTGATGGCTGTGTATAATTGCGGCTAGAGCCGTTCTAATATTATAGGTAATAGACCGTTTGTGGACAAAGCCCGTCTGGGATACTGTAAGAATATCAGGGAGTATAGATTGCAAGCGATTAGCCATCATTTTAGTGAGAATTTTGAAATCCGTATTTAATAGAGATATAGGACGGTACGAGGCAGGGAGTAGTGGGTCTTTACCCGGCTTAAGAAGCAGTGAAAGACACGCCTCATTAAACCGATCTGGCATGGATTCAGAGGTGATAATGTGATTAAAAAGAGATGTAAGATGTGGTGTAAGAAGTGGCCGCAGCATCTTATAAAATTCCGCTGAGTAGCCATCCGGGCCCGGTGCTTTAATCAATTTTTTTTTTTGAAAAAATCATTTTTATTCACCATTTATAGAATAACATAAAGAGAAGGAAAAAAAACATACAGTTGTATGATAATATGATGTACATAGATACAGTACAGTAACGTCTGTTACCATCAGGTCATAAGTTTACACAAACCAAAACAAAAACAGAAACCAAAACACAATAGGATATGAAAATGCTGCAGATCCCTAGCAGAATTCCTTGCAACCGCCACATATATCCCTTCCCACCCCTTCCCGACCATCTCTCTCCTTCTATCATATGTACCTCTCCTCGCCCAAGGCGAATTGAAGGTTCCAGTATTTTCGCTGTAAAGACACTAAAAAGATACCCATGTGTTGTTGTTTAGTCATCCAGTCGCTACCTTATGACCTCAGCCATTACCTGGCCTGTCCTTGTAAGGGTACATTCGGTGCCAGGCGTCCCAATGAATGACTCAAAGACTGCAACAAGTACCAGGGAGTGCCGTGGAAAGGTGTCATTACACTGGCAATGTCGTCATCTGACAGCTGTGATTCTATAAAACATCTCCACTTTTTCATGAAAGAGACAATCAGGACATCTTTGTCCCTCAAAGCTCCGCGTCTGTCCAGATCCATCGCCAACCTTAGACCCGTCAGTATGTCCACCTCAGTGGGTAGTTCCGTTCGTAACCAAAATGTCAGCAGTAGACGTTTAGCCAGTAGTATCAGGACATGTAGGAAACGAATGCTAGCTACCCCTCCTTTGGATAGAGTCACATTCTGAAAAATCCATACCCTCGGGTCAAGCTCAAACGTATGACCACAGAGTTTCCGCACCAAGTCTGATATCATGCCCCAAAAGGACTGCACCTTCGGGCAACTCCACAATCCATGCACCATATCTGTTCTGTTAAGATTGCATTTCGGACAGTATAACAACCTACCAGGGTTGGATGCCGATGGTGGTATGTTGAAGCCATATATGGTACCATGGATGACCCGAAAGTGTGTGTCCCTCCATCTCTCATCCAGAATGTAGCGTCTTATTTTACCCCAACCGTCTAGTATATCATCAGACACCGTCTCCTCATCTATATATGCGCACCACTTCGAAAAAAGCTTCGGGGTGCCGCCAGGAAGTAGCCACATCCTGAGTTCTCTATAGATGCTGGATATCCCTAATTGAGAGACGTCAAAGCTCACCAGTCTATCACACACATTTGTAAGAGTTTCTTTTGACGCATCTAAAAGATTATCCATGACATGATGTTTCAGCTGCAGGTACTGGAGGCTCTGGGCTCCCCCGAGACCAAACTTGTCTATTATCTCCCGTCCCAGCATCCAGCGGCGTTCAGATACCGTCATGAGGTCTCCCATGGTTTTAATGCCTTTTCGGGCCCATTCTCTAAATAGTATATTAGTTTGGCCCATCGGAAACTCCGGGTATGCCCAGGGGTTCAGATGTTTCGACACCTTCCAAGGGAGACTACATTTTTTCCTTACCGCCTTCCATGCTCCTATCGTATCCTTGAATATTATAGACGAACGAACTTGCGTTGGTAGTGACGCCCACCCCGTATGCAGGAGAGAACATCGATCCCAAGGCTCGCAAAACGCCGTCTCCAATTTTTCATCAGAGAATTTATTGGTCCCTTTAACCCATTCTATCGCATGTCGCATCATGCATGCTAAATTGTACCCTCTAATGTCAGGCAAGTTGATGCCCCCTTTGTCTTTCGAGAGCATCAGTGTTCCCAGTCTTAACCGAGGTCTCCTGCCTCTCCAAATAAAGTCCGCAAACGCCCTGTTTAATCTGTTGATGTCTGTATGTTTCAGGAGTAAAGGCAGTGTCTGTAGTGGATATAAGAGGCGTGCAAAGCTGATCATCTTTATGAGATGACAGCGGCCTAGAAGTGATAGAGGCAATCCCGCCCAACGTTTTAGCTCCTTTTCTTTTTTGTCAATAAGGGGAGTATAATTTAGTGAATATACTTGGCCCGATGTCCGTCCCAACATCAGACCCAGATATTTGATATGTGTCGTCGCCCTCGGGATACCCAATGAGAGCAAAGACTCCCCCGGCGTGTTCCCCTGCTTAAGATATAGGATCTCGCATTTCTTCCGATTAAGTCGGAATCCTGCAAATTCTCCAAATCTCTCTATATCTCTCAGCAGAGGTGGTAAATCTCGCGTAGGGTCTCCCATAAACAATACAATGTCATCAGCAAACAGTGCTGATTTCGTTTCCGCTCGTCCGATGCTCACCCCCTCAAAGGAACTGTGTCTGTTAATGTACCTGGCTAGTGGTTCCAAGGCCAGATTAAATAATAGCGGGGATAAAGGACACCCTTGTCTAGTCCCCTTCAAAAGAGGGAACACCGGAGAGAGAAAACCAGGAGTATGTACCCTCGCTTTAGGTGTGGCGTACAGTGCCCGTAGGCAATTTCTGAAATTACCCTGAAGCCCTATCCTGTCCAGCACCTGGCCCAGCCATGGCCACCTGACATTATCAAAGGCTTTTTCTGCGTCTAGGGTGACCATGGCTGGGTTTCTTCCCCCTTGAGTCGGCATGTCTTTCACTGCGTCTAAAACCAGAAGGGCCCTGCGGACATTGGTGACTGCTGACCGGCCCCTGACAAAACCTGTCTGATGGTTGTCTATGAGCGTCGGGAGAATCTCCGCCAGCCGATCTGCCATAATTTTTGATAGAATTTTAAGGTCCACATTAATTAGGGAGATCGGCCTATAATTTGTAGGGTCTTCCCCTCCCGTGGTTCCCTTGGGCAACAGTTTAATGTAGGCCATATCCATAGTTTCAGGTATCTTCTGTTGGTCTATGATATTATTGAACAGTCTCGTCAGTACCGGAGTTACCTCTGGCCGGAGTATCTTATAGAACTCCCCTGTAAACCCATCCGGTCCTGGGGATTTCCCATTCCCTAAATGCCTGATGACCGCATCTACCTCCCCCTCAGAGACCGGAGCATTGAGGAGCTCTAAGTCAGCCTCCGAGATAGGAGTGAGAGGCACCCCATCTAGCCATGTCATTCCCTCCTGGGACGAGACGTCATTTGAATGGTACAATTGTCTATAAAAATCCCCCAGTATATCATTAATAGCTTTGGGATCAGTGGTACGGAGACCCTCCCTTGTGTTAAGTGCTGCTATTGTCGTGGGTTTTCGTCTGCCCCTTGCTAGATTAGCAAGCAGTCGTCCTGATTTGTCGCCATGTCTGTGAAGGTCGACGTCCAGTTGTCCCCGAATTAGTTTTTCCCTCAGGTCGGCCCACGAGTCGAAGTCTCTTTTCGCTGCAAGCCACGCTATCTTGTCTACCAATGCCCGCGAGCGTTTAAACGTCTGATAAGTCTCGGAAACAAGTGTGCTTGCCTTTGTATAATTCTCCTTGAGCTGTCTCAACTGTGTCCGAGTGTACGCTATCAAACGTCCTCTTATGACCGATTTCCCGGCTTCCCAGAACAAACAGTGATCATTTTTATGTATCTCGTTGTCAAGGGCATATCCCTGCCACCATTCCTTTAATTGAGTCTTAAATCCTCCCATAGATGACAGATGTGAGGGGAACCTCCATATTGTGTCCGTGCCTCGCGGGAAAGCGTCTAGAATATCTATCCGGACAGGACTATGATCTGAAATCACTAGATCTCCAATTTCAACTTCCTCAATTAAGCGTAATAGGTTACTGTTCGCTAGAAACAAGTCAATCCGCGACCAGGAGGAATGAGGGTGTGAAAAATGGGTAAATTCGGTGTCCTGGGGATGGAAAATCCTCCACACATCTATCATATGTGCATTAGTCAACATATCTGATAACTGTCCCTGCCTCCGGTGTGTCGACCCTTGTGCAGTTTCCTCTACGGTCATCCTCTGTCTATCAATGTCATCCGAAACAACCTCATTAAAGTCTCCCCCTACCATTACTAGCCGTTCCCTGTCTTGTAGGATGGCGTCTTGCAGGTCACGAAAGAAGGCAGTACGTGTAGTATTGGGGGCGTAAACATTATATATACTGATTCGCCGATCACCTAATTGGAGTACTACCCGTAGTTGCCTTCCATCCCGATCTCTGGTTATGGACACCAGGGTATGAGCAAGGTGTTTGTTGAGGAGAATCATTACCCCTGCCTTCCCAGCTCGTGAACCCGAGGCCCAGGCCTCCCCCACCCACAGCTTCTGCATGCACGCCACCTCGTCATCTCTCAAATGCGTTTCCTGTAAAAGTGCAATATCAGTTTTCAGTCTCTTCAGATGTCGTAGGACCATATACCTCTTATGTGGTGATCGCAGACCCTTGGTATTCCATGTCACAATTCGCACCATTGGAACCCAAGTATATGTGTAAAAGACATTATGGGCGTCCCCTCCTCCAACAACCTACGCCCCCCGGTACTTATATCTATCTGGCCCTTATCAACTTTTCGTTGAATTAATACTTTTTTAAAGGGTACCACCATCCCTGTTGGCAGTGGAGTTGGACTAGACAGACGCGGGCAGTGCAGGACAAATGTGGCAGCGGCGAAAACATATAATACAATAAAAAAAAATTACAAACCCCAGAAACATTACAAACTTCTTCCCCCTGTCCCTCTCTTGAGGGTGAGTGTCACCTCCTCCTCTGTCTCCATCTTCCCCAACCAATTACGGACTTCCTTTTTTCTGCTCCCAAATTGAAATCTCCTTACCCCGGCCTATGCAAGTACAGCAAAGTAGACCCCGAGCCGGGTCAACGTGACCTTCGCTCAATTATGTACCTTAAGCCAAAAACTGGAGCTCATCCCCCATAGCACATGCCATCAATACTGGAATATTCAGGATATCATACCTGTGTGTCGAATTAAGGCTAAAAACCCCGAAGCCCCCTCCCCCTCCCCCTCCCACCTGAGGGCTTTACACACTGTGGTCCCAGTCAGACGTGCCACCTTTCAGCCTTTCAGACGTAGTCCAACAAGCGTCGACAATCGTAAGTCTTCAATGAAGAACATTGGAGCTGTATGGGTATTTTCAGTCACAGTCTGCTTCCTGGTCCATCTACAGCGGGCAAAAAGAAGGGAGAAAGAAAACAAAGGGAGGGAGGCAAAAAAGAATGAAGAGTGTTGGAGTGTGGGGGGAGAGATAGCAGAAGAAGAGAGGGAAAATAAGAATAAGAGAACAAGACAAAACTCCATCTATTGCCAAGAGTAGAAGTAGTATCCATAGTATCCAGGCTCTGGATAAAAAGTCAAAAAAGTAAAAAGGTAAAAACAAGAAAAACAGTTTAGTCTCTCAGCGTCTCTTCCCTCTGGTAGCAGTATAGGTTGAATTGGGCCTCCCAGTCGTACCATACTTGTCTGCCCGGTTTTTCCTGTTGCGCTGAGCAAGTGACCAGCCGGAGCCTGACCCTGCTCCACTCGGTTCTTCTTCTACTTGACCATCCATCAAGACCGCTACTTTATCAGCATAAGTCGGCCGTGTCCCAGTAGGTCGTGAAGAGGATGGGGATGATGACGGGGAACCCCCAGCTGGTGGTGTCTCTCGTACATGGTCCATAGGATCGGAGCCCGGTTGCAGGAACCTAAGTGCTTCCTTGCTACTGGTAAAAGATTGCATGTTGCCTTTAGAGTCTCGGAACCGTAAAGTAGCGGGAAAGGCCAGTTGGAATCTTATGTTTTGCTTGAACAGCAAGGAGCACACCGGGCTAAATAGTTTACGCTTTCGCGCCACTATGGCAGAATAGTCCTCATAGATGCGCACCTCATGACCCTGAATGGTGAGCGGTTGACGTCTTATCCTGTATTCTCTCAGCAGCATCACCTTGTCCTTATAATCAAGAAAGCGTGCAATGACTTGTCGGGGACTGGCAGATGTCTCCCTGGGTGGCCCCACTCTGTGTGCCCGTTCCACTCTACAAGGATTGCGGAATCCCAGTGTCTTTGGGAGCATCTCTTCCCACACAGTATCTAATTGATCCCCTGTGAAAGTTTCAGGGAGACCGACCATACGTAAGTTATTACGTCTTGAACGATTCTCCAGATCATCCACTTTCTCATCATTATAGGCAGTTTGTTTCTGTAAGGTGGCCACATGTCTCTCTAATGCTAAAATCCTGTCTTCAGCTTCCATCAGCCTCTTTTCTGCCTCCAGCAGCCTCTCACCCTGTTGGGACGTTACATGCTGTAGGCCCAGAATCGCCTCCCCAATAGCCTCCTTTATAATACTTTTCAAATCAGCTGTAATATATGGGGCAACCTCTCTGGCCAGGGCTTTCACATCCATAGTGGCCTGCACAGGTGGGCTTCCCGCCATCTGTGGCCCCGTCTTCACCCCTGTACCTCCATCTGTGATTATCTCCCCACTGTCACATACCTCCGTCTCACCGGGGACACCCGCTGCCTGTGTGCTTTGAGTTTGGCTCCGATGTCTGGAGCTGTTATTGCTGCGGGTCTGCCTGTCCCCGCCGGGATGCGAGTCCTCCGTCACAGAGCCTCCTCTGCTCGTCCCGTCATCTTCCGCCATGTTTATTGTGCCTGCCACCTGTCCGGCCTGTCCTATCTCACGGTCCTCCTCCTGCCCGGAGCTCCGGAGCAGGTAGCGGTCCAGGGTCCTGGTGCCACGGGGAGTCGCCGCCAGCGTGTTTGGGGGGCGGATGGCCCGATCGTCGGGTAGATTGAGACGGATTGGCGGCCGGGTCTCAGGAGTGTCCTCAACACGCGGCCATCGGGAGCGGCGCCGGAACCGGAACGCTTTAATCAATTTAAACGATTGAATAACAAGGGTAACTTCGTTTTCAGATATTGGGGCATTTAACACATTTCTGTGCGTGTCAGACAATCTAGGTGGGTTTACCTTTTTAAGAAAATCATAGCCCTCTGTCTGCGAGTCAGTGGAGGGGCTGTAAAGATCGGTATAGAAATCCCTAAAAACCGTACAGATTTGAGCTGGTTGGCATAGAATAGTACCATCAGGGTGTTGAATATTAGGTATTTTTGTGGCCGTCCTAAATGGTTTCGTCAAGTAGGCTAGAAGGCGACCAGGTTTATTTCCCCACCTAAAATAGCGATTTCGCTGATATACTAGATGATTGTGTGCCTGTTCAGTTAATAAAACGTCTAAAGTGTGTTTTGTATCAAGGTAAGCCTCTTTAGCAGAAGGTGTGTTAAGCAGCTGGAAGTCCCTGTACGTTTGAGTTAGATGATCCAATAGAGGTTTTATGGTCGACAGCAGCTTTTTCTTTTTATATGAGGTATAAGAAATGACATGGCCTCTTAGTACGGTCTTAGCCGCAGCCCAGAACAAGTTGGGGTTGTCAATATGTTCTAAATTATCCTCTGTGTAAGTCTCCCACCATTGTACTAGGCTTCTCCCAAAATCCTCAGACGCATATAGATGCGAAGGGAAGCGCCATCTAAAACTGACAGACCTATGTGTTAATAGATCCATGGTGAGTAATACAGGAGAGTGATCAGAGATAACCCTTGGTAAAATTTCCACCGTTTTCAGCGTAGAGAACAAGGAAGATGAGGGAAGCCAGTAATCAATTCGTGTATGAACATCGTGAACCCTTGAATAATAAGTATAGTCCTTGTCTGTAGGATGGCAACTTCTCCAAGAATCAATGAGATCCAATTGATGTAATAGCATGGAAATTAAGTCAGTAGAGGGATGCGAAGCAGGTAATGGGGTCGATCTATCTAGCACACTGTCATGTACGGTATTGAGGTCCCCCCCCAGTAAAATGTCCGTAGCATGGTGGTCGTGTATTGGGGGAATTAGGAGCATATACATTAAGAAGACAATATTCCCTTTGTTCTATCATAACTTTAAGGCGTAGATAACGACCCGATGGATCTCTCACCGCTTCCCGCACAGAGTAGTCAAGGTCCTTATGAAATAGTATAGCTACACCGCGTTTCTTTTTCGAGAATGAGGCCTCGACGCATTCAGAGTAGTGCTTGTTGCGCAAGAGCGGGTGTTTGTCGCGGAGCCAGTGAGTTTCCTGTAAAAAAACAACATGAGGGCGTAAGCGAGAGATATGGTCAAGAACCTTCCTACGTTTAACTGGAGTATTAAGGCCAGCGACATTCCAAGAGAGTAACTTAAGGGAATCTATGTTAACATAAGAAGATAGCGTAGTGTTCGCAGCCATGTCACCCTAAACCTCGTTTGTGCCATGGCATAGTGACATCAGAGAAAGTAAACCTGGGCCTGGGTCTGTCCCAGCAAGCAGCACCCAGAGCCCATAAATAGCGAGAAGTAGTCCTGCCTAGGGAAGAGGATCCCACCCCCCCCCACCACCCCAACAATAATAACTGCTGTAAACCAAATAACAACATTAAGTCACAATCCGACCTGGAGCCAATTGAAAGCGTGTACATCTCACAGGTGAAATAAGCATCAAATATTCAATCATAGAAAACATATTTTAAGCATAAAAGAAGAACATGGATGTAACCACCACCCAAACAACCCGTATAAGAATTCAAGAGGAGAAAAACCTCCCAAGGGAAGTCATAAGGGAATAGTTTCAGGTAGTCGGAGAGGCGGCCCTAAAGGTACGTCGAACCTCTGTCATGGCAGCATCTGGATCGGTGAATGTAAAAGTCTTTCCCCTGAGATCAACTCGGAGGCGAGCAGGATAATTTAGAGCAAAGCGAACGTGTTCATCATGTAAGATCTTACAGACAGGCGCAAATGCCCGGCGCTTCGCAGTTACGGTTGGGTAATAATCCTGAAAAATAAGAAGAGAGTGTCTTTCAAGTTTGACCTCAGGGAGCAACCGAAATTTTCGGAAGATCGCCATTTTGTCCTGAAAGTTCAGCATCTTGAAGATAACAGGACGAGGACCGGAGTTGGGTTCAGTAGACGGAGATCCGAGTCTATGAGCTCTTTCCACTGCCATCACACCAGAAGCATCAGACAAGTTTAACAGGCGAGGAAGCCAAGTAGATGTAAGATTAAGTAAATCTTTTACGGATTCAGGGACCCCCAATAAGGATTAGATTGTTGCGGCGACTCCGGTTTTCAAGGTCGTCAACCTTGCTGGTAACCTGTTCTAGCATAAGATCTTTAGCTTTGACCTGAGTGATGTAGGATTGGACCATGTCTTCCAGGTCAGAGATGCGTTGCTCAGCGACTGAAATCCTGTTGGAATGGTCAGTAATGTTAGTAGTTATAGAGTCTATAGACGATTGTAATGAGTCAATTTTTGGCATGAGCAGACTAGTGACCGAGTCAGTAATGGCCAAAAGTGACTGCTTGGAAAGCGTAACAACCGGGTCCGAGGTGCAGCAGTAGGTTTCATTGTCTGGGCTCTGGTCTTGGCAGTTTTAGTAGAACCTGGGGTGACAAATTTTTCCATATCCGCAGAAACAGGGAAAAACCATAAAGTTTAGTATAGCTGAGGTTAGGAAGTATCAGGAGGTGAAAGATGCTCAGGAAGAGGCCACAGGTCGGATCGAGGGCAAAAATTCACATGATCAGAGAAAGTAGTAGAACACCCGGGTAGCACATATTCAAGATATAGTCATAGGTGGGTTTGCAGGATGTAGATAAAGGAGTAGACCTGTATCAACCACAAGTGCCCGATGTGGGCCTAGACCGGTTACAAGAAAATAAAAAAAAATGGGTACTAAGTACCACGTCGTAGCCGGTAACACAAGTGACCTAGATATTATAGTATATTGCGGACAATAGGTAAAATGTTCGTGGTCAGATAGTACAGGTGCAATCCCAATAAACAACGCTAGGTGGCAGTCATGACTTTGTAATGGATTCAGTGAATGCAAACACCAGTATGAAAAATATAAGCGAGAAAAACAGAGAAAAAAAGAACCAAAACAAACTGTCACTATTAAGAGATTTGCAGCAATAAGAAACAAAAAGAGGGTCACCGGGTGTCAGGTTGGAATGAGAGTCCGATCACGTTTCTCTAGGTTGAGTTGGCACACAGCAAACTGCAATCAGTCCTGGAACAATAGCATCTGCATGCCTGCCTGCCTCCCTTCCCCCTAGTGAGGAGAGCAAGAGTGTCCGGTGTGGGGAGGATGGCACTGTCAATAAAATACCGATCTCTCCAGCCCGACCGTGTGAAATGTAGCACCGTGCCTCGACTGTCACATCTCCTCCTCTTCAGTCAGTGCAACAGGGGCTGAAGGTCTAAGGAGATGTCCCTCCTCCATGCAACATCCAGACACCTCACCATGTGCAGCAGACTCACGGTCACCGGAGCAGAAGGAGCAGCAATCCTGGGGCAATCACCGGGGGAGAATGATGCCCAGGGGTCTCCACAAACGCAGGATGACTAATAGGTGAGGAATTGTATCTTATATTGGTTGATTCCTTTAGATTTCAGGGCCTGGGATCAGGAGCTCAGAGAGCACACGTCTGTCCTTGTTGCTGGCTAGGCCCGCCCCCCCACTCCGATTCTTTTTAACAGCAGCTAGGCCAGTTATCCCAAGGCACTGGAAAACCTCTCACACTCCCGACTTGACCGAATGGTTGAAGGGGATGGGAAAAAATTTGCAGAATGGAGGAGCTGACGGCGGAAGTCACCGATGCTAGGGATAAATACCTGCGAATATGGAGCTCTTGGGTTCTATTTCTAGATACACCAACCTTCAGAAACATGTTTCCTGGGTAGTTGGTTAGTTGGATGGAGCCTGATGGGAGGATTCTCGGAGACAGCGGATGGTTTTGTTGGGGATCAGTGGGGTGCCTTTTCTTAGACCTTTTCTTAGATCTTCTCTTTCTTCACTTATCTTTTCCTTCTATGCTTTATCTACTCTTTTTTTTTGCCCTCTTTTCCTGCCATTTTAAATAGCAAGGATCCTGAATCGTAGTTTATTCTATACATAAACAAGAGGAACGAGCCTGATAGAGGTAACAAGCGTAATTTACTTAAATATTCGACCAGAAAGGCGTTCCAAGTTTGTGAAGTTTAAGATATATAAGATATTTAAGTTAATTTTAGTAATATGTTTTATCATATCTCAGACTACCGTAAATAGTAAAAGTTAGAATATTAATTTTACTAACAGTTAATTTGATCTGGAGTATTGATTTTTGAACCATATGGAACCGTAAGAAAGACAAAACTTGGGTTTGTGCTAGATGGTTTTTGTTATCCAATTTTGTGGTCCAGACCTGATGGACATTTCTGAATAGAATGGTATGATTGAAAATTATGGATTTTTTTTTTCTCAAACACCTTCTTGGGTCTCCCAAAGGTGTCCGGTCCGGTTTGGATCACTTTATTGTTCTCAGAATTATCCTGTAACGATCTGTAATGTTACTATTGGGATATATGTTGTCTCCAATTTTTGTGTAATCCCATTTCCCTTTCCCTTTTTTCAATAAAATAAGATTAAACATAAATGGAGGACTATGGGGTTACATTATAAAACATGGACAACTACAGGGTGCAGGGGTTACATTGTAGTATATGGAGGACTAAAGGGGTGCATTATACAATATGGAGGACTTTGGGCATGCTTTATAGTATATGAAGGACAATGGGCGATGCATTATAGCATTGGAGGACTATGGGGGTGCATTAGAATATATTGAGGAATATAGATGATACGTTATAATATATGGAGCCAATTATGCTATATGGAAGCCATTATAATAATTAGAGAGCTTTTAATGCTTGGAGGGCTATGAGGGAGCCTTTATACTTTATGGAAGGCTTTTTGAGGGCCATTATACAGTGATGCAGGGGCCATTATACTGTATTTAGGTCCATTACATTGCATGGAGGGCTTGGTGGGGGTCATTAAACAGTATGAAGAGGTGTATATACTGAGGGGCCATTATACTGTTTGTAGGTCAATTATATCACATGGAGGAATGTGTTGGGGGTCATAGTTGGGGATCATACTGTACCGGGGTAGTTGAGGGGGTACAGTAGCGTTATGTGGAGGGTCCTGTGGAGGAATTCACTGTGGGGGGATCATACATTGTTTGTGGGGTACCTTTGTTGGAATTAGACTTTATGGGGCAATTAAAAAGTAACTAGGGTCTTCAATAGGAGGAAAATCACTTTGTAAGGACAGCAAAGTTGGAAGATTTGTACGCATGTGACACAGACAATTTGTTTTGTTTTTTTGGGGGGGGAAGCTTTCAATAAGAACTTCTGCCCATGGTTTCTATGTTCACCCCTGGTTCAGGATGTATTGTCCCTCTGCTGCGGAACCGATTGGCCACAACCTTACACACCAGGTCCAGTGCGGCCCCTCGGTACATACAAACATTCAGTCATGTTTCTCCCGAGCGGCGGTTGGTTGGTGGCGCTTATCCCCCTTCCCGCTCCCACTTCCCTCACTCATTCCAATTGGACGGCCCCTGCTATTAATTTCAGACAGCCCTGTGTATGGCACTTGTGATTGGCTATGTGTTTCTCAGAGAAGGAGGCATGGTCTGTTGGGGAAGACTCGCCATTTTACCAGCTTGGACCAGTGGCTCCTTGGTAATGCTCAGACTGCAGGTCATTGCATGTGGTGTGTGGACAGTGCTGCATGGTGGACATGTCTAACGTAGTCAGTGGCAGGCAGCGGCCACATTGAAGCTGCCCAGAGTTTTGTAGGCGAGTGCCAGAGATAACAGGTTGGTCACCCGCCCTATAAGGATGTAAGATTCTCTCTGCCTATAGGACCACAGCTCTGCCAGACATTATTATGCGTCTGTATGCTTGTACTAAGCTGCCATTGCCATTAATGATCCTTGTTCTAGATTCTTCTGTGTGGTTCTTGTATATGCATGTGATGGCGCTGACATCCTTGTGTTTTTTTGGGGGGGCACCGTTTTGAAATTCGCCTCGGGCAGCAGAGAGTTCAGCCTTGACAATATGAAACATTATAGAGTAACAATTCAACATTTACAAGAGGAGTGAGAGCCCTGCTCACAATCTATGATGAAATGGGAGGGCAATGGTACCATTTACAAAAGGTAAATGGTAAAAAGCGCTTGTATTGTCTGTTCTAACCATTGATTTAATAAATAGGATATTAACTATATGACTGATGCCATCCATGTGCTGTCTGTATTTTTCATGCACCTACAGACTTTATTACTGCTTTTCATGCGCGAGACCGTAAAAAAACAGACATGCCTATATGAGATTTGCATGGAAACATGGTTCATAAAAATATAGACTTGTGAATTGCAGGGCAGACTACAATAGGTAATGAGTATGTGTTGTATCCGTGAAATAAATTGATTGAATACATTTGTGCTACATGAGCATCTGAATAAGACCTTCGACTAAGTGAATACTTGCCAACCAGCTTCACAAATAAATGAATACCTGTAAATTCAGTAAATGGTGTGAAGTCAATATTTTTCAATGATTTTAATTAATTTTATTAAATATAAAATATTTTATTAGAAGCATACCTGTCTGGTATAACATTCTTTTGCATATATTACATTCAAACCTGAAATCAGTGACCTGGCAAACACACATGTTGTATCTCATTTACTTCTTTGGGACAGTCAGCTGATAGAATCAAAGGAGACTTTTCTGTAATCACAACATCGTCTTCAATGCGGATTCCTATGCCTCTGAATTTTTCAGGTACTTCAATGTCATTCACAGGAATGTAAATGCCTAATAAAAAGTAAACAACAATAATAAATTGAACAGTAATAAAGTTACATGTAAAGCCCTATTAAACAGTCAATTTATATAAATCATGAATTAACAAATTGTTGCTGTCACTGAGCCTTGTCAGCGACTTAAAGGCGTGGCCACTACTAGGCCCCTTTCAAAAATAGTCTTGGTGAAATGGCAGAAGAGGGTGAGGGAGAGGCCAATCTGCTAAATGCCTTTTTACAGTATTTATACAAGAAAATCACATGACAGATGACAATCAGAAATACCATAAATTCTTAATTTAAGTTCACCTGATTAACCCAGCAGGAAGTAAGATGCCAGCTCAAAATCACTAGAACACCACTTCCACCTACAAGCCATAACTTTGTCATCAATTGCCTTCATGGTGTGGATACCCTACGTCAAAAATCAGCTATAAAAAGGTACTGATTAGTATTGTTTTTAGTATGCAATTGTGACGCCTATACACTCTGTTTATACCAGTCTGGCATCTGGCTTCTTATTCTTTTTTTATTGCATTTTTTTTCATATATGGTTGAACAAGGGCTCTCTCACTCTCAGGACATCCATTCCTTGTTCGCATCAGTCGTCTTGTCTTATAACTAGGTAAATATCAGCACATACTATTAGGCTTTTAATTGTACCGTGTGTGTCTATGTTATGAATTGTGGTTACAGCACCCATATCCTAGGACTACCTTACCCCTTACACTTAGATATTCTTAATTTGGTGTAAGTGCAGTGACCCCAAATCATTATATTAATACAAATATAATTCTGTTTGCATCACACATTTGCCTTACATACTACAGAGAAGTAGTACTTAAAGGGAATATGTCACCAGGTTGTTACCATGTAATCTGATAGTAGCATGATGTAGGAGCTTAAGGTACCGTCACACGCGGCAATATTGCTTGCAATTTCACTGGCAATTTGATGGTTGCAGTGAAATCATGGCCACATTGTTCCATTTGTACACGGCAACAAAATAGAACAACGTGTCCATGATTTCACTGCAAGAAGCAAATTGCCAGTGAAATTGCAAGCAATATTGCCGCGTGTGACTGTACCTTTAGAGCCTAATTCCAGCAAACTGTCACTTGTTAGGCTGCTTGGTGTCATTTTGATACAATCTCTGTTTTGTCATCTGCAGATCTAGCAGTTCTGTGAATGATGAGCCCTGTATAACCCTGCAACCACCACTAATTGGCAGCTTTCTATGTACACTGTATGTTGACAAAGAAGGCTGCTAACTATTGGTGGGGGTAGGGTTACACAGAGCAGTTAAATAGATGGCACAAGACACCTTTTAAATTGAAGAAATCTCCAGTGCCACTTTTCAGATCCAAGTTTCCTTTATCCATAAAGGGGGAGTCACACGCGTCAATGTCGTCAGTGAGATGATTGCTGACGACATTGACGGCTGATCGCTGGTGAGCTGTCACACAGACAGACTCACCAGCGATCAATTGACCAGAGACATCATGGAAATGATTTAAGTATCGTTTCCACGATGTTTTGCTCCCGCTGCCAGCCTGCTGGAAGCGGGAGCAGGCTGGTCTCCAAGGTAAACTGCGGGTATCTAGGCAGCGCGCGCTGCCTAGATACCCGATGTGTACCTTAGTTACCAGCCTCCTCCGCTCACCGGCTGGTATCTAAGGTACACAGCGGGTAACTAGGAACCCTAGTTACCCGCTGTGTACCTTAGATACCAGCCGGTGAGCGGAGGAGGCTGGTAACTAAGGTACACGTCGGGTATCTAGGCAGCGCGTGCTGCCTAGATACCCGCAGTTTACCTTGGATACCAGCTCCCAGCGCTTGTGAGAGGCGCTGGGAGCTGGAATATTGCTACTCCCGGTGTCACACGCAGCGATGCTGCGTGTCCACCGGGCGACAATCGCCAGGTTTTAGAGCAGGTTCTAAAACCTGGCGATCATCAACTAGCGATTTATCGCTGGTTGATTCAGTATGTCACACGCATCAATATCGCTGCAACGTCACGTGCAGCCGAGATCGTGCAGGCGATATTGACGCGTGTGACTCCCCCTTAACATCATAAAAACATCACAAATGTGCCCCCTCAGAGGTAACGCTAGACGAGTTTCAAGGCAGCGCCTCTTAGTCGTTAGCATAATTATACATAGAACGAACTGAGGTGGTCTCCGTGTCATCTCAAGTGTCTCTTAAGTGTCCAGAAATACCCCAGAAAATGAAATTCTGTATTACTTGATCTGCATTCTCATCTCATCTATCAATTCATCTCATTCACAGGTACGCTATGCTACAAATTGAAAATTGTCTGACCTTCACATATCATTCATGTATCTAATCTTATCCTGTGTGATACCATCTGCTGAGCTGTGTATCTAATCATATGGTATGCTATGCTACAAATTGAAAATTGTCTGACCTGCACGTGTCATTCATGTATCTAATCCAATCATGAGTGATACTGTCTGCTGAGCTGTGTATCTATTCATATAGTATGCTATGCTACAAATCGAAAATTGTCTAACCCAATCCAGAACTGATTCTCACTCTGCATGTCTTTGATCTGCACCAAATATTTATCTTCTGCCCTCTATGGCATGGGCCTGCTTTCCCTGCTGTTTAATTAGTTAAGTTGTGTCCTCTCTCCTGCTTGTTCTGTTTAACATACACCCCTCCTGCCCCTCCAGTCAGCTGAACTCACTTTAAAGACTCCTTAAACTGTATATAAATTATACTTGGAGGTCTCCTGGACCATGGTCTCCTCCGTGTCACCTCAAGTGTTTCTTAAGTGTCTAGAAATATCCCAGAAAATAAACCAGGGGAAACCTGAAGGTACAAGTTATACCCGTCTGCTGTCTTTACTACTTTACATTCCCACTAACACTTTCACCATGCTTACCTATGCCCTAACAGCAACTGATTCACTAATACTTACCCTCTTCCACTACCCCCCGAACCCCACCATTCTTAACACACTATTTATCTCACCATCACTCTTACTTCCTCACCTGTGCTCCTCTGCTGACCTGCTCCCCAATCTCACACTTCTCCTGCAGAAACACAAAACAAGCCGGCCACTTACTTTCTTCCACCTGCCAGCTCTCTCTTTGCTTCTCCGATCAGAAGGCCACATATCTCACAACCCAGGACCTCCACAGCCAACATTACCCACTATTCCTCCCTCTAATCACCCCACACCTGCGAGAACAGCGCAATCGTTTAAATGTAAAACCCATCCCCTGACCCCCTCTCAACAGCCCCCTCTCTCTGGAGCGCTCTGGAATGCCTGTTCCATCTGTAATAACTTCACTTCATTAATGACCCCTTTACCTCTCGCACACTATCCTTCCTGGGCTTCACAGAAACATAGCTGACACTGTCCGACATGGTCTCCCCTGCTATGCTGTGCTATGGCAGACTTTTCTCCCATACACCTCGCACTGGCAACAAACATGGTGAAGTGGGTCTTCTCCTTTCTAGCAACTGCACCTTCAACCCAATTCCTCCTCCTCCCTCCCTTATCCTCTAATCCTTTGAAGTGCACTCTGTTCGTATCAACCCTCCCTCCAACCTCCATGTGGCTGTCATTTATTGATGCCCAGGCCCAGCCACTGCCTTCTTTGACCAATTCTCCATCTGGCTTCTTCACTTTCTCTCTGTTGACATTCCCACCATCATCATGGGTGACTTCAACATCCCCATTGATACCAACCAGTCAACAGCCTCCAAACTCCTGTTACTTGCTTCATCCTTTGGCCTCTCTCAATGGTCCACCAAAGCCACATACACAGACGGACATACACTAGACCTCATCTTCACCCGCCTCTGCTCCCTAACTAAGCCCACATCCTCCCCTCTCCCCCATCTGACCACCATCTACTTACCTTCTCATCCTTGTCCTCCTCACCTGCCACCCATGTCCACCAACTTGCACACCCTTGCAGGAACCTCACACATGTTGACACTCACATACTCTCTGACACTATTCTACCCCTATTCTCGATGTTCTCACTCTACATCACAGATAACGCCACCACTTTCTACAATTCTACACTCACGGCAGTGATTGATGCAGTTGCCCCTCTCATTCACGGCAGAACACAACAAATTAACAGACAACTTTGGCACACAGACACCACTAAAAATCTGCGGTGAGAGTCTAGGGTTGCTGAGCGGCGCTGGAAGAAACAAATTCACAAGAAGCCTACACAGCATTCAAACAAGCACTTCTCACATTCAAATCAGTACTCACCACCACTAAACAGAATTACTTCATTACCCTCATATCCTCTTTGTCCCACAATCCCAGGCAGTTATTCAACACATTTAACTCCCTCCTCTGCCCCCTACTTCTCGTATCTCTGCAGAAGTCTTTGCTGCCCAATCACCACAACCCCTATGTATACCAGACCACTCCCATCCCCCACTAACCCTGCTCCACTCCATCATTGAAGGAGAACTTGCGCACCTCCTCTCCAAATCGCACCTCACCACTTGTACATCGGACCCCATCCCTTCCCACTTCCTCCCTAATCTCACCACCATGCTTATCCCAGCCCTAACCCACCTCTTCAATCTATCACTAACCTCTGGTACATTTCCTTCCGCTTTCAAACACGCAACAATTACACCTGTCTTGAAGAAGCCATCCCTCGACCTGACCTCCACATCCAGCTACTGCGCCATATAGCTGCTCCCGTCCACCTCCAAACTTCTTGAAAAGCTTGTCCACACTGTACTTCCTGTACAACCTTCAATCTGGCTTCCACCCCCCACCACTCCACTGAAACAGCCTTAACCAAAATTACTAATGACCTACTTACCGCCAAAGCTAACGGACAATTCTCCATCTTCCTCCTTCTTGACCTGTCCTCTGCATTCGATACAGTCGACCACTGCCTCCTATTACAGATCCTCTCTTCCACTGGTATCACTGACCTTCCCTCTCCTGGATCTCCTCCTACCTTTCCAACTGCACATTTAGTGTCTCCCACTCCCACGCTACCTCCTCACCCCATCCTCTCTCTCTGTTGGGGTCCCTCAAGGCTCTGGCCTGGGACCCCTTCTTTTTTTCCATCTATACTCTTGGCCAAGGACAACTCAAAGTCCCATGGATTCCACTACCACCTGTACGCTGACGACACTCAAATCTACCTCTCTGGCCCAGACGTCACCTTTCTGCTGTCCAGAATCCCAGTGTCTATCAGCCATAACCTCCTTCTTCTCCTCTCGCTTCCTTAAACTAAATGTAGACAAAACTGAACTCATAATCTTTCCCCCATCTCATGCACCTCACTTACCTGATCTATCCATCACAATAAATTATATCACACTTTGCTCTGTACCTGAAGTCTGCTGCCTCGGAGTAACCCTTGACTCTGCCCTATCCTTCAAAACACAGATCCAAGCATTCATAATCTTCAATCCTTCCAAGACCTCCTTCTTTGCTCCACACTTGTACGTTCCTCATCTAACCGCCTGGAAGACTTTGCCCGAGCATCCCCCATCCTCAAGAATTCTGCACCTCGGCGGCGGCTGATCTAAGGTCATACCTCAAAGACTTCATCAAAACAGTGATGCCTGAAACCCCTCAGGAGCTCCTGGTTGTGGATAGAATTCACAGGGTCCCTAAGCCTCCCTCGGTCCCTGAAGACAGTCCTAGAGATGTGCTAGCCAGGCTCCATTACTTCGAACTAAAGGAGGACTTCCTCCGTGTCCTCAGGCAGAGCCCGCACCTCCAGGATCAATATGCCTCTCTTGAAGTCTACCCGGACCTTTCTCCAGGCACCCTGGCTTTGAGGAGGGCATTCAGGCCTTACACCAAAATCCTGAGAGATCATGGAATACAGTATCGCTGGGGGTTCCCCACCAAGCTATTGATCCGTCGTAATGGCTCCCTGATTCCATGTCTCATTCCTCCGCACGCAGAGAAGAATCTAATTCGATGGGGACTGTGGCCGCCTGAATCTACATCACAATCCACTGCTCCTGCCGCCTCTCCAAGACCCAGGCCAGGAGGCCGCATCGATCTGGAGTGGTCTACAGTTTGATAACTCGACAAATACAGGTTCCTTTCTCTCCACACTGCACCTATGTGCTCTAGGCTGTGTTTTCCTGGCCGTCTCTCTGTTCTCGCCCTTTTCTCTTCCTTTCTGCCTTCTTTTCTCTCTCATCCTCTCTCCCTTTTTCTTTCTGCCTTTAAATAGGTAGGTGAATTTCTCATTCTCATTCCCTCCTAGCACTGAACAATTCCCCCTTTCTCACCCCCTATCTCCCCCTTTGACATACACTCCACCCCCCTGTTAACCCTCTACTCCCTCTACTACTCTACTTTGCTCCCCTTCTTCCCCCCCTTAGTCTGAAGTCACCTCCTTTTCACCCTTTTTTCCCTTCTTCTCCTCCCCTATTCCCCTTCTCCTTTTCTGCTCGCTCTCTTCCTGCTCCTTTCCTCTGACTACTCTTCCCTTCCCATTATCTATATCTCCCCCTTCCCCTTCCATTCTTGGCGCTCTTGCCACTTTTCCTAATTTCTCTGTTTGGACGAGAACTGAGTAACCCCCGTTGGGTGCTGCTCTTGCCGTGCACTCAGACTCAGGAATAATTTTTTTTTTCCTTTTTTTCCTCCCTTATTGGGATGACATGCCTGTTCTGGACATTGGACTGTTGATATGTTTTTTTATCTTTCCATTCCCCTTTTTCTCCTTCCCCATCCTCTGCCCTGTAGCTGCAGATATCCTCATGGGGTGCTCCATGGACTTTGTCCTGCCTTTTACTAGCACACTGGTTTCATATAGATTCTGTTGGATCCCACCATGACTCTCACACTTTCTTCAATTAACGTAAATGGCCTGAACTCCCCTGGTAAAAGAATCGTGGTGTGGCGTCAGCTGAAGAAATCCAGGAGTGATGTGCTGTTTTTGCAAGAAACGCACCTGCTGCGTGAGGACTGCCGCAGAATGGCGTCTCGTGATTTCCCTACCCAGTTTTTTGCCTCTGCTGACTGTAAACGTGCAGGAGTGGCCATTTTTATTCACAAAAATGTTGACTTTTCTCTCATCACTGAGATTGCTGACCCTGAGGGCCGTTACATAATTGTCATTGGTCTTCTTAATAATGTATACTACACTTTATCTTCTGTGTATGGCCCGAATAAGGGGCAAAGTGCCTTTCTTAGAGACTTCCTCTCGGTCTTGGCATCTCGTGCTAGGGGATGTAGGTTGGTGGCTGGGGACCTCAACGCGCCCATGGAGAGACGCTTGGACTGTTCCAATCCCTCGACTTTCTGGGGTGATTTGGGGGCCCTTGTTGCCCAGTCCCATTTGCACGACATTTGGCGCTGTCTCCATCCCACCGACCGAGAATACACATTCATGTCTTCACGCCATGGCACATTAAGCAGGCTCGACTATTTCCTATTTTGAAAATTGGGAAATATTTAATGTATGTTAGGAGGTAACAATTTATATTTAGATCAAAACTAGATGAAACCAACTTATTAGAATAAAAATCTTTTTTTATTAGAATCAAAGTTAAAATTGAAAAAAACACAACGATAGACAGACATAGCACACAACAATGGGAATCAGAAACATGTTGGTATATACGTATACAGATATAGAAGGTCAGTCTTTTTACCTACAAAAAGGGGTAGGTGTAAACCACTTTTAACAAGAAATGCCTCACGTTGTATTTTATATGGGTATTCCTGTGTCATACAATATATATCTATCACCAGGAAATAATCATATATAAGAAGCAGGTATATACAATATAAGTGGTCTACTACAATGATTAAGCAATATCCTGAGACATCATTGATTGATAACCTTCCTTTGGTTTCATGGATTCCCAATTCTCAATGAAGCACCCAACGCTTGACGCGTTTCGCCTTTCCAAATAATAGAAGGCTCATCAGAAGTCTTATTAGGGTACATATGTAATATTTAGTCTAAAAGCAAAGAAATTGGCAAAGTATTAGTTTACAAAATTATAAGAACAGATGGCAGTATATAAGCATTAGCTTTATTGGTAAAAAATATATATATCAGGTTTTTTTCTCTCTCTCACCCCCTAAAAATATATATATTCACATATGGAAGATAACAACATCAAAGATCCAGTTGGTCAATTGTGGATGCTCTTTCTTTTATATGTATATAAAGTCAGCATTTTTATGAGGATATAAATAAAAAGACATACCTCAATTCATTGACCAAGATTCAATTGGTGTTAGGATAAAATGGAAGAGACCATATAGAAGAAATTACCCAAATGTATAGAATGGTCATAAACTTCAGAAGAAAAAGGAAAAAAGTATTAGATATAGGAAAAGATTGCATATGGACCTATTAATATCCAAGGGATGTACCTTAGTCTTACCAAGGGTATGAAGATGATGTCATATGGCGATAATCATCCAAGGATGGGCATCAATAAAAACCATATATATAGGGCTATATAGTTAGTCGAAGAGCAGAGAGAAATGAATCAGTTATTAGAAATGGGGATGAAATAGAATAAAGGTGGAAAAACAAAAGAGGAAAAAAGAGAAAGAGTTAACTCATTACCTTAAATTAGGGTGTCTTGTTAGACAAAAAATATCCTAGCATCCAACTTTGATATGGATGAAGAAGGATGGTCAAGGGTCAATCCTGAAGGTAAGGAAAGTCCTAGCATGATAAAAAATATATATGTATACCCTATCATAATATCAATAGAGTAACCCATCTATGGGCAGATGAAAGACACATAAGGCTAAAGGATTGAGAAAATACTATATATTCATATCAGAGAGGGCATATATAGAAACAATTTGAGATTTTAGTCATATCAGGATCTTCTAAGTATACAGGATCCAGATTAGGTTTCCTTTAGAAAAAGCCATCTCAACACAATTGGTGCCAGAACCTCAGAAAAATATATATAGATTGAATATGAATAGATTTAAAGACCTACCCTTCTTTCAGCCACCAGTGCCTCTGGATGCATGGAGAGGACTGAGCTAAACGCCTCTATTTATATAAGCCAGCCAATTGTTTCCAAATGAACAGGTGGAAACAGCTGACATTTAGTCATTCCCACCTGTTTCTCATAAAATTCGGTGTGCACATTGTCTAGAATGGAAGCGTGTTTCGCTGCCATGACAACCGCGCCGCCCACTGATACGGGACACAGGGCGCCTGCGCGGTCGTGTTGAAGAGACGTCATAGCGTGGATCTTTGATGTTGTTATCTTCCATATGTGAATATATATATTTTTAGGGGGTGAGAGAGAGAAAAAAACCTGATATATATATTTTTTACCAATAAAGCTAATGCTTATATACTGCCATCTGTTCTTATAATTTTGTAAACTAATACTTTGCCAATTTCTTTGCTTTTAGACTAAATATTACATATGTACCCTAATAAGACTTCTGATGAGCCTTCTATTATTTGGAAAGGCGAAACGCGTCAAGCGTTGGGTGCTTCATTGAGAATTGGGAATCCATGAAACCAAAGGAAGGTTATCAATCAATGATGTCTCAGGATATTGCTTAATCATTGTAGTAGACCACTTATATTGTATATACCTGCTTCTTATATATGATTATTTCCTGGTGATAGATATATATTGTATGACACAGGAATACCCATATAAAATACAACGTGAGGCATTTCTTGTTAAAAGTGGTTTACACCTACCCCTTTTTGTAGGTAAAAAGACTGACCTTCTATATCTGTATACGTATATACCAACATGTTTCTGATTCCCATTGTTGTGTGCTATGTCTGTCTATCGTTGTGGTTTTTTCAATTTTAACTTTGATTCTAATAAAAAAAGATTTTTATTCTAATAAGTTGGTTTCATCTAGTTTTGATCTAAATATAAATTGTTACCTCCTAACATACATTAAATATTTCCCAATTTTCAAAATTTATGCATTATTACAAATGGCCGGTTTTTTATCTGCACCATTAAATACTAATCAGTGGCAGCTTGAAGCAGATGACGTTTTCTCAGACCAGATCAGCATAGGTGCCAATGTAAACAAAACGCTAGATCTCAAAAAAATATTTAATGATCTATTCGTATGTTATAAGAACAACATTAAATCTTGGTGGGAAGTACAATCCCTAACGAGATATATTAAACAAGGTATCATCCCCAAGGGACTCAGAATACCAATAGTACCAGCAGATAGGTCTAAGACACCAAAACTGCTGGAGCTTTGGGAAAAAGAATCCAGGGAAACTTCAATAAGGTTTATGGGCCTTCTCCTAGAGGAGGAGAAAAGCACACTAGGGAAGACTTCCAAAATTTTGGATGAGTACATTAAATATGCTTTAACCTTTAAAACCGACCAAGACTTTGATAGAAGGGAAGGAATTTTGCAGAACTCTATCGAGCGCTTTCAAACTTCCTTAAAAAATCGTAAACATAATAAATTCATTAAAGACTTGGCAGAGTTTAAGGAAAATAAGGCATATTCTTTTCTCCTAGGCCCATCTGGCAATAAATCTTCAACCGACTGGGAACCTTTGGACCCAGATAACCCTAAAACGCCAGCTAATCCAAAAAGACCACCAAAAAAGAATAAGAAACGTAGAAAACCTTATAAGAAATGGGACGATCCAAGAGCACCCACCCCATTGGTGGTTCTGCCCAATACACCAGCACCTTCTACTGGTCCCTCATCACCATTGCCACCCTTTCCGTCCACATCTATAGTGGCTTCTTTTTTAGAACAGAGAGGGGTCCCATATGGCCTGAGGTCACTGAAGGGAGGGGAACTACTGCCCCCGAAGACCTAACAAAACAGGTCATAAATCTTTCGTCACAAGTACTATCAAATGAGCAATTGGGAGTCCTGAAAAAAGGCCTCAACTTTGTTCCAACACAGAGATATGATATATTCAATTGGACTAAAGATCTGTCCCTCTTTTGTAGGAAATTAAAATGGAAAATTTTTTTTCATAATACAAAAGGGGAGGATATTGCTCTATCTGGGATTAGTGAAGAAGAACGCATATCTCTACAGGACTTGAGGGACCTAGAACTTGAGAACTTTAGTCCCTTAGGACTGGTCCCTTTACTACCTTAAAAAGACCTAGTAAGAGATTGCCTCCCCCAGAAAAAGCTGACTCAATTGACATTTTTTATAAGATAGTATGTGACGAACTCTCTAAAATATCACCCATTACGCCTAAACATAAATTTAACCTTACTCGAATGGAACAAAAACATCTGGAGGAACTGTCCAAAAATGATCAAATCATTATTAAGGCCTCAGACAAAGGAGGTAACGTTGTGATCATGGATCATTCTAACTATACCACTATGTGTCTCAACATCTTAGGAGATAAAACATTTTATGGTAGATTGCCCAAGGACCCTACTCTTCCCTTCTCAGAAGAACTTTACACGATTCTTGTTGAAGGTCTAGAGACACATTTGATATCGGAAAATGAAATGAAATTTATGATCCCGACCGATCCAGTAATACCCACTTTCTACGCTCTTCCCAAAATCCATAAGGGACTAACCCCCTTAAAGGAAGACCAATTGTTTCGGGGATAAATTCGGTTACACAGAATGTGGGTATTTACATAGATAGAATTCTGAGACCTTTCGTTCTCTCCTTACCATCTTATGTTAGGGATACTAGTGATCTCCTTGCAAAACTCGATGGTGTCACAATGGATGATAAAACCTTCTTTGCATCCATTGACGTCGAATCTTTATATAGTTCGATTAGACATGATCTTGGTCTGAAGGCCGTTGAACATTTTTTGAAGGCAAGAGGTAGACAGTTCCTCCGACATAACATCTATGTCATAAAACTCCTCAGATTCCTGCTGACCCATAATTATTTCATCTTTTCAGGACAGTTTTACCACCAGCTCAGGGGCACGGCGATGGGGAGCTCTGCTGCACCCTCGTATGCCAATTTGCTCCTGGGCTGGTGGGAAGACACATTTGTCTTCAACGAATCAATGCGTAACTGGACCCAAAATATCACATTTTGGGGACGTTACGTGGATGATATTCTTGTCCTATGGTCAGGAAGCAGGGAAACCTTTGACCTTTTTGTGCATGAACTCAATTCTAATAACCTGGGACTCTTTTTTACAAGCGAATTTGGTTTCAACAGACTCCCCTTTTTGGACATCCTCCTTTGTAAGGATGAAAAAGGTGGAATTTCATCCACCATCTATCGAAAGCCGACAGCAACGAATAATCTACTTCATTGGGGAAGTTTTCATCCTGAACCTCAAAAAAGAGGTATACCCAAGGGACAATACATTCGCATTAAGCGAAACTGTTCAAACTCTGGAGAGTTCCACAAACAGGCAAATCTTCTAAAAAATAGATTCCAGGAGAGGGGTTATCCACGCTCAACCTTGAGCGCAGCATACAAAAATGCGCAGGCGAAAAATAGGGATAATTATTAGTCCCCACAAAAAAAGAAACGAACCAATCCATTACACGTTTAATCGGCACTTTTGATGCTCGGAACGTGGAAGTAATGGATGTTATGAGGAGACATTGGTGTATTTTACTAGCTGATCAGGATCTTAAAGATTATGTCACGCCATATGCAAGCGTTACATATAGAAGAGGACAGTCGATTGGCGATAGAGTGGTACATAGCCATTATCAAAAACCTAAACCACAAACCAATTGGCTACAAAGTCAAAAAACGGTAGGAACTTACAGATGTGGGCATTGTAAGTTCTGTCCATGGATACAACCCACAAAAACGATAACTTGCTCTACAAATAATAAGACCTATCCCATATATGATTTTGCTAACTGTAGCACACAAGGTTTGATCTATGTGATCACCTGTACATGTCCTAAGGACTATATAGGGAAAACCAAGAGAGAGTTACGCAAAAGATTTGGCGAACATCTCGGGGATGTTAGGCATGACAGGGACACCCCCATTGCACGACATGTGCATGAAGTCCATCAAGGGGACCCAAAATGTCTAAAAGTTAGAGTTTTGGAAGTTCCAAAACCATCACCGAGGAAAGGTGACTTTGATAAAATCCTCCTGCAAAAGGAAGCAAGATGGATTTTTAACTTTAATAGCACGCATCCGAACGGGCTTAATGAACAGTTGAGTTACACTTGCTTCCTCTAATAACGCTCCCCCCCTTGTAAGACTTTAAGCGTCATTTGATTATGGATTATGGTGATCATCAGATTAATATATTATTTCCGGCCATCTAGATGTTATTACCCGAGAAGGGACATACATCAAAAATAAGAACAATTAAATATATATAGTTCTTTCCTATACGAAATTCGGGTGGCCCATTATGCTTTCCCCTCTAATTTTTATTTTTAATGTGTTTGTTTTTGCAGTTGTAAATCTAGATGGTAACTGTGTATGCCTTTCAGGTTATATGCTGTATATACACATAAAATGGTGGTATATTTAAGTATATTATTTAGACACCTATAAATATACCTAATTTACACATCCTCCCTTCACTTATGGTTGATCTTTCTCCTTCTTTTCTATCTTAATATCTTCCCTCTTCTCCTCCTCCTATTCTCCTATTTTCTTCCCCTTATTATTCATTATCTATTTTCCTCTCCTATCCTCTTTAGAGTATAGTGCTCCTCAGGCATCCCCTTCTTTTTAGGTTTTTCTTAATTTCCCTTCTTTCTTTTCATTTCTAGGATAGATACTTTGGTTTCTCTGCATGCATATTTCCCTGCTGTTTCTTTTTCCTATCCGCGACCCACGCATGCGCCTTATCAGCGCTTGCGTTCCAGGAACGCGGCTGTGGACCGCAAGCCGGCGTGTCATTTTGTTAGACGCTATGACGTCTCTTCAACACGACCGCGCAGGCGCCCTGTGTCCCGTATCAGTGGGCGGCGCGGTTGTCATGGCAGCGAAACACGCTTCCATTCTAGACAATGTGCACACCGAATTTTATGAGAAACAGGTGGGAATGACTAAATGTCAGCTGTTTCCACCTGTTCATTTGGAAACAATTGGCTGGCTTATATAAATAGAGGCGTTTAGCTCAGTCCTCTCCATGCATCCAGAGGCACTGGTGGCTGAAAGAAGGGTAGGTCTTTAAATCTATTCATATTCAATCTATATATATTTTTCTGAGGTTCTGGCACCAATTGTGTTGAGATGGCTTTTTCTAAAGGAAACCTAATCTGGATCCTGTATACTTATAAGATCCTGATATGACTAAAATCTCAAATTGTTTCTATATATGCCCTCTCTGATATGAATATATAGTATTTTCTCAATCCTTTAGCCTTATGTGCCTTTCATCTGCCCATAGATGGGTTACTCTATTGATATTATGATAGGGTATACATATATATTTTTTATAATGCTAGGACTTTCCTTACCTTCAGGATTGACCCTTGACCATCCTTCTTCATCCATATCAAAGTTGGATGCTAGGATATTTTTTGTCTAACAAGACACCCTAATTTAAGGTAATGAGTTAACTCTTTCTCTTTTTTCCTCTTTTGTTTTTCCACCTTTATTCTATTTCATCCCCATTTCTAATAACTGATTCATTTCTCTCTGCTCTTCGACTAACTATATAGCCCTATATATATGGTTTTTATTGATGCCCATCCTTGGATGATTATCGCCATATGACATCATCTTCATACCCTTGGTAAGACTAAGGTACATCCCTTGGATATTAATAGGTCCATATGCAATCTTTTCCTATATCTAATACTTTTTTCCTTTTTCTTCTGAAGTTTATGACCATTCTATACATTTGGGTAATTTCTTCTATATGGTCTCTTCCATTTTATCCTAACACCAATTGAATCTTGGTCAATGAATTGAGGTATGTCTTTTTATTTATATCCTCATAAAAATGCTGACTTTATATACATATAAAAGAAAGAGCATCCACAATTGACCAACTGGATCTTTGATGTTGTTATCTTCCATATGTGAATATATATATTTTTAGGGGGTGAGAGAGAGAAAAAAACCTGATATATATATTTTTTACCAATAAAGCTAATGCTTATATACTGCCATCTGTTCTTATAATTTTGTAAACTAATACTTTGCCAATTTCTTTGCTTTTAGACTAAATATTACATATGTACCCTAATAAGACTTCTGATGAGCCTTCTATTATTTGGAAAGGCGAAACGCGTCAAGCGTTGGGTGCTTCATTGAGAATTGGGAATCCATGAAACCAAAGGAAGGTTATCAATCAATGATGTCTCAGGATATTGCTTAATCATTGTAGTAGACCACTTATATTGTATATACCTGCTTCTTATATATGATTATTTCCTGGTGATAGATATATATTGTATGACACAGGAATACCCATATAAAATACAACGTGAGGCATTTCTTGTTAAAAGTGGTTTACACCTACCCCTTTTTGTAGGTAAAAAGACTGACCTTCTATATCTGTATACGTATATACCAACATGTTTCTGATTCCCATTGTTGTGTGCTATGTCTGTCTATCGTTGTGGTTTTTTCAATTTTAACTTTGATTCTAATAAAAAAAGATTTTTATTCTAATAAGTTGGTTTCATCTAGTTTTGATCTCGACTATTTCCTAGTAGACGACTCCTTGATAACCCACTGTGTAGCCGCAGAAATTGCGACAATCTCTTGGTCTGATCATGCACAGATCTCACTGGAGATAGCTGACCCTGCTTCCATTCGGCCCCCCACTCGTTGGAGACTGAATAAATATCTCTTAACTAACTCCTCTCATACTCAGCATATAGGGACGCAGATAGAGCAATACTTCTTATCCAATGATAATGATGAGGTTGGGCTGGAGACTCTCTGGTTGGCCCACAAATCGGTCCTCAGGGGGGTGCTAATCCAATTGGCCTCCCGAGTTAAACGGGAACGTGAGGCAAAGGTTACGGCTCTCCTGGCTAGGATTAAGCTCCTTGACCTTGCTTATAGAACCTCTCCTCAGAAATCCACGCAGGATGAGTTAACGGAGGCTAGACGGTCACTGAGGGCATGCTTATTAGTAACGGCAGAGAAATACCTAAGGAAAACTAACTCCAAATACTACAGCATGGGGGACAGGGCCGGGGCCCTCCTGGCCAGGAGAATCAAAAAAAGGGAATTACAGGCCAAAATTACTAGTATACATGATAATTCAGGTTCCATTATTCGTAATCCTGTCCAGATAGCGGAGGAATTTGGCAACTATTACAGCACCTTGTACAATCTGAGGGAGTCGGTGGACACTGTCCAGCCTTCCACTGAGTCAATACAATCATTCCTTTCTAAAGCTAACCTTCCCACTCTCTCCACTGATCAGTTGGCCTTTCTTAATGCCCCTATCACTGAAAAAGAGATTGTCTCGGTCATCAAGTCCATTAAAAAGCGCACCTCTCCTGGTCCAGACGGGTTCTCATATGCATATTACACCACCTTTACTGAGTTACTGACCCCTTATCTTCTTAAATTATTTACCTTTTGGCAGCGGGAGGGTTCCATCCGGCCTGAAGGTCTTGAGGCGTTAATAACCACAATTCCCAAGCCGGGGAAACCACTCACTACTCCGGGAGACTTTAGGCCCATATCACTACTTAATTGTGATTTAAAAATCTATGCCAAATTGTTAGCCTCCCGTCTCTCGGTTATCCTCCCCTCCTTGATTCAACTGGACCAGGTTGGATTCGTCCCAGAGCGTCAGACCTCTGAGGGTACGCGCAGACTCCTGGATCTTCTGGATCTGCTCGAGCGGAAAAGGGTCCCCAGTGCACTCTTGTCTCTAGAAGCAGAGAAGGCCTTCGACAGGGTGCACTGGGGATACTTGGACGGGGTCCTCTTGAAGTTTGGATTCCAGGGACCGATTCGGGATGCTATTAGGGCCCTCTATTCTAATCCCTGTGCGGCAGCTAGTGCATCGGGCTTTCTTTCCTCCCGATTTACCATATCAAACGGTACCCGCCAGGGCTGTCCACTTTCCCCTCTTATATTTGCTCTCATAATGGAGCCATTAGCTTCTATAGTTCGTACACACCCAGGAATTAGGGGGGTGGCAGTTGGGAATCTTGAACACAAAATTGGTCTATACGCCGATGACGTGGTATTTTTTTGCACTGACTTGCTTACCTCCCTACCCCATGTCTTCTCGGTTTTGGAAGAATTTTCATCAGCATCATACTATAAGCTAAATCTCTCCAAGTCGTCTATATTCCCCCTCCACCTCCCCAAAACAGAGCAAATATCTCTCCAAAACCTCTTTCCCTTTCACTGGGCTCAGGAAGGTTTTATGTATTTGGGTGTATGGATCTCCAGGTTGTCAGGGATAATAAAGCATAATTGGGATAAATTACGAACAACGATTCAACAGGAATTTGATAGACTCTCTGGAATGCAGCTCTCTTGGATGGCCAGAATCCAGATAGTTAAGATGTCCGTCCTCCCACGGATCCTATACCTTTTGCGGTGTCTTCCCTTGCAGATTCCCTCCAGGTACCTCGCCCCGGTCCAAGCAGCGCTAAGCAAATTTATTTGGAGTGGCAGACCTCCTAGGATTGCTAGGAGGGTCCTCTCCCTGCCTTATGCTAGAGGGGGTATGGGGATTCCCAGCATTGCGGCTTATGCCAGAGCTGCGGCTCTGGAGGCAGCGGCACACTGGTGGTCTAACTCTCTCAGATCTAGATGGATGCAGATAGAATTGGAATCCTCCCCGACTGGGTCCACTCGGCTTCTATTAGAAATGAATCTTTTGAGTCACAAGATCACCCCAAACTGTTTAAGAACTATGACAAATTTACTTAGGATATGGTCGCAGGTGGGCAGACCCTTTTTTCCCTTCTTATACCGTTACATTTCCCTCACTGCAGCTGAGCATTCTGTTCAGAACTTATATCTGCAGGATTGGAAAAAACGGGGTGTGTTGCAGCTATCAGACCTTATGGATTCATCGGGGCGTCTGGAACAATTTTCGACACTGGTTTTGGAATTGGGTCTGCCTAACTCCACCTTCTTTAGATATCTCCAGCTTAGGCATTTTTTGACCACCCTGGAATGGCCTGTCCCGGATCTTGCCTCTATTGACTCAACCTTGCAGATATTTATAAAAAATGGATCACATGCTAGACATGGAACCTCCATAATGTACAGAGCCCTACTGAAACCTGAGGGGGAGGTGAAACTTCCCTATATGTCTAAATGGGAGGGTCTGTTGTCCTTTTCTGCCTCACTTGAGGACTGGCGGGCGGCAGCAGTTCATGCTGCCCGTTACTCCACATGTATAACGCATTTGGAGCAATCTAGGAAGACCCAGATGCAGTGGTACCTCACCCCGGAGAGAATAGCCAGATTTATCTCATCTCCGACTCGGGCACACCCCCACTGTTGGAAGGGGTGCCTGGTGATTGGAGACTCCCCGCATGTTTGGTGGTACTGCCCGGGTGTACGTACATTTTGGAGAGATGTTGAACGTATATTACTGGGAATTACTGGAATCCCTAATGCCCTCCTGCCACAGATGGCACTGCTGGGTATTGGATTGAATGCCATTCCTGGCCCTTTAAGACCCATCTACACTAACGTGTTGATTGCGGCGAGGCAATGTATTGCGGCTTGCTGGAAATCCCCTGTGACTCCTACTGCTGCGGATGTACTTGTCCGCCTCAACACTCACTTTCAGCATGAGTTGACCCTGTCCCACACAATTAAAAGGAGAACTAAGGTTCTGAGGTGGTGGGACCCGTGGGTGACCTCTGGGCATAATCTGGTCCAGATATAGAGTGAGCGCTCTAATACTAACACCTCTGTTATTGAATTATGTACAATATTACTGCAGCTTCTACCCCCTCCCTACCCCCCCTACCCTCTCCTGGTTAGTCTTCTTTATTTGTATGTTGAGTTGATATGTATTGTAATGCTCCTGATTTTTTTGGTTATGTACCTTCCAAAAATTTCAATAAAACTTCATGTTTAAAAAAAAAAAAAAAAGAATTCTGCACCTCAAAATGTCCGACTATCCCCTACACTCGGAACCTTCAAGTGGAACCTGAAAACCCATCTCTTCAAAACAGCCTACAGCCTGCAACGACCACGGTGCCACCTCACCACCGCCAGAGCAGACCCAACCTACTGTCTCCCTCCCCATTGCCCTGTAGAATGCAAGCCCGCAAGGGAAGGGTCCTCTCTCTCCCCTCTGTACCAGTCTGTCACTGTTAGTTTGTTCATTGTATTTTTAACTTGTTTGTATGTAACCCTTTCTCATGTATAGCACCATGAAATCATTGGTGCTCTATAAATAAATAATATTAACATACGCAAAGTTTAAAACCAAACAGCTGTCAAATATGTGAACAATTACTTCTAGGAACCTGTTAACCCATATCTTGCCAACATGTTCCCATGGAGATCTATACAGTCATATGAAAAAGTTTGGGCACCCCTCTTAATCTTACTCATTTTTTTTTGTTTAAAATTGGGTTTTTGCAACAGCTATTTCAGTGTGATATATGTAATAACTGATGGACACAGAAATATTTCAGGATTGAAGTGAGGTTTATTGCACTAACCAAAAATGTGAAATATGCATTATTTCAAAATTTGACAGGTCTAAAAGTATGGGCACCCTTCTGATTTTCATGATTTGTATAATCCTAACTACTTTTTACTGACTTACTGAAGCACTAAATTGGTTTGGAAACCTCATTGAGCTTTGTACTTCATAGCCCGGTGTATCCAATCATGAGAAAAGCTATTTCAGGTGTCCACTTACAAGTCGTTCTCCTATTTGCATCTTCTCTGAGGAGTGGCATCATGGGCTCCTCAAAACAGCTCTCAAATTATCTTAAAAAAAAGATTGTTCAACATAGTTGTTCAGGGGAAGGATACAAAAAGTTGTCTCAGAGATTTAACCTGTCAGTTTCCACTGTGAGGAACATAGTAAGGAAATGGAAGACCACAGGGACAGTTCTTGTAAAGGCCAGAAGTGGCAGGCCAACAAAAATATCAGAAAGGCAAAGAAGAATGGTGAGAACAGTCACGAACAATCCACAGACCACCTCCAAAGACCTGCAGCATCATCTTGCTGCTCCTTTTATTCTCATTTTTCTTCTACCAGCCTAAGAAACGCTCTGACAAACGGAAATACCCTTTTGATGATCCGGAGTTACTGAACTGGTCTAAGGTCCCTAAGGTGGATGCGGCAGTGGCATCCTCTTCTAAACGTAATGTGTTGCTCTTGGAGGATGGGGGATTGTTGAGGGACCCATCTAATAGAAAAGCTGATACCCTGTTGAGAAAATCCTGGGAGACGGGTATTGGGGCTCTTAAACCAGCCATTGCTTCTACTTGTGTAGCCCGTTCCCAGTTGGTTTGGTTGGATCAGTTGGAACAACAGATTCGGTCCGGGGTGCCCAGAGACAGGTTATTGGCTGCTCTTCCTCATATCCGGAGTGGCTCAGCATATATGGCGGGTGCTTCTGCAGATTCTCTCCGCCTGGCAGCTAGATCGGCAGGGATCTCTAATTCCGTCCGCAGGTCTTTGTAGCTTAAAAAGTAGAAGGGGGAAGACCATGCGAAAACTAAGTTATGTGCTTGACGGTATTCTCTCTAAGGCAGGAGAAGTGAGGAAGGGGCTGCCTAACCCTTCTGTCCCTAATTACAGGAGAGCCTTCCGGAAACGCCAGTATACCAGGCAACAGTCCAACCCCAAGTGGGAATCAGCAAGGAAGAGACAGAGAGGTGCTTATTACGGTGGTTACTCATCCTCCAAGCCTTCACCCAAGCATACTTAATTCTGACCCACTTGTCGGTGGACGATTGGCTCATTTTTTCGATCAATGGTCCCAAATTTCAAATCGCCAATGGATCCTCGGCCTTATTTCATCTGGCCTTAAACTTGATTTTGTGAGGGTCCCAGGGGACTCCTTTTTTCAAACTATTCTTTCTAGTCTCCAGCAGGACGTGCTCATGGCTGGAGACTCTCTGCGGGATCGTTTAGAAGGTCGTCTCGGTCTGTTCCCGACTGCCATAGCCTCTCTGTCCTGGTAGATGGATTCTCGTCACCTGACACAAGGGGTTCCCTGGGTCGTTACTCCGGACTTTGTAGTGATGACCGATGCCAGTCCCTTGGGGCGGGGGGCTCATTTGGGAACTCGCCTGGCCCAGGGTCGGTGGTCTCCAGAAGAAGAATTGGGGTCTTCAAATTTGAAGGAGTTACGGGTGGTCCAGTATGCTCTCCTCCAGTTTTTGCCCCACCTGCGCAACTCCCATGTCAGGATTCAGTCGGACAACACCACCGTAGTGGCTTACCTGAATCACCAGGGGGGAACCCGGTCACCTTTCTTACTGGCTATCGCGACCTCGATATTTCAGCTAGCAGAGGTCCATTTTCTCTCCCTGATGGCCCTACATATCAGAGGGATTGACAATTTCAAAGCCGACTTTCTCAGCCACCACTCTCAGACAGGGGGAGTGGGTTCTGAACAGGGCAGTCTTCCTGGGGATTGTGCGTCTCTGGGGCATGCCAGAGTTTGATCTATTTGTGACCAGGGGGAACAGGCAGGTTCGACGCTTTGCTTCCCTGTATTCCTCGGACCTTCCAGAGGTGGTGGATGCTCTGCAGGTGCCATGGGATTTTCCTCTAGCTTACGCTTTTCCTCCGTTCTGTCTGCTTCCTCTGGTTCTGCGCAAAATCAGGGAGGAGGGTGCGAAAGTCATCTTGATAGCCCCCTTTTGGCCCAGGAGACCATGTTTTTTCTGGCTGCAGGCAATGTCGGTCTCCGACCCATGGGTTCTCCTGGCGGATCGGAGGCTGTTCTCTTTAGGGTCCGTTTTTTCACCCACAGGCAGAGGGCCTTCATCTAACGGCCTGGAATTTGAGAGGCAGCTTCTGAAACGGCGGGGGTTCTCCAATGCTTTGGTTACTACCCTCCTCAGCAGTGGAAAGGAAGTTACCACTAACCAATATTGTAGGGTTTGGCGTAAATTTCTGGACTTTTACTCAGGGGGTATCACTGACCGTGCTCCGATTCATGCTATTTTGGAATTTTTGCAGAAGGGTCAGGAGTTGGGCCTTGCTGTCAGTACTCTTCGGGTTCATGTTTCTGCTCGGGGGGCCCTCAGGTGATCGGTGGATTTCCCATTTTTTTTCAGACTTGTGACCGCACAGCACTGGTGCACATCCCTAGGCTTGCTCCCTGGGATTTGAATTTGGTTTTGGACGCCTTGACTGGACCTCCCTTTGAGCCATTGACCTCGTCCTCCATCAAACACTTGACCTGGAAGACAGCCTTACTGGTAGCTTTGACATCTGCTAGACGGGTGGGTGACCTGCAAGCCTTGTCCATTGACTCCCCGTTCCTGTTAGTGTTCCCTGATAGGTTGATACTTAAGACGGACCCCTCCTATCTTCCTAAAGTTCCCTCGAAGTTCCATAGAGGCAAAGAAATCATACTACCCTCCTTCTGTGACAATCCCACTAGCCCTGAGGAGTTGACCTATCAGACCTTAGATGTTCAGAGGACTGTGCTTGAGTATATTGCTAGGACTCAGCCCTGGAGGAAGTATAGGGTCTTGTTTGTTTCTTTGCAGGGGTTTCGGAAGGGAACTCGTACCACTAAAAGCACCATCTCCAAATGGATGCAGGGTCAGAGCGGATACTATACAGATTAGAGTAATATTCCCTGAATTCTGTAGCGATGTCTATGGGGCTAACCACCTTACCGCCATCTTTCTTAATCAAATAGGGGATTCTTGCGCGAATGTCCGCACGTTTGACCCTCCTGGCCAAAACCGCCCCAGCCCTGTCCCCCAAAGCATACCGTATATACTCGTGTATAAGCCGACCCGTGTATAAGCCGACCCCCCTACTTTTGCCCCCAAAACCTGGGAAAATCTATTGACTCGTGTATAAGCCGAGGGTGTCCCCTAGCACAAGTATACAGCCCCCAGCAGTGTGGTATACACCAGTCCCAGAGGTAGATACAGCAGCCCCAGTGGTAGTATACACGCAGCCCCAGTAGTATATACAGCCCCAGTGGTAGTATATACAGCCCCAGTGGTAGTATACAGGGCCCCAGAGGTATATACAGCCCCAGTGGTAGTATATACAGCCCCAGTGGTAGTATATACAGCCCCAGTGGTAGTATACAGGGCCCCAGAGGTATATAGCAGCCCCAGTTTTAATATACAGGGCCCCAGAGGTATATAGCAGCCCCAGTGGTAGTATACAGGGCCCCAGAGGTATATAGCAGCCCCAGTGGTAGTATACAGGGCCCCAGAGGTATATACAGCCCCAGTGGTAGTATATACAGCCCCAGTGGTAGTATATACAGCCCCAGTGTTAGTATACAGGGCCCCAGAGGTATATAGCAGCCCCAGTGGTAGTATACAGGGCCCCAGAGGTATATAGCAGCCCCAGTGGTAGTATATACAGCCCCAGTGTTAGTATACAGGGCCCCAGAGGTATATAGCAGCCCCAGTGGTAGTATACAGGGCCCCAGAGGTATATAGCAGCCCCAGTGGTAGTATACAGGGCCCCAGAGGTATATAGCAGCCCCAGTGATAGTATACAGGGCCCCAGAGGTATATACAGCCCCAGTGGTAGTATATACAGCCCCAGTGTTAGTATACAGGGCCCCAGAGGTATATAGCAGCCCCAGTGGTAGTATACAGGGCCACAGAGGTATATAGCAGCCCCAGTGGTAGTATACAGGGCCCCAGAGGTATATAGCAGCCCCAGTGGTAGTATACAGGGCCCCAGAGGTATATAGCAGCCCCAGTGGTAGTATACAGGCAGCCCCAGTAATGCAGGCCCCCCCAGCATCTCTCCGGTCTCCTGTAAAGCAAGCTATACTTATCAGTGTCCCGCTCGCACCCGCCGCTGCCGACATCCGCGATCCTCCATCTTCATGCGACTCCTCTTCCTGTTTCCTGTGCGCGTCGCCGGGAATGACGTCATTGCCGGCGACACGCACAGAAACAGGAAGAGGAGTCGCATGAAGATGGAGGATCGCGGATGTCGGCAGCGGCGGGTGCGAGCGGGACACTGATAAGTATAGCTTGCTTTACAGGTGACCGGAGAGACGCTGGGGGGGCCCTGCATTACTGGGGATGCGGGGGCTGCTGTATACCGATGTATACATCGGTATGTACCGATGTATACATCGGTATACAGCACTGACTCGCGTATAAGCCGAGGGGGGTACTTTTCAGCCCAATTTTTGGGCTGAAAAACTCGGCTTATACGCGAGTATATACGGTAATATTTGGCCTTGGTTTTTTTCAAATGTTTCTCCACTCTGACCAGCCTCAAAGAGCAAAGAGCATGCCTGGCCCGAGTCAGGTCTCCATACACTTGGGGATTAGGGTTCAACTTGTGTAGCCGCTCCAGCCTAAGGAGCTCATTAGTGGCTTGTGTTAGAGCTGCTGAATGCAGTTTTTTGGCCTCCGTGCTTTTCACAATCTGGCTCGCACACAACAGCCTTAGAAGAAGGAGGGGAAGCTCAGACAGACATTCCACTTACACAGAAAACAATGGAGGGTTTGCTAAAATCCCTGAGGCAAGAACTCTAATCTGATCTTAAACAAATGATAGCTGAGTTTAAGGCAGAAATCAGGGGAGAACTGATGGATCTAGGAACTAGAATAGACCACCTGGAGCAGAAGCTGGCAGAACTTACTAAATCTTATAATGAAATAATATATGCTAATAAGGCTTTAGAACAGAAGATTTCTGAAATCCACAACAAAACTCTGGATTTTGAGGACAAATCCAGAAGGAATAATATTTGCATTAGAGGGATTGATGAATCTATTCCTGGCAAAGAATTGCCAAGTCTCCTGCAAAGCGTCATACACAAAGTGATTCCTTCTGCAGACAGCAAGGACTTAATTGTGGATAGAAACACAGGATACCAAAACCAAAAGGTCTCAACCCAGATTTACCACGAGACGTTATTGCCCGTATTCATTTCTATACAATAAAGGAGACTTTTACGGCTGGTCTCAGGAAAAGGACGAAACTTCCAGATAACAGGGAAGGTATTCCCTGACTTGTTATAGCAGGTACTCTAGCTTCCAGCAGGGCTCTAGACGAAACATCCAGATAACAGGGAAGGTATTCCTTGACTTGTCAGCAGGTACTCTAGCTCAGAGGAGGGAGTATATGCTGTATACTACAGCCCTCGGGGAACAAGGAATAAAGTACCACTGGGGGTTCCCCACGAAACTGAAAGTCTTGAGGGAGAATTCCATATTTGTCTGCACATCCCCGGAAAAAGCAAGAGATTTATTGCTAAAATGGAAGAATCAGCCTATATATCGCAACAACAAAAGAGCTCCTCAGGCACAGAAAAAGAAAAAACTGGACCCATACTGGTTCACTGCATGATTCTCTGCTTCCCGCTTTCTACTCTTTGGTGCCTCTATGGTGGTGTTAAAACCAGGCAAAGTTGCCCATAGTGTCTTTTTTTCACTCTCTTTCAGACTATTTTTTTTTACTTTTCTCCCTTTTCTTTACGGTTTGCTTTATTTTGGAACTGTACAGGGACTTCCTCTTATGATGAAGCAAAAAGTTAGGGTTGATAACCCTGCATTTGTATATACAAGCAAATTTGTTTCCCTGTCCGTCTATCCCCTGTCTGTCCTCCCCATGTTTTTTACACATTTAGGAGCAATGGTTTCACATAAAGCAGTATATGATATTAACAATGCATATTAAGGTTATATATATAAATATCAACGGTTTGAACTCGCCAGGTAAAAGATCCATCTTCTAGAAGAATATTTGGAGAACTTCCGAAATAAGGGCGCATGCATGATACAGACGCTGGATAGAATCAGGTATTGAATTGTATCATTCTGACTTATAGCTACATAATATTGGAGACTTTAAGTGTGCGATCGGTCCCCGAATAACCTCTATATGGGCATATGGTATCCTTTAGCATGATGGATCATGGTCCTTTCAGGATTGGAGTCAGTAATCCCTGTGTGTGGCATTAAAATGTTATATGTGATTTGAGCCTGCACACACAGGTGTTTTTGAACCCGGGTGGTATATCTTATAGCATATGCTGGATTAACACACACTAGCTTAATGATATACATATATGGGACATGATGTTGGTCATGTAGTGATATGCCTATGGGATACTTTCATCCAGTAGATTATTTATATACAGTATATATATGGAGGTTATTTCTAGCTATAAATGTATCATTTATTCTTCACTTCTGTGTATTGGACCTGTGCAATATACTATTTATTGGATATAAATTGTGGTTGCTAGCTATGGCTATATTATTCTGTACCGTAAATTTGGAACATGTGTACCATGCCTGAGAGATAATGTTGAAATACTGCTATGTTCTATTTCTGCATGTGTATACATGGATAACTAATTTGCCAAACTATTCTGTATTTATGCTGGTATTCTGTCATATTCTCTCACTTTTTTTCCCCCCTCCCTTTTTCCGCACATTGTTTATTGAATAAAATTTATACGCTTATATAATTGACCGTATGATCGTTTTTTTTCCCCCTTTGGGGTAAGTGTCTAAAATAGAAGAATATTTGTAAAGAAACTGCTGATGTAATTTGTGTTCAAGAAACTCACTTGTTGGCGCAGGACAATGCTTGGCTAAAGAATCCTCGATATCCACATCGGTTTTTTGCATACAACAAGACCAAAAGAGCTGGAGTGGCTAATTTTATAAGAGACTCCCTATCTATTAAATTGTATGACACTACTAGTGATCCAGAGGGGCGTTTTATTTTCCTTGATTGTTCTTTAAACAACACTAGGTACACGATTGTATCTCTATATAGCCTAAATATACATCAGTTCTCATTTATCAGACTAACACTTAAGAGAGTTCAGTGTTCTCCAAAGGGTTTAAAACTGTCTGTGGAGATTTCAACCTTCCTATGTCTGCTGTGTTGGATTGCTCAAACAGATGTACCGCTAGAGGAGAGATGAAATCACTGGTTTCAGAATATAACTTACATGACATCTGGTATACACCAAAAAGAGGGGACTGCAGCACTCCAAAAGAGGTGTAGCACGCCTTTATTAGGCCATCAGAACATCATGGCGACGTTTCTGTTCTAGGAACCTTCTTCCAGCAACATCCCACTAGATATCACAGCTTTTTATGCCCCCTCATAAATTACAGATCAATTATACAATTAAATATTATTCCATCATATTATCAAACAGTGCATAAAGTGCTTATACATAATTCCACACCATATCTTCATAAACCTTGTCTTACAGTTAGGGCCAGAAATATTTGGACAGTAACACAATTTTCACGAGTTGAGCTCTGCATGCCACCACATTGGATTTGAAATGAAACCTCTACAACAGAATTCAAGTGCAGATTGTAACGTTTAATTTGAAGGGTTGAACACAAATATCTGATAGAAAATGTAGGAATTGTACACATTTCTTTACAAACACTCCACATTTTAAGAGGTCAAAAGTAATTGGACAAATAAACATAACCCAAACAAAATATTTTTATTTTCAATATTTTGTTGCGAATCCTTTGGAGGCAATCACTGCCTTAAGTCTGGAACCCATGGACATCACCAAACGCTGGGTTTCCTCCTTCTTAATGCTTTGCCAGGCCTTTACAGCCGCAGCCTTCAGGTCTTGCTTGTTTGTGGGTCTTTCCGTCTTAAGTCTGGATTTGAGCAAGTGAAATGCATGCTCAATTGGGTTAAGATCTGGTGATTGACTTGGCCATTGCAGAATGTTCCACTTTTTTGCACTCATGAACTCCTGGGTAGCTTTGGCTGTATGCTTGGGGTCATTGTCCATCTGTACTATGAAGCACCGTCCAATCAACTTTGCAGCATTTGGCTGAATCTGGGCTGAAAGTATATCCCGGTACACTTCAGAATTCATCCGGCTACTCTTGTCTGCTGTTATGTCACCAATAAACACAAGTGACCCAGTGCCATTGAAAGCCATGCATGCCCATGCCATCACGTTGCCTCCACCATGTTTTACAGAGGATGTGGTGTGCCTTGGATCATGTGCCGTTCCCTTTCTTCTCCAAACTTTTTTCTTCCCATCATTCTGGTACAGGTTGATCTTTGTCTCATCTGTCCATAGAATACTTTTCCAGAACTGAGCTGGCTTCTTGAGGTGTTTTTCAGCAAATTTAACTCTGGCCTGTCTATTTTTGGAATTGATGAATGGTTTGTATCTAGATGTGAACCCTTTGTATTTACTGTCATGGAGTCTTCTCTTTACTGTTGACTTAGAGACAGATACACCTACTTCACTGAGAGTGTTCTGGACTTCAGTTGATGTTGTGAACGGGTTCTTCTTCACCAAATAAAGTATGCGGTGATCATCCACCACTGTTGTCATCCGTGGACGCCCAGGCCTTTTAGAGTTCCCAAGCTCACCAGTCAATTCCTTTTTTCTCAGAATGTACCCAACTGTTGATTATGCTACTCCAAGCATGTCTGCTATCTCTCTGATGGATTTTTTCTTTTTTTTCAGCCTCAGGATGTTCTGCTTCACCTCAATTGAGAGTTCCTTTGACTGCATGTTGTCTGGTCACAGCAACAGCTTCCAAATGCAAAACCACACACCTGAAATCCACCCCTGACCTTTTAACTACTTCATTGATTACAGGTTAACGAGGGAGACGCCTTCAGAGTTAATTGCAGCCCTTAGAGTCCATTGTCCAATTACTTTTGGTCCCTTGAAAAAGAGGAGGCTATGCATTACAGAGCTATGATTCCTAAACCCTTTCTCCGATTTGGATGTAGAAACTCTCATATTGCAGCTGGGAGTGTGCACTTTCAGCCCATATTATATATATAATTGTATTTCTGAACATGTTTTTGTAAACAGCTAAAATAACAAAACTTGTGTCACTGTCCAAATATTTCTGGCCCTAACTGTATACTGCATTTTGCTGTATATGAATGCGAATGGAAGTATTGCCCTGACTGCCTTTGCACCCGGTTACCAGCTGTGCTGCTTGGATTTTTTTCTCTATATTACATGACATGTGGAGATATCTCCACAGCTCTGAGAGAGATAACTCCCATTTCTCCCCTAGATGTAATTCCTATAGCAGGATAGACTATATTGTTGTGGATGATAGAATTCTAGGTTGTGCGCTTGAGGCAACGATAGGTGTGATCTCGTGGTCTGACCATGCTCCTGTCTCACTCACCATATCTGATAGGGACTCTTCGGTCACACATAATAGGTGGCGCTTAAATGATTTTTTACTGACCAACAAACAAAACATTGAATTAATAGAGACCAAATTAAAAAATGTCTTTGACATAAATGATAACTCCACCTCAGACGAAGTGGTATGGTCAGCCCACAAGGCATACATGAGAGGTATTTTTATTAAGATGGCAGCAGTAGAAAAGAAAAGAAGAGAGGCGGCAGTGCCAGACCTATTAACTCAAATTAACAATCTGGAACAAAGCAACAAGAAAAACCCCACCCCACAGTTGTCCCAAAAAAAACAGAACATAGAATGAGGCTGTGTGCTCTATTTTTATTTCAGTACGCAAAAGCACTTAAAAAGTCTAAAACAAAATACTATGCCATACGAGATAGAGCAGGGAAGATTTTAGCAAGGAGAATCAAAAAAGAGAGACAAAAAATAGGACTGCCTACTTGAATAAACCTGATGAGATTAAAGTACTAAATCCGATCGACATAGCTAAAGAATTTAGGTGATTTTATTGTTCACTGTACAACCTAAAAGAGGATCCCCATACAGATCAGCCTAATCCACAAGAAGTTGGTAATTTCCTAGAAAAAATCTCACTCCCCAAAGTATCAGAGGCTCAGCTAAATGATCTACAGTTGTGGCTAAAAGTATTGACACCCCTGCAATTCTGTCAGATAATACTCAGTTTCTTCCTGAAAATGATTGCAATCACAAATTCCTTTGTTATTATTATCTTCATTTAATTTATCTTCAATAAAAAAACACAAAAAGAATTGTCCTAAAGCCAAATTGGATAGAATTCCACACCAAACATAAAAAGGGGGGTGGACAAAAGAATGGCACTGTTAGAAAAATCATGTGATGCTTCTCTAATTTGTGTAATTAACAGCCCCTGTAACTTACCTGTGGCACCTAACAGGTGTTGGCAATAACTAAATCACACTTGCAGCCAGTTGACATGGATTAAAGTTGACTCAGCCTCTGTCCTGTGTCCTTGTGTGTACCACATTGAGCATGGAGAAAAGAAAGAAGACCAAAGAACTGTCTGAGGACTTGAGAAACCAAATTGTGAGGAAGCATGAGCAATCTCAAGGCTACAAGTCCATCTCCAAAGACCTGAAAGTTCCTGTGTCTACCGAGCGCAGTGTCATCAAGAAGTTTAAAGCCCATGGCACTGTAGCTAACCTCCCTAGATGTGGAAGGAAAAGAAAAATTGACGAGAGATTTCAGTGCAAGATTGTGCGGATGGTGGATTAAGAACCTCGACTAACATCCAAACAAGTTCAAGCTGCCCTGCAGTCCGAGGGTACAACAGTGTCAACCCGTACTATCCATCGGCGTCTGATGAAAAGGGACTGTATGGTAGGATACACAGGAAGACCCCACTTCTTACCCGAGACATAAAAAAGCCAGGCTGGAGTTTGCCAAAACTTATCCGAGTAAGCCTAAAACGTTTTGGAAGAATGTTCTCTGGTCAAATGAGACACAAGTAGAGCTTTTTGGGCAAAGGCATCAACATAGAGTTTAGAGGAGAAAAAAAGAGGCATTCAAAGAAAAGAACACAGTCCCTACAGTCAAACATGGCAGAGGTTCCCTGATGTTTTGGGGTTGCTTTGCTGCCTCTGGCACTGGACTACTTGACCGTGTGTATGGCATTATGAAGTCTGAAGAGTACCAACAAATTTTGCAGCATAATGTAGAGCCTTGTGTTAGAAAGCTGGGTCTCCCTCAGAGGTCATGTGTCTTCCAGCAGGACAATTACCCAAAACACACTTTAAAAAGCACTAGAAAATGGATTGAGAGAAAGCACTGGAGACTTCTAAGGTGGCCAGCAATGAGTCCAAACCTGAATCCCATAGAACACCTGTGGAGAGATCTAAAAATGGCAGTTTGGAGAAGGCACCCTTCAAATATCAGGGACCTGGAGCAGTTTGCCAAAGAAGAATCGTCTAAAATTCCAGCAGAGCATTGTAAGAAACTCATTGATGGTTACCGGAAGTGGTTGATCGCAGTTATTTTGCGTAAAGGTTGTGCAACCAAGTATTAGGCTGAGGGTGGCAATACTGTCTGGCCCATTTTTGGAGTTTTGTGTGAAATGATCAATATTTTGCTTTTTGCTTCATTCTCTTTTGTGTTTTTTCATTGAAGACAAATTAAATGAAGATAATAATACCAAACAATTTGTGATTGCAATCACTTTCAGGAAGAAACTGAGTATTATCTGACAGAATTGCAGGGTGTCAATACTTTTGGCCACAACTGTAAATACTCCCTTAACTATCATTGAAATACAACACATAATACGTTCTACTAAAAAATCTTCTGCTCCAGGCCCAGATGGTTTTTCTAACACCTATTATCATTGTTTTGTCAAAACTTTAGCTCCTTCCTTGACCACTTCACCACCTGGCTACTTCACTTCCTCTCCACTGACATCCCCTCCATCATCATGGGCGACTTCAATATCCCCGTTGACACTCCCTCCTCAGCCACCTCCAACCTTCTTTCCTTGACCACTTCCCTAGGGCTCTCCCAATGGTCCTCCTCTCCCACCCACGAACAAGGCCACACGCTTGACCTCATCTTTACCCGCCTTTGCTCCCTCTCTAACCTCACAACCTCGGAACTCACACTGTCTGACCACCATCTCTTGACCTTCTCCGCCCTCTCCTCCCCTGCCACACTACCCCCTCTCCGCAAACTTGATCACCCTCGCCGAAACCTAAAATATCTTGATCTTCCTTTATTCTCTGAATCACTCCTCCCTCTCACCGACATTCCCTGCGCTGACGACATTGACATTGCCACCACCCTATACAACACCACCATAACGAACGCTCTTGACCTAGCCGCCCCCCTCACTCTCCATGCTCCACGCGTTAACAGGCAACCCTGACACACCACCCTCACTAAAAACCTGAGACGGGGTCCAGGGTCGCCGAGAGGAGATGGAAAAAGTCCCACACCCCCGAGCACTTTGCTCTGTTCAAGCAATCCATCACTGACTTCAAGACGGCACTTGCTACCCGCCAAGCAAGTGTTCTTCTCATCCCTTATAACCTCTCTGTCCCGCAACCCCAAACAGCTCTTCAAAACTTTCAACTCCTTACTTTGCCGGCCTGCTCCTCCCCTTCTCCCCTCATCTCTGCTGAAGACTTTGCGACCTTCTTCAAGGAGAAGATCGACAAAATCAGAAGCAGCTTTGGTCCACTACCCCCACAACTCCCCTTCCCACCTACACTGCCCTCCTCTTCAATCAGCCACTTCCCCCCCATAACTGAAGACCAACTCTCCTCCCTCCTGTCAAAATCACACCTCACCACCAGCGCCCACGACCCACTCCCATCCCACCTCATTCCCAACCACACCTCCATTTTCATCCCAGCCCTCACCCACCTCTTTAACCTTTCACTTAGCACTGGTACCTTCCCCTCGGCCTTTAAACACGCCCTAATCACGCCCATCCTAAAAAAAACCTCACTTGACCCTACCTCTGTCTCTAACTATCGCCCCATATCTCTTCTCCCATTCGCCTCTAAGCTACTTGAACAGCACGTCCACTCCGAACTGTCCTCTCACCTCTCCTGGTGCTCCCACTTCGACCGCCTACAGTCCGGCTTCCGACCCCTCCATTCCACCGAAACAGCCCTGACCAAAGTCACCAACGACCTACTGACCGCCAAGAACAAACACCACTACTCCATCCTCCTCCTCCTTGACCTGTCTGCCGCCTTCGACATGGTTCACCACTCCCTTCTTCTCCGGATCCTGGAATCCCTTGGCATCGCCCACCTTGCCCTCTCCTGGATCTCCTCATACCTAGCGGACAGGATCTTCAGCGTCTCCCACTCCCACACCCCCTCCTCGCCCTACCCCCTTTCTGTCGGAGTCCCCCAAGGTTCGGTCCTGGGACCCCTACTTTTCTCCATTTACACTCTCAGCCTAGGGCAACTCATTGAGTCCCACGGCCTCCAGTACCACCTCTACGCCGACGACACCCAAATCTACCTGTCCGGCCCTGACATCACCTCCCTACTCTCGAAAATCCCACAATGCCTTTCCGCCATCTCATCCTTCTTCTCTGCTCGCTTCCTTAAACTCAACATGGACAAAACTGAATTCATAGTCTTCCCCCCAAGAAATTCCACCCCACCTCCCAACCTATCCATCTGCATCAACGACTGCGCCCTCTCCCCAGTCCCCCAAGCCAAGTGCCTCGGGTAACCCTTGACTCCTCCCTATCGTTCAAGCCCCACATCGAGGCCCTCACCACATCCCTCCGGCTCCAGCTCAAGAACATCTCACGGATCCGCTCCTTCCTCACCCACGACACCGCTAAAACACTCATCCATGCTCTTATCATCTCCTGCCTTGACTACTGCAACCTCCTTCTCAATGGCCTCCCGGCTAACTCCCTCACACCTCTCCAGTCTATCCTCAACTCCGCTGCCCGACTAATCTACCTGTCCTCACGCTACTTCCCTGTCTCCCCCCTCTGCCAAGCCCTTCACTGGCTCCCCCTCTCCAAGAGATCCCAATTCAAAACACTAACCATGGCGTACAAAGCCATACACAACCTGGCCCCACCATACATCTCCAACCTGGTCTCCCGATACCTACCCTCACGCAACCTCCGCTCCTCCCAAGAACTCCTCTTCTGCTCCCCCCTCATCACCTCTTTGCACAACCGAGTCCAGGACTTCTCCCGGGCTTCTGCCTTACTGTGAACTCCCTGCCCGAACACGTCAGACACTCTCCTACCCAGAGTAGCTTCAAGTGTCACCTGAAGACTCACCTATTCCGTCAAGCCTACAACCTGCCATGGGACCCAGGCGACCGCCCCATACCTGACATTCCCCCATCCTACTGTATCCTAACCCGCCCCTCTTAGACTGTGAGCCCTCGTGGACAGGGTCTCTGCCCCTCCTGTACCTGTATGTCCCGATCGCCTAGATTTAGTGTACTTGTTCTTGTCTCCCTCATCCTCATGTAAAGCGCCATGGAACCTAATGGCGCTATAAAAATAAATAATATAATAATAATAATAATAAAAAAAATAAAAACTTTCAATTTTTGGAAATGTGGTTTTTCAGTAAGCCATGAAAACCCTGAGGCAGTAATCACAACCATTCCTAAACCCGAGAAACCCTCAAACAGCCCTGGTAATTTTAGGCCTATCTCCTTAATAAACTGTGACCTAAAAATATTCTCTAAAATCTTTGCAGCCAGAATAATGTCTGTCCTTCCCTCTCTGATAGCACCTGACCAGGTTGGGTTTGTCCCTGGAAGACAAGCCAAGGACATCACTAGAAGAGTAATAGATTTACTATAAGTGAAAGGTAACGCTGGGCACTTCGGTTAACACTTCGTATCGCTGCACGTATATCGATTCAGTATAGACCAGGTGCAGGCACTCCTTACAGATGGTGCATGCTTTTTAATAAAAGTTCAACAAACATTTTTTGTTTGTTGAACTTAGAGTAATAGATTTGTTGAAGATAATGGAGACTAATAAACTCCCCAATGTACTGCTGTCGCTTGACGCCGAGAAGGCGTTTGACAGAGTGCACTGGGGTTATATGGGTGAGATCCTGGATAAGTTTGGTTTTGTGGGAGATATTAAAAAGGCTATATTGGCCCTATACTTTAATCCAAACGCGGTGGTGAGTGCGTCTGGCTTCATTTCAGAGCAGTTTATGATAACTAATGGCACACGGCAGGTCTGCCCTCTCTCGCCGGTTACCTTTGCTTTGTTAATAAAGCCGCTGGCAGAGGCTCTTAGAACTAATCCAAGCATACATGGAATCCGTGTGGGAGATATAGACCATGTGGTGGGATTGTATGCAGATGATGTGATATTATCTCTCACCGGTGTGGAGGGGTCCCTGGTGGGTGTCATGGACACCCTGGCTGAATTCTCCAGAATCTCATATTACAAATTAAATGCCACAAAGTCTATCATATTCCCCATAAATATTACACCTCTGGTCAAGGATAGAATACTAGAACATTTTTCCTTTCAGTGGGAGGAAGCGGATTTACATATTTGGGAATAAAAATGACAAAATTTGTAAATCTAATTAAGTTGAACTGCGAATCACTGATTTTGGACGTTCGTGGGGACTTGGAAAGGCAGACCCTTCTCCCACTGTCCTGGGTTGCCAGAATAAAAATAGTAAAAATGATGTTGCTGCCTAGGATTACCTACTTGTTCAGATGTCTCCCTCTCAATTCCCATCTAGATGGATAGGGATCCTACAATCCCTACTTGGTAAGTTTATTTGGAAAAACAAAAAACCAAGAGAGGCAGTCAATGCTCTAGATTTCCAATATTCTCATGGTGGAATGGGTGTACCAAATCTATCTTGGTACCACAAGGCGGCCATACTTGAGGCCGTAAAGGATTGGTGGGCTGGGGATCTTAATTATTGATGGCTCCAAATAGAAAGACAGTTTGCTCCCCAAAGGTCTACTAGACTTTTGCTAGAGATCGAGCTAGTGAAGCCCCTGAAATCAATTTCCCCTTACATACAATGTTCTCGTTGATCTCTTATTGGAATAACCTTGATAGAACACTCACAAAATCCCTATTTAAATACATTTCTGTAAAAGCGATCAAGACACACGTCTCTGGGTTGTCTCTAGACTTGTGGGTGAAATCAGGTGTAAGAACCCTTGACAAACTTTTAGATGGCCCTGTTTTCCCAAGATTCCCAAGTCCCAACTTTACAAGATTTATTCAGTTATGCACATTTCCATCTTGGTGGAGCCCTGACCTATCAGACATGATGTAGAATACCCCAATGAACATGGATTGTTCTATAGGACTCTTAACTCGATTGTCTCTGTAATATAGGACTCTTAATTAGCCAGCAGAGTTGGTCAAACTCCCTTATATGAATGTCTTGGGCGGAGGTAATCTCTATCTCATCCACCCCCGAACACTGGTGGACTGCGGTCACATTTACTCAAAGGCACTCCTCCTGCTTTAATCATCTAGAACAACTAAACATAATACATATGAACTGGTATCTGACCCCTTACAAAATTTCCAAATTTAACAAGTCATATTCCCCATTATGTTGAAAGGGATGTGGTAAAAAAAGAGGATCTGGGTAATGTGTGGTGGTGGTGCCCCAAGATAGGAGAATTCTGGAATCGAGTGGCAAACTTAATCAGGACCTTGATAGGTTTCCCTTTAACTCTAGAGGGGCCCTTGGCAGTCTTAAATATTAGATTGGACCTTCTTCCCCCAAATATCCTTTATCTTGGCATACATGTCCCCATCCTGTATATATGCCCCTATCCTGGTATATATATATCGCTCATCCTGGTATATATGTTCCTCATCCTGGTATATATGCCCACCCATCTTGTATATATGCCCCCCATCCTGTATATATGCCCACCGATCCTTTATAAATGCCCTGTATATATGCCCATCCAGTATATATCTGTAAAAATAAGAATGCGCATATAGGGTCTTATCTTAATTGATTATGGTCGGCATAAGATGTGGAATTGCTCACCTTGTCCACTTCTGAAACCCACAACTGGTTAAATGGCGATTTGATGCAGCTGCTGCAGGGACTGCACTCCCACAGTTCACTGTGGTGTAAAACGCAGGTTTCCTTGTTCCTCAGGGAGCATCACTGATGTTCCCTGAGGAAGGAGCACAAGTTGATCCAGACATCCCTGTGTCCTGGTCTTTCTTGGAGCAGCAGTGCGGACATAGAGGCACTTCGTCCAAGGAAATCTGCATCCAGTACATATGCCCCCAACCTTTATATATGCCCCCCCAACCTGTATATATGCCCCCCATCCTGTATATATGCCCCATCCTTAAAATATGTTCCCCCATCCTGTATATATGTCCCCATCATGTATATACATCTTATCCCCCGGACCCCATGGCTTACCGATGAGAAAAATGCACCTCAGCAGGGGTGCCGGAGGATGAGGGGCACAGGTGCAGGACTGGAGCTGCGGGGGGTGCACGGGTCCAGGACCAGAGCTGCGGGGGATAAGAGGTGGCAGCAAGCGGTGGGCACCGCCATGTTTATTGTGGCCGGCTGCATTCACTATGTGCAGCCAACCAGTCAGTAGAGACTTCAACAAAATGGCCGGGGCCATAATGGAGACTCGCGGCCATTTTGAAGTCTTTATCTCTACCGGCTGGCTGCACACTGCTAGTGATGGCAGCCAGCCACCAAAAATATGGCGGCGCCCACCGCTCGCTGCCGCCGCTCATCTCCCGTATCTCTGGTCCTGCACCTGTGCCCCTCACCCTCCGGAAACTAACTCCAGCACCCCAGCTCGGCAGCCGCAAATTCCCCACTGCCGCGGTAATATTTAATTTTTATTTTTTTGTTTTTTATACATTCGCATTTTAAGACGCACCCCCTTTCCCCCTTCCCAGTTTGGGGCAAACAAAAGTGCGGCTTAAGATCCGAAAAATACGGTACTTGACAACAATTCAAAAATCAGAACTGGGGGGCGTGGCCTGGCTATGGCGCTGAGAAGACGTATTTGCTGAATGCTCCTGTGACCCCTGGCTTTCCCCGGCCCGGGACTCATCGCACAGACACGACCTGAGGACAGATTTAATCCCTATCCACTCCTACTATCTCCAGGCATCTTTCTGAGGACTTTGAGCTGTCCCCCTCCTCATGGAGAGGAGCACGACTGGCGGAAAGAATCCCACAGAGGAGCTCTAAAATGGCCGCGGCGCTCTGAGGAGGTGAGGAGGTGTGTGCACCATCGGCGGGAGACAGACAGCGGCGAACACAGAGAGGTGAGACGCAGCTTCTGGGAGAGGTGTGGACAGTTATGAACCCCCGCCTGACGCTGGAGAGGAGTGGGCTGATATTCTGGCGGCCTGGCACCGTTACGACCGCTGGTCACTGAGAGGTCTCTGAGCTACACAGAACAGAAGCAGGGGTGCACCTGCGCCGAGTAGTGGGATAGAAAGAAGGATTTGCCGCATTTATAAACCTCTCCCTGACCCTGGGTACTGCTGATTCCTGCACACAGCAACCCCTTCAGAACTTTGCACCAACGCTTGGTAAAGCAATTCTTTTCATGACTGAAACTCCAGCGTTTATTGCATTAACATAAAACACTTTGCATACCCCTCTGCTGTATCAGCGTGCCAGTTCTGCTGAACTCTGGTACCTGAGCTAAATCACTCACTTGAAAGTAAATTAGCACTCATCTAACCATCTGCTGAAGGCATTATGGGACCCAAGAAACCCCCTCCTCCTACTACTCCGGCAGCTAAAGTTAAAGCAAAAGAGGGATCTATTCAGAAGTATCTAACAGATACATCGGACTCCATGGCCTCTGACGACTCTGAAGTTCCCCTGGTTCAAACGGATATCGGTTCAGAAGGAGCCACAGCACTACCTGCCCATCCTATCTCATCAGGGTCCTCTATGACGCTCATGTCACGTATGCCTGAGTCTGTACTGGAGGAGATCATAGATCTAAAAGCCAGAATGTCTGATATACCCACTAAATCAGACTTGGAGGGATATTTTGCCCGTCTGGAGGGTCTGTGTAAAGCGGAGATTCAGGGTCTCAGTGCAACGGTGTCTCAGATAGCAGACAGGGTGACATCCCTGGAGGCCGCGTCATCATAGGCCACGGTGGTTCAGGCTGAACATCAATCTACTATTGATCGACATTCTGAACAAATTGTCCTTATTTTCAGCCTCCTTGAGGACTCAGAAAATAGAGACAGACGGAACAACATCCGAGTTCGCGGCATTGCGGAAGCCACGGGTCCGATAGACCTAGCACCGACCCTGCAAAATTTGTTCAACACCCCATTGGATATACCCGTAGAGACTGCTATAACTTTTAACAGAGCCCGTAGGGCGCTACACGACCCAGATCATCAGACCTCAATAACCCGCGGGATATTATCTGTCGACTGCACCACTACCAGATGAAGGAGGATATCATGCGACGAGCAAGGCTGAGGGGCCCAATGGACTTTGACGGTGCTGAGATACATCTCATGGCTGACCTATCCAGATTAAGCGCAGAGCCCTACGTCCGATTACCGTGGCCCTCAGGGAGCGGGAGATTCCGTACTCTTGGGGCTTCCTGTTCCAGATTCAGGTTCGTCGCCAGGGGGACATATTCCTGCTTCAAGGTCCTGCTGATCTGGGACCGTTCCTCTCTGGCCTCGGCCTTCCGGAAATCTCAATAACTGATTGGCCCATGAATCCCTACACACCAACCCGGAGGAGTGAAGAGAGACGACGTCCACCATCAAACCTGAGACCTCGACGGAGGAGCACCACTGTTCCTCGGCAAATCGAGCAATAACGGAATGGGAGGACTCGATTCAGTGCACTACCCGGCTCTGTTGAGCCCGTTTTGATGTTCTAGTTTTATGAATGACCGAAAGGATTCTATACCAATTGGGCTGGACATGCCTTAATTCCTGTGAGGGGGTCTGGTGAGGGATTTGATACTCCCCCCCCCCCCCCTTTTTTTTTTTTCCCCCTCCTCACTCTTCCCTCTCCCTCCCTCCCGGACACTCAAATTTTTATAGGGGATTACACCAATTTGTGACGCATTAGAGCACCTGCTCCCTACATGGGCCCAAACCTACCCATTCGCTAAACGGTCTTTACATAATGGTACATACTGCTCTCCTCTTCCCCATTGTTTACCTCCCCCTTTCCCCTTTTTCCTTAATCAGTTTCCTCTCCTCCCCTCCCAATCCTCCTCCCCTTCCCCGATACCTTACCTCCCCCCCTCCTTGTTTGAGTAATACCCATGAGGACTCTCTTTCAGAAAAGCGTCCATAATAAGGTCTGTTGTATTCCTTCGATCTATGTAAATTAGAGGACTGCTGGAAATCTTCACATTACCATTCCCTCCACTGGATTCTCTGTACTAAGACTGAATCCCTTTTCCGCCTTACATTTTAATTTCATTATCTTTTCAGTACAATAGAACATGTGATCCTCCTCATCCTATTTTGATACTGGGAGAGTTAAAAGGAGCTGACCTCAATTTTCTTTTTATGCATTTGAATTTTTCAGATTGTTGTCCTACAATTCGTGTCTTTTTTTCAATATATTCTGTTATGCTATTAGAGCTGACCTTCCCGGGTGGGTGTTAGGCTGGAGGCCCCTTCATTGGTGCCATAGCTTAACACAACCCCATAGGGACACTTGTTTTTCAAGTGATTTGTATTGACCCAGCTTGCCTGAGTTAAATACGGTTTCATAGCTTCGTCCTAGGAACGAAGCTTTGCCTATGGTTATAGGCCATTCTTCTCTGTCTTCTATTTTCTTTTTTTTTTTCTTGTACGCTGCTTACTATACTTTCCTATACCTAATCCGACCCTAGTATCTCTATCCTTTCTCCTCCCAATTGCCCACCCCTTCCCCACCCTATTACCCTCACGTCAGAGCTAAGTCTACTCTTAATCACTGAGCACACTCTGACCGCCGAGACATGGCAACTATTAAATTTGCCTTTTTTAACGTGAATGGGTTTAACACTCCGCAAAAGCGCAACCAGGTCCTGCATGGCATGCATAATCTGGGTGTTCAGGTTTTGCTGCTCCAAGAGACACACTTCAAGGCAGGCCATATACCTGACATTAGGAATAAATACTTGGAATGGATACACGCCCCAAATCCACTGTCTAGATCAAAGGAAGTGAACATAGCACTACACAAAAACTTCACAGGTGTCATACAACAATTTGAGACCGATCCACTTGGCAGGTATCTGTTTATCAATCTCACCCTTCTTGATCACAAATTTACGGCTGTAAATCTTTACCTCCCTAATAGGGCTGAGGCTAAGTCGGGAGCTCGTTTTCTTCGAAAGGTGGAGAAATTCAGAGATGGACTTCTGGTCATTGGTGGGGACTTCAATCTCCCGATGGATAGAACACTAGACACGTCGGCGGGTAAGTCGGTGATTCCACACGCACAACTTGCCTCACTTAAATCTGTACTACACTCTCTCAGAGTAGTGGACGTCTGGAGGGTACTTCACCCCACAGACAAAGATTTCTCGCACTACTCAGCGGTTCATAATTCTTATAGCCGCATTGACTATTTCCTGGTTGTCCAAATATCTTTATTGAAATTTCAAGGAGGGGGGAGGGGAGGGAATTAGATACATAAATAAAGAGGGAGGGGGAGGGGGGGAGGGGAAGGGTAATAAACGTAACAAGTAAACAAACCAACAAATAACATGAACGGTACAAGTCGTAAGTACATATGCAAATTCAAATACAGCGCTCGTACAAAAAGAGAGAAAATTGGAAAGGTACAAATGAATATCCGAATACTGAATAGTCCAAACACACTCTGTGCATTTTGTCGCAAATCGTAATGCAAGCTTGAAAGCATTGTGGGGAAGAAACAGTCAAATCATCAATTTTTACGTCAGCGGCCTATTGCAGGAGGGATGGGGAAAAAATTGTCTGACTATTTCCTGGTGAGTCATAGTCTGTGAAATTATCGCCCACCGCCAACATCGGCTCCATGACCTGGTCCGATCATGCCCCAATTTTCTTGACGATTCAGTTGCCAGAAGGTCTCCTTCGGACGTGGAACTGGAAACTGAACCCAAGTCTCCTTCTCGATGTAGAGGTGAAAAGGAAAATAAAGGCAACTATCACAGACTTTTTATCGGACCACTCCTCTGACGAGACACCGCTACCTTATCAATGGGAGGCTCTTAAATGTGTCTTAAAGGGGCGTCCTCATTCTGGAAGGTTCGAGACTCAAAAGAGAAAAGACGAAAATAACCGACGATCTTTTGAAACAAATTTACGATCTAGAACAAGCTCATAAATCTGCACAAGACCAGGAAACTCTAGTGGCTTTAACAAAGCTCAGAGAGGATCTTAGGTCATTCCTAGACCTAGCCTATGTGAGATTTCGGGAACATTCCCAACGTTTTTTCTATGAGTTCTCGGACAAATGCGGAAGAGCTTTAGCCCGACACATTCACCCCAGAACATCGACGACTTACATTCCCTCTGTGAAGAGGACAGATAAATCCGTTGCCCACCACCCTGTAGATATAGCATCGACTTTTGAAAAATACTACAAAGACCTTTACAATATTCAGGCTGACCCAGATGACACACAGGGAACGCGATCGGGTACAAACATAGACGAATATCTCGCGGGCACTTCTCTTCCATCACTGTCGGAGGAGTCTATCTCGAACTTGGAGGGTCCTCTCTCCCTGGACGAGATTCTCTGGATAATCTCATCTTCCCCGCCTAATAAAAGCCCGGGCCCAGACAGCTTCACCACCAAATTTTACCAGGCATTCTTTCAAGAGATAGCCCCCTTCCTGACGAAGGTCTTTAACTCAATTTCCAGGGACCATCCCTTCCCGAAGCAATCACTTGAAGCTATAATCACTTTAATACCCAAACCCAGAAAGGACCCCCTCCTCTGCTCTAATTATCGTCCGATTTCGTTAATCAACGTGGACGATAAACGTTTGGCTGTAAGACTTGGGCCTTCTCTGCCTCGACTGATCCACAGCGACCAAGTTGGCTTTGTGCCTAGAAGAGAGGCCAGAGACAACACCATCAAATCGCTCTTGATGATCTCACACATCAATAAATCAAAGATCCCGGCCTGTGTGTTATCGGTTGATGCAGAGAAGGCCTTTGACAGGGTCAGCTGGACCTTCCTCGGTAGAGCTCTGGAGCGGGCAGGATTCGGTCAGGGAATCAGAGATAAGGTGATGGCTTTATATACATCCCCAACGGCCAAAATCCGGTGCAACAGAATTTTTTCCGAGCCCTTCAACATCAGGAACGGGACACGCCAAGGATGCCCACTATCCCTTCTCCTATATGCCCTGGTGATGGAGCATCTGGCGATTGCCCTGCGGCTTAATCCAGATGTCTGCGGAATACAAATAGGCAAACACTCCCACAAACTAGCATTATATGCTGATGACCTGCTTCTCTACGTCACTGTCCCCGAGACCTCTCTTCCTTCCATCTTGTGGGAGTTCAATCGCTACAGCCGAGTAAGCAACTTCAGGGTTAACATTTCCAAGTCTGAGATCTTACACATCTCACTGTCAGCAGATAGAAGAGCCAGACTACAGTCCACTTTCCCTTTTCACTGGTGCTCCGGAGCTTTAAAATATTTAGGGGTGCACTTGTGTGCAGATCTTTCGCAGTTATATGACCAAAATTTCAAGCCCCTACTGAAACGCATCTCCATTGACCTTACTGCGTATAGCTCACGAGCCCTGTCATGGTTTGGTCGGATGAACGTCCTGAAAATGGATGTGTTACCGAAACTGTTATACCTGTTTCAAGCAGTGCCCATAGCTCTCCCGAGGTCTTACTTTTCCCAGTTGAAGACACTTTCATCTACCTTCATCTGGAAAAAGGAGAAATCCCGCGTGGCCTACGGAATCTTGACGGAACGTAAGACGAAGGGAGGTGCAGGCCTTCCGGACTTCCACCTCTACCACAAGTCAGCAATATTAAAGAGACTAGTGGATTGGTTCTACGGCGCTGGGGACAAGCGGTAGGTGACCATGGAAGCAGACTTGATTTCTTGGCCTCTAACAGCAGTACCCTGGATCAATAACGACAAACGACCCAAGAATATCTCGGATTCTCGTCTGACCCGAGACCTACTCAGCGTCTGGGATGGGACGCAAACTAGATTTAACCTATCGACCTTGAAGGGCCCCATGACCCCCCTATTTAGCTATCCCGACTTCCCGCCGGCAGTCGACACTGATAACTTTTTGATCTGGTCCTCTAACCAAAAGACCAGGGTCAGTGAAAGCCTTTTGGGGACGCCTACCCTGCCTTCTTTCATCGAGCTCCGCGACAGAGCACCAGACAAAAAAATACACTGGTTTGCTTACCTTCAGCTACAATCTTTTGTCTCGTCACTTGGCCCCTCTTCTGAACTAAACAGAGATCTGACCAGTTTTGAAGCCCTGCTGCTGCAGTCTGAGACCCCTTCCCACGTGATATCAAAAATATATAACATCTTGATTGATTCCTCCGTGATGGAATGGGCTTGGTTTGTAAAGGAATGGGAGCAGGAATTGGGGTGGATCCTTTGGATCTAGACTGGCCTAAGACCTTTCTGTGCGTGCACGGAATGACTATGCCCTGTAAATCTCAGGAGACCAACTTCAAACTAATGACGAGGTAGTATAGATGCCCACAGGATCTCCTCAGGATCTTCCCTTCCCTCCCCAGTGCCTGTTGGAGATGCGATGCCCCTGAGGGTTCATTGTTACATGTATTATTGTGGCAATGCCCAGCCATCACAGCATTATGGCAGAACATCTTCCGAGTCCACGGCCATGTCACTGGGTTGAAAACCCCTTGCACACCCCAGATTGGGCTTTTGTCCATGATTCCTGGCCCCTTAAGGGAATAAAACACGGTCTCCTGAGACATTGTCTATCAGCCACCAGAATGATCATCCCAAGGAAATGGAAAACAAAATCAACCCCCACTATAGTAGATTGGCTTGCAGAAATGGACAAAATCTGCCGTATGGAAAAGCTCTCTGCGCACTCTGAATCCCAGCTGACCAAATACTTTAAATCATGGTCAGCTTGGCTCTTGTTTAAAGACTCTCTGGAGTTCTCTGAGGTGCTCACTACGCAGCTTACTAGTAATTAATATGTTATTTATGACCTGGGACACATCTCACCCAGTACCTGAATGCCCAGATGGATTTTTCCTTGCCTTTCCTCTCCCCCTTCCATACTGTCTCTTTACCTTTTCTCCTTCAGCTCACTCCTTCCCCGCTTCTCTTATCCTTATTTCTGGTATTCTTTCCCCCTTTTCTCACCTATTCTACTATAACTATACTCATGTGTTTTCTTTATCTTATTCTGCTGATAGCAGAAACATTATATTCGTTACTTATAATGTTTTCTTTAGTTTATTCTATGTATACCACCGCATATAGCAAACTATATTTAACTTAGTATGCTCAGCATATCAACACCAGTTTATACTATTAGAAATATTGAAGTCTGTATAACAAAAATTTGACATATCTTGTTCTTAATATGTTGACTTTAATAAAATTCTTTGAAAAAAAAAATCAGAACTGAACAAGAGATAGACAACATTGTATGGGCTGAAATTCCTGCCAAGACAACATACCCTCAGCTTTACAACATTGTTCCCGGTATGGATTATGGACACTGTACCAAAGGCTTTCCAAAAAAATTACAACAAAATACCAAAAAAGAAATGAATGGCTATCCAATTTACCGCAGAAACATTGGCACTACATACCAACATAATTCTAAAACAATCGACAATACATGGGTTGTTCCATATAACCCTTATTTGCTAAAATAATACAACAGCCATATTAATGTGGACATTTGTGCTATCATCCAAAGTGTCAAGTATTTATTTAAATACATGTACAAAGGACATGACAAGACTAATATTGAAATAGCTTAAAAACACCTCCAACATGATGAAACAAACCAATTTGTCGATTCACAATACGTCAGTGCACCAGAAGCTGCGTGGAGAATATTTGCTTTTCCTATGCATAAACAATCTCATGCCATTTTTCGCCTATCAGTACATCTACCTAACTCTCAGCCACTATATTTTCATCAAGATGAGCCCATTGACAATATACAACAAAAACTACTTTAAAATTCAACACTCATGGCATACTTTAATCTTAATAAGATCGACCCTAATACACATCAATATTATTACAGAGATATTCCAGAACACTACGTTGAAACATGGCATATGGGAACCCAGAAAGCAAAGAGGCCACACTGTAATAGGAAGAATGTATACAGTTAGTCTGAAAGACCAAGAACGCTATTATTTACAGTTAGGGCCAGAAATATTTGGACAGTGACACAAGTTTTGTTATTTTAGCTGTTTACAAAAACATGTTCAGAAATACAATTATATATATAACTAGCTGTAGTACCCGGCTAAGCCCGGGTTAATAAATAACTGATGTTAGCTATAACAAAATAGAATTTGAATATGTCATATTAATGACCTGTAAGAAAAATAGAAGCTGAGCTGTGATTGGTTGCTATAGGCAGCCTAATAAATCTCCAGCCAACAGTAAACCCACCCCCTGGCCGGGCAGTATATGTTACCACACATACACATAATAGACAGCTCATGTGACTGACATCTGCCTTAATTCCCTATATGGCACATGCGTTGCACATTGGCTGTTTTTAATTAGATGTTTAAGTTTGGAAATTAAAGATAGCACACGTATGAGGCGAGTTGTGTGAGGTGATTTGTGCACATCTGTGTCTGTCTGTGTGGTGTGTGTGTCCCTGGGGTGTGTGTATGTGTGTGTCCCTGTGGGGTGAGTGCATGTGTCCCTATAAGGTGTGTATGTCCCTGTGGGGGGGTGGATCTGTGTGGTGTGTTTCTGTTGTGTGTGTCTCTTTGTGGTGTGTTTGTGTCCCTGTGGGATGAGTGCATATGTCCCTATAGGGTGTGTATGTGTGTATGTCCCTGTGGGGGGGGTCTGTGTGGTGTGTGTGTATTTGTGTTGTGTGTGACTCTTTGTGGCGTGTGTGTGTGTGTCCCTGTGGGGTGAGTGCATGTGTCCCTATAGGGTGCGTATGTGTGTGTGTCCCTGTGGGGGGGTGTCTGTGTGGGGTGTGTGTGTCTCTGTGTTGTGTGTGTCTCTTTGTGGTGTGTGTGTCCCTGTGTGGTGAGTGCATGCGTCCCTATAGGGTGTGTATGTGTTTGTGTCCCTGTGGGGGGGGTCTGTGTGGTGTGTGTGTCTCTTTGTGTGTGTGTGTGTGTGTCCCTGTGGGGTGAGTGCATGTGTCCGCTATAGGGTGTGTGTGTGTCCCTGTGGAGGTGTGTTGCGTGGGTCTCTGTGTGTTGTGTGTGTCTCTTTGTGGTGTGTGTGTGTTTGTTCAGGTGCGTGGTGAGTATCCAATATTGGGGCTGCACCTTAGCGACTATACACTTGCTGTTACTCTTTGTGTGCGTGTGGTGTGTATACATGTCCCCGTGCGTGGTGAATATCTCATGCTGGGGCCCCACCTTAGTGACTATATGTTGGTATGTGCTGTTAGTCTTTGGTGCTATCATTAAGCCCCTCTCATTCACAACTGTCAACTGGTAACTGTCACTTTTTCCCCATTATGTAGATAGGGGCAAAATTGTTTGGTGAATTGGAATGCTCGGGGGTGAAAATTTCGCCTCACAACATAGCCTATGACGCTCCCGCGGTCCAGACGTGTGACTGTGCAAAAGTTTGTGGCTATAGCTGACAGCTGTCGATTTTCCTCCAACACTTTTCCATTCACTTTTTCCCCATTATGTAGATAGGGGCAAAATTGTTTGGTGAACTGGAATGCGCAGGGTTAAAATTTCGCCTCACAACTTAGCCTGTGACGCTCTCGGGGTCCAGACGTGTGACTGTGCAAAATTTTGTGGCTGTAGTTGCGACGGTGTAGATGCCAATCCCGGATATACACACATACATACACACACACATTCACCTTTATATATTAGATATGGGCTGAAAGTGCACACTCCCAGCTGCAATATGAGAGTTTCCACATCCAAATCGGAGAAAGGGTTTAGGAATTATAGCTCTGTAATGCATAGCCTCCTCTTTTTCAAGGGACCAAAAGTAATTGGACAATGGACTCTAAGGGCTGCAATTAACTCTGAAGGCGTCTCCCTCGTTAACCTGTAATCAATGAAGTAGTTAAAAGGTCAGGGGTGGATTCCAGGTGTGTGGTTTTGCATTTGGAAGCTGTTGCTGTGACCAGACAACATGCGGTCAAAGGAACTCTCAATTGAGGTGAAGCAGAACATCCTGAGGCTGAAAAAAACGAAAAAATCCATCAGAGAGATAGCAGACATGCTTGGAGTAGCAAAATCAACAGTTGGGGACATTCTGAGAAAAAAGGAATAGACTGTTGAGCTTGGGAACCCTAAAAGGCCTGGGCGTCCACGGATGACAACAGTGGTGGATGATCGCCGCATACTTTATTTGGTGAAGAAGAACCCGTTCACAACATCAACTGAAGTCCAGAACACTCTCAGTGAAGTAGGTGTATCTGTCTCTAAGTCAACAGTAAAGAGAAGACTCCATGACAGTAAATACAAAGGGTTCACATCTAGATGCAAACCATTCATCAATTCCAAAAATAGACAGGCCAGAGTTAAATTTGCACCTCAAGAAGCCAGCTCAGTTCTGGAAAAGTATTCTATGGACAGATGAGAAAAAGATCAACCTGTACCAGAATGATGGGAAGAAAAAAGTTTGGAGAAGAAAGGGAACGGCACATGATCCAAGGCACACCACATCCTCTGTAAAACATGGTGGAGGCAACGTGATGGCATGGGCATGCATGGCTTTCAATGGCACTGGGTCACTTGTGTTTATTGATGACATAACAGCAGACAAGAGTAGCTGGATGAATTCTGAAGTGTACCGGGATATACTTTCAGCCCAGATTCAGCCAAATGCTGCAAAGTTGATTGGACGGCGCTTCATAGTACAGATGGACAATGACCCCAAGCATACAGCCAAAGCTACCCAGGAGTTCATGAGTGCAAAAAAGTGGAACATTCTGCAATGGCCAAGTCAATCACCAGATCTTAACCCAATTGAGCATGCATTTCACTTGCTCAAATCCAGACTTAAGACGGAAAGACCCACAAACAAGCAAGACCTGAAGGCTGCGGCTGTAAAGGCCTGGCAAAGCATTAAGAAGGAGGAAACCCAGCGTTTGGTGATGTCCATGGGTTCCAGACTTAAGGCAGTGATTGCCTCCAAAGGATTCGCAACAAAATATTGAAAATAAAAATATTTTGTTTGGGTTGTTTATTTGTCCAATTACTTTCGACTCCTTAAAATGTGGAGTGTTTGTAAAGAAATGTGTACAATTCCTACATTTTCTATCAGATATTTTTGTTCAACCCTTCAAATTAAACGTTACAATCTGCACTTGAATTCTGTTGTAGAGGTTTCATTTCAAATCCAATGTGGTGGCATGCAGAGCCCAACTCACAAAAATTGTGTCACTGTCCAAATATTTCTGGCCCTAACTGTATGTTTGTTGTTATTACATGTAAAAGGAGCAACAAGTTATCAGAACCTTAAATCTGTCAATGGTATTACACATGAAATCTTTCAAGATGCTGCCTTAGCACTCGGATTATTAATGGATGACAGTGTCTGGACAAATACTATACTAGATGCCACCATTCTGTACATGTCTACACAATTTCGGGAGATGTACGCTTACCTCTGTGTTTTAGATCACCTACAAATCCACTGGAATTAATAAATAAATTTAAACATTTCTTACAACACCACTGTCACAGATACCACAACAACACTGAACTGTGCATCAATTGTAAAAGCTATGCTATGAAAGATGTTTAAGATGTGCTAATAATGTACTTTTTATGGTGATCGATGCTGTTACATAATTCTACTGGTGTGGTGAGTCCAACTTATTAATAAACTAGATGGCGGCCCGATTCTAAAGAATCGGGTAGTCTAGAATCCATATATAGTTTATTTACTAATAGTTAGGGGAGTGCGGTGAAATGAATTGTGTGTATACAGGTGGCTCAGTGGGTAGCAGAGTATGCGGTGGCTCAGTGGTTAGCAGTGAGTGCGGTGGCTCAGTGGTTAGCAGTGAGTGCGGTGGCTCAGTGGTTAGCAGTGAGTGCGGTGGCTCAGTGGTTAGCAGTGAGTGTGGTGGCTCAGTGGTTAGCAGTGAGTGCGGTGGCTCAGTGGTTAGCAGTGAGTGCGGTGAGATTGGTCAGCACAGCGCCGTGGGCAGAGTGGTTAGCACACACATACAGTACATACATACATACACACACACACACACACACACTCCGCTCTAGTTAGCACCGACCCTGCGTCTTCCCCGCCGGTTGGATCCTGAGTCGACATGTCGCCACCCGCGGACGACTGGATCCAATATGGCGTGCGGGAATTTTGGCGAGACTTCTTGGACGCTATATTGGATCCAGTAGTTCGGGGGTGGCGACATGTCGACTGAGGATGCAGGCGGCTGATGCAGGGCCGGTGGTAAGTATAGCGGAGTGTGTGTGTGTGTATGTGTGCGGACAAAGTGAGGGAAGTGGGGACAAAGTGAGGGAAGTGCGGACAAAGTGAGGGAAGTGACTACATACACACATATATACACATACTGTACATTGCATATGGAGGGGTGAGGAGAGCGGAGGCTGGAGGGGTGAGGAGAGCGGACGCTGGAGGGCAGAGGGAAGGTTGGAGGGCAGAGCGGAGGCTGGAGGGGAGAGGCTGGAGGGGAGAGCGGAGGCTGGAGGGCAGAGGCTGGAGGGCAGAGTGGAGGCTGGAGGGCAGAGTGGAGGCTGGAGGGGAGAGCAGAGGCTGGAGGGGAGAGCGGAGAAAAGGAGAAAGGAAAAAAAAAAAGTTTCCTTTTATTTTTTTCAGTGTATAATTATATGGTTTCTGAGACTAACAAAATAAGAGTGATAGAATATCATGATGAAAGATGTAAAGTAATAGTTTGATATTCTGTGCTTATTATACACTAGCTGTGAGCCCGATTCTAAAGAATCGGGTAGTCTAGAATCCATATATAGTTCATTTAATAATATTTAGGGGAGTGCGGTGAAATTAATTGTGTGTATACAGGTGGCTCAGTGGGTAGCACAGTATACGGTGGCTCAGTGGTTAGCACTGCGCGGTGGCTTAGTGGTTAGCACTGCGCGGTGGCTCAGTGGTTAGCACTGCGTGGTTGGTGAGTGGTTAGCAGTGCGCGGTGGCTCAGTGGTTAGCACTGCGCGGTGGCTCAGTGGTTAGCACTGCGCGGTGGCTCAGTGGTTAGCACTGCGCGGTGGCTCAGTAGTTAGCACTGCGCGGTGGCTGAGTGGTTAGCACTGCGCGGTTGGTGAGTGGTTAGCAGTGCGCGGTGGCTCAGTGGTTAGCACTGCGCGGTGGCTCAGTGGTTAGCACTGCGCGGTTGGTGAGTTTAGCAGTGTACGGTGGCTCAGTGGTTAGCAGGAGTATGGTGGCTCAGTGGTTAGCAGTGAGTGCGGTGGGTCGAGTGGTCAGCGCAGTGCGGCGGGCAGAGTGGTCAGCACAGTGCAGCGGGCAGAGTGGTTAGTGCAGTGCGGTGGGCAGAGTGGTCAGCAGAGGACAGAGGCACTCTGCCTGTCATACTTACCAGCGGGTCATCGTCTTCCCCGCCACGGCATTTTCACTCCGCCGTCCCCAGCATCTTGGCTCCACTCATGCAGAGCATTGCTCCTGTGCAGCCTCCTCTCTGCAGAGCATTGCTCCTGTGCAGCCTCCTCTCTGCAGAGCATTGCTCCTGTGCAGCCTCCTCTCTGCAGAGCATTGCTCCTGTGCAGCCTCCTCTCTGCAGAGCATTGCTCCTGTGCAGGCTCCTCTCTGCAGAGCATTGCTCCTGTGCAGCCTCCTCTCTGCAGAGTATTGCTCCTGTGCAGCCTCATTACTGTAGAGCATTGCTCCTGTGCAGCCTCCTCCTCTCTGCAGAGCATTGCACCTGTGCAGCCTCCTCCTCTCTGCAGAGCATTGCTCCTGTGCAGCCTCCTCCTCTCTGCAGAGCATTGCTCCTGTGCAGTCTCCTCCTCTCTGCAGAGCATTGTTCCTGTGCAGGCTCCTCCTTTCTGCAGAGCATTGCTCCTGTGCAGCCTCCTCCTCTCTGCAGAGCATTGTTCCTGTGCAGCCTCCTTCTTTCTGCAGAGCATTGCTCCTGTGCAGCCTCCTCTTCTCTGCAGAGCATTGCTCCTGTGCAGCCTCCTCTTCTCTGCAGAGCATTGCTCCTGTGCAGCCTTGCAGCCTCCTCCTCTCTGCAGAGCATTGCTCCTGTGCAGCCTCATTACTGTAGAGCATTGCTCCTGTGCAGCCTCCTCTCTGCAGAGCATTGCTCCTGTGCAGCCTCTTCTCTGCAGAGCATTGCTCCTGTGCAGCCTCCTCTCTGCAGAGTATTGCTCCTGTGCAGCCTCATTACTGTAGAGCATTGCTCCTGTGCAGCCTCCTCCTCTCTGCAGAGCATTGCTCCTGTGCAGCCTCCTCCTTTCTGCAGAGCATTCCTCCTGTGCAGCCTCCTCCTTTCTGCAGAGTATTGCTCCTGTGCAGCTTCCTCATCTCTACAGAGCATTGCTCCTGTGCAGCCTCCCCTCATGCAGAGCAATGCTCCTGTGCAGCCACCTCTGTGCAGAGCATTGCTCCTGTGCAGCCTCTTTTCTGCAGAGCATTGCTCCTGTGCAGCCTCCTTACTGTAGAGCATTGCTCCTGTGCAGCCTCCTCTCTGCAGAGCATTGCTCCTGTGCAGCCTCCTCTCTGCAGAGCATTGCTCCTGTGCAGCCTCCTCTCTGCAGAGCAATGCTCCTGTGCAGCCTCCTCTATGCAGAGCATTGCTCCTGTGCAGCCTCCTCTCTGCAGAGCATTGCTACTGTGCAGCCTCCTCTCATGCAGAGCAATGCTCCTGTGCAGCCTCCTCTGTGCAGAGCAATGCTCCTGTGCAGCCTCCTCTCTGCAGAGCATTGTTCCTGTGCAGCCTCCTCTCATGCAGAGCAATGCTCCTGTGCAGCCTCCTCTGTGCAGAGCAATGCTCCTGTGCAGCCTCCTCTCTGCAGAGCATTGCTCCTGTGCAGCCTCCTCTCTGCAGAGCAATGCTCCTGTGCAGCCTCCTCTCTGCAGAGCAATGCTCCTGTGCAGCCTCCCCTCATGCAGAGCAATGCTCCTGTGCAGCCTCTTCTCTGCAGAGCATTGCTCCTGTGCAGCCTCCTCTCTGCAGAGAATTGCTCCTGTGCAGCCTCCTCTCTGCAGAGCAATGCTCCTGTGCAGCCTCCCCTCATGCAGAGCAATGCTCCTGTGCAGCCTCTGTGCAGAGCATTGCTCCTGTGCAGCCTCTCCTCCTGTATGCAGAGCATTGCTCCTGTGCAGCCTCCTCCTGTATGCAGAGCATTGCTCCTGTGCAGCCCCCTCCTTTCTGCAGAGCATTGCACGTGTGCAGCCTCCTCTCACCTGTATCCTGGAGATCAGCTCTTGGGGGCTCAGTCCGGGGTCCTCTGTCACCTCTATGTTCCCTTGTGATCGCAGGATGTCAGAGGCAGAGAATCACTGATGAGGACACGTCTGATGTGAGACAGCGGCATGATGTCTCCTGTGCTGACACTGCAGCAATTAAAGTGCCTGTGATGATGTCACAGTCATGTGATATAGCCCCGCCCATACCAGTGACATCATCTCAGGTCCTGCAAGCCGTGGGGGGGAGGATAGAGAGAGAGAGAGTCTGCAAGGACTCGCAAAGGCATTGCGAGTTAGGGTTTGAGAGGCAGCCATATACACGACGACGGAAACAGCGCCGAATATGACGGAAGTGGCTTAAGGTAATTATATATTAGATGTACCAGGTTTTTTGCAATTCATGTACAGAATATGAAAAAATGCCTGATAGCTTATGGGTACTGTATTAAAATCATGTATTTTGTTATCACGTTATCTGTTCTGTTGGTTAGTGATTCCTTCCTTTATTGTATAAAATATTATATGTATTGGGGGTGTGGCTTGGACATGGAGCCGTGAGGACACGTTCCTGAAGAACTCCAGTGTCCACCGGCATTATCAACCTGTAATTAACCCAACTCAGCCTTCAGGCGACCTGAAATGAAAGGGAAGACCAGGCTGAGATCCCAGGCACCCAAGGAGACCGGCCTGAGCCCCAGGGGAGCGGACATTACTAGGTATATGTCGGCGCCCGGCAGCACATGCAGGAAACCAGGGTCTGCAGCAATGGCATCTGAGAGAGCCGCTCCCGCCCGGCCCCCACCACAGGGAAGAGGAGTGATCCTGTCTGCAGCGGCGCCACGCCGCCTCACTGCCTCAGCTCCCAAGCGTGCGGACGGCGGGAAGACACAGGACCCAGCAAGGATGGAAGAACGGGAAATCGTGTCTCTGGGAGTCGATGAGGCACATGGTGTGGGTGATATGTTAATAAGCCCTTCTCCCTCCCCCTCTTCTTCTCACCCCGGCCATTGTGCACAGGACGCAGTTCCCCTAGAGTCTGTCACTCATATTGCGGTGTCTGCCCCCCAGCCTCCAGAATGTGTGCATTCTCTTTGCCTGACAGGGGTTGTGTCTGGGGATATGGAGAGGGAACCCCCCAGCCCGGGGTCTCGGACACCGGGGCCCCCAAGGGCCTGGGGCCACAGGGCGGATTACAGTGCCCCCCTCCCCCTGCGCAGGGAGGTAACCTGACTCTTGAGCCCATAGACGCTGCGGACATTAGAGCACGACTGAGCACTATGCCCACCAAGACGGACATGGAGCACTACATTCAACGGCTGGAGGCAGTTTGCAGAGGGGAGATAGGCACTCTGAAGGAGGACGTGTTCGTTATTCAATCCAACGTTAGCACCATTGAGGCCACCGTGGAGAAGCTTTCCTCCCAGGTTCAAGCTCAGCAGCAGTTTCTTGATCTTCACACCGGAACTTTTGATTTATTGCTGGACATGATGGAGGATGCTGAAAATAGGAATCGACGCAATAACATTAGAATCATTGGCTTGCCAGAATCGGTTGAGCCACGAGACCTGGTTTCCGCCCTCCATCGTATCTTTAACTCTTTGCTAGATAGAGAGGCAGACATGCACATCGAAATTGATAGAGCCCGTCGATCCCTGGGCCCCAGGAGCCCTGACGCAGTCAAGCCGAGGGATGTCATCTGCCGTATTCATTATTTCCGCATTAAGGACGATATTATGCTCCGGGCTCGGGGCCATAACTTCATAGAATTCAACCGGGCAGAGATTATGCTCCTGCTGACCTATCCCGCATCACTTTGGCTAAGCGACGTGCGCTTCGCCCTTTGCTGGAAGCCCTCAGAGACAGACATATCCCGTATGGCTGGGGATATCCTTTCCAGCTTCAGGTACGGGGAGAGGGGAACATGACCATATTGAGATCACCGGCGGACTTACGGGACTTTACAGCTGCATTGAACCTGCCGCTGGTGGAGCTGGGCGAGTGGCCTCGGCTCTCCACCTTTGCCTTGAGAGGACCGAGTCGTGTGGGGTCCCCTGGGCTGACCTGCCGGGCAAGGGGAGGAGGACCAGGCGATGTCGGCGCGGATCCCCGGCCCGCTCCGGGGACGCCTGAAGGCCATTTCTCCTTTTTTTTTCTTCTGGTTTATTGCCTCCTTGCTTGGCTGCAGAGTTTCCTCCCATATGTTTGGGTGACATATTGTTTGTCTCCTCTTGAGGGTTTGGCGTCCGATCTTCGACTGTGTGTTGAGGTGGTCCTCACGTGAGAGCCTGTACGATTGATATTAGTTCCTGGGTTGTACGTGTGCGTGCACCCGGTTTAGATTACTCTCACTGGGGATCACCCCCCTTCCTCTTTCTATTAATGTTGTATTGATAACATAGTAGTCACTTGATATGGCTATGCTTTTTTGTTTATTATATTTTTTCAGTAGGCTGTTTGCTGGGGGTGAACTGGTGGCCCTGTGTTCAACCATCGTCCACGTTAGGACGTGTCGACGACACGGTTGTTCAGAGCCTTCTCTGACCTGTCTAGTTCCTGTTGAGCCTGGCGGTTTAGAACCTCTGGGTTCCTCAGGCGGATTACTATCCTCCGTCTGATTGTACTTTTTCAACGTTTTTCCTATTTTTTGTCTTTTCCCCTGTTACTCCCTTTTATCTCTCTTCTCCCCGCTTTTTCAACTTTTCTTCCCTCCTCCCTCTTCCCTGATCTACACCGCTTCCCCTCTCTCTTTTTATCCAGCTGTGGGGTTAGATTCGGGAGCACATATGGCGACTCTTCAGCTGTGTTCCCTGAATGTCAGGGGCTTTAATGTCCCTGAAAAACGTTCCAAAATTCTATATCAGATGCATAAGAAATGGGTTGAAATTCTCCTCCTCCAGGAGACACATTTTCGATCGGGTAAAATCCCTGCACTAAATCTCAGGTATTACTCACAATGGTTTCATGCCAGCAACCCGTAGTCCAAGTCTAGGGGGGTCAGTATTGCCTTTCACAAATCCCTGCAGGCACAGATGCTGGCCTCGGAGGTCGACCCGAACGGCAGATACCTGTTTATTAAGCTTAAAATTGCCAACGACACTTTCACGGTGGCCAATTTCTACCTTCCTAACAGGGACCAGGCCCGTACGTGTAAGCGATATCTTCGCGTGCTCTCGGCATTTGCAGAGGGGTACGTGGTGGCGGGTGGGGATTTCAATATGGTGTTAGACCGTGACCTTGATTCCTCATCTGGTGGGTCGGCGGTGCCTCCTTCACAGCTGGAGAGCCTGAAATGTTGGTGTCTTTGCGGATGGTGGATGTGTGGCGTGTTATGCACCCTTTAGACAGAGACTACACCTTTTTCTCTACAGTCCACAATTCCTATAGCCGGATCGATTACTTTCTGGTGAGTCATGGACTCCTGTCCTGTGAACCGCGAGCAACCATTGAGGTGTTGGTCTGGTCGGATCACGCTCCGGTGATGCTGTCCCTCCGACTTCCGGGCATATATAGGAAAGAGTGGACCTGGTCTCTGAATCCGGGCTTACTGAGAGAACCTTCTTGTCTGGAGGCAGTACGGACAGCGATCTCGGGATTTTTTTTACATACATAGCACCGACCCTACGGCTCTTCCCTATCAGTGGGAGGCGTTGAAGGGAGTTATTAGGGGAGTGCTTATTCAACATGGAGCCCATCTGATAAAATTCAGATCTGAGGCTATTGCCGGATTGTTGTCCCGGATCCAGACCTTAGAGACTGCTAATAAACCGAGAGACACACAGGTGATGGCCGATCTCCTACGGGCCAAGACGGACTTGACTGGGTTGCTTGACACTAGGTTGGCGAGGCAGAGAGATCGTTTCTGCCGCTACTTATACGAATATTCTGACAAGCCGGGAAGGGCGCTCGCTAGATTCCTACATCCAACGGCCCCCACCACGCACATCCCTAACATAAAAGTAGGCTCCGGTGTTGTGGTTCACTCCCCCAAGGAGATAGTAGACTCCTTTCGACACTATTATGACTCCCTATATAATCTTAGAGGCCCTCTAGCGAACATGCCCGATGGGGAGTTTCGGACGAGAGTGGAGGAGTATGTTCGGGAGACACCGCTCCCTCCTCTGACGGAGGTTGAGGCGGAGGCGCTGGAGAGTCCCTTGATGCAGAAGGAGATCTCTGACACTGTTAAATCTATGGCGAATGGTAAGAGCCCCGGACCGGACGGGTTTCTGGCACATTTTTATAAGCTATTCATAGACTTATTGTCACCTTTTCTAACTAAATTATTTAACTCCATCTCGGCGACCTGCCCCTTTGCCCCTCAGACACTAATGGCCACAATAGTGGTCATCCCTAAACCAGACAAGGACCCTGGACTGTGTGCCAATTACAGACCCATATCCCTCATCAATGCTGATGTGAAGACTTTTGCCAAGATCATAGCGAGCAGACTGGGTCCGGCTCTCACGAAGGCTATACACAATGACCAGGTGGGCTTTGTGCAGCACAGAGAGGCCAGGGACAATACGGTTAAGACCTTACTCCTTACCTCCTACATGCGCTCAGGTAGGATCCCGGCCTGCTTGCTATCCATTGACGCAGAAAAGGCGTTCGATCGCCTGGGTTGGCCTTTTCTCCGGGCTTCTTTAGAACAACTAGGGCTTGGGACCGGTTTGTTGGGAAAGATCCTCGCTCTGTAAAGTGGCCCGACAGCCCGCCTTAAAATAAATGGTGTTTCTCCCGACTCCCTTCTCGATATGCAATGGCACCAGGCAGGGCTGCCCTTTGTCTCCTCTCCTCTATGTTATTGCCATGGAGCATCTGGCGGTGGCACTCCGTGCCTCGCCCGATATTGAGGGTGTGCGGATTGGACAGCATGAATTCAAACTCTCATTATACGCAGATGACTTGCTTCTTTATGTTACCAACCCGCTAATAGCCTTCCCAGTGCTTCCCAGTGCTCATCGGTCTCAAATTTCAAGGTTAACTATGCTAAGACAGAGGCACTTAACATTTCCCTGCCTGGTGCCTTGGTAGCGCAGCTGCGAGAGTCCTTTTCCTTCAAGTGGAAGCCCTCTGCACTGAAGTACTTGGGGGTCTTGCTCTCAGGGATGTGCATGGTTTCTCCTATAGTCTGATGTACGGTTTTCTGTGTTTTTTTTTTCCCTCATTCTTCCTGCACTCCTTTTTCTCCTTCTGTTCTGTTCCCTGATGGCCAGGCTAGAAAGAGGAGCAATAAAGTTAAGCACATAGCTGCAGAGCGGCTGCTCTGGCAGCAACCATGTAGCAGTGAATCTCCTGCGCCATGCCCCACATACCCAGCCGTGGCTGTGGGTTCAATCCTAAGCTGTACTTCCTCCAAGGCTTTTTCTATAGGTGACACATGCTGGCCGCCGGCTCTCCCCCTGGCAGGCCCCGTGCCCTGGTGACTGTGGGCCACTAATCATTGGCCGAGGCTTTAATAGTGTGCCTTGTGTGCAGTTCCCCTGCCAGACAGTTGTCTAAAACGTCTGTGTCAGGCATATATCACACAGACCCTGGATGAGGAAGCCCCATTACATACGGCTGACCTCTGGTCAGGCCCGGACTGACAGGTGGGACTACCGGGAGTTCTCCCGATTGGCCGGTGATGGTGGTGTGGGCGGGGCCGCTGCGACCACTCCTGTGGTCGCAGACTGTCTATAAAACATTTTTCGGCCGCCACCGCTGTGCACAGCGGGGAGTCAGTGGGCCGCAGCATTGAGCGGCATGCTGCATAATGGGCCTCTTGTCCTGGATTTATTAATGCTACTGGCCCTTTAACATCTTGTAATGGCGTGCACTCACACACTTGCTGAGGCTGACGCAGTCCTCTGTATGCCGGGTCTGACTACTGGCGGGATGTCGGCATGGAGTGGGTTGCAGCCGCTGCTTGCCTGCATCGCACAGGCTGGGTGAGTGACAAAGTTGAGGCCCCTGCACTGCATTCTGCATCTTTCTCACATGTACTCCTCAGGTTTACACAGTACATTACATAGGATGTACTGAGACTGGGGCTATACTTATTTAATGTATATCCTCAGCCCCAGTATGTCCTGTGTAATGTATATACACACTGAGGCCCAGGAATATATTTTAGATAGGATATATTGGGGCTAATGAATATATATTAGCTATATACTGCTCCAGCCTCAGTATATCCAATCTAATGTACTGTATAAACCTTAGCCCCATTGTATACATACATTAGACAGAATATACTGGGGCTGAGGTATATACATTATATAATATATACTGGGGATGAGGTATGTACATCATATAGGATATACAGGAATGAGGTATATAGTATATATCATCCCTGTATATCCTATCTAATGTACATACCTCACCCCCAGTATATATTATATAATGTATATACCTCAGCCCCAGTATATCCTGTCTAATGATTATACATCAGCCCTGTATATCCTATCTAATCTATATTTCCCAGCCCCAGAATGTCCTGTGTGATGTATACACTGGGGCTGAGGTATACACACTCCATATTTATAGCCTCAGCCTCAAAATATCCTATCTAATCCTATATAATAAATGCCAGTTTCTGGCATCCAGCCACTGTGCCGCTATTCCGGCATGCACCGTGGCCAGATGACAGCGCAGCGAGCGATGGCACGCATGTGCCATCGCGAGCCGCAATTACCGGCGCTGCCAGCGATGGCGGCTCCGCCACACTGCCGCACACCTCCCTCAGCCTCTGCCCACTCCTCGCCCAGCCCCGCCGTCATGCTCTGACAGCCCGAAGCTGCAAGGGGATGAGCACCGCGCGCGGCACTCATCTCCCGCTGGCACAGAGCTGAAGTGCCCCCGGGCCTCACAGGACACACAGGGGGACACACAGGGGCATCACAGCACACACAGGGGGACACACAGGGGCCTCACAGCACACACAGGAGGACACACACAGGGGGCCACGCAGGACACACAGGGGCCCACGCAGGACACACAGGGGACCACGCAGGACACACAGGGGCCCACGCAGGACTGACAGTGGCCCACGCAGGGCAGACAAGGGCCCAGCAGGGCAGACAAGGGCCCACGCAGGGCAGACAGGGGCCCACGCAGGACAGACAGGGGGCCACACAGGACAGGGACACACAAGACAGGGCCACACAGGACAGGGGCACACAAGACGGGGACACAGGGGCACACAGGACAGAGGGACACAGAACAGGAGCAGAGGACGGGGACACAAGGCAGAGGACAGTGAGACACTGGGCCAAAAGACAGCGGGACACTGGCCACAGGACAGCGGGACACTGGGCCACAGAACAGCGGCACACAGGGCCAGAGGACAGGGCCAGAGAACACCGGCACACAGGAGCAGAGGACTGGGGAACACAAGGGCAGAGGACAAGGGACACAGGGCCAGAGGACAGGGGACACAGGGCCAGAGGACAGGGGGACACAGGGCCAGAGGACAGGGGGACACAGGGCCAGAGGACATGGGGACACAAGGCCAGAGGACAGGGGGACACAGGGCCAGAGGACAGGGGAGACAGCTAACCACTCAGCCACTCTATACAGTCCTAACCACTGACCCACCATATACACTGCTCTACACTGAGCCACCATATACTGTGCTAACCACTGAGCCACCATATACAGTGCTAACCAATGAGTCACCATATACAGTGCTAACCACTGAGCCACCATGTACAGTGCTAATCACTGAGCCACCATACAGTGCTAACCACTGAGCCACCATACAGTGCTAACCACTGAACCACTGTACAGTGCTATCCACTGAGCCACTATACAGTGCTAACCACTGAGCCCCATATACTGTGCTAACCACTGAGCCATCATATACAGTGCTAACCACTGAGCCACCATACAGTGCTAACCACTGAGCCACCATACAGTGCTAACCACTGAGCCACCATACAGTGCTAACCACTGAGCCATCATATACAGTGTAACCACTGAGCCACATATACAGTGCTAACCACTGAGCCACCATATACAGTGTAACCACTGAGCCATCATATACAGTGCTAACCACTGAGCCACCATATACAGTGCTAACCACTGAGCCACCATATACAGTGCTAACCACTGAGCCACCATACAGTGCTAACCACTGAGCCACCATACAGTGCTAACCACTGAGCCACCTATACAGTGCTAACCACTGAGCCACCTATACAGTGCTAACCACTGAGCCACCATACAGTGCTAACCACTGACCACCTATACAGTGCTAACCACTGAGCCACCTATACAGTGCTAACCACTGAGCCACCATATACAGTGCTAACCACTGACCCACCGTATACATGCTACCACTGAGCCACCATATACTGTGCTAACCACTGAGCCACCATATACATGTGCTAACCACTGAGCCATCATATACATGCTAACCACTGAGCCACCATTACAGTGCTAACCACTGAGCCACCTTATATGCTAACATGCAGTTACGTGCTAACCACTGACCCACCATATACAGTGCTAACCACTGACCCACCGTATACAGTGCTAGCCACTGAGCCACCATATACTGTGCTAACCACTGAGCCACCGTATACAGTGCTAACCACTGAGCCACCATACAGTGTCCTAACCACTGAGCCATCATATACTGTGCTAACCACTTAACCACTGTATACAGTGCTAACCACTGACCCACCATATACAGTGCTAACCACTGAGCCACTGTATACAGTGCTAACCACTGAGCCACCGTATACACTGATAACCACTGAGCCACCGTATACAGTGCCAACCACTGAGCCACCGTATATAATGCTAACCACTCAGCCACCGTTACCAGTGCTAACCACTGAGCCACCATATACAGTGCTAACCACTGAGCCACCGTATACAATGCTAACCACTGAGCCACCATATACTCCATATAAATCCCGCAACAACAGCGTACTTTCCAGAGAGAAGACTGTACTATTCAGCGGCTATTTTTACGCACCTGTTCATTACACCGCACTCCCAATGCAATAGCATAAGGCCTTTTTCTAGTGTACTGTATAAACCTCAGGCCCAGGGTATACTTTACACAGGACATACTTGGGCCAAGGAATGTACATTAGATAGGATATATGGTGCCAAAGTACATACATTAGATAGGACTTGCTGGGGCTGAGGTATATAGTATATACCTCAGCCCTAGTATACCCTTTCTAATAAGTATACTTCAACCCCATATATCCTATCCAATGGATAAACCTCAGCCCCATATATTCTATTTAATGTACATACCTCACCCCCAGCCCCATATATAGTATCAAATGTATATACCTCAATCTTGTATATACAATGTATATATCTCAACCCCATACATCCATAAGTACATACATGGACAATTGCACACACCCAGTATACACAGCTCTACAATATATGCTACTGACAGGTAGCTATATTTTAGTATGTACTGTGGAACTGTGTACATAGCATTTAGTATGGAGCTGTGACTGTGTATATAATTTATAGTGTTGAGTCCACACTGTATACTATTCTATATACACATTGCACAGTATCACTTCTCCTGTCCTGTATACTGGGTGTAATCCTCAGTATCTGTATTATTTTGTATATATACACTGCACAGTATCACTTCTCTTGTCCTGTATACTGGGTGTAATCCTCAGTATCTGTATTATTCTGTATATATACACTGCACAGTACCACTTCTCCTGTCCTGTATACTGGGTGTAATCCTCAGTATCTGTATCATTCTGTATATATACTCTGCACAGTACCACTTCTCCTGTCCTGTATACTGGCTGTAATCCTCAGTATCTGTATTATTTTGTATATATACACTGCACAGTACCACTTCTCCTGTCCTGTATACTGGGTGTAATCCTCAGTACCTGTATAATTCTGTATATATACACTGCACAGTACCACTTTTTCAGTCCTGCTGTCAGATATTCTGTATATATACACTGCACAGTACCACTTCTCCTGTCCTGTATACTGGGTGTAATCCTCAGTATCTGTATTATTCTGTATATATACACCGCACAGTACCACTTTTCCTTTCCTGTATACTGGGTGTAATCCTCAGGATCTGTATTATTCTGTATATATACACTGCACAGTACCACTTCTCCTGTCCTGCTGTCAGAGAGGCGGTATTGGACTTTGTGAATTTCAGCATTTAAATGTTGTTTAATTATGATTATCCTTAACAAGGAAGTCATCACTTCTCTTCTGTATAGGTGATGACATTCTTTTCGCGGTGGATCAGTGTTGGCAGCAGATCATTCAGGATACACTGAAAGCGTGTTGACAACAGAACTGAGCTTTATTAGCAACAAACAGGTACAGATATGAAGGGCTTTGTGGAAACAGGAATATACATTATGTGGTGATGTGGCCCCTGGTCGGGTGCATCACACGGGTTATCAATGCAGGTCTCTGTTCACATGGGCCGGTTTTCCTGATTGTGTGTGCTGTGTGAAACCTGTCCGATGTACAGGGGGTTAACAGCTGAAGGGTTTTCATGAGCTGAGTAAAACAGCTGAGTGTGAGTGCTGAAGATCCGATACATTCATGAGCCTAATGAGCGGCTGAACCTGTGGGGATGAGTGCTTTGCTGGGCTAAACCTGAATGGTGCACAGGGGGTTAATCACATCTCAGGTCTGTGTGTGAGTGAAGATGTGCTGATTGACTCACTGTGTTGCAGCTGTGAGTGAGCAGCCTGGATAAGAACCTGCCAGGTGTCTGAGTGAGGAGAGGACGATGGGAGTCAGAAGTCCAGACCACTGCCATGTGAGGAGGTGCTGGAAGTGATCCGTCCCCGGTGGGGGAAGTGATGGGAGCCTGCCAGCTCCATGCTGGTGGCACAAAGATGCATGCATGCCAGCAAGTGTCCAGGACCGAAGAAGGCTCAAGGGCCAGGCGGTCATATGTGTGATGAGGACCGAGGATGGCTCAAGGGCCAGGCGGTCAGATGTGTGGTGTGAGAGACCGAGTACGGCTCAAGAGCCAGGCGGTCACAGCCGACTTTGGGACTGACTGAGTGAGTCATGATATGGTCCCGTTGCTCCAGATGTAAGTGTCCCGGATCCCGGTGGATCCGTGGAGGTCTTGTGTGTACTCAGTGACAGGGTTCCTGGTACTATTGTGGGCCCTGAGTAGGTAGCATATTGGTTTATGTAAAAATGCCATGAATGCTGTGTCATGCGTGAGTCATAATGGTTATGAAAAAGTGCCATGTGTGATGACTCGTGTGCAATAGGATGGGGAATGATCCCTGTCAGGGTGATAGACGGTGATAGCCGTCTTTAGAACCAGACTGAGGTCTGCAAGGGTCGTTGGGTGACGCCTTGAAGTTCTGGGGAAAACGTATGTGAATGTCCTGTAATGTAATGTCATATGGGAATGTCATATAATGCAATGTAAGGATATGCATATTATATGTGAAAATGGAAATGCAGTGTTATGGTTTATGTGTTGAAAGCGGTTTATGACAGAAATTAATAAATCCGCTGGTTATGTTACGTTGAAATGTAGTCTCTGCTGTCATTTTCCCCGTGCCAAGCGGGTTCCCCTAGGGCGCTACCTCACAATATCTTAGATGTATCTGTGCAGCAGCTGCTTCTTCTCTCATGCACAGGCACAGGAAACTGGTTACAGTCACATGGTATTTCCTGTGTGTGAGCCTCTGAGAGTGTTTTTTTTTTTTTTCTTTTTTTTTTAAAATCCAACTTTATACACAATGCACAAACCTAGCAATACAACACTTACATACACAGTAATGGAGTTGTTGCACTAAACATATTCCAACAATCTGACGCTGGGACCCCACAATCCTGGGAAATGTGGCTTTGGAGAGTAACATGTAAATGGAGCTGCGGTTGATTTCCCTCTGTTGCACCATTCACATATGGCTCTTCAGATAACACCTTTAAAAGAGTGGTGAGGGGCATGACAACGTAAAAGTTTAAATTCACTGATCGGGGCTGATGGGTGATATAGTGTGTGGGCTGGTGGGCCTTGTTTTCCAGGGCTGCTTTTTGGTCCCAGTCCGGCCCTGCCTCTGGTCCTTTATTCAGGCCGAAATCCGTCACTCCCTTAGTTATCTTCAACAGCCTATTGTGTCCCCCGGGCCAGTCATGACTCGGCCAGGGTGTGAGTCCGATAGAGCCTCCCGTGTGGTGCTCATTACAGAGCCAGCCCACATGCACGGATTGGCTGTCACACACTGTAATGCCACAGCCATGTTGGTTGTGGCATTACAGTGAGTGGCTGGCTGCACAGCGTCATCAGGTCTATACAAGACCTGACAGCGCTGTGCTCGTCACTCTGCTCCACATTGTCAGCTAGTGTAGGGAGAGCTGTTGCTGAGTGAGGGACAGATTTTGGGTCTTTTAGGTAGTGTAGGTGCTGGGATACAAAATCCATCAAAGCAACAGTCCTTTTGAGGACTAATCTAGCAGTTTGCAGGCAGGCAGGGTATATAGCATACTTTGGTGTACCACAATAGGTTTTATACCAGTCAGCACATCTCGGGCTGGTGTACAGGCTTCTAATATCCATCTATCCATCAAATCAACAGTCCTTCTAAGGATTAATTTAGCTGTATATAGGCCGGAAGGGTATATAGCACACCGGTGTACCACAAGAGGCTGAATACCAGTCAGTACATCTGGGGCTGGTGTACAGGCTTCTAATATCTATCTATCCATCAAAACAACAGTCCTTTTTAGATTAATTTACCTGTATTCAGGCAGGGTATATAGCACACTTTTAAAACCCATATAGCAGGGGGTGTGGCCAGGACGCACATGGAGCTGGTCGCTTAAATCAGAGCTCCTGCATCTTGCCTGGTTAACGGCGCCTTACAGACCTCACCCGGCCTCCATTCATCGCTCAACCGAGACCGGAGACGCTACTGATCCTCCAGGTATGCCGCGGGCTGAAAACAAGAAATGCACGGGCTTCCAGAGGGTAACAGACTTCTTTGCTGCAGAGCAGCAGTCCACACCTAAAATGGTGCTGACATCCAGAGCCTCAGCTTCTCGCGCCCGTGTCTCTTACAGCCCTGAAGGGAGTGAGGAGGGAGAGGATATACATAGACCCCCATCACAGGACGAACCCTCAAACACATGGTGGGCTCCCTGAGGCACTCCATACAGGAGGACATAAAAGAATTCATGGGAGAACTCAGACAGGAGCTTTCCTCACTGGGAGACAGAACCTCCCACATAGAGGAAACAATGTCAGAGTATGCAGCTGCTCACAATGAGCTAGCCACAGACTATGGGCGCATGGAGGGGAAGATCAAACAAGCCCACCTTAAAATTCATGATCTGGAAGACAAGCTGCGTAGGGGGAACATTAGAATCAGAGGGATTCCTGACCCACAAGACACTGAGGACTTGCCCTCCACAATCCATCACTTCTGCAGCTGCTGCTGCCAGACACCCCTGATGCTGACTTAGCTATGGATAAAGCTTTCAGGCTCCCTAAGCCAGTTCATGTGACTAAGTCTCTCCCTAGGGACATCCTGGTTGCCTTTACCAAAACTAGCACGGCTGAAGCTGCATTACGTGCTATGAGACAGAGACGTAACTTATCCTCCCCATACTCAGAGATTGCAATATTTCCGGATCTCTCAGCAGGCACCCTGGCCCGGAGACGTGAATTTGCCCCGTCTTGCAAGCTGCTGAGGGACAAAGGACTCTAATATAGTTGGGGCTCACCGGTGCATATTCAATTCTGGTACAAAGGCGCGGCCCAGCTGTTCCGGTCTCCTAGTCGTCTGGGTAGAGCCCTGAAGGAATGGGACTTAGTTCCACCTGCTGACAAACTCCCACAACGCTCCAGCCCGGGATCCTCGACCCCTGTCTGTTCGGTGCAACGGGAATGGGAAAAGGTCGGCTGATTCTCTAGACTCTCAGAACTCTATGCCGGGCGAAATGCAGGCCTATATGGCCCTTTTTCAGGATTCGCTTTAGTTTTTCTCTTTTTGACCTTCCTCCCCAATTTGGACTCCCGAAACTCTCTGAACTTCCCCCTAACTGGAGTCTCTTTTCATACTTGGGAGAATGGGGTTGGGCAGACCCCCCTTGGTGGACTTTGATCACCCGACAACACTGAAGGAGTTTGTATTTGTAATTTTTGTAATTGTTATGTTTTTTTTTACTTTTTCTGTTTGGTGCATTTTTTCCGCACCTTGTCTTGATGTTCGACCCCCCTACCCTCTCCCTCTCGGTCACATTCCCTTCCCCCCCTCCTTTTCTTTACAGGACCCTCATATGCTCACTGCACTTGATGACTGATGATAGTAGATACCTTCGTAATTTAAATACTATGTACTCCCTTTATCTAACATGAGTATTACAGGACTTTCCCTCAATGTGAATGGCTTAAATTCTCCGGGAAAGAGATCTATTGTCTGGCGCCATCTCCTAAAGGAACAGAGTGATATTGTGTTCTTGCAGGAAACGCATTTACTACATGGCGACATACACAGAATGTCTTCTCCCGCATACCCACACCAATATTTTGCCTCAGCCCCTAAGAAGCACGCAGGTGTCGCTATTCTTGTGCATAGACGTGTTGCCTTTAAATTGCAAGAAGTACTGGCTGACCCGAAAGGTCGATACTTAATGGTAACGGGTACTATTAATAGTGTTTTATACTCTCTGATTGCGCTTTATGCCCCTAACTTAGGACAAATAAACTTTATACGAACAACACTGGACAAACTACTTCCCCAGGCATGTGGATGCAAACTATTGGGGGGTGATTTTAATGCCCCTATGGTTAGGTCACTAGATTGCTCACACCACTCGGGAGCTAGACGGGAACTGGGGCCTCTGATCTCGTCTTACCATTTACATGACATCTGGCGTTACTTACACAGTAATGAAAAAGATTACACATATGTCGCATAGACATGGCACGTGTAGCCGTATAGATTTATTCCTGATAGACGATAGTCTCCTCCTTCATTGTCTGGGGGCGGACATTGGATCTATCACGTGGACGGATCATGCTCCAGTCACCGTGCAACTAGTGGATGAGCTGGCTGTCAAGCCCCCGGCCAGGTGGAGGATTAACGACTCCCTATTAACCTTTTCTCCAAATGTAGAGACTCTTTCCCAACAGATGACTGAGTTTTTTCTGCTGAACGATAATGAATCAGTGACTCCTGAAATCTTGTGGTTCGCTCATAAGGCGGTCATGAGGACAGAGCTATTAAAATTAGCCGCTTATAACAAAAGAAAATACAAGAAGGAACTTCAGACCCTCCTTCAGCAGATTAAAGCTTTGGAAACAACATACAAACACTCTCTTACAGTTGCGACAAAAACTCCGAGCCCTCACGCTTGCGAGGGTTGAAAAGAACTTAGTAAAAACCAGAGCTAACTACTATAGTATGGGTGATCGGGCGGGGGCATTACTGGCGCGTCGGGTCAAAAACAAAGAAGCACAGTCCAAAATGAACCACTTAATAGCATCAGACGGTGTGCACGTCCGACATTCGATACAAATTACGGAACAATTCAAGTCATACTATGAGAATTTATATAACCTATGTGACTCTACAGACACCCCACAACCAACGACGGAGACCATCCAGGACTTTCTAGACTGAGACAAACTTCCCACTCTTACGACGACCCAAAACTCCTGGTTAAATTCCCCAAAAACTGAGCGGGAGATTCGTGAGGCGATCCAATCGGTTAAAAAGCATTCTGCCCCAGGTCCGGACGGCTTTTCTTATAAATATTTCTCCACTTTTATTAATATACTTACACCACATCTCCTAAAAGCATTTTGCTACTGGCAAGAAAAAGGTTACCATACATAGTGAGGGACTGCAGTCTACTATTACGACTATACCTAAACCGGGAAAGACTCCCACTCTCTCAGGCAACTACAGGCCGATTGCGTTGCTCAATTGTGATCTCAAGATCTATGCTAAGGTTCTAGCTACCCGTCTACAGGTGGTCCTCCCCTCTCTCATTGCGCCAGACCAGGTGGGTTTTGTGCCCGGCAGGCAGGCACGTGATGGGACACGGAGACTGGTTAACTTACTGGAGGTACTGGAGAGGAGGGGTGGCCCAAGTGCTCTGCTCTCCCTGGACGCGGAGAAGGCTTTTGACCGAGTGCACTAGGGGATACCTCAGTGCGGTGTTACTCAAATTTGCCATACTGGGTCAATTTTACGATTCCATTATGGCCTTATATACTTCCCCCAGTGCCTCGGTCCGAGCTTCGGGATTCATATCATCAGACCTATGCATAACTAATGGTACGCGTCAGGGTTGCCCCCTCTCTCGCTCATATTTGCCCTGGTGATGGAGCCATTGGCAGCCATCATTAGATTAAACACTTCTGTGTTGGGAGTGTGTTTGGGAGCAGTTGAGCACAAGATCGGTCTTTAAGCTGACGACGTCATCTTCACGTGTACAAATGTAGCCACCACCATCCCTGAGATAATGAATATACTGGATAACTTCTCTACAGTGTCCTATTACAAACTAAAGCTCACTAAATCTGTATTATTCCCAATCAATATTCCTGACCCACCCCAGCGGGAACTACGCCAAAAATTTTCATTTACTTGGGCCCACAAAAGTTTTACACACCTGGGAATTCATATTACCCATATGAAACAAATGCTACAAACTAACTGTGACTCACTAGTCTTCACCGCCTGAGGAAGACTGTCAGAGCACAGTTGAAACATGTTGTGGAGCTAAGGAGAAATAAAGTTGCCTGTTAATGAAATCGGTTCAGGTGCCTGCTATTTGAGCGCTCCCACAAAGACCGCTTATCATCCTTGTAACATACATGACTAGATCGGAGACACGTCTCTCATTCTCTGCCACCCTGGAGGAATGGCAATCTGCTGTGCAACTTGCATCTTCTTACAGTGCCTGCATAAGCCACCTAGAACAGGCAAAAAAGCTGCAGATCGACTGGTACCTCACTCCGGTTCGACTGGCCAGCTTTGTGGGAAGAACACCACTGGCTTCACCTCGTTGTTGGCGATTATGCAGGGGAATAGGTACACCAGGCCATATCTGGTGGTTCTGTCCGAAGGTCATGCCTTATTGGAAAGGGGTGGAGACTTTATTGAAAAACTTGACAGGCCTACCTTGCAAACTGTCTCCACAGCTGGCCCTCTTGGATATTGGTCTGGCAGACTTCCCAAGTATACTACAACCAATTCTGTCTAATGTGTTGGTGGCCTCCCGTATCTCTTTAGCTTCCCATTGGAAGCTTTCTTCGGTGCCTACCCAAGAAGAATTACTTGGGGGAATAAACCTACATTTTCTGTACGAGCTAATATATTTATTAATGACCTTGTAGGGGGCATAGAGAGTAGAATCTCAATATTTGCAGATGACACTAAACTCTGCAGGGTAATCAATACAGAGGAGGACAATTTTATATTACAGGAGGATTTATGTGAACTAGAGGCTTGGGCTGATAAATGGCAAATGAGCTTTAATGGGGATAAATGTAAAGTCATGCACTTGGGCAGAGGAAACAAAAGGTATAATTATGTGCTTAATTGTAAAACACTGGGCAAAACTATCAATGAAAAAGACCTGGGTGTATGGGTAGATGACATTAAAAGAGGCATAGATGCTCATGAGGAGAACATAATTTTACCTCTATACAAGTCACTAGTGCGACCACATTTAGAATACTGTGTACAATGCTGGTCTCCGGTGTATAAGAAAGACATAGCTGAATTTGAGCGGGTCCAGAGAAGAGCGACCAAGGTTATTAGAGGACTGAGGGGTCTGCAATACCAAGACAGGTTATTAAACTTGGGGTTATTTAGCTTGGAAAAACGAAGGCTTAGGGGTGATCTTATAATAATGTATAAATATATGAGGGGACAGTACAGAGACCTTTTTAATTATCTTTTTACTCTTAGGCCTGAGACTGGGACAAGGGGGCATCCTCTAAGTCTGGAGGAAAGAAGGTTTAATCATAATCATAGATGTGGATTCTTTACTGTAAGAGCAGTGAGACTATGGAGCTCTCTGCCACATGATGTTGTAATGAGTGACTCACTACTAAAATTTAAAGCGAACCTGTCACCCCCTCCAGGCATCTAAAGATAACATAGCCACCTTCTGCAGCACTAAGGCTACAGTCTGACAAGGTGTCTATAGCATTTATGCTCCCTTGATTCACTGAAATAAAGACTTACATAAAATCTGTTTCAAACCAGATCCAAGACCGGGAGGCGGGTTTTCAAGTGCCTGTCTCCCTCCTCTGTGGTGTCAGTCATCCCTCTCTGCTCTCTGTGTGCCGCCTCCAGGGCCATCTCCCTGCATTACAGAGCTTTGTCAGCTCTGCTACAACATAGAGCTGCTGGTATAGGAGACCCCACAGTAGTAAATCTAGCAGGAGGATCGTGAGCAGAACAGCAGACAAAGCACTGCCTGCTACGTAGCAGCCCTTGAGCTGAGCAGTTTTCACTTTCAGTTTCTTGTACCCAGCAGCATTGCTCCGTCCTCAGCCCCTGGTCTAAAGCACAAACTCAACTCTGCTGCACTGCTGACAGCTCAGCTCAAGGCTGCTATGTAGCAGGCAGTGCTTTGTCTGCTCATGATCCTCCTGCAAGATTTACTACTGTGTGGTCTCCTATAACAGCAGCTCTATGTTGTAGCAGAGCTGACAAAGCTCTGTAATGCAGGGACATGGCCCTGGAGGCGGTGCACAGAGAGCAGAGAGGGATGACTGACACCACAGAGGAGGGAGACAGATACTTGAAAACCCGCCTCCCGGTCTTGGGTCTGGTTTGAAACAGATTTTATATAATGGTGGGTTTACACACACCAATTTATCTGTTCAATATCTGAACCAATCTCTGGTTGCAGTGAAATCATGGATATATTGCTCCATTTTGTGGCCGTGTACCACATGGAGCAATGTATCCATGATTTCACTGCAACCAGAGATTGGTTCAGATATTGAACAGATAAATTGGTGTGTGTAGACCCACCATAAGTCTTTATTTCAGTGAATCAAGAGAGCATAAATGCTATAGACACCTTGTGAGAATGCAGCCTTAGTGCTGCAGAAGGTGGCTATGTTATCTTTAGATGCCTGGAGGGGGTGACAGGTTCGCTTTAAGAAGGGCCTGGATGGCTTTCTTGAAAACTATAATATTACCAGTTATACATACTAGATTTTTGATAGGGCATTGATCCAGGGAACTTGTCTGATTGCCATATCTGGAGTCAGGAAGGAATTTTTTTCCCCCAATGTGGAGCTTTGTGTTGCCACATGGTTTTTTTTTTGCCTTCCTCTGGATCAACATGTTAGGCTATGGGTTGAACTAGATGGACTTAAAGTCTTACTTGAACCTTAAAAAAACTATGTAACCCTTGCACACAGCCTCTCCCACAGGACAAAAATCCTCAACTGGTGGGACTCATGGGCAGATTCTACTTACAACACTGTGGAAACTTAGCATTGGAATTTGACACATGAGTGTCGCTGTGATCTTCTGTGGCTATGTATGATGGATATACTAGCTCTATCACTAAAACCCTATGCGAAGGTCTTTATCTACATTCTCAGAAAACACGATAAATGTTTAATCTATATAAACTTTAATGCATGATTTATGGTCCTTCATTCCCAATGTAAATACCCCCTTCCCCTCCACCCCCTCCCACTTCCACCTTTCCCCACTTTCCCTATTCCCACTTTATTATTTAACCCAGATGACTCTAACTTGTCTATATAATATGTCATAGGATTTTTTATCTTCCTGTTATTATTACGGTTGTGATGAAACAAATAAAAAACTAATGGTTTATAAAAAGAACAAAAAAAAAAACCATATAGCACACTGTTTAAAATGCACAAAGCCGGTGGCAAGGGCCGAGAAACTGGACATGATGGTGATGGTGCATGTAGAGGCAGAGACTATGGACAAGCTAGAATTTTGCCACAACAAAAACCCTCATCTTTTCCCCTTTCCTTCCTGTCCGAGTTCCTAGGTAACCGCAGCACACCACTATTAAATCCAGAGCAGTGTTAACAGGTTGTTAGTTGGATATTGGATAATGTTTCCAGTCAGTTTGCCACCACCCCAGACCCTAAGTGCTGTGATCGGTAAGATCACAGCACTTAGGGGGTGACACAGAGCCAGGGCACAGCGATAACACATCGCTGTGCCTGGCTGTCATATTGCTCCTCTATAGCATCATCTCTATGCAGGGAGATGATGCTGCCGAGAATGCTGGCACAGGCGGTTAGGGGGGCACAGGAGAGGAGGGGGTGACCGGAGGAGGAAGAGGGCACAGAAGTGCTGGGCACAGGAGGGCAAGGACACAGATGCAGGGCACAGGAGCGCAGGGATGCAGGAAGAAGGGCATAGGAGTGCAGGGAGACAGGGCAAAGGCCACAGGAGTGCAGGGACACAGGAGCACAGGGCAAATGGCACAGGAGTGCAGGGACACAGGGGCACAGGAGCAGAGGGCAAAGGGCACAGGGGCACAGGGTACAGGAGTGCAGGGGGCACAGCGGTGCAGGCAAGCAGGGATGCTGTCCACAGGGGTGTAGGGCACAGGGGTGCAGAGACGCAGGGGTGCAGAGACGCAGGGGTGCAGAGATGCAGGGGTGCAGGATGCAGGGCACAGGGTCGCAAGGATGCAGGGCACTGGGGTGCAGGGGTTCAGGATGCAGGGGTGCAAGAAGGAAGAGGAATGGGAGGACCGGAGGAGACGGGAGGATCAGGACTGGAGGAGAGTGGGCACAGCAGAGCACAGGAGCTGGAAGGGAGCGGGAGGAGGAGCGGAGCACCGGAGCAGAGGGAGTATAGCAGGGCACAGGAGCTGGAGGGGAGCAGAAGGAGGAGCAGAGACTAGAGGAGAGCGGGCGCAGTGTAGAACGGCACTGATGGGAGTGATCTATCCCATCAGATCTCTCCCATCATCGCTGGAGGGGGCGATGTCCGCCCCCCTCCAGTGCTCCATTCTATGGAAGGGGCTATGACAGCCCCTTCCATAGCTGACAGTCAGAATCGCTGTGATTGGCTGTTGAAAGTTTCAACAGCCAATCACAGTGATCGCAGATGCGGGGGGTGGCTAAGCCACCCCTCTGACGTCACCCTAAGGTCCCCTGCTAGCTGTAGGTGATTTTTCGCCAACCCAGGTCACCGGGGCTAAAGGATAGGGATCCTGCCATGACATCGTGGAACGTCACAGGTCGGGAAGTCACCGATCTTCTATGACGTTCCACAACGTCATAGGTCGGGAAGGGGTTAAAAAGAAAAAATTCTCAGTCCGACGTAGTCCACAGGCACAGCTCTGCTACATTGGTCTGTATAGACAAACGTCTATACAGAGTGAGAAGCAGGTTGAGACTGACAGTGACAATCAAAGGTAAAGCCAGGCAGATGGGGGTAGCAGCTTGTAGATGTCTGCTTTATCTGTGCTGAGAATCAAAAATACAGTGGAGCGCTATGTCATTTTTTTAAATGATTAATTTTTACATTACAATGACGTCAGTTAATCCGTGAAGGGCCTAACAGTCAATCACAGACACTGTCACAGTGTGGCAGAGTGGCTGTGATTGGCTGCTGGAGTAACCTGAAACCAGCCCATACATTCTAGAATGTATGGGCAGATTCCAAGTTACTCCAACAGCCAATCACAGATGCCCATTCTGCTTGACAGTGTCTATGACTCGCTTTTGGGTCCCTCACACATATAGTAGTGTAAAAATCAATAAGTAATAAAAAATAAAAAAAGACATAGAGATCTGCGGTATTTTTGATTGTTAGCGCAGATAAAGCAGACAGCTACGGGCTGCCACCCCCAGCTGCCTGGCTTTACCTTGGCTGGCAATCAAAATACAGGGAGGCCCATAATTATTTTCTAATTATTTAAAAAAATAATTAAAAAAAAAATGCGCTGGCTCCCGCCATATTTTGATTGCCAGCCAGGTAAAACCAGACAGCTGGGGGCTGGGATTCTCAGTGTGGTAAGGCCCAAGCATTCTGGGTCCCCCACACTAAAAAGTGCAGCTGCCCCTGGAGATGGCGCATTTATCATAGCGCCATTTCCAGGTGCTTTACCTGTTCGGGGTTTAGACGCAAGTTCATGTTATATCCGGACCCAAACTCGGACTTTACAAAAAGCTCAGGGAAGTCTCCTCATCCCGAGCATTGGGGGTTTTGCCCATCACTAGTGCTAGGTAATAGCTAGCAGATACAAAATAAGTGTAAATAACCAATATTATACTTTCCTGCTGTGGAAATGTATAATATAAAATACATTTTAAAAGCACATATTAAAATAAATTAAGGCTAGAGTCACATCAGTGTTTAAAAAAATCAGACCAATTTCATTCAGGGTAGTAAGAACAGAGAGAAATCCATTTGGTCTTCCAGATGTCAATCCGTTAAGAGAGGAATGAAAAAGCGGCACTCCACCAGGAGAAGGTGGAAGTCTTCTTTTTTGTGGTTCACCGATTATACCTAGTGCAGGGAGGAGAGGGAAGGAGCGGATTACGACAAACTGTTTTGTGCCAGGTGGCGCTTCTACGGGTCCTAAGGCCTAGGTTTAGGGCCTGTAGAAGTGCCACCCGGCGCAAAATGGTTTGCCGTCGTCCATTCCTTCCCATCTTCTCCCTACACTACATGTACTCGATGAACCACAATAAAGAAGACTTCCACCTTCTCCCGGTGAGTGCCGCTTTTCGATTCCTTTCTTAACAGATTCCCATGTCTGATTGACTATCAAGTGTGCAACCTTGGAGCAAGCGTACCTAATAAACCACACGTGTGGTGCCGGACTCACTACTACATGTCAGTATCCTGTGGTGCCCAGCTGTTTCTTCTTCTGAGTGAATTTCTTCTTTATGTCATGCGAGTGTGCGATTTTTTTTCTCACTAAGCTTCTGTATGCCATCTGTGTGCAAAGCCTTTTTTTCTCGGCAGCTATTATTCTACAATCATTTACAGGATCATATATAGTGTTCTATGCAACAGAATGGTAATGTATCTGTAAAAAAAAACAAGATGGCATACAGATGTTCCGTGTGCCATCTATTTTTTTCTTGCACTCGCATAGGTGAGTCTCGTCTGATTTACGTGTTCACTTGCCATATGCTGGGAGTTTTTTCTTATCCCAAATACAGGTGAGAAAAAACTCGCAGATCTGCTCTGCCTCATTGACTAACATTGGTCCAAGAGCAATGCGAGATTTTCACTCGTCCGATTTATACACTCATATGACTGAGCCCTTATACATAAAAACAGAGCCGAGAAATTATATGACACTGGTCATAATAAACAATTTAATGATGAAAAAGTACCGTATATACTCGTGTATAAGCCGAGTTTTTCAGCCCAAAAATTGGGCTGAAAAGTCACCCCCCCGGCTTATACACGGGTCAATACGGTAATCCTAGGTGTCCGGGTGCTGGGAGGCTGGAGGAGGCGGGGGGAGGCTGATGAGTGAGCGGCCCGTCACGTGGGGCTGCTCATTAGATATGCACGGCTCCCCCCGCCCATCACAGCGGCAGGGGGAGCCGTGCATACAGCCCCCCCAGTGTATACAGGCATCCCCCCAGTGGCACTAGCCCCCCCCATCATGGAAAGAGCCCCCACACTTTGCAGAGCCCCCCCTCTGCTTTACCATCCAGTGTGTTTGCCGCGGGTCCTGCGCGCTGTCATCAGGTCTCACGTGACCCGGCGCGATGACGTCATTCCACAGCGACCGCCGGGTCACATGAGACCGGGAAGACAGCGCGGGTGGAAGGACGCGACAGCCCGCGGTGATGAAGACGCTGGATGGTAAGTTAATGCAGCGGGGGGGGCTCTGCACAGCGTGGGGGGCTCTTTCCATGATGGGGGGGCTAGTGCCACTGGGGGGCTGCCTGTATACACCTTGGGGCCTGCTGTATACCTCTGGGGCCTGCTGTATATACCCTGGGGCCTGCTGTATATACCCTGGGGCCTGCTGTATATACCCTGGTGCCTGCTGTATACCTCTGGGGCCTGCTGTATATACCCTGGGGCCTGCTGTATATACCCTGGGGCCTGCTGTATACCTCTGGGGCCTGCTGTATATACCCTGGGGCCTGCTGTATACCTCTGGGGCCTGCTGTATATACCCTGGGGCCTGCTGTATATACCCTGGGGCCTGCTGTATATACCCTGGGGCCTGCTGTATATACCCTGGGGCCTGCTGTATACCTCTGGGGCCTGCTGTATATACCCTGGGGCCTGCTGTATACCTCTGGGGCCTGCTGTATATACCCTGGGGCCTGCTGTATATACCCTGGGGCCTGCTGTATATACCCTGGGGCCTGCTGTATACCTCTGGGGCCTGCTGTATATACCCTGTGGGCCTGCTGTATATACCCTGGGGCCTGCTGTATATACCCTGGGGCCTGCTGTATACCTCTGTGGCCTGCTGTATACCTCTGGGGCCAGCTGTATATACCCTGGGGCCTGCTGTATATACCCTGGGGCCTGCTGTATATACCCTGGGGCCTGCTGTATACCTCTGGGGCCTGCTGTATATACCCTGGGGCCTGCTGTATATACCCTGGGGCCTGCTGTATATACCCAGGGCCTGCTGTATACCTCTGGGGCCTGCTGTATATACTCTGGGGCCTGCTGTATATACTCTGGGGCCTGCTGTATATACCATGGGGCCTGCTGTATATACCCTGGGGCCTGCTGTATATGCCTCTGGGTCTGCTGTATATGCCTCTGGGGCCTGCTGTATATGCCTCTGGGGCCTGCTGTATATGCCTCTGGGGCCTGCTGTATATGCCTCTGGGGCCTGCTGTTTATACCTTTAGGGATGCTGTATATACCACTGGGGGATGCTGTATACTACCACTGGGGAGGCTGCTATATACTACCACTGGGGAGGCTGCTGTATACTACCACTGGGGAGGCCTGTATACCACACTGCTGGGGGCTGTATAACCTGTGCTGGGGTCCACCCTCGGCTTATACACGAGTCAATAGGTTTTCCCAGGTTTTGGGGGCAAAAGTAGGGGGGTCGGCTTAACACACGAGTATATACGGTAAGTGAACAGTAGAGTGGTACCGACATATGACCTAATAGGTCTTATGTCGGGAAAGGGTTAAAACAAATTCAGACTGAATAAATGGAAGTTTGACTTCTTACCTGGTTCTATAGTTAACACCATGCCTGGTTGGAGAGGCAACAATCGGGAAATGTCAGGAGTATCGTGCACATCCATGCCTAGATAATGTCCAACATGGTGTGGGCAATACCTACGTGCAGCCTGCAAAAGGAACAACACATTCAATCCAAAATGTTTTGAGAGTTTTGTTATTAGATAATTTATACCAGACATATGTCTAAGCTTGTAATAAAAATATTTATTTTAACCCCTTAGTGACGAAGAAATTTGTCATTTTTCATTTTCGTTTTTTCGCTCCTCGGCTTCCAAGAGCCATAACGTTTTTATTTTTCTGTCGACACAGACATATGACGGCTTGTTTTTTGCGGGACGAGTTTTACTTTTAGATGCAATAATTTGTTTTACCATATAGTGTACAGGGAAATTGCAAAAAAATTCTAAATGCAGTGAAATTGCAAAAAAAGTGCAATAAGACGTTTGTTTTTTGGGTTTTGTAGTCGCCGTGTTCACTATATGGTAAAACCGACGTGACCGTGCGATGCCTCGGGTCAGTACGAGTTTGTAGATACTAAACATGTATACCTTTATTGGTATCTAGGTGGTGGAAAAAAATTCAAAAGCATGAAAAAAAAAAACCATTGCACTTTTTGCACCATGTTCTGCGACCCGTAGCGTCCTCATTTTTCGGGATCTGGGGCTGGGTGACGGCTTATTTTTGCGTCTCGAGCTGACGTTTTTAATGTTACTATACTTGGGTGGATGCGCTGTTTTGATCGCCCGTTATTGCATTTTTTAGCATTGTTGCAGTGATCAAAAAAAACGTAATTTTGGCGTTTGAACCATTTTTTGCGCTACGCAGTTTACGGATCTCATTATTTGATTATTTATATTGATAGATCGGGCGATTCTGAACGCGGCGATACCAAATATGTGCATTTTTTTTTTTTTTATATATATACTTTTATTGTGGATGGGAGAAAAGGGGGGTGATTTGAACTTTTATGTTTTTTTTTCAACTTTGTAAAAACTTTATTTGGTTATTGATTCTTACTTTTACACAGCCCCTGTGAGAGGCATGCAGCTGCACAGTCCGATCGCTTCTGACACATATAGAGGAGCTGCAGCTCCTCTGTATGTGTCAGAATCGCGGACCTGTTGTGGTTGGCAGCCCCTGCCAACCACAACCCGGAAATGCTCCATGACAGGTTCCAGGGTAAAGCCAGGACCCCGGCCTGTGATATCAGCACAGGAGATCCCGCGATACTATCGCGAGATCTCCCCTGGAGCCCGGTAAGCGCGCGCTGCCCGCTCCGGCTCCCTTAGATCCCGCTCTCAGAGATTGAGGGCGGGATCTAAGGGGTTAACAGCACCGATCGGATGGCGGGACCGATCAGTGCTGTTAGACCGACATCTCAGCTAGTGAGATCAGCTGAGATGTCGGAGGTTTGAAGTGAGCTCCACGCCGGAGCTCACTTCAAACACCGGGTAATGACAGCCGACGTCTAGAGACGTACGGCTGTCGTTAAGAGGTTAAAGAGAATCTGTCAGCAGGTTTTTTGCCATTTAATCTTAGAGCAGCATAATATAGAGCAAGAGAATCAGGTCAATCAGTCAAATCTGTATAACCCCGCCCTAGCCATTCATTGGCCCCTTCTGACAAGGAATAGTGTAGACAAGAAGCCGCCAATTAGAGCTCAGCATTTTGACCACTGGTACATCTAGCCCAGTGATATATTACTGGAATCAGGCTCTCTTTCCCTATATTATGCTACTCTCAGATTACATAGCACAAACCTGCTGAAAGTTTCTCTATAAACCTCATAAATTAAAACTTGTGTGACTGATTTTTGAAAACAGAACCTTAAATTGTTACTTCTCCATCTCAGCCATTCATTAAATACTTGTGTATATGCGCCAGCAACAATTGCTATGTAAACAGTGACGCGGCACCCTGCTAGCATTGATTGAAAATTATGGCTTTTTCACATCTGCCTGTTTTGAGTCCTAAAAAATCTTGTGGATGAAATACATACATCTGTGTCTCATCCATCAAGATCAACCAGATCATTCAAGTCTTTGCTACCAACCACCGCAACCCTCATGAATACCGGGTCAATCCTCTCCCCCCACTAACCCTCCTCCCATCCATCACTGAAGGAGGACTTACACACCTCCTCTCCAGATCGCACCTCACCACTTGTGCACTGGACCTTATCCCATCCCATCTGCTCCCCAACCTCACCACAACACTTATCCAAGCCCTAACCCCCCTCTTCAACCTATCACTAACTTCTGGTACCTTTCCTTCTGCTTTCAAACACGCCACAATTACACCTATCTTAAAGAAGCCATCCCTTGACCCCACTTCTACATCCAGCTACCGGCTCATATCTCTGCTCCCGTTCGCTACCAAACTTCTTGAAAAACATGTGCACACTGTACTCTCATCCCACCTCTCATCCAACTCTCTCTTTGACGACCTTCAATCAGGCTTCCACCCTCACCGCTCTACTGAAACTGCCCTGACCAAAATTACTAACGACTTACTTATGGCCAAAGCTAACAGACAGTTCTCTGTTCTCCTCCTTTTAGACCTGTCCTCTGCATTCGACACAGTCAACCACTGCCTCTTATTACAGATCCTGTCTTCCATTGGTATCACTGACCTTGCCCTCTCGTGGATCATCTCCTACCTTTCCAACCACACATTTAGTGTCTCCCACTCCCACACAACCTCCTCGCCCCATCCCCTCTCTGTTGGGGTCCCTCAAGGCTCTGTCCTCGGGCCCCTCCTTTTTTCAATCTATACTCTTGGTCTGGGACAACTCATAAACTCACATGGCTTCCAGTATCACCTGCACGCTGATGACACCCAGATCTACCTCTCTGGCCCAGACGTCACCTCTCTGCTGTCTAGAATCCTGGAGTGTCTAACAGGCATGTCCTCCTTCTTCTCCTCCCGCTTCCTAATACTCAATGGAGACAAACCAAAACTCATTATCTTTCCTCCATCTCACACACCTTCCTTGCGAGACTTATCTATCACAATAAATGACATCACCCTTTGCCCTGTACCTGAAGTCCGCTGCCTCGGAGTAACACTTGACTCTGCCTTGTCCTTCAAACCGCACATTCAAGCCCTTGCCACCTCCTGCCGCCTCCAACTCAAAAATATTTCCAGAATCCGTCCCTTCCTCAACCCCCAATCTGCTAAACTACTAATGCATGCTCTCATCATCTCCTGCCTCGACTACTGCAACCTCCTCCTCTGTGGCCTTCCTGCTAACACTCTTGCACCACTACAATCTGTCCTTAACTCTGCTGCCCGACTAATCCACCTCTCTCCTCTGCAAATCCCTCCAATGGCTCCCAATTCACCAGCGTATCCAATTCAAACTACGAACATTGACTTACAAAGCCATCCACAATCTGTCCCCCCCATACATCTCTGAACAAATCTCCCGCTATCATCCAACTCGTAATCTTTGATCCTTCCAAGACCTCCTTCTTTCCTCCACACTTGTAGTTCCTCGTCTAACCGCCTGCAAGACTTCGCCCGAACATCCCCCATCATCTGGAACTCTGCACCCCATCACGTCCGACTGTCCCCTACACTCAGAACCTTCAAGTGGAACCTGAAAACCCATATCTTTAGAACTGCCTACAACCTGCAATGACCACAGTGCCGCCTCAACACCACTGGACCCGGCGCTCCACCACCATCAGACCTGCCACTCCAGCACCACCCGAGTAGACCCAACCTACTGTCTCCCTCCCCATTGCCCTGTAGAATGTAAGCCCGCAAGGGCAGGGTCCTCTCTCCCCTCTGTATCAGTCTGTCACTTTGTTAATTTTATTTTTAACTTGTCTTTATGTAACCCTCTCTCATGTACAGCACCATGTGAGGCAGGGTCCAGGGATGTGCACAGTGCGGCCCTGCAGGGATGCAATCCCTGGGCCCCATGTGCACTGTGAGATGCACATGGCAGGGGAAGTTCTGGGATGTGCAACACAGTGCATGGGGGGGGGGGTGATGGAATGTCCTGCAGGCTGGCAGGCAGGGGGGGTGATGGGATATGCATGGCAGGCAGGGGGGGATGATGGGATATGCATGGCAGGCAGGGGGGTGATGGGATATGAATGGCAGGCAGGGAGGTGTTGGAATATGCATGGCAGGCGGGGGGGTGATGGGATGTGCATGGCAGGCGGGGGGGTGGGTGATGGGATGTGCATGGCAGGCAGCGGGGTGATGAGATGTGCATGGCAGGCAGAGGGGGTGATGGGATGTGCATGGCAGGAAGGGGGGTGATGGGATGTGCATGGCAGGCGGGGGGGGGGGTGATGGGATGTGCATGGCAGGCAGGGGGGGGTGATGGGATGTGCATGGCAGGCGGGGGGGGGGGTGATGGGATGTGCATGGGAGATGGGGGGCTGGGATGTGCTAAGTTGGTGTACCTCTCTGTGTCATGCTGTACCTGGCAGTGGAGGGGTTACTCTGGGGCTCGGTGTACCCTCTGTGCTGTTTTGGTGGAGTCGGAGTTGGAGTCAGTAGAAAATGGACCGACTCCTGAAATATATAACAAATTGGGTACAGTCATCTGTTTTTTGCTCCGTTTGGCATGCAACTGCTATGCGAGTGTCAGATTCTCAGATCACATCCGTATGCACGTACAGGAACATTTTACAGTTATCTGAGCTCCAAAATGATAATGTATCAGTGAAAAAATGGATGCCTCTCGGATGGTCCGAGTGCTGTCAGTGTGCGGTCCGTGATTTTGTCGGACCCATAGACTTGCATTGGCGAGTCTCACGCATGAATCGCAGACTGTCGCAGCATATTGCATCTTTTTTCTCATCCAGAATCTGGCTGAGAAAAAAATCGTTTGACACATGCTAATCTGTTCTCAGACATCAATTAACATTGGTCCGACTGCAATATAAAATCACGCATGTAGTCCTACAATGTCTGCTGGACATGGTATGGGGAGGGTTTATGGCTCAGTTAGTACACTCCATACTTCTTGTTATTAACCAGTTAATGCTCTCTTGTCCACCGCACTGCAGCGTCAAAAGGGGAAGAAAGCGAGACAGGCAGCGACGTGGCATCAGAGAGCCCCTGACCTCGAAATAGAAGATCCTCAGATCCCGGTATTGTGACATAATATTAAAAAATATTTTTTGCATTTATATTACACTGAACTCCACAGCACTTTACATACATCATCAACACTGTCCCCATTGGGGCTCACAATGTAAACTTCCTATCAGTATGTCTCTGCAGTGTGGTTGGACAAATCTACAAACCTTGTATATGTGCTACATCGAATGGGAGACACCATTTTGTATAAATGTGGGGTGGACATGGGGTCACAGGCTTATCCGGTATTTTTAGTTTTTAATGTACAATTTAGTTGTGGATAAATTAGCTGAATGTTATATTTAAGTTAACTGGGAATGTAGTACTAATGATTTCTTTGTGTTTATGTATTTTTTGTGTGAGTTTTTCATTTCAGAAAATGATATTGGTATGTGCCAGCTCTTCAGCTGAGGGAGCTTTAATCTCATTGGTTAACGCAAAAAAGGCGGTAAAACTGAGGTTTAAAAGCAGCTGTTTGTGTCTTCAGCGTCAGTTTCAGCTGTGAGGAAGAAAACACCCGCCCACCCTCCCTATAGAAGAAGTTGATAATCTTCATAGCACTATTTTGTCGAGATGTTTTATTAGAGCGAGATCAGTGGTTACTGATCGGTCAAATGTTTTTTGCGTGGGTAAAATCGCCCCAGTGAATTCGGGTCGATTGGTCCTTTAGTTGTTATTAAAGATTAAAAAAAGATTTAAAAGGATTTATTTGAGTTTTAAAAAATAAAAAATTTAGTTTTTGGTAATCTCTTAATAAAACCTCGGCCATTACTTTACCACACTTTGTTGTATGTGTGAAATTATTTTATAGGTAGAAGGATTGGGCCTTGTTACCCCATGTGGGGGAGAAGCTGCATGTATGGGGGGAGAAGCTACATGAAACTTGGGGAGACAGGGAGATGTGGGTGCGGGGCCGCGACAGAAAGGTCCATGACGGGAAAGGGGGGCACCACCGCTAACTGTGCCTAGGGTGGCAGGAACTCCAAATATGGCTTTGACCCTAGGACCGTATTTGGAGTCAATTTAACCCACACAAGGTTGGGGATGCTGCAGGATAGGAAACAGCATCACTCCCTAACAGCTGGTGCACTATGGAATGTATATGAAGAAAATAATATAATATGCTACTGCGCAAATTGTTTGAACACAATAACAAGGAATATCAAACTGAGTTTACATGCCTATACCCAGGGGCGGACCTACCGTGGTGCAGCTGGTTCAGCACCTCAAGCACCTGTAGGGGGCCCCCCGTGACCCTATGTCAGAGGAGGTTAACCGCCCCTCCTGTCCTCTCCAGCCCCGGCTCCCAGATCCACAATGAGTCGCACGCAATTCCACCCTGCTAGAAACTCCCCCCCCGCAAGCTGCACCAGGGCCCAGCAAACTGAAGGCCCGCCACTGCCTATACCATAGGGTTATCAACCCTTATTTTACAGAGGACATGAAACCCAAAAGGTTTTCAGATTTCCTAACTCAGTCAGATCCTTATTCTCAATGTTTCCACTACATACATGTGCGCTTATACGTGGATTTTACTTTTTCCACCATATGGTTATTTATCTATTAAAGCAGTAAACAAACTATCTATATAGAGTAGGATTTGAGATATTATGTTGTCATTTCCTCAAATGCTAAATCTAAAGTTTGCATGCACATGTATGTGTATTGCCTTAAATTACATAAGTAAAAATAAGATCCTTTTTCTGATCTCCAATTGATTCTTTTGCAAGTGCTGTTAAAAAACCACAACCATAAGCAAAGAAAAATCAGCACAGCTTTTCCAAGCCTTTTTAGATTACTTTTACCACAGCAAGGTTCTTATGGCTGCACAAATAAGGCCACGTTACACACACAGATATCTGTTCAGATATTGGTCACAGATCTCTGGTTGCAGTGAAATCATGGACACATTGTTACATTTGTACACTGCCACAAAATGTAAAAATGTGTCCATGATTTCACTGCAACCAGATATATGTGACCAATATCTGAACAGATATCTGTGTGTGTAACGTGGCCTTAGGGCAGATTTGGACTCAGTCCCTTACTCAGCCCAGGGATTAATGGGGGAAATACAATTCCTAGGATTCTGTGGTCTCAGGGTTTTCTTATGCCGGCTTCACACCATGATTTTTCGGGTTCGGGGCTGTCTGGTGTGAACTGGACATCCCCGGATCCAAATTTGACCCCCATGTCTCCCTATGGGGCTGTTATTTGCCATCCGGTTTGGGGCTTTTCTGGGGGGATCCATTTTTGTCTGATTTTTGCATTGGGCACAAAATCGGAGTCTGCAGCATTTTTTGTGTCCGATGCAAATATCGGACAAAATCGGATCCTCCCACATCCAGCGCCCATAGCAAGGGAGTTTATGAGCGCCAAATCGCACCGGATACGGCAGAAAATCGTGTCGGTTCCCAGACGCCTGGTGCTGATAAAAGCAGACGCCACTGAATTTCAGCACATAGAGAGCTTCACAGCTGAAATTTCAGCACGCCAGCACAGCCAACTCCCCTGCAGCCGCGGTACTGAAATTTCAGCACTTGACAGTGACGGCAAAAAGCAGGATTGGAGGGCAGATTTGCCCTCCAGTTCTGCTCATCCGTGGCTGTCAGGTTCTGTCTGGTGCATCCTGCAAAACACCAAACAGAACCTGACAGTGAAAAATCGCGGTGTGAAGCCGGTGTGACAAAATGGACCCCTTAAATGTATAACCTATGAAGATTTCTTATTTATCCAGACAATATTGTATTTTGGTTTCCAAACTTGTAATATGCCACTCATGGGTTACACAAGATTTCTAGAAGCCTGCTAGTATTTAAAGTGGGTAATGTAAATATCTACCTTGTGATAAGCAACTCATTGTAAATACAAGTCTTTCGTTACACAGAACATTCATCCAGAGAATGGCAGCAACTCACCGGGCAGGTTTCAGCAGTGTTTCTTTATTATCTTTTATTCCATGAAAACAGGTGGTTTTTCAGGGGTGGTGGAGGGAGGATGGGGGTCGCAACAACGGGCCGTTTCGCATGGTCTCGTTCGACCCGTCGAATAAAGAAACACTGCTGAAACCTGCCCGGTGAGTTGCTGCCATTCTCTGGATGAATGTTCTGTGTAACGAATCTCTAACCTGGAAGTGCACCCTGGGACAGGAAATCCAGCAGAGCTGTGAGGAGAAACAGAGGTGCCCCTGAGAGAAGGGAGAGGAAAGCTCTGTGTCTACTTGCTGATGCCCAGCTGCCCTGAAGTAAGTGTCAAGTAAATACAAGTCTTGTAGATGACTGGCAGTGTGTAATGTAATTATCTATTTTGTGATAGTCAACTCATTGTTCCTAGAGTCTTGTAGATGACTGGTGATGTTGACCATGTGTAATGTAATCATCTTAACTCTTTGTCTTAGGAAGCTCAGAGGACTTATTCCTCTAAAATTCCTTTGTATTAGTATGAGTATTGCTGATACTATGTAAATTACTTCAGCCACCATTGTTTGTGGTCTGGATGTTATACTAAATGTCTATACCAAACCCTCCATGACCCTTCTTTGCAAACATCATTTAAATGAACATTATCCAGGTAGCATGAAAGCGAGCCAATGAAAAGACAGTCTTATTCCACCAATCGTGAAGTCGCCAATATCCTGCAATGAGGGCTGAGGGTATAGAAGGAGGACTGTTCATTTTGACCAGCGGATTGGATACAGGCAGCTAATCTAGGATCTTCGGGTCCAATTGGCAAGCCATAACCCAGGCCTAGGCATTTCGGTGCCGACCAAGGGGATCAGAACCTGGATTATAAAACCACAAGGACTTCAGCATTGAATGATCGATTCAGCTGGGGTAACGAAGACTGCATAAGGATGCAACCCAGGTTGGGACAATCCAGTCACCTGGCTACAGACTTTGCTGTGCTATATTCTAATCCCTGGTGAGCCAGCCGAAGGGTGAGACTCTGTCGCCTGTTACATTTTGTGTTTTGCTGCTTATGTGTTATATGCTGTTAACTGTTTGGGGACCCAATTAAGCCTTAATATTGTGGTTCCCACGCCCTGTGTTGTCCGAGTAGTGTTGCTCCCACGGTTAAGGAGCTCGGGCGTTCAGTTTGGGGATGAGCCCTGGTCCAGGCTGTCTTTCTAAAAGCGGCTGGGCCAGCGGACGAGAGCACCCACTGACCCCCGTGTCTCCACAGCCGGCCTTAGAGTTTTCCTCTCTCCGTTCCTTTGAGGTTATGCAGTGATTGGAATTATACCTACAGGCTATGTGGGGGCCTATCCCCCACTGCCCATGGATGCAGGTGGGGATGGGGATGCTGCAAAATAGCAAACAGCACCATTACCTAAAAGCCGGTGCACTATGGAATGTATATCAAGAAAATAATATAATATGCTACTGCGCAAATTATTTGAACACAATACCAAGAAATAAACAGAGTTTGCATACCTATTCCATAAGGTTATCAACCCTTATTTTACAGAGGACATAAATCCCAAAAGGTTTTCAGATTTCTTAACTCAGTCAGATCCTTATTCTCAAGGATTCCACTACATACATGTGCTCTTATACGTGGATTTCACTTTTTCAACCATATATATTATTTATCTATTAAAGCAGTAAAGGAACTATCTGTATATAGATGGATTTGAGATATTATGTTGCCATTTACTCAAATACTCACTTTAAAGTTTACATGCACATGTATGTGTATTGCCTTAGATAACCAGTTTCATGATTGTTTTGGTTTTTCTTTTATTCATCATGTTCATTATATGGTAAAACTGTAATGTAGGTATGATGCTCCAGGTTGGTTCGAGTTTCTAGAGACCAAACATGTATATTTTTATTTTTATCTAAGTGGTGAAAACAATTCAGAAGTTTGCAAAAAAAATAATAAAATATCGCTTTCCACAACTCATAGTGTTCTCATTTTTCAGGGTCTGGGGCTGTATGGCAGCCTATTTTTTTGCATCTTGAGCCTCCGGCGGGCACCAATGAGCACAGGCTATGCAAATTGGTGTGAGAATTCAAAGTTTGAATTTCGCGCCAATTTGCAGCCGGCGACAGTGGCGCGTTAGCGCCGCTGTCGCTGAAGCCCGGTTACAGCGGCGCCCCCACCTCGCCTCCCCCCTCATCTCCCGCTTTCTCACCCGTCTGTACACAGGGCGGGCTGTGTGATGCCACATCAGCCTGCCCTGTGTACAGACGGGTGAGAACAGCGGGAAGCGAGGGGTATACTGCCCCCCGCACCCATTCTGCCCCCCCTCGACTCCCGCTGTCACCCGTCACTGCAGTCATGTGACAGGGCGGGATGATGTGACATCACACAGCCTGCCCTGTCACATGACAACTAGAGAAGATGAGGGTGAGAACAGCGGGAAGGCACCATCCTACCCCTGCCCCCGCCGACACCATTCTATTTCCCCCCCGCCGGCACCATCCTGCCCCCTCCCCGTCGGCACCATTCTACTTCCACCCCACCGGCACCATCCTGCCCCCCGATGCCGGCACCATTCTGCTTCCCCCCCGCTGGCACCATCCTGCCACCCCCCCCCCGCCGACACCAAACTGCCCCCCCCGCCGGCACCATCTGCCCCCCCCGCCGGCACCATCCTGCCCACCCCACATCCATCCTCCACCCCCCCCTGCCGGCTCCATCCTGCCCCGCTCGCCAACATCCTGCCCCCCCGCCACCATCCTGCCTCACCGGCTCTATCCTGCCCCCCGCCTCATCCTAGCCCCCTCACTGCCCTCCTGCCCGCTCGCTCCATCCTGCCCCGCTTGCTCCATCTTGCCCCCCTCCCACCGGCTCCATCCTGCCCTGCTCGCTCCATCCTGCCCCCCTCCCTGCCGGCTTCATCCTGCCCCGCCGGCTCCATCCTGCCCCAGTCGCCACCATCCTGCACCCGCCGGCTCCATCCTGCCCCGCTCGCTCCATCCTGCTCCCCCACCACTATCCTGATACCCTGCCACCATCCTGCCCTCCCCCCATCCTGCCCCCCCACCATCCTGCTCCTACGACTTCATCCTGCCCCGCTCGCTCCATCCTGCCCTGCTTGCTCCATCCTGCCCCGCTCCCACCATCCTGCCCCGCTCCCACCATCCTGCCCCGCTCCCACCATCCTGCCCTGCTCCCACCATCCTGCCCCGCCAGCTCCATCCTGCCCGCTCGCCACTATCCTGCTCCACCAGCTCCATTCTGCCCTGCTCACTCCATCCTGCCCCGCTCGCCTCCATCCTGCCCACTCCCACCGTACCTCACCATCCTGCCTCACCGGCTCTATCCTACCCCCCCGCAAGCATCCTGCCCCCCCGCCATTATTCTGCCCCGCTCGTTCATCCTGCCCCACTTGCTCCATCCTGCCCCCCCCCACCACCATCCTGCCCTGCTCGCTCCATCCTGCCTCGCTCGCCACTATCCTGCCCTCCCCCTATCCTGCCCCCCCCGCCACCATCCTGCTCCTCCGGCTCCATCTTGCTCCTCCGGCTCCATCCTGCCCCGCCGGCTCCATCCTGCCCCACCGGCTCCATCTTGCCCCCCCCCCCGCCACCATCCTGCCCCGCTTGCTCCATCTTGCCCCCCCACCACGATCCTACCCGCTCGCTCTGTCCTGCCCCGCTTGCTCCATCCTGCCCCCGCCACCATCCTGCCCGCTTGCCACCATCCTGCCTTCCTCCCATCCTGCCCTCCCCCCCCCCCCGGCTCCATCCTGCACCCCTGGCTCCATCTTGCCCCACTCGCTCCATCCTGCCTCGTTCGCTCTATCCTGCCCCGCTCGCTCCATCCTGCCCCGCACACTCTATCCTGCCCCGCTCGCTCCATCCTGCCCCGCTGGCTCCATGTTGCCCCCCCGCCACCATCCTGCCCCGCTCGCTCCATCCTGACCCCCGCCACCATCCTGCCCCCCTGCCACCATCCTGCCCCGCTCGCTCCATCCTGTCCCGCTCCCACCATCCTGCCCCCCCGCCACCATCCTGCTCCTCCGGCTCCATCCTGCCCCGCTCACTCCGTCCTGCCCCGCTCGCTCCATGTTGCCCCCCCCACCACCATCCTGCCCCGCTCGCTCCATCCTGCCCCCGCCACCATCCTCCCCCGCTTGCTCCATCCTGCCCCGCTCGCCACCCATCCTGCCCTCCCCCCATCCTGTTCCCCCCCCCCCCCGCTCCATCCTGCCCCGCTCGCTCCTTTCTGCCCGCTCCGCTCCACCCTGCCCCACTCGCTCCATCCTGCCTGCGCTCCCACCATCCTGCCCGCCGGCTCCATCCTGCTCCCCCGCCACCATCCTGCCCCGATCGCGCCATCCTGCCCCGCTCGCTCCATCCTGCCCTGCTCGCCACCATCCTCCTGCCCCGCTCGGCTCCATGTTGCCCCCCCGCCCACCATCCTGCCCCGCTCACTCCATCCTGCCCCGCTCGCCACCATCCTGCCCCCTCCCCCCTGCCACCATCCTGCTCCTCCGGCTCCATCCTGCCCTGCCCCACCACCCTGCCCCCGCTGGCTCCATCCTGCCCCGCCGCCACCATCCTGCCCAGCTCGCTCCATCCTGCCCCGCTCGCTTCATCCTGCCCCGCTCGCTCCATGTTGCCCCCCCACCACCATCCTGCCTTGCTCGCTCCGTCCTGCCCCACTCGCTCCATCCTGCCCCCCCACCACCATCCTGCCCCGCTCGCTCCATCCTGCCCCGCTCGCCACCATCCTGCCCTCATCCCCATCCTGCTCCCCCCCACCGGCTACATCCTGCACCCCTGGCTCCATCCTGCCCTCTCGCTCCATCCTGCCCCGCTCGCTCCATCCTGCCCCGCTCCCACCATCCTGCCCGGCCGGCTCCATCCTGCCCCCCCGCCACCATCCGTCCTGCCCCGCTCGCTCCATCCTGCCCCCCCGCCACCATCCTGCCCCCTCGCTCCATCCTGCCCGCTCGCCACCATCCTGCCCCTCTCCTGCCACCTCTCCCCCCCACCCCCGCTCCATCCTGCACCCCTCGCTCCCACCATGCCCCGCTCACCATCCATCCTGCCCCCCGCCACCATCCTGACCCGCCTTGCTCCATCCTGCCACCCGCTCGCCACCATCCTGCCCTCCAACCATCCATGCTCCCCCCCTCCTGACTCCAATCCTGCACCCTGGCTCCATCCTGCCCCGCTCCGCTCCTTCCTGCCCCACTCGCTCCATTCTGCCCCGCTCCCACCATCCTGCCCATCGCTCCATCCGCCCCTCCCCCCGCCCACATCCTGCCCCGATCGCTCCATCCTGCCCGCTCGCTCCATCCTGCCCCGCTCCCACCATCCTGCCCCGCTCGCTCCATGTTGCGCACACCCTCGCCACCATCCTGCCCCGCTCGCTCCATCCTGCCTAGCTCGTCACCATCCTGTCCCCCTCCCCCTGCCACCATCCTGCTCCTCCGGCTCCATCCTGCCCCTGCTCCCACCATCCTGCCCCCACTGGCTCCATCCTGCCCGCCGCCACTTCCCCCCCCCCCCCCCCCCCCCCCCCCCCCCCCCCCCCCCCCCCCCCCCCCCCCCCCCCCCCCCCCCCCCCCCCCCCCCCCCCCCCCCCCCCCCCCCCCCCCCCCCCCCCCCCCCCCCCCCCCCCCCCCCCCCCCCCCCCCCCCCCCCCCCCCCCCCCCCCCCCCCCCCCCCCCCCCCCCCCCCCCCCCCCCCCCCCCCCCCCCCCCCCCCCCCCCCCCCCCCCCCCCCCCCCCCCCCCCCCCCCCCCCCCCCCCCCACTCGTCCTACCCCTGCCGCCTCCTGTCCTGGCCCCCGCCCGCTCCCACCCTTTGCCCCCGCCGCCACCATCCTGCCCCGCTCGCTCCATCCTGCCCCCGCCATCCTCCTCCTCCCCCCGCTTGCTCCATCCTGCCTCCTCGCTCCATCCATCCTGCCCTCCTCCATCCTGCCTCCGCCACCTCCCCGCCGCTCCATCCTGCCCCGCCACCACTCTATCCTGCCCCGCTCGCTCCATCCTGCCCCGCTGGCTCCATGTTGCCCCCCCACCCGCCACCATCCTGCCTCCGCTCGCTCCATCCTGACCCCCGCCACCATCCTGCCCCCCCTGCCACCATCCTGCCCCGCTCGCTCCATCCTGTCCCGCTCTCCACCATCCTGCCCCGCTCCCACCATCCTGCCCCCCCGCCACCATCCTGCTCCTCCGGCTCCATACTGCCCTGCTCACTCCATCCTGCCCCTGCTCGCCACCATCTGCTCCCCCTGCCATCATCCTGCCCCGCCGGCTCCAACCATATCCTGCCCCCTGCCACCATCCTGCCCCGCCGGCTCCATCCATATCCTGCCCCCGCCACCATCCTGCTCCTCCCCCGGCTCCATCCTGCACCCCTGGCTACATCCTGCCCCGCTCGCTCCATCCTTTGCCTGGCTGGCTCCATCCTGCCCCCCACCACCATCCATCCTGCCCCGCTCGCTCCATGTTGCCCCCCCCACCACCACCATCCTGCCCCGCTCGCTCCGTCCTGCCCCCCGCCACCATCCTGCCCCGCTCGCTCCACCTCCCCCACTCGCTCCATCCTGCCTCGCTCCCACCATCTCTGCCCGGCCGGCTCCATCCTGCTCCCCCCCCCCATCCCCCGATCGCTCCATCCTGCCCCGCTCTGCCCCATCCTGCCCCCCTCCCCCTGCCACCATCCTGCTCCTCCGCTCCAATCCTGCCCCGCTCGCTCCATGTTGCCCACCCCCGCCACCATCCTGCCCCGCTCACTCCATCCTGCCCCGCTCGCCACCATCCTGCCCCCTCCCCCTCCCACCATCCTGCTCCTCCGGCTCCATCCTGCCCTCTCCCACCACCCTGCATGCGGCTCCATCCTGCCTCACCGGCTCTATCCTACCCCCTCGCCAGCATCCTGCCCCCCCGCCATTATTCTGCCCCGCTCGCTCCATCCTGCCCCGCTTGTCCCATCCTGCCCCTCCGCCACCATCCTGCCCTGCTCGCTCCATCCTGCCTCGCTCGCCACTATCCTGCCCTCCCCCCATCCTGCCCCCACCAGCCACCATCCTGCCTCCCGGCTCCATCTTGCTCCTCCGACTCCATCCTGCCCGCCGGCTCCATCCTGCCCCGCCGGCTCCATCCTGCCCGCCGGCTCCATCCTGCCCCCACTCACGCCACCCCCCCATCCTGCCCCGCTTGCTCCATGTTGCCCCCCCACCACGATCCTGCCCCGCTTGCTCTGTCCTGCCCCGCTTGCTCCATCCTGCCCCCCGCCACACCATCCTGCCCCACTTGCCACCATCCTGCCTTCCTCCCATCCTGCCCCCCCCCCCGGCTCCATCCTGCACCCCTGCTCCATCTTGCCCCACTCGCTCCATCCTGCCCCGTTCACTCCATCCTGCCCCGCACACTCTATCCTGCCCCGCTGGCTCCATCCTGCCCCGCTGCTCCATGTTGCCCCCCCCGCCACCATCCTGCTCCCCGCCACCATCCTGCCCCCCGCACCATCCTGCCCCCCCTGCCACCATCCTGCCCCGCTCGCTCCATCCTGTCCCCGCTCCCACCATCCTGCCCCCCCCGCCACCATCCTGCTCCTCCGGCTCCATCCTGCCCGCTCACTCCGTCCTGCCCTCCGCTCGCTCCATGTTGCCACCCCCACCACCATCCTGCCCCGCTCGGCTCCATCCTGCCCCCCCGCCACCATCCTGCCCCACTCGCTCCATCCTGCCCCGCTCGCCACCATCCTGCCCTCCTCCCATCCTGCTCCCCCCCGGCTACATCCTGCACCCCTGGCTTCATCCTGCCCCGCTCGCTCCATTCTGCCCTGCTCGCTCCATCCTGCCCCGCTCGCTCCATCCTGCCCCGCTCCCACCATCCTGCTCGGCCGGCTCCATCCTGCCCCCCCCGCCACCATCCTGCCCCGATCGCTCCATCCTGCCCCGCTCGCTCAATCCTGCTTCGCTCACCACCCTCCTGCCCCGCTCGCTCCATGCTGCCCCCCGCCACCATCCTGCCCCACTCGCTCTGCCCTGCTCGCTCCATCCTGCCTCGCTCGCCACCATCCTGCTCCCCTGGCTCCATCCTGCCCCGCTCACTCCATCCTGCCTTGCTCGCCACCATCCTGCCCCCCTCCCCTGCCACCATCCTGCTCCTCCGGCTCCTTCCTGCCTCGCTTGCTCCATCCTGCCTCGCTCGCCACCATCCTGCCCCCCACAGCCACCATCCTTCCCCCTCAGACACCATCCTGCCCCACCCCCCAGCCACCATTCTGCCCCCCCAGCCACCATCCTGCCTCCCCAGCCACCATCCTGCCCCCCCAGCCACCATCCTGCTTCCTCCCAGCCACCATCCTGCTTCCTCCCAGCCACCATCCTGCTTTCCCCAGCCACCATCCTGCTGCTCCAGCTCCATCCTGCCCCGCTGGCTCCATCCTGCCTCCCCGCCACCATCCTGCCTCCCCGCCACCGTCCTGTTCCCCCCAGCCACCGTCCTGCCCCCCCCCCAGCCACCATCCTGCTCCTCTGGCGCCATCCTGCCCCCCGCCTCCATCCTGCCACCCGCTGTTCTTGCTCCCCCGCCTCCATCCTGCCCCCCCTCTGCTTCCATCCTGCCCCCTTCCAACTTCATCCTGCCCCCCCCTTTGCTTCAACCCTGCCCCGCTCGCTCCATCCTGCCCCCCGACACAATCCTGACCCCCCTCTCCTCCCCCCCCCGTCACCATCCTGCCCCCCTGCTCCATCCTGATCGGAGGACGGAGGTGGAGCAAGCCGGCGGACAGGTGAGTATCCTCACTGAGGATTTTTTTTACTTTTACTGTGGAGGAGCAGGGGGCCGCGGGGAGCGCAAGTAGGGCAGGAGGAGCGGGGGGGACGTGAGCAGGGCGGAAGAAGCACGGGGGGTTAGAGGAGAGCCGTGCGGCGCGCAAATTTTGAATTTGGGCGCCGCACGGCTCTTTTGCATACACTACGCTCATTGGCCGCCGCGTCTGCCGACGGCCGATGAGCGCTGGCGCGCAATATCCGTGACAGACAGAGAGCATTAGGAGATTATATAGTAGATACCGTATATACTCAAGTATAAGCCAAGTTTTTCAGCGCAAATATTGTGCTGAAAAGTGCCCCCCTCGGCTTATACTCGAGTCAGTGATGACTCAGTGTGGGGGGGGCGGTATCCGGGGGCTGGAGGAGGCGGGGGGAGGCTGCAATAGTAGCGGGCGGTCAAGTGCCCCCGCTCATTAGTGCAATGCAATATGCACTACATCCCCCTGTCCATCAGCGGCAGGGGGAGCGGTGCATATTACATTGCACTATGTCAGTGCTCCCCCCATTAGTGGTATGCAGGCTGCCCTTGCTGCCGCCACACTGTAAAAGAATAGCTCATTCATATTTATCCCCCTCGCTCTTTCACCGCGCGTCCTCCAGTCTTCTTCCTGCTTGTACCCGGCGGGCGCAGCAGCAATGACGTCATTGCTTTTGCGCCGGTCACATGATGCTGGACACAAGCAGGAAGAAGACCGGAGGACGCGCGGTGAAAGAGCGAGGGGGATAAGTATGAATGAGCTATTCTTTAACAGTTGTGCGGCATCAAGGGGGGGCCTGCATATACCACTGGGGGGCCTGTATATACGACTGGGGGGCCTGTATATACCACTGGGGGGGGCCTGTATATACCACTGGGGGGGCCTGTATATACTACTGAAGGGGGCCTGTATATACCACTGGAGGGGGGCCTGTATATACCACTGGTGGGGCCTGTATATACCACTGGGGGGCCTGTATATACCACTGGGGGGCCTGTATATACCACTGGGGGAGCCTGTATATACCACTGAAGGGGGCCTGTATATACCACTGAAGGGGGCCTGTATATACCACTGGGGGGGCCTGTATATACCATTGGGGGGCCTGTATATACCACTGAAGGGGGCCTGTATATACCACTGAAGGGGGCCTGTATATGCCACTGGGGGGACCTGTATATACCACTGGGGGGCCTGTATATACCACTGAAGGGGGCCTGTATATACCACTGATGGAGGGGCCTGCATATACCACTGATGGGGGCTGAAACCACTGATGGGGGGCCTGTATATATCACTGATGAGGGGCCTGAATATACCACTGAGGGGGCCTGTATATACCACTGATGGGGCTGAAACCACTGATGGGGGAACTGTATATATCACTGATGGGGGGCCTGAATATACCACTGAGGGGGGGCTGTATATACCACTGATGGGGGCTGTAACCTCTGATGGGGGGCCTGTATATACCACTAATGGGGGGCCTATATATACCACTGATGGGGGGCTGTATTCCACTGATGGGGGGGTTGTAACCTCTGATTGGGGGGGTCGAACTGTATACCAGTGATGTAGGTCCTATATACCAGTGATGGAGGTCCTATATACCAGTGATGGGGGATTATGTACCATTTATCATGATGAGAGGGGCTGTATACCGTGATGAGAGTCTGCTTCATTTCCCCCCCTAGGCTTATACTCGAGTCAAAGAGTTTCCCTAGTTTTGGAGGGTAAAATTAGGGGCCTCAGCTTATACTCGGGTCGGCTTATACTCAAGTATATATGGGTATATACATACAGTCTGTTAAAAAGTCTATTAACATTAACCCCTTCCAGACCTATGACGTAGGAGGACGGTAAGGGGTGTTTGATGTGAGCTTCGGCGCGGAGCTCACATCAAAGCCCCGACATCTCAGCTGATCTCATCAGCTGAGATGTCAGGGAAACAGCGCCGATTGGATCTGGGATCCGATCTGCGTTATTAACCCCTTGGATCCCGCTGTCAATCACTGACGGCGGGATCCAAGGCGGCTGTGGCGGGGAACGCGCTGTTCCCCGCCTGCTCCGGAGATCCCGCGACAATATCGCGGAATCTCCGGCGCTCAAGTGACAGCCCGGGGTCCTGGCTAGACCCGGATGCTGTCACAGCGCAGTTTCCTGCTGTGGTTGGCAGGCGCTGCCAACCACAACAGGTCCGCGATTCTGGGGGATACAGATGAGCTGCAGCTCATCTGTATCTCCCAGAAGCGATTGGACTGTGCAGCAAGGTGCCTCTTAAAGAGGCAGTGTAAAAATAAGAATTAATGAAAAAATAAAGTTTTTAAAAACCTGTGAAAAAGAAAAATAATATAAAAGTTCAAATCAGCCCCCTTTTCCCCTAATCACAATAAAAGTATATATACGGTAAATATAAAAAAAAATACACGTTTTGTATCGCCGCGCTCAGATTCATCCGATCTATCATCGTATTAAATCCGTTAATGAGAGCCGTAAACTCCGTAATGGAAAAAATGGTCCAAACACCAAAATTCTGTTTTTTTTGTCGCCGCGTTATTGCTATAACATGCAATAACGGGCGATCAAAACTGCGGATCCCCCTAAAATGGTATCATTAGAAATGTTAGCTCAAGACACAAAAAATAAGCCGTCACCCAGCCACAGATCCCGAAAAATGAGGACGCTAAGGGTCACAGAACATGGCGCAAAAAGTCTGTTTTTTTTTTTTTTTCAAACTTCTGAATTTTGTTTCACCACCTAGATACCAATAAAGGTATACATGTTGGGTGTCTACGAATGTGTACCGAAGTGAGGCATCACCCCGTCATGTCTGTTTTACCATATAGTGAACATGGCGACTAAAATACCCAAAAAACAAACATGTCATCGCACTTTTTTTTGCCATTTCACTGCATTTAGAATTTTTTTGCAATTTCCCTGTACACTATATGGTAAAATAAATTATTGCATATGAAAGTACAACTCGTCCCGCAAAAAAAAAGCCATCAGATGTCTATATTGACAGAAAAATAAAAAAGTTATGGCTCTTGGAAGCAGGGGAGCAAAAAACGAAAATGAAAAACGAAAAATTCCCGGGTCATGTAGGGGTTAAAATAAAACATTAAAAGTTCAGAAATTATGTTTTAAGTTGTTTCTGTGTCACTTCTTTCAAATGTGACGAGTTACGTCATCCTCTAAAAAATGTGGCTGCAAATGTGCTTTCAATATGGATCTGGTTCAGATGTAACCTATAAATGTTTAACATCTCAATTAGAATTTATGCTGAGAATCGTGTGCACTAATAAAAAGGGCCTGCTTTCTTTTATTTTGATGTTCTTACCGATGTAGCAGCTTTATGGCTTGAAGCCTCCCATTTGGAATCTAGGTTTTATTTGTGTATTTCCTCTTAAGGGGATACAGTCATATGAAAAAGTTTGGACACCCCTCTTAATCTTACTCTTTTTTTTTTTTTTTTTTGTTTAAAATTGTTTTTTGCAACAGCTATTTCAGTGTGATATATGTAATAACTGATGGACACAGTAATATTTTAGGGTTGAAATGAGGTTTATTGTACTAACCAAAAATGTGAAATATGCATTATTTCGAATTTTGACAGGTGCCAAAGTTTGGGAACCCTTCTGATTTTCATGATTTGAATACGCCTAACTACTTTTTACTGAGTTAGGGCCCTTTCACATCAGCGTTTTTTTTCAAATCGCGGCAGATGCGGTGAAAAAAACGCATCTGCCGCGATTACCGCATACCGGCTGCACTTGCGGCGCGGTTGCGGTTTTTTCCATGCAAAGTATAGGCGGACTTGCGGCAGGTGCGGCAAGTGCGGTTTTGCACTTGCGGCAGGTGCGGCCGCGAAAAAAACCGCGGTCAGCCGCGGTTTTTTTCGCGGCCGCACCTGCCGCAAGTGCAAAACCGCACTTGCCGCACCTGCCGCAAGTCCGCCTATACTTTGCATGGAAAAGACCGCAACCGCGCCGCAAGTGCAGCCGGTATGCGGTAATCGCGGCAGATGCGGTTTTTTCACCGCATCTGCCGCGATTTGAAAAAAAACGCTGATGTGAAAGGGCCCTTACTGAAGCACTAAATTGGTTTGGTAACTTCATTGAGCTTTGTACTTCATAGCCCGGTGTATCCAATCATGAGAAAAGCTATTTCAGGTGTCCACTTGCAAGTTGTTCTCCTAGTTGCATCTTCTCTGAGGAGTGGCATCATGGGCTCCTCAAAACAGCTCTCAAATTATCTGAAAAAAAAGATTGTTCAACATAGTTGTTCAGGGGAAGGATACAAAAAGTTGTCTCAGAGATTTAACATGTCAGTTTCCACTGTGAGGAACATAGTAAGGAAATGGAAGACCAGAGGGACAGTTCTTGTAAGGCCAGAAGTGGCAGGCCAACAAAAATATCAGAAAGGCAGAGAAGAAGAATGGTGAGAACAGTCAAGAACAATCCACAGACCACCTCCATGGACCTGCAGCATCATCTTGCTGCAGATGGTGTCACTGTGCATTGGTCAACAATACAGTGCACACTGCACAAGGAGAAGCTGTATGGGACAGTGATGCGAAAGAAGCCATTTCTGCATGCACGCCACAGAGTCGCCTGAGGTATGCAAAAGCACATTTGGACAAGCCAGTTTCATTTTGGAAGAAGGTCCTGTGGACTGATGTAACAAAGATTGAGTTGTTTGGTCGTACAACAAGGCGTTATGCATGGCACCACAAAAACACAGCATTCCAAGAAAAACACTTGCTACCCACTGTCAAATTTGGGGGAGGGTCCATCATGCTTTGGGGCTGTGTGGCCAATGACGGCACCGGGAATCTTGTTAAAGTTGAGGGTCGTATGGATTCCACTCAGTATCAGCAGATTCTTAAGAATAATGTTCAAGAATCAGTGTCAAAGTTGAAGTTATGCCGGGGATGGATCTTTCAGCAAGCAATGATCCAAAACACAGCTCCAAATCTACTCAGGCATTCATGCAGAGGAACAATTACAATGTTCTGGAATGGCCATCCCAGTCCCCAGACCTGTATATCATTGAACATCTGTGGGATGTTTTGAAGCAGGCTCTCCATGCTCGGCGACCATCAAACTTAACTGAACTGGAATTGTTTTGTAAAGAGGAATGGTCAAAAATACCTTCATCCGGGATCCAGGAACTCATTAACAGCTACAGGAAGCGACTAGAGGCTGTTATTTTTGCAAAGGGTGGATCTACTAAATATTAATGTCACTTTTCTGTTGAGGTGCCCATACTTTTGAACCTGTCAATTTTTGAAATAATGCATATTTCACATTTTCGGTTAGTACAATAAACCTCATTTCAATCATGAAATATTACTGTGTCCATAAGTTATTACATATATCACACTGAAATAGCTGTTGCAAAAAAACAATTTTAAACAAAAAAAAAAAGAGTAAGATTAAGAGGGGTGCCCAAACTTTTTCATAAGACTGTATATTGTATTGAATGTTGAATCTAGAATAAAAAAAAAAATTAAATTACATCTAGTATTAAACTTATATGTAGGTACACTACTAGAGAAAATATTTTTGTTTGTGTTTGTCTCACCTAGTATCTCTTCCAGGTGGGGGAATCTCTCAATAAATCTATCTGGTTGTACAATGGAGGTTCTGGCATCTAGATAATAAAATATATACTTATAAAATATATAATTATATAATCGGGAGTTTGGGATTCGGGCACTGTAGCCGAATCCCAAAATCCTTTGCGCCACTGCGAGCGATGACGTGCTAGCGTCATCGCAAGCCGCAGCCACACAAGCTCACACCGCCGCCATCGTGCCAACCGTCGGCCCCGCCGCGAGCGCGTCATCGCGAGCGGCCTCCGCGAGGTCTACGCTGCCCAGATGCCGGCGGTGCCTTCCGCCCCTCGCCGCTCTCTCACCGCTGCGGCCTCGGTGTCGCCATGCTGGTGGAGTAGCGGTCTAGGGGCTGTGGGTGGGTGCCGGGAGCCAGTGACGTCGTCCTGTGGGCAGCGGCGGCCAATGGGAGTGAGCGGGACGTGTCAGGCTCACTCCCATTGCCCGCCGCAGCCCCTGCAAGCGGACTGGCTGCTGTTTTGAAAATACAAGACGCCCATCCCATTGCCCAGGACTCGGCGTCCTGGACCAATCGGATGGCCGTCCTGTGTTTACCACAGAGCGCCCAATCCGCTCTTCCCCTCAGTCACACATGTGGGACTGATCCCTCTCTGCAGCCCACCCCCGCCGCAGAGGACATGCTGTGTGACTGGGGCTGCGATCACCCCAGCACGCAGCCACGTCTGCTGCCGAGCGTGATGTTGCCGCTCCAGCCGCATCTTCTCTCACCCTCCAGCACGCATCTCTCCTCACCCTCCGAGCTGGACCTCTCCTTACCCTCCAGCCGGACATCTCTCTCACCCCTCCACCCACCTCTCTTCACCCCTCCAGCCCTGCTTCCTCACCCTCCAGCCGGACCTTTCTCACCCCTCCAGCCAGACCTCTCCTCACCCCTCCAGCCACCTCCCTACACCTCCAGCCGGACCTCTCCTCACCCCTCCAGCCAGACCTCCTTACCCTCCAGCCGGACCTCTCCTACCCTCCAGCCGGACCTCTCTCACCCCTCCCCCACCTCTCTTCACCTCCAGCCTCTGCTCCTCACCCCTCCAGCCGGACCTCTCTTCACCCCTCCAGCCTCCGCTCTCCTCATCCCTCCATCCGGACCTCTCCTCACCCCTCCATCCTCACCTCTCCTCACCCTCCACGGACCTCTCCTCACCCCTCCAGCCGGACCTCTCCTCACCCCTCCAGCCGAACCTCTCCTCACCCTCCAGCCGGACCTCTCCTCACCCCTCCAGCTGCACCTCTCCTCACCCTCCAGCTGCACCTCTCCTCACCCCTCCAACCCTCATCCCTCCAGCCCCACCTCTCCTCACCCCTCCAGCCAGACCTCACCTCATTCCTCCAGCCGGACCTCTCCTCACCCCTCCAGCCTCACCTCTCTTCACCCCTCCACCCCACCTCTCCTCACCCCTCCAGCCGAATCTCTCCTCACCCCCTCCGCCTCACCTCTCCTCACCCCTCCAGCCCACCTCTCCTCACCCCTCCAGCCCCATCTCTCCTCACCCCTCCAGCCTCACCTCTCCTCACCCCTCCAGCCTCACCTCTCCTCATCACCCCTCCTCAGCCTCCTCTCCACACCCCTCCAGCCTCACCTCTCCACACCCCTCCAGCCTCACCTCTCCTCACCCCTCCAGCCTCACCTCTCCTCACCCCTCCAGCCTCTGCTCTCCTCACCCCTCCAGCCTCCCGCCACATCATACTCTGCTATCCACAGAGCCGCCTCTATACTCTGCTACCCACAGAGCTGCCTCTATACTCTGCTACCCACAGAGCCGCCTGTATACTCTGCTACCCACAGAGCCGCCTGTATACTCTGCTACCCACAGAGCTGCCTGTATACTCTGCTACCCACAAAGCCGCCTCTATACTCTGCTACCCACAGAGCCGCCTGTATACTCTGCTACCCACAGAGCCGCCTGTATACTCTGCTACCCACAGAGCCGCCTCTATACTCTGCTACCCACAGAGCCGCCTCTATACTCTGCTACCACTGAGCCGCCTCTATACTCTGCTACCCACAGAGCCGCCTGTATACTCTGCTACCCACAGAGCCGCCTGTATACTCTGCTACCCACAGAGCCGCCTGTATAATCTGCTACCACGAGCCGCCTGTATAATCTGCTACCCACAAAGCTGCCTGTATACTCTGCTACCCACCGACCCGCCTGTATACTCTGCTACCCACAGTGCCGCCTGTATACTTTGCTACCCACAAAGCCGCCTGTATCATCTGCTACCCTCAGAGCCGTCTGTATACTCTGCTACCCACAGACCAGCCTGCATGCTCTGCTACCCACTGACCCGCCTGTATACACACAATTCATTTCACCGCGCTCCCGATGCAATTGCATCGGGCCTTTTTACTAGTATTGCTATAAATCCTATAAATAGTGCCAAATAAACTTTAAAATGTTACTCCTTTTATTGGAAGTGGAGTAATGAGCAGCTGATGGGCATGGGTTACTCATGGCTTACAGATTTATTAATAAATCTGCAATTATATAATGCTACCATTGGATGAATTTTTATCCTTGTTTGTTGGCCAAACTGCTGTTCAAATCACTAAAAGGTGTATGTCTCACCTGATATCTCTTTCAGGTGGGGGATCTCTCAATGAATTTGGCCTGTTATACTGTGGAGGTTCTGGTCTCTAGATAATAAAAATATTGAAATGTGTCATATTGCTGTGAATCTTAGAAATTATGCCAGATAAACCTCAAACTCTTACCCCTTTTGAGTGTGGAGTCATCAGCAGCTGATGGAAATGGATTACTCAAATGCTGCGTTTATTCATAAATCTGCAATTATATAATGCAACATAGCTTTTTACTGTGGATGCCTAACAAGAATTAACTAATACAATTAGATGAATCTTGCTGTACCTGGCTGGCATACAAAAATATGGTGAAGCCCATGTCAATTTTTTTTAATACTTCATAAAAAAAATATATAAATAAAAAAAAAAAACACATTTAGGGACTGCATCTTTATTATCCACTCGACCCTCATGTCTGTGCTGAACACTCTCAGCTTTGCTACATCAGAGGCCAAGGGTACATACAAAGCTTCTATCCCCGTGTTCCCTGAAGGAGAGCCCAGAGTGCTGCAGCATCGTAAGGAGGAAGGGGGTTACTCAGGTTACCTGAGTTACCCCCCTTACGATGCCGCAGCGCTTCGGACTGTACTTCAGGGACCAAGGGGAAAGAAGCTTTGTTGTTCGTCCCTTTGGTCTCTGATGTAGCAGAGCCGAGACTGTTAAGCACAGATATGAGGGTCGAGGGGTTAATAAAGATATAGTCCCTAAATTTACTTGTGGATTTTTTTTTTTTTTTTTAATGAACTATCAAAAAAAATTTGACGGGGGCTTCGCCCTATTTTTTTATACTAGCCAGGTACGCCAGGCAGGTACGGGCTGCCCCCAACCCCCAGCTTAGACATGACTACCATGAATTTCTAGTAATCATATTGACGAAAAATGCAACACAGAGAAAAAATATTTTTATTAGACATAAAACAGAACACAATTAGGGACTCCATCTTTATTAATGAAAAGAACCCCACCCCCTCCGACGTAGTCCAGGTTCGAGGGTGCCACGACGTCCAATACGGATCCCATATCATCTGAGCGATTTGCTGGCCGGCAAACCGATCAGATGATCAATATCAGGTTCAAGGACCTGAATCAGCTGTCAGATCAGATGTGTTTAAAGCTCCTGCCACCACCGTGAGATAAATTGAGCCCGACGCCGGCGGCCGCTCATCTCCCAGCGGTGTTGGCGTGGGAGATTTAAACACAGCTGTCAGATCAGCTGTGTTTAAATCGCCAGCTGCCAGCAACAAGCACAGCGCTGATGATGCTGTGTGGCCAGCCAATCACTGTAATGCCACAACCAACATGTCTGGTAGCCAATTCCTGCATGTCGGCTGGCTCTGTTAAGAGCGCCAACATACAGGGACGGGGAGTCGAGCATCTCGGCGGTACTCTGTGCTCATCCAGCATCTTGAGTACTGTGATGCTCGGACGAGTACCGCCAAGTATGCTTGTTCATCACTAATACATACACACTCACACATACACACACACATACACACACACTTTCACACTTTTATCATCGGTCTTCCGGCAGCTCAGAGCCCTCTTCCCCGCCCCTCAGTGACAAGACTCCCAGCAGAGGAGCCAGCAGCCAATCAGAGGTGAGCATCTAATGTCATCGCATAACGTTAGATGCTCCCCTCTGATTGGCTGCTGGCTCCTCTGTTGGGAGCCTTGTCACTGAGGTGTAGGGAAGCAGGCTCTGAGCCACCGCACACAGACCGCACTTTCACTTTGCAGTGCTGGTCTGCGGTGGTGCCGCAGACTGGAAAAGGGGCCCCTGCGGCCCGGTGGTTGGGGACCCCTGTACTACAGCGTCAAAAGTAACATCCAAAGGGAATTGGAAACACAGAGGAACACGGTTACAGATGCTATGGAACAGAATCTACAACAATATTAACATAAATTACAAACTCGTCTGATTCGTAACAAGGAAAAGAAATTACATAGATTGTGCATCAATTCAGGACTCAATACAAGCAAAACAAAGTCAAATCCTGACAATATGGACAACAACTCCTGTCAAAAAGCATCTAATTGTGTCATCAACCTTTTGGATTACAAACCCAACAGAGTGGAACTTGCTGTGATTTCTAGGGGACTCTCATTTTGTTCTACTAAAGCTCTGGATAAAATTGAACTGTGCAGCGACATGGAGGATTACTTCAGGTAACTACGCCTAAGGGAATATTTCAGTGACAGAGGATTCCAAAACCAACTGGGCCGAAGGAAAAAAGATCCTGACAACCAAGAAAAGGTCGGACTGGACACCTGATCCTAATTGTAACTCCCATTTGGATAAATATATATACACTTTCAGACATTTGATAAAATCCAAAGAGTCAACCATCCAACGTCAATGCCCAGGAGAGAAGGGCCATACAGTCTTTGAAAACCAACAAAGAAATCAATATCAAACCTGCAGACAAGAGTGGTGCAATAGTCATGATGATCAAATCTGATTACCTGAAGGAAGCAAATACACAACTGATGGACACACGCTACTGCAAGAAATTGGAGTCTGACCCACACAGGACTATCACAAGGAGTTAAACAGCTTGGTTTCTTGTCTACCTGACATATCCTTAAGAGCTGATGACCTAATATCAGAAAGTCCAAGAACAAGCACATTCTACATGCTTCACAAAATTCACAAATCAGGAAATCCAGGGAGGCCAATCTCATGTGTGGGCACCCTCACTGAACAAATTTCTGGGTGGATAGAGGGTGTTCTCAAACCCCTGGTAAAAGAGACACCCAGCTACCTACAGGACACAACTGACCTATTCAATAAACTGTCAGCAATAGCTCCTCTACCAGAAAGAACCATCCTCACCACCATGGATGTGGAATCTCTGACAGTAACATCCCACATGAGGATGGATTAAATGCCTGCAAAACCTTCCTGGAAATCACATGGATTGATGCTGACCCTGTGGTGAAGCTTATAAAATTCATCCTCACGCACAACTACTTCACATTTGATGACAACATATATTTACAGGAGACTGGCACAGCAATGGGAAGCAAAATGGCACCAAAATATGCAAATCTTTTCACGGCCAAGCTTGAAGGTGACTTTTTATCCTCTTGTCCTATCAGGCCTCCGGCCTACTACCGGTATATCGATGACATTTTAATCATCTAGGCAGAGTCTGAGCAACAGCTGAAGACTTTCCATGAACACTTTAATCAGTTTCATCCCACCATCAACTTAACACTCAACTACTCCCGCACTGAAATCACCTTTTTGGACACCATCATTAAGCTACAGAACAATAGAGACATCCTTGTACCGGAAACCAATTGACCGTCCTACATATCTCCGATGGGACAGTTTCCATCCAAAACACATAAAAAACTCTATTGTCTATAGCCAAGCCATCAGATACAACCGGATATGTTCCAACCCTACAGATAGAGACAATCACCTTGAGGACCTCAGAAAGATCTTTTTGAACCAGGGCTACCATCCAAGAGCAATTGAAAACCAGGATTACAAGAGCCACCAGAACATCAAGGAATCATCTCCTACATTACAAAACTAGAGAAGAAAATAACAGAGTTCTTCTCGTAGTCACCTACAATCCAAGTCTGAAAGTGCTAAGAGGAGCTGCGCGGAAACTGCAACCACTCCTACAAAAAGATGCCCGACTAAAAATCATTATTTACGGATCCCCCACTCTTGTGTTTTAGACAACCTGCAAATCTAAAAAACATCATTGTCAGAAGCGCCCTGTCCTCTCCAGCAGCAACAGGAACCTTTCCTGCAACCAGAACAGGTGCAAAACCTGTTCATCTATAATGAAAACCGACAAGATAAAAATTCCTGGGACAGATCAGGACTTCCAGATCCCAGGTAACTTCAGTTACATCACAAGCAATGTAGTGTATTTAATTATATGTACCAAATGTCCAACAGGTGGTATGTAAATAGGGGAGACCGTGCAAAAATTCAGAACAAGAATGAATTCTCATCGCCACTCAATAAAAGAAAAGCATATGAATCTACCTGTAGCAAAACATTTTTCCAGACCTGACCACAATAATGAAACTGACATGAAGCTGCTCATGTTAAAAATCAACTTCAAATGACAGAGAGAGAGAATAGTTTGGGAATACAAATTGATAATGACCTTTCACACAACACATTCAAAACAGGATTAAATATGTCACATGGATTCATGGGTTTTTATATAAAATGAATGGGCATTTAGGGACATCACAGATTCACGCGTTTTTATATAAATTGAAAGGACACTTGGGGATATCTAATCTCCAAGAGACTCCATTTTGAGGACTATGAACTTTTGCCTTTTCTTACATGAACTCTGCTCTCCACAACTCACTTAAGTATTTTCAGGTCTCTACAGGCTACTAACCATAAAGCAATTATACAATTTGTTCCGCTTATCTCAGAAATTTGGTTTCTCTTTTCCCTGCTCTTCCACCCCTCCCAAACCTGACTCTGCTTTACATCACCTGTCGTATTTACCACAGCATATAACAGTTTTTTTTCCTTTTGCTTATATATATATATATATATATATATATATATATATATATATATATGTGTCTTCAGAATTTGTGTAATTACCAGCCTGACGAAGTGGCCTTAGTGTCCCGAAAACTTGCTATGTTTACCATCTTTACAATTAGCCATTAAAAGGTATCAACCATTGAGGTATCTCAGATTCCAATATATTTTAATCGCAGTATGAATTCTTAGACTTAAACCATATGCTGAGCCATTAACCATAAACCGTAAAGGTAACCATCCCTTCTTTCCAGGCAGTTCAGAACGCCACCTCAGTATGTCCCTGCGATCATCAAATAGTGAGGTGGATCTTCACTTTATTTCATCCTCCTCCACTCCGATCTTTGTGCGGTTGAGCTCCAACCATTTAGTGCCATCCTCAGGGTACTGGAAGAAATGTACACCCCCCCAAGGCCACCACACGCAATTTCGCCGGGTACAGTATAGAATGCGCCACGTCTAGTGCTCTAAGCTTCTTCTTCACCTCACTGTACCGCATGCATAATTTCTGGACCTCATCAGAATAATCAGGATAAATCTCAATCTGTTGTCCATTACTTGTAAGGTCCTTGGTCGTCTTGGCATTACGAAGAATAATATCCCTGTCTCTACACTTCAATATCCTGGCCAGTATAGTGCGAGGGGCAGAGCCTGAGGGCAGGGGTCTCATGGGAACGTGATGTGCTCGTTTAACCGCAAACACCTTTGTTAACTTCCTTGCTCCAAATTTATTCAGTAGCCACTGTTCAATGAAAACTGTGGGGTCATTGCCCTCTGCCTTTTCAGATATCCCAACAATGGGGAGATTGTTTCTCCTGGAATGATTCTCCAAGTCATCATTTTTAATAGCCACATCAGATAGCTTTCTGTTGCATATGCTGGTGCTGGCTTTTTTGCATTTTGGTTAAATGATCTTCATTGGCACTCACTCTCTCCTCCACAGCACCCATTCTAACATCCTCCTTGTGCAGTGCCTTCTTAATCCCCACCATCTCCTCTTTTAATCCATCCACTCTTCGGGTCAGTGTGGTCAAAGCAGTCTTACAGAAGAAGACAATGTGGAACACATCCTTCAGGGTATTCCTCAGCAGGGTGTCCAGCGTCACCCAGTCCCTCAGTATCAGGGTCTCTCTGCGCATTGCTGCCCTCCTCTTCTTCCTCCACTTTTCCCTTGGGGTCCTCTGTATCCTCTTCTGCCCCTGCTTCCCCTTCCTGCTGGTCAACCTCCTCTGCCTGTGCCCCTGCACCCCTCGCAAACCTTTGCAGCTTCTCCAGCATCTCCAGCCTCCCTTCATTTGCAGCATTCATCCATCCTGCCTTCTCCTCCTTCTCTTGGGCCTGCAGGCTGCACCCGGCCCTGGCATCTCTCTGCCGTCTCCGCACCATCTCCGCTTCCCTGCACCACTTGGATGATCTCATCGGACTCCAGGGACCTGTGGGTTTATGCACCGGGGTAAGTACCGGCAAAACCCGTGCTCCTTGAAGGATAAATGGATGGATCAGCAATGAAGGAGCTCAGCCACCCGACCGCTCACATTAAGCACTAGGCTATGCCCCCATCTAGAGGGTCTTTGAGTGTTCCCATATCTTCGAAGGGCCAGGAGAACGTTTTTGAAGATTTGGCTATGGCTCCAATTTTGAAGCTTTGCCCCAGGAAGAACAGGCTGCATCATCAAAAGGATATTTTTGCTTAAATGATATATAGGGGAGTTCCTTTTGTCAGTTTGTTTTCCATTCCCTGGAAATGAGAGTCTGGACCTTTCCATTACTGGGATGGAGCGTCGTTTCTTCTGATCCAAACCCCCAAACATAATGTCCTGCATGGACCTTTGAGCCTTCTCTTCCACAATGCCCATGGTGGATCTCACAGCCTTCACCAGCCTGCTCATATCCTCCACAGAAAAGCACTGGCGTCCCCTGGGTCACTATCTGACGACAAGCTGAGAAGAGATTCTGAAAATCCCCATTCCCGTTCCAATTTGTCTTAATCCTTTGATATTGGGGATGATCTCTTAGCTGACCTGGAATTAATCTTCCTTCAATGGGAAAGGGATCTCATGGAATTTTCAACTATTATGGACCTAAGATCTGATGAAAAAATAGGGGGTCTCCTTGCATAGTGTCTGTTCTATGCAATCCTGGCAGAACATTTTAGGCCAGGTGATTGGTAACTCTTGATAAAGACCACACTGTTTAAGTTTGGTCTTGGCCATACACTTCCTGTTTTTCCTGAGTCTATGAGACAAAAATACTCTTTACAACGTGAACATTCACAGTGGTCACTCACCATCAAATGTAAAGAGGAGGTACTGGATCAGGGGGAGGTAACATGTTGCCCGACAAGTCTCCATTCCTGTGAAGAATGGTTCTACTGGCTGCTACTCCCATGCTGATGCTAAGGACAGCTGCTATGGTTTCCTCTTGTGTGGGTCTGGCTTGCTTGGCAGGCAAAGGTATTGGTGTCTAATCCATATTGCTAGAGGGGTCAGACTGAAGCATACTGAATGCTAGTGGGCTCACCGCCATTTTAAGACGGAAGCGCTTAACAGCCTACTACAGCACGCCTCCTCTGGTCCTCTCCAGGTCACTCTAGGGCTGTGTCATCCTCTGGCGCACTCATCATCAGGGGTTGTCCTCCGGGACACTCCACTGCATGTGCAGATCTGGGTACACAGCGGCCTTGCCACACGCATGATGGCCACCGCTGTGCGCATTGCACCTTGAGAAGGCCCCCTGGTCCTAACATATGTGTCTGACACATGCATGGGACGTGCAGGCTCGATCTCCCCAGACTTTCAGGTTGTGTGGTCACCGGCGCACTCATCATCAGGATGTGCCCTGTGTATACGCAGTACTGAGGCCAGAGGCTGACATTTCCAAGATGGCCACTGCCATGCACGCTTTGCCTACAGAAGAGGTCAAGAGGACATTCTGCGGCGCCTCCAGCACCCTACAGCAGTCACAGCAGGAACAGTGCTGCAGCCAGGATCTGGACTGACCAGGGTTGGGTAAGTAAAAATCTTCTTGTCACAAAAATTCTTGCAGAAAGATTAAATATCTGGCTTCCACAGTTAATTCATAAGGACCAGGTTGGTTTTGTGCGTTTTTGTCAAGCAGGGGATAACACGCGGCGCATTCTTGACCTGATAGACGTAGTGAATAAAAGAGGAGACGAGGTAGTGATGGGCGAATCCTAAATTACTCGGAATCGCTTGACTCTAGCGAGTCCGAGCACAGGACTCGCTACTCGTTGCGAGTCTAGCGAGTCCAATGTTAATGAATGGGGAAGCGAGTAATAGCGAGTAGTGTGAGATTTACAAATCGCAGATGTGTCTCGGAAGCTTCAGCCTAAAGCAATCCTAGTTTTGTCATTTATTTGCATTGGACTCGTTTACTTTGCAACTGTAATCGCTGGGAAACTCGCACAGATAAGAAAAGAGTCCTGTCTTCTCTGTGTGATGGCTGCCAGCTCCAGGGTCCTAGAGCCCGCCTGCTGCCTGATGTAGCAGTGCTGAGATTGTTCTCAGTCTGCTCATTCCCTGTGTACAGACATGAATGTCTGTGCACAGAGATGATGTAGCAGAGCTGAGATTGTTCTCAGTCTGCTCATTCCCTGTGTACAGACATGAATGTCTGTGCACAGAGATGATGTAGCAGAGCTGAGATTGTTCTCAGTCTGCTCATTCCCTGTGTACAGACATGAATGTCTGTGCACAGAGATGATGTAGCAGTGCTGAGATTGTTCTCAGTCTGCTCATTCCCTGTGTACAGACATGAATGTCTGTGCACAGAGATGATGTAGCAGAGCTGAGATTGTTCTCAGTCTGCTCATTCCCTGTGTACAGACATGAATGTCTGTGCACAGAGATGATGTAGCAGTGCTGAGATTGTTCTCAGTCTGCTCATTCCCTGTGTACAGACATGAATGTCTGTGCACAGAGATGATGTAGCAATGCTGAGATTGTTCTCAGTCTGCTCATTCCCTGTGCATATACATCTATATCTATGCACAGGGATGAGCAGAGAGGACATCGCGTTTTGGACTGCGTCGGACAGAAGAGGATTTTTTTAATTAAAGATGGAGTCTCTAATGGCTTTTTTTTTTATTTCTAATAAAAAAATTTCTCTGTGTTGTGTTTTTTTTAAAACAATTTAATAGAAATTCATGGCGGTCATGTCTAATATTGGCGTGACCGCCATAAATTTCGGGCTTAGGGCCAGCTGATAATACAAAGCTGGCCCTAACCTCTATTACCCAGCGTGCCACCGCCACCAGGGCCGCTGGAAGAGCGGGGTTCAGCGCCAGAGGATGGCGCTTCAATGAACGCGCCATCTTCTGGGGCGGCTGCGGGCTGCAATTTGCAGCGGAGGGTGCCCAGAAAGCTTGGGCATCCCTGCGCTGCGGATTCCAGCCCCCAGCTGCTTAGCTGTACCTGGCTAGACATAGAAATTGCGCGGAGCCCCACGCATTTTTTTGACTCCGACTGCGAGACGACTCCGACTCCGAGACGACTCCGACTCCGACTCGACTCCGAGACGACGCCGACTCCGAGACGACTCCGACTCGACTCCGACTCCGAGACGACTCCGACTCCGAGACGACTCCGACTACGACTCCGAGACGACTCCGACTCCAAGACGACTCCGACTCCGAGACGACTCCGACTCCGAGACGACTCCGACTCCGACTCGACTCCGAGACGACTCCGAGACGACTCCGACTCGACTCCGACTCCGAGACGACTCCGACTCCGAGACGACTCCGACTCCGAGACGACTCCGACTCCGACTCCGAGACGACTCCGACTCCGAGACGACTCCGACTCCGACTCGACTCCGAGACGACTCCGACTCCGAGACGACTCCGACTCGACTCCGAGACGACTCCGACTCCGAGACGACTCAGACTCCGAGACGACTCCGACTCCGAGGCGACTCCGACTCCGAGGCGACTCCGACTATGAGGCGACTCCGACTATGAGGCGACTCCGACTCTGAGGCGACTCCGACTCTGAGACTCCGACTCTGAGACTCCGACTCTGAGACTCTGACTCTGAGACTCTGAGACTCTGACTCTGAAATTCATTAAATAATAAAAAAAATGCGTGGGGCTCCGCGCAATTTCTTTGTCTAGCCAGGTACAGCTAAGCAGCTGGGGGCTGGAATCCGCAGCGCAGGGATGCCCAAGCTTTCTGGGCACCCCCCGCTGCAAATTGCAGCCCGCAGCCGCCCCAGAAGATGGCGCGTTCATTGAAGCGCCATCCTCTGGCGCTGAACCCCGCTCTTCCAGCGGCCCTGGTGGCAGTGGCACGCTGGGTAATAAAGGGGTTAATACCAGCTTTGTTATACAAGCTGGTATTAAGCCCGAGATTCTTAATGTCAGGCCACGTTTGACCCAGCCACTAAGAATCTCCAATAAAGGGTTAAAAAAACACAACACAGAGAAAAATTTTTATTTGAAATAAAAAAAAAAGCCATTAGGGACTCCATCTTTAATTAAAAAAATCCTCTTCTGTCCGACGTAGTCCAAAACGCGATGTCCTCTCTGCTACATCCCCTGTGCATAAATATAGATGTCTATGCACAGGGAATAAGCAGACTGAGAACAATCTCAGCACTGCTACATCATCTCTGTGAGCAGGCAGGTTCTAGGACCCTGAAGCTGCACAGAGAAGACAGCTGGACTCGGCTCGCAAAGAAACAGCAGTTACTTGCGAGTTTCCCTGCTATCACTGGCACAGTAGCCGAGTCTAATGCAAACAATGGCAATCCTAGTTTTGTCAGCGTTTCTGACAAAACTAGGATTGATATTGATTTGCATTGGACTCGTGCGAGTAATCACTGGGAAACTCGCAGAGTACCGAGTCCTGCGAGTCCCTTACTACTCGCCGAGTAACGAGGCCTAGCGAGTAGATTCGCCCATCCCTAAGACGAGGCACTTCTTCTAGGCCTGGACACGGAGAAGGCCTTTGACAGGCTGGATTGGACGTTCATGTTTTCTGCCTTGCACCATTATGGCCTGTCGGGGCCCTTTGTTACCGCCCTTGAGACTCTCTACTCCCGCCCTGAGGCAACTGTCCGTCTACCCCATGCCCACTCCCAACGTTTTTCCATACGTAACGGTACCCGTCAGGGATGCCCCCTCTCCCCTTTCTCTATGTACTCAGCATTGAACCCTTAGCAGCCCAGTTCTGTAACAACCCAGACGTGACAGGTATCCAGATTAGGACATTATGTTATCACTGACGAACCCTTAATATCTCTCCCTAATTTACAAAAGACACTCGACACCTACTCCAAACTGTCCGGATATAAAATAAATTTAGGGAAGACAGAAGCCCTACCACTTAACATGATGGGACAAAAAGTCACTTACCTGCAACAATCCTATAAGTTTGCCTGGAAGACGTCATCCATTAAATATCTGGGAATACACATCACCCCTGGTTATGGGGGAATGTTCAGGGTGAATTTTCCCCCATTAATAAGACACACTGAAAGAAGCCTCAAACAATGGTCTTCTTTACAGATTACATTTTTGGGGAAAATAGCGACAATTAAAATGTCTATATTGCCCAGATTCTTATATTTATTTGAAACAATCCCAGCCAAAAATACAGTTAAACACGCTTACAACAATACAATCCATGCTACTAAAATGTATCTGGCACTCTGGGCGCCATTGTATACCTAGGTCGGTTTTATGTGCCCCTAAATCGCTGGGAGGACTAAATTGCCCAGATATCGTTAAATACTATGCGGCCCATCTGCCCCTCCTGGTCAAAACGTCTTGCATACAGAAGTGGACAGAAATTTAAAAACTGTGGTTGGCTTCTTATCACCCGGGCTCTCTGATATGGGGTCCACCTAACGACATATCTACAACACCACTTTTGGGTCCTATGGCATTCACCAGGGAGATTTGGAGATCTTCCAGGATGAAATTTCAATTAGCCCCACATGCGTCCTTCCTGACCCCATTCCTGTGTAACCCACATTTATCAAACCTCTTACCGACTGGACTGGTTGCCAACTGGGCAAATGCAGGTCTTTTCTGTTTTTAAGATTTAGTAGACCCCCTGACTAGGAAATTTAAATCTTTCACAGTCATGGCCGATAAACATAACATACCTCAGACCTTGTTTTATTCATACCAGCAAATAATCCACTATTTCAGACCTAACTTTGGTCCACCTGAATCTCTCACTCCAACTAGATTCAAGCACTTATGTGCAGGCATTCCCTCAACCAAAGGACTAATATCTGACATTTATTCTATTTTACAAAACCTGACTCCTTTACTAGACGTGCAACACTCCTACATGACTAGATGGGAAAATTGGCTAGGCCACAAGTTGACTACCCAACAATGGCAAATAATATGGTCTTGGGCCTACAAATCCTCCATTAACACCCTTTATAAGGAGAACCAGATAAAGATTCTGATAAATTGGTACCATACACCAGAATTGCTTCATAAAATGACTCATACCATCCCAGATGGTTGCTGGAGGTGTGGTGCCAATGGAGCATCCCTTTTTCACATATTTTGGATGTGTCCGGAGATACTGTACTATTGGAAAAAGGTGGAACAGTTGCTAAGCGACATTCTTGGGGTTCATATACCCCTAGACTCCCATATATACATGCTGAACCTCCCCCCTAGAGGATTAGAAAAATCAAAGGCTAAATTGCTACTGCACCTACTAACGGCTGCTAAATGTCTGATCCCGTTATTCTGGCAGAAATCCAACGTTCCCACGGTATCTGATCTTTACACTAGAATAAACGACATCCATCTCATGGAAAAAATGACAGCAAACCTACGGAACACTAACGATAGATTTGAAAAAATTTGGGACTTATGGGACTTGTTTAAAGAACACTTCCACTTATAACCCCTTCTTGCATAGACTTTCATTGCTATGGTTCCCCACTAGTTGTTATCATTGACAGACATTGTCCTATCCATGAGTCACCTTCCATTACCTGTGGGACTTTATTTAATCCTCACGTTTCATTCCAGACTCAATTAGAGAACTCTAGAGATATGTATCTATTCTCTTTATTGTTATTGGTTATTGATTATTTTATATGAAATTGTCCTTCTATTCTGACAATGAACCCAATCTGTTTGATAATTACTGAACATTGTTATGTTTTACAAAAATGTTTAATAAAAACAAAGTTGAAACAAAAATCGTCTTTTCTTTGGAACTGCCATTCCTGAGGCTCCCTGTATAAGGACAGGAAACCAACTGATGTGGTGAGAGGTACTACCCTTTTTATTGTGTAGGTTTCCTGTTCTTGAAGGGCGAATCCCTCTCTCTCGTTTTGCTGTCATGGGTGAAAGGGTTTCATCTCCTGGACTCTGTCCGTGGCCGCGTAGCGGCCACGGCGACTCCCGAAGCAATGCCCGCAAAGCGGGCATTGCGAGTCGTTGCAGCCTCGCGAAGCAATGCCCGCTAAGCGGGCATTGCGAGTCGCTGACACCTACCACTAGCCAAGCCACAGAAGCCCATACTACTGTACTGTACACCGCTTAGTATACTACAGTCCCATGCCCATAAGCGCCATGGGACTGTAGTATACCATCGCGCTGTACACTACAGCCCCCTGCCGCTCTAAGCCACTACGCGTTGTACACTACAGCCCCCTGCCCCCGCACCCCTACACCCTAAGCCCCGACCCGCCGCACCTATGCCCCTACCCCCTAAGCCCCGCAGCCTCTTAACCTCCCGCCGCCAAGCCCCCACCCGCCGCACCTAAACCCCTACCCCCTAAGTCCGCCGCACCCCTACACCCTAAGCCCCAACCCCCCGCACCTATGCCCCTACCCCGTAAGCCCCGTCGCACCTAACCCTCTACACCGCTTAGTATACTACAGTCCCATGCCCATAAGCGCCATGGGACTGTAGTATACCATCGCGCTGTACACTACAGCCCCCTGCCGCTCTAAGCCACTACGCGTTGTACACTACAGCCCCCTGCCCCCACACCCCTACACCCTAAGCCCCGACCCGCCGCACCTATGCCCCTACCCCCTAAGCCCCGCAGCCTCTTAACCTCCCGCCGCCAAGCCCCCACCCGCCGCACCTAAACCCCTACCCCCTAAGTCCGCCGCACCCCTACACCCTAAGCCCCGACCCGCCGCACCTATGCCCCTACCCCGTAAGCCCCGTCGCACCTAACCCTCTACACCGCTATAGTATACTACAGTCCCATGCCCATAAGCGCCATGGGACTGTAGTATACCATCGCGCTCTACACTACAGCCCCCTGCCGCTCTAAGCCACTACGCGTTGTACACTACAGCCCCCTGCCCCCGCACCCCTACACCCTAAGCCCCGACCCGCCGCACCTATGCCCCTACCCCCTAAGCCCCGCAGCCTCTTAACCTCCCGCCGCCAAGCCCCCACCCGCCGCACCTAAACCCCTACCCTCTAAAACCGCCGCACCCCTACACCCTAAGCCCCGACCCGCCGCACCTATGCCACTACCCCGTAAGCCCCGTCGCACCTAACCCTCTACACCGCTATAGTATACTACAGTCCCATGCCCATAAGCGCCATGAGACTGTAGTATACCATCACGCTGTACACTACAGCCCCCTGCCGCCGCACCCCTACACCCTAAGCCCCGACCCGCCGCACCTATGCCCCTACCCCCTAAGCCCCGCCGACTCCTAAGCTCCCGCCGCTTTCCCCCGCCGCTTTCCCCCGCCGCTGTCGCTAACACCTAAAGCCCTACACCCGAAGCCCCCGCCGTCCCCTAACCTAACGTCCCCGTCGATCACTTACATGCCTTCTTAATCATCTGATCGTCCGTCCGATCCACAAGTCCTCCGTCCGGCCAGGCGTCCTCTTCATCCGGCCCCGGGGGTCTTCTCTCTTCTTTCCGCCATCTCCGCCTCTTCGTCCGGCCCCGGGGTCTTCTGTCTTCTTTCCGCCAACTTCCAGCTCCGACGTCCTCTTCAGTTATCATTAACATAGAATGGACGACAAATCCGCCATTCTATCTTAATGAGATCTGAGGGGCTCTTCTGATTGGTCGCTCTCTACTGCCCTCAGCCAATCAGAAGAGCCCCTCCTTTCCCATTCAAATACATTAGTGGTGTGTCGGCGATTTTATGGCCGGCCACCTGGTTCTATTTGTCGGCCCAAAAATCGCCGACACACCGCTAATGCATCTCTATGGGCAGTGAGCCCGATTTCGGATTGGTCGCCGACCAATCAGAATTCGAGCTCACTGCCCATAGACATGCATTAGCGGTGTGTCCGCGATTTTAGGCCGACAAATAGAACCAGGTCGGCGGCCATAAAATCCCGGACACACCGCTAATGTATTTCAATGGGAACAATAAATTTAATATAAAAAAATAATTAAAAATAATTAAAAATATAATTCGCGGACTGAATGAGACTCTGTCACTAATAATAAATTAATAATAAAAAATAATTAAAAATAATAATTCAGCGGACCTGAATGAGAACTTGTCTCAGCCTAAATAATAATTTAATAATAAAAAAATAATTAAAAATAATTAAAATAAAATTTCAGCGGACCTGAATGAGAACTGTGTCTCAGCCTAAATAATTAATTTAATAATAAAAAAATAATTAAAAAATAATTAAAAAATAATAAAATTTCAGCGGACCTGAATGAGAACTGTGTCTCAGCCTAAATAAATTAAATTCTTAATAATAAAAAATAAAAAAATATAATAAATATCATATATATAAAAACGAAATATATCTAATTAATCAGCCTTCCAGCGGACCTGAATGAGAACTGGTCTCAGCCTAAATAATAATTTAATAATAAAAAAAATATTAAATAATTAAAAAATAAAAAAAAATAAATAAAAAATAATAAATATTCAATAAAAATAATATAAAAAAATAAATATATGCTAATTATATCAGCCTTCCAGCGGACCTGAATGAGAACTGGGTCTCAGCCTAAATATTAATTTAATAATAAAAAAAATAATTAAAAATAATTAAAAAATAATAAAAAAATAAATAAAAATAATAAATAATTCAATAAAAATAATAATAAAAAAATTAAATATATGCTAATTATATCAGCCCTTCCAGCGGACCTGAATGAGAACTGGGTCTCAGCCTAAATAATAATTTAATAATAAAAAAATAATTAAAAAATAATTATAAAATAATAAAAAAATAAATAAAAAATAATAATAATTCAATAAAATAATAATAAAAAAATTAAATATATGCTAATTATATCAGCCCTTCCAGCGGACCTGAATGAGAACTGGGTCTCAGCCTAAATAATAAATTTAATAATAAAAAAATAATAAAAAATAATTAAAAATAATAAAAAATAAATAAAAAATAATAAATATTCAATAAAAATAATAATAAAAAAAAAAATATATGCTAATTATATCAGCCCTTCCAGCGGACCTGAATGAGAACTGGGTCTCAGCCTAAATAATAAATTTAATAATAAAAAAAATAATTAAAAAATAATTAAAAAATAATAAAAAAATAAATAAAAAATAATAAATAATTCAATAAAAATAATAAAAAAAAATTAAATATATGCTAATTATATCAGCCCTTCCAGCGGACCTGAATGAGAACTGGGTCTCAGCCTAAATAATAATTTAATAATAAAAAAAATAATTAAAAAATAATTAAAAAATAATAAAAAAATAAATAAAAAATAATAAATAATTCAATAAAAATAATAATAAAAAAATTAAATATATGCTAATTATATCAGCCCTTCCAGCGGACCTGAATGAGAACTGGGTCTCAGCCTAAATAATAAATTTAATAATAAAAAAAATAATTAAAAAATAATTAAAAATAATAAAAAAATAAATAAAAAAATAATAAATAATTCAATAAAAATAATAATAAAAAAATTAAATATATGCTAATTATATCAGCCCTTCCAGCGGACCTGAATGAGAACTGGGTCTCAGCCTAAATAATAAATTTAATAATAAAAAAAATCAATTAAAAAATCATTAAAAAATAATAAAAAAATAAATAAAAATAATAAATAATTCAATAAAAATAATATAAAAAATAATATATGCTAATATATCAGCCCTTCAGCGACCTGAATAGACTGGTTCAGCTAAATAATAAATTAATAATAATATAAATAATCATTAAAAATCATAATAATAAAATTAATAATTTCATATAATAATAATAAAATATTAATAATAATGCTATTATTACTCAGACTAAATAATGCTATAATCTAATAAAATTAAATAATAATTATAATGCTAATTAATATAATGTATATTAATAAAGCTAAAAAATTATTAATGCATAATTGCTAATAAAAATGCTATAATGCTATTAATAATGTATTAATGCTATTATATGCTATAATGCTATTAAGCTATTAATGCTAATAATAATGCTATTAATGCTATTAAAAAGCTATTAATATGCTAATAATAAATGCAATTAATGCTAATATAATATATAATGCTATTAATGCTATAATAAATATGCTATAATATTGCTATTAATGCCTATCTAACTAATGAGTATTATTAATGTCTATTTATGCTAAATAATAATTGCTATTAATAATGCAAATCTATTAATGCATAAATAATGCTATTCATGCTATTAATAATATATTAATGCTATTATAATGCTAATAAATAATAGCTATTAATGCTAATATAATGTTATTAATGCTATTATATAATGCTAATAATGCTATTATTAATGCTATTAATGCTAATATAATCTATTAATGCTATTATAATGCTATTAATAATGCTATTATTAATGCTAATATGCTATTATTAATGCTTTTATGCTAATATAATGCTATTAATGCTATTAATGCTATTATTATGCTATTATGCTATTATTAATGCTATTTATGCTATAATAATGCTATTAATGCTATTAATAATGCTATTATGCTATTATTTATTAATGCTATTAATGCTATATTTATCCTATTAATGTATTATTAATGCTATTAATGTAATAATAATGCTATTAATGCTATTAATGCTAATAATATGCTATTAATGCTATTAATAATGTTATTAATGCTATTATTAATGCTAATAATGCTTATTATTAATGCTATTAATGCTAATAATAATGCTATTAATGCTATTAATAATGCTATTAATGCTATTATTATGCTATTAATGCTATATTAATGCTATTAATGCTATTAATGCTATTAATGCTATTATATGCTATTAATCTTTAATGCTAATATTCTATGCTATTATATGCTATTATTAATGCTATTTATGCTAATAATAATGCTATTAATGCTATAATATATATTAATGCTATTAATTCTAATGTATATTAATGCTATTATTAATGCTTAATAATGCTTAATAATGCATTAATCTATTAATGCTATTATATAATGCTATTAATGCTATTAATAATAGCTATTAATGCTAATTAATTAATGCTATTAATGCTATTAATAATGTAATATTAATGCTATTAATTAATGCTATAATGCTATTATAATGCTATTATGCTAATAAAAATGCTATTAATGCTCTTTTTATGCTAATACTAATGCTATTAATGCTATTTTTTATGCTATTAATTCTATTATTTATGCTATTAATGCTATTAATAATGCTATTAATAATGCTATTAATCCTATTAATGCTATTAATAATGCTATTCATGCTATTAATAATACTATTAATGCTAATAATAATGCTATTAATGCTATTAATAATGTTATTAATGCTATTATTAATGCTAATAATGCTATTATTAATGCTATTTATGCTAATAATAATGCTATTAATGCTATTAATAATGCTATTAATGCTATTATTTATGCTATTAATGCTAATATTTATCCTATTAATGGTATTATTAATGCTATTAATGCTAATAATAATGCTATTAATGCTATTAATGCTAATAATAATGCTATTAATGCTATTAATAATGTTATTAATGCTATTATTAATGCTAATAATGCTAATAATAATGCGATTAATGCTATTAATTATGCTATTAATGCTAATATTTATCCTATTATTGGTATTATTAATGCTATTAATAATGCTATTAATGCTAATATTTATCCTATAATGCTATTAATAATGCTATTAATGCTATTAATTATGCTATTATTGCTATTAATGCTAATATTTATCCTATTCAGGGTATTATTAATGCTATTAATGCTAATAATAATGCTATTAATGCGATTAATAATGTTATTAATGCTATTATTAATGCTAATAATGCTATTATTAATGCTATTAATGCCAATAATAATGCTATTAATAATGCTATTAATGCTATTAATGCTAATATTTATCCTATTAATGCTATTAATGCTAATAATAATGCTATTAATGCTATTAATAATGCTATTAATTATGCTATTAATGGCATTATTTATGCTATTAATGCTAATAATAATGCTATTAATGCTAATAATAATGCTATTAATGCTATTAATAATGTTATTAATGCTATTATTAATGCTATTAATGCTAATAATAATGCTATTAATGCTATTAATAATGCTATTAATGCTATTAATTATGCTATTAATGCTATTAATGCTAATATTTATCCTATTAATGCTATTAATATTGCTATTAATGCTAATAATAATGCTATTAATGCTATTAATAATGTTATTAATGCTATTATTAATGCTAATAATGCTATTATTAATGCTATTAATGCTAATAATAATGCTATTAATGCTATTAATAATGTTATTAATCCTATTATTAATGCTAATAATGCTATTATTAATGCTATTAATGCTAATAATAATACTATTAATGCTATTAATAATGTTATTAATGCTATTATTAATGCTAATAATGTTATTATTAATGCTATTAATGCTAATAAAAATGCTATTAATGCTATTAATAATGTTATTAATGCTATTATTAATGCTAATAATGCTATTATTAATGCTATTAATGCTAATAATAATGCTATTAATGCTATTAATAATGTTATTAATGCTATTATTAATGCTAATAATGCTATTAATAATGCTATTAATGCTAATAATAATGCTATTAATGCTATTAATACTGTTATTAATGCTCATAATACTGCTAATAATGCTATTAATACTGCTATTACTGCTAATAATAATGCTATGGCTTATATTATTGCTATTGATGATGCGATTATTATTTAAAAATGTTTAAAAAAACAATAAACATATTTTAGATACCCGATGCATTTGCATCAGGCTAACAGCTATAACTACTATAATCAAATTAATGCACGTTCTAGAATCCCGATGCATTTGCATCGGGCTCACAGCTAGTATCAAATATTAAGAATAAGAGAGATATCTTAAAGAAGCCTGATAGAGGTTGAGGGGGACTTACACAGGACCCTCAATACCGTAAGGAAGGGGCCTTAGATCTTATGAAACATAAAAGATCAATTGATAATGCAGCTAAAGTAGCAGCATCCTTGTTGCCTTTTTACAATCTGTGCATTTGGAGAAGTTACTCTGCATAACTTTCTTTATACCTAGCGAAAGCAAACTTACTTTGAAAAGTTGACCGTCACTGCATCTCTTCTGCACAATGCCTAGGTCTCTGAGTTTCATTCCCAGTTGAGTCAACATATGACTATACAGGTTCTCAAGGCTAGTGCCTGGGATGCAAAGACAAAGGCAAGACTTTTGCACCTCCAGTACAGATTCATAGAGTTCTTCTTGTGCGGCAGTAAACCTATAGAATGAAGAAATAAATATATTCCGATTTTAATATTTTAAGGAAAAATGAAATCTAAAATATGTTCCAAAATGTTTATCTAGAATTTTTGATAAAGTAGTGGCCCCCAACCTTTTACACCTTTTACACCTTGAGAGCTAAATTTAACTAAGGCTGGGTTCACATAGCATTTGCCACTAGGTTCAGTTAGTTAGTTCGGGCTTACTTTTGAATCTCCACAAAACGGGATCTGGACTTATGCACCAACCGTGACATTGACTATAATGAATTATATAAGAGAAGGACTGGCATCACCTAATGTTAAGGTGCAAGCAAAAAAAAAAACAATATACTAATAAAAAAGAGAATTGCTGCAACACTAAACATGACATGAATATGGAAAAACTAATGGCTAATGAGTAATGGAAAAAAAAGTGAAACACAGGGCAATATGTACAGCTGAAGGTGTATATGAAATAGGATCACAGTAAATACTGTACTAGAAAAAGGAATGAGAGACTTAGCTTCTACACTAGCGCCATTGTAAAGAGCTCGGCAACTACGCCTAAGTGCTCTCATCTTACCGGGTCCAACGCTAATGGCGGGTTTACACGTTGCGATATCGGCGTCCAATTTCAATGAAAAGTCACGTGGTTCGATCGTTGGAGCCGATATCGTTCCTGCGTTGTATGGTGTGAACGTCCAATACGATGCAGGAACGATGTCAATGAGATATCGGGGATTGAATGAGCGTGCTCTCCAATGCTCCGATATTGAATGGAGATTGGAGCCGGATCGTGCTGTGTTACAGCCCAATTCCGATGTGAAGTTCTACGTCACCCATTCACTCCCATGTTAAATGGTCGTTCCTGGGTTGGGGGGCGTAGACATCGCACGGACGTTGGATTCAGAAATCGCAACGTGTAAACCTCCGATGCGATGCGGGAGAAACGAGCACTAAATGCGCGCTCCCGCGCCATTGAATTGCGATATCGCAACGATATTGAAACGTGTAAACCCACCATAACACTCTGTGCTGTATACTACTGCTTGAATGGGTTTATAAGCCTGTGGATGCAATTAAAACCAGCTGGCATTGTGTGTCTCAGGACCAGGGCTACAGCAAAATGGAGAGACAGGCGAAGCTACAGGGTGGGGGAAGGGTGCACAGTCCAAAAAAAAAGTCATATATTATATAAGAGAAGGACTGGCATCATCTAATGTTAAGGTGCAAGCAAAAAAAACTATATATTAATAAAAAAGAGAAATTGCTGCAACACTAAACATGACATGAATATGCAAAAGCTAATAGCCAGTGTAGAAGTTAAGTCTCTCATTCCTTTTTCTAGTACAATATTTATGATTATTTTATTTCATATTCACCTTTAGCTGTACACATTGCCCTGTGTTTCACTTTTTTTTTCCATTACTCATTAGCCATTAGCTTTTCCATATTCATGTCATGTTTAGTGTTGCAGCAATTCTCTTTTTTATTAATATATTGTTATTTTTATTTTGCTTGCACTCACACTTTAAATTCAATTTAAAGACAGTATAAAATCCACATAACCAAACATCTTATCCTGTGCAACAACTGATGCAGGTGGGATTGATCCCATTGAAAGTAATGAGAAAGTATGATCAGTTTGACCATAAGTTTTCATCTGACTTTTATTAAAATGCTCCCCAAAAATATAACCAAAGCCAGCTACATGTACCTTTTTTTTTTCCAACTATAAGTTTTTATTGGGTTTTTTATAATACAGAAAAAGAAATAAACCATCAAACGAATTGCAGTAATACAGGACCTTAAGGGAGGAATATCATGTGGCTTAAATATGGCACTTTTAAGTGGAACCTCTGGGGGTTTTGCGTCCATTACATCGAATGATTCTTGTGTCCTTGATGATAGAGGTCCACCATTTCCAAGGGTCAGTATGGTCTAGTACATTTCCCTTAAAGGGACATCTAGGTGCGCAAGATCACCAATAGTGCTCGCCTCCCTTAAACAGTAGATATTAACAAATAAGTAATAATTAGACAAATAAGAACCAAGAAAATCAAGAAGGATAGAGAAAGGGGTTAAACAAGAAGGTGGGGGGAATAGAAAGGGATATAAAGAAGGGGGGGGGGGGAGAGAGAGGGGGGGTAGGGGAGGGAAGGATAGGGGAGTGAGACCTCCCAGGACCAGGGATAATGTCTCAACATTAAATACCCTCCTGGGCAGCGAAGTAGTCCCACGGGGCCCAGACCTGGTTGAACTGGTCCACCCTGGCTGTCAACAGGGCCGTCAGGTACTCCATCCTCCTAATATCCGACAATCTAATGAACAAGTCCTTAAGGGAAGGTGGCTCCAATCTCCTCCAAAAGAGGGCGATCAAGCATCTAGCTGCGGTGAGGATATGCAAGAGAAGCTTAGACGCCAGCTTGCCCACCCGTCCAGTGTGTGCGTTGAGAAGGTATACCAGTGGATCCGGTTCCATGTCAATGAAGAGAACCTTTATAATAAGATCCCTAACAGATCCCCAAAATCCCCTCAATCTTGGGCATGACCAAAAAATATGAAGCAGGTCGCCCACATCCCTACTACACCTCCAGCAAGTGTCAGGTAAAAGTGGGTTTAATTTATGGAGGAATTCAGGGGTGTGATACCAAAACATCATGAGCTTATATTGATTTTCCTTGTAAAGCGTGCATATGGAGGTTTTGGATGCTCTGTCCCAAATATATTTGCCAGGTCTGAGGGGAAATCTGTTTGCCCAAAAGGGCTTCCCATTTCTTCATGTATGAGAAGCTCTCCCGATCTTTCCTACCCAGGACAGCAAGGAGTTGGTAAATCTCTGAGATCAGACCCTTAGTGCTTGTTCCTCTCCTGCATATTTTTAGCTACATGTACCTTAATGGGCTGAAAATAAGATGTTTAGCTCATTCAGCTTTGAGCCACTTCAGCAAACCAATCTACTAATCATAATTTTTCTGACATGTGATATCCCCTTAATATGCTGCAGATTGACAAGGGTCAGAGTCCTGGACAATCAATCAGAGCTGTGTATTGACTCACAGACTTTCTGAATCTGTACATCGCAAAAAGCACGTTTATTGAAGTATATGCTTCTAACAAATCCGTGAGGGTCTCAAGACTTTGAATGGGGGCTTAAAGGGAAGGTGCCATAAAAAAAAATTCTTCAACAATTGCAAAAATGTAAAGTGTTTATGTTTTCATTTGTTTTTCCAATATTATATATTTATATATACAGTTGTGGCCAAAAGTATTGACACCCCTGCAATTCTGTCAGATAATACTCAGTTTCTTCCTGAAAATGATTGCAATCACAAATTCTTTGGAATTATTATCTTCATTTAATTTGTCTTGAATGAAAAAACACAAAAGAGAATGAAGCAAAAAGTAAAACACTGATCATTTCACACAAAACTCCAAAAATGGGCCAGACAAAAGTATTGGCACCCTCAGCCTAATACTTGGTTGCACAACCTTTAGCCAAAATAACTGCAATCAACCGCTTCCGGTAACCATCAATGAGTTTCTTACAATGCTCTGATGGAATTTTAGACCATTCTTCTTTGGCAAACTGCTCCAGCTCCCTGATATTTGAAGGCTGCCTTCTCCAAACTGCCATTTTTAGATCTCTCCATAGTTGTTCTATGGGATTCAGGTCTGGAGTCATTGCTGGCCACCTTAGAAGTCTCCAGTGCTTTCTCTCAAACCATTTTCTAGTGCTTTTTGAAGTGCATTTTGGGTCATTGTCCTGCTGGAAGACCCATGACCTCTGAGGGGAGACCCAGCTTTCTCACACTGGGCCCTACATTATGCTGCAAAATTTGTTGGTAGTCTTCAGACTTCATAATGCCATGCACACGGTCAAGCAGTCCAGTGCCAGAGGCAGCAAAGCAACCCCAAAACATCAGGGAACCTCCGCCATGTTTGACTGTAGGGACCGTGTTCTTTTCTTTGAATGCCTCTTTTTTTCTCCTGTAAACTCTATGTTGATGCCTTTGCCCAAAAAGAGAGAACATTCTTCCAAAACGTTTTGGGCTTTCTCAGGTAAGTTTTGGCAAACTCCAGCCTGGCTTTTTTATGTCTCGGGGTAAGAAGTGGGGTCTTCCTGGGTCTCCTACCATACAGTCCCTTTTCATTCAGACACCGACGGATAGTACGGGTTGACACTGTTGTACCCTCGGACTGCATGGCAGCTTGAACTTTTTTGGATGTTAGTCAAGGTTCTTTATCCACCATCCGCACAATCTTGGGTTGAAATCTCTTGTCAATTTTTCTTTTCCGTCCACATCTAGGGAGGTTAGCCACAATGCCATGGGCTTTAAACGTCTTGATGACACTGCGCACGGTAGACACAGGAACATTCAGGTCTTTGGAGATGGACTTGTAGCCTTGAGATTGCTCATGCTTCTTCACAATTTGGTTTCTCAAGTCCTCAGACAGTTCTTTGGTCTTCTTTCTTTTCTCTATGCTCAATGTGGTACACACAAGGACACAGGACAGAGGTTGAGTCAACTTGAATCCATGTCAACTGGCTGCAAGTGTGATTTAGTTATTGCCAACCCCTGTTAGGTGCCACAGGTAAGTTACAGGTGCTGTTAATTACACAAATTAGAGAAGCATCACATGATTTTTCTAACAGTGCCAATACTTTTGTTCACCCCCTTTTTTTATGTTTGGTGTGGAATTAGATCCAATTTGGCTTTAGGACAATTGTTGTTGTGTTTTTTTCATTGCAGACAAATTAAATTAATATAATAATACCAAAGAATTTGTGATTGCAATCATTTTCAGGAAGACACTGAGTATTATCTGACAGAATTGCAGGGGTGTCAATACTTTTGACCAACACTGTATGTGTTTATTTTCCTATTATCTGCAGATATTTCACGTTCATTCCACACCTAAAATGCTCAGGTAACATAATATACACCTGGTTATATGGATATGTGTTCATTGCCCTATTATCTACATATATTTCATGTTCATTCCACACCTAAAATGCTCAGGTAACATATTATACACCTGGTTATATGGGATATGTGCTCATTCCCCTATTATCATATATAATAAAAGCTGAAGGCCACTTCCGGAATACTACTTCCGTGATGGCCTGGACCCATGGTCCTGATGTCACCACTGCGCGGTCCCCCGGCTACAAGGAGCGGCGGAGGAACGTTCCGCTCTTGGAACTTCCGTCCGCCATCCAGCCTCTCCCCTCCACCCACCACCGTACCTAGCGGGGGGCAGGGGGGCCGAGCGCCCCGTGCCCCAAGCCATGAGGGGCCCATTGCCCCCACCCCCTGGGGGACCCGTGCTGCCAGCCGCCCGCCGCGCGCCCGGAGAGGAGGGAGGACGGGACTTCCTGTCCTGCACCTCTGCCCGCCCTTCCTCTCCTCCTACACCAGCCGCATGTCGGCCGCGGTGAGTCTGCACCCACCCAGCTACGCCTCTGCCCTCCAGCCTCCCCTGCCCTCCACGCCTCTCCAGCCTCCCCTGCCCTCCAGCCTCTTCAGCCCCCCCCTGCCCTCCAGCCTCCCCTGCCCTCCCAGGCTCTCCAGCCTCCCTTGCCCTCTCAGCCTCCCCTGCTCTCCAGCCTCCCCTGCCTCCCAGCCTCTCCTGCCCTCCAGCCTCCCCTGCCCTCCAGCCTCCCCTGCCCTCCAGACCCTCTTCTGCCTCCCCGCCTCCCCAGCCTCCCAAGCCTCTCCACCCTTCCCTGCCCTCGCCTCTCCCTCCCCCTCGCTCCCCCTCCAGCCTCCGCTCTCCCCTCCAGCCTCCGCTCTCCCCTCCAGCCCCTCTCCCTCCAGCCTCCCCCTCCAGCCTCCGCTCCCCTCCAGCACCTCTCCCGCCTCCCAGCTTCCGCCTCGCTCCCCTCCCGCCTCCGCTCTCCCCTCCCTCCGCCTCCGCCTCGCTCTCCCTCAGCCTCCGCTCTCCCTCCAGCTCTCTCCGCTCCCCTCCGCTCCTCTCCCTCCTCGCCTCCGCCTCCGCTCTCCCCTCCAGCCTCTCCCCCTCACCTCCTCCCCTCAGCCTCGCTCTCCCTCCAGCTCCGCTCTCCTCACCTCCGCCCCCCCAGCTCGCTCCCCTCCAGCCCCTCCTCCTCCGTCCCCAGCCTCCGCTCTCTCCCCTCCAGCTCTCCCTCGCCTCCTCTCCCTCCAGCCCGCTCTCCCCTCCAGCCTCCTCTCCCCTCCAGCCACCGCCTCCCCTCCAGCCTCTCCTCTCCAGCCCTCCCCTCCAGCCTCTCCTCGCCTCTCTCCCCTCCAGCCTCCGCTCTCCCCTCCGCTGCCTCCAGCCTCTCCCCTCCAGCCTCCGCTCTCCCCTCCAGCCTCCGCTCTCCCCTCGCTCTCCCTCCAGCCCCGCCCTCCCCTCCAGCTCTCCCTCGCTCTCCCTCCAGCCTCCGCTCTCCCTCCGCCTCTCCCCTCCAGCCTCTGCTCTCCCCTCCAGCCTCCGCCTCCTGCTCCCTGTCCCTCCAGCCTCCGCTCTCCCCTCCAGCCTTCGCTCTCCCTCCAGCCTCCGCTCTCCCCTCCAGCCTCCCTGCCCTCCAGCCTCCAGCCTCCCTGCCTCCAGCTCCCTTGCCCTCCAGCCTCCCCTGCTCTCCAGCCTCCCTTCCCCTCCAGCCTCCCCTCCTCAGCTCCGCTCTCCCCGCCTCTCCAGCCTCCCCTGCCTCTCCAGCCTCGCCTCGCCCTCCAGCCTCTCTCCTCCTCGCCTCACCCGCTCTCCCCTCCAGCCTCCACTCCGCTCTCCCCTCCAGCCACCGCTCTCCCCTCCAGCCTCCGCTCTCCCCTCCAGCCTCCGCTCTCCCCTCCAGCCTCTCCCCTCCTCCGCTCTCCCTCTCCTCCTCCCCGCCTCTCCCCTCCCGCCTCCGCTCTCCCCTCCAGCCTCCGCTCTCCCCTCCAGCCTCGCCCTACCCGCTCTCCCTCCTAGCCTTACCGCTCTCCCCTCCAGCCTCCCCTGTCCTCACCCCTCCTCACCCCTCCAGCCTCCCTGTCCTCACCTCTCCTCACCCCTCCAGTCCCCTGTCCTCACCTCTCCTCACCCTCCAGCCTCCGCTCCCCTCACCCCTCCTCACCCCTCCAGCCTCCGCTCTCCTCACCCCTCCATATGCAATGTACACTATGTGTATATATGTGTGTATGTAGCACTTCCTCACTTGTCTGCACTTCCCTCACTTTGTCTGCACACTACACACACACTTCGCTATACTTACCACCGGCCCTGCATCAGCCGCCTAGATCCTCAGTCGACATGTCGCCACCCCCGAACTACTGGATCCAATATAGCATCCAAGAAGTCTCCCCAAACTTCCCGAACGCCATATTGGATCCAGTCGTCCGCGGCGGCGACATGTCAACTCAGGATCCAGCCGGCGGGGAAGATGCAGGGTCGGTGCTAACTATAGCGGATGTGTGTGTGTGTATGTATGTATGTGTGTGCTGACCACTCTGCCCACGGCGCTGCGCTGACCACTCTGCCCACGGTGCTACTCTGCCCACGCCACTGTGCTGACCAATCTCACCGCACTCACTGCTAACCACTGAGCCACGGCACTCACTGCTAACCACTGAGCCACCGCACTCACTGCTAACCACTGAGCCACCGCACTCACTGCTACCCACTGAGCCACATGTATACACACAATTCATTTCACCGCACTCCCCTAACTATTAGTAAATAAACTATATATGGATTCTAGACTACCCGATTCTTTAGAATCGGGCCGCCATCTAGTCTACATATATTTCATGTTCATTCCATACCTCTAATGCTCAGGTAACATAATATACACCTGGTTATATGGGACATGTGTTCATTCCAGTTCTAAGATACCCAAGAAACCTTTTATACATCTACATAATGTTTCTGTAATAAGTTATTATCTTCATTCTTTTTATTTATTCCTTTTCTTCATTCTTTTTAGTACATCCCCAAAAGGAGGCAGCTGTAGAGCAGTAAAAGAGTGATTATCCCAACTCAGAGAAGCACTGCTACAGGCTTTCCATGACTTCTGTGTCACCTCATCATTTTACTTGTCTATTTTAAAAGCTGTGCAATGCACCGTAAGAGGCCTGCAAGCCCCACAGGTTAGAACCATTGAGTTAAGGCAGGGGTCCCCAATCTATACTCCAGGAGCCACATGTGGCTCATGGGTTTGTGATGTGTGGCTCGTGGCTGTCTTCCAGCTTGGTGCATATGCACCAGGTCTATCAAACAATTATGAATAGGAGGTCTTAAGATAATGACTTTTCTGAATAGCCCCACATACAAGAGCAGATCTGAATAGGGGTAAGGTAGAATCCGTGTGATTTCTGTGTAAACGCTTTGGCTGTCATTATACCAGTAATGGGGGCTATGGGTGTCACTGCAATGATGGGGTGGAAGCTAGCTGTGGCTTACAACCCTCTCATTGCCGAGTGTGGCTCTCAATGTCAGAAAGGTTGGGGACCTCTGACTTAACGCATACCTCAAGGCATAGATTGTATAACACTAAACTTACTAAATCATAGCGGAAATTAGTAGTCTATTTAGATAATAATCAATGGTCACCAATTCTATTTGTATGCAGCTTCCAGACTCCCTGTTAAGGAAAACAAAGATCAAGCATTTTAGAATTCAACAAGCCCAATCCTTTCTACACATTGAAAATGTTTATTATGGTGATTTAAGAAACAGATGTTAATTTTCCCACATGTATGGCTAACCTAACATGCAGCAAACTGAAACTCAACTTTCTCTTTTGCTTTTACTGACAGTTTCAACCCACGCCAAGTACTTGAGTGCTCGCCTCACGATTTGAGTGTCCAGCCCAGAATGTTTAGCGCCTGGTTTTAAGCCACTAAACTTGCTGCACTTGCTTGCCAATCACAGTAATGCCGTAGTCATGTTGGTTTTGTCATTACTGTGATTGGCTGGCCGCCCAGCGTCATAGAGTCTACATAACCAAGCCACTGCCATCTTGCATCCATTGCATCTGGAAACAAGGTAGTGTGAGTGTAGGGACAGAGCGAGCAGCATGTAGGGAGAATGTTTCTGCCACCTAAGTATAACGCAATAGCTCTTTAAAGAGATACATCTAGTCTCTACCAAGTCAGAATAGTGTAGGGAGAGTTTTTGGGCAGGGACAGAGAAAACAGAGTAGCGTTCCAGTATCTCCATATTAGACCAACAGCTCTTTTTAGAGCTAAATTTTCAGCACACATTCAGTACTATTCAATTTAGTATTTGCATTTTCTGCTCTCCTGATCCTGATCTCAACTTAGAAGGAGGATCAAATTGAGAAATTAGAAGACTAGGTGGTCAATGATGAGGCCACAGATCCAGCCTGAACCAGTGGCACGCAAAGCGAGCACAGCAGAGCAGAGGGGGGTGAATCCATAGCACCAAAACATAGTAAACAAACAAGAGATAAGGAGTGTTGTTGTGAATTCTGATTGTGGGCTCCCTCCTGTGGTTGTGGCTGGTAATGCAGCGGATCCTGTTTTGCAGTCTTGGTCAGGTGAATTGGATAATTGGAATTTAGATTGGTGTATTTAGGTTTGCAGGTTTCCCTCAGTCATTGCCAGTTGTCAATTGTTCCTGGAGGTGTTTCACCTCTGCCTGGTCTCTTCTTGCCCTGCTGCAAAACTTCCAAGCTAAGTGAATGGTTTTGTTGTCTTGTGGCACACATGCTGTGTGCTTGTTTTGGAATTGTCTATTTCTGCTCAGAGTTGCGGGTTGATATTTGGTCTGTATGTCTATCTTAACTTGCTCTCTGTTAGGAAGTTTTCTTCCTAGGATTTATGTGCTATTCATTTGTTGCTTGCGTGTACAGCTTTTTTAATGTGTCGGCATAGTTGGATTCACAGGAGTTCCGCAGATTTAGAGGGCGCCGAGTCTTGAGTAGACTCAGGGGTATTTTTGTATTATCTGCTGTGGATATTTTTGAAAGGATTTTTATACTGACTGCAATAGTATTCTGTCCTGTCTTTACCAATCTAGCTAGAGTGGCCTCATTTGCTAGATTCTGTTTTCTGCCTGAGTGTGTCTTTTCCTCTATTACTCACAGTTAATATTTGTAGGGAGCTTTCTATCCTTTGTGGGTTCTGCTCTGAGGCAAGATAGAATTCCTGTTTCTATCTTTAGGGGTAGCTAGTTCTCCGGCCGTGTTGAGATGTCTAGGGTATAGTTAGTCACATCCCACGGCTACTTCTAGTTGCAGGGTTAGGTCAGTATGGGTACCACTTACTCCTGTGAACATATTCATGCAGCTCCAAGGTCACCGGATCACAACAGAGCGCTAAGTGAAGATCTTTTTGACAATTGTTAAGGGGTTCTATCATAGAGTTTCTCACACAACTAAAATGAGAGATTAGACCATGGGAGACACCGTACTTCTCTGCTTAACGTCGCTTCCTGGTTCCTGTGATGCGATCATGTGACCAGATGGGCGTAGACTTGTAACATCATTGCATACCTCTCTGTCCAGAGCAGCTTCACCGCTCACAATGGTTGAATATTCCAAATGAAAAAATATATACCGCGGTATTAAGAAGCGCTAACGCACTTGGTGTTAGTAGTAATACACACCTTTATTAAGCTTCCACACTCTCCTATGCAACACGTTTCGATAGACCAGCTATCTTCCTCAAGCAATGGAGAGTGATAACAACAATTAGTTTATATAGGACCTTAGTCCAATAGCACCTTGCAATACATTGACAACATCCTGACAGGATGACCTATCAATCACAAGGTTACATTTGCTCTAACAACAAGACCTTTACATAAAAATCAGAACTTTGTTCACATATTCTCTATAAAATTAATAAAATATGTAAATAAAACATCAATAATCTTAAAATTAGTTATAAAATGTAAATATATTAAATGCATGGCCACAAGGGGGAATCTACTTACTAGCTTCTCTACAGCCAGATATTTAACCCTTTTTATGGATACATGTTCTATTAAATGCGTAATGATAATTAAGCTGGCTTCACATGAGCGCCCGCCGCCGCCGCGCACTGCGGCGGGCGAACGCAAGCCGACTGCACACACTGCGTGCCCCCACGCCCAACACGGGGACACACGGCACCCACACCCGGACGGCCACACGCCCCCACCACCCCCCACGTGCGACCCGCACGCACGCGGAGGCCCGCGCACAAACCACACCCGCCCGTCCGCACCCAACCCACAACATGTTGCGTACCAGGTGCGAACGGGAATGCACGACCTGCACGCAAGCCCTCGCCCGCGCACAAACCACACACGAAAGGCAATGGGGAAGCACGGCTGCCTGCACCCGAGCGCTGGCACCGTGCGCCCCCGTGCCAAACATAGGGACGGGCGGCGCCCGCCGCAACACGAAGCGGCGGTGAACGCAAGTCTGAAGCCGCTCTTAAAGATCTAATGAATAGCTTTCTCTATAATTAGGTTTATCCCTTCTGGAGATAGAGTACCCAACTTATAAATCCAGAAGGATTCCCTATTAATGAGACGTCCTAAAGAGTCAGGAACTGAGCTATCAATTTGTTCCAAAATTATCAATGTTAAGCCCTTTGGGTCTTTATTATGCACCTTTGCAAAATGTTTTGAAATGCTGTGCAGTAAATATCCATTTCGAATATTAAACCTGTGTTTATTCAATCTATTGTGCATAGCCTGCACAGTCCTCCCCACGTACTGCAGGTTGCAAGTGCATTCTAATAAATACACCACATAGTTAGAAATGCAATTCAGTGTCTGTATGATGGTAAATGATTCTCCTGTGGTGTTTGAAGAAAACGGGGACATTACTACAAGAGGAGGACCAGGATGGGGACATTACTACAAGATGGGGATATTACTACAAGACGGGGATCAGGATGGGGACATTACAACATGACGAGGACCAGGATGGGAGTCATAATTATAGGATGGGGACCAGGATGGGGCATTGATACACGTACGGATCAGGGAGGAACATTACTTCAAGAAAGGGACCAGGAAGGGGACATTAGTGCCAGACGGGGAACAGTATATGGGACATTAATATACAATGGGGACCAGTATGGGGACATTACTAGAAGAAGGGGAACAGGAAGGGGATAATAGTACCAGACGGGGAGCAGTATGGGGGACATTAATATACAATGGGGACCAGTATGGGGACATTACTAGCAGAAGGGGATCAGGATGGGGACATTACAACAAGAAGGGGATTAGGATGGGGACATTACTACATGATGAGGACCAGGATGGGACATTACTACATGATGAAGACCAGGATGTGGGTCATTAATATAGGATGGGAACATTACTACACGTAGGGACCAGGGAGGAACATTACTTCAAGAAGGGGACCAGTTTGGGGGACATTAATATACAATGGGGACCAGTATAGGGACGTTACTACATAAAGGGGATTAGGGTGGGGACATTCCTACAAGAAGAACAGAATTTGTACTTTACTAGATTGAGCAAAAAATTCTGGTATTGCTAAAATGTCACTTAGGGTACCGTTACACGTCGTAACATTGCATGCAATTTCACTGGCAATTTGATGGTTGCAGTGAAATCATGGGCACATTGTTCTATTTTCTTGCTGTGTACAAATGTAACCATGTGTCCATGATTTTACTGCAACCAGCAAATTGCCTGTGAAATTGCATGCAATGTTGCGACGTGTAACGGTACCCTTTGTCCTACAAGCAATGCGGCCCCCGATATCAATTTTTTTTCTACGTGCGGCCCATCAACCCAACCACGTTTGAGACCCCTGGTCTAGCAGCTACTTCTACAGACACCAGTATACCTGTATACTCTCTGAGTCACATAAGTACTTTCTGGAGAGGGAACTCTACTGTCCAGTATCAAATTCAACAGCCACCTGTATACCTGTAGATGCTCTGACATACACAAGTACTTTCTGGAGACAGGACTCTACTGTTCAGTATTAAATTCAACAGGCACTTGGATACCTGTAGACACTGTGACGTACTTAAGTACTTAAGTACTGCTCTTTGAGGCACCTGCCCTGTATACTTTCTGAGGTATACAAGTATCCTCTGGAGAGAGGACTCTACTGTCCAGCAGCTACTTCTACAGGCACCTGTATACCTGTATACTCTCTGAGGTACAAAATTACTCTCTGGAGAGAGGACTGTAGACACTCTGACATACAAAAGTACTTTCTGGAGAGAGGACTCTACTGTCCAGTATCAAATTTAACAGGCACCTGTATACCTCTAAATTCTCTGAGGTACGCAATTACTCTTTGGAGAGAGGATTTTACTGTCCAGTATCAAATTCAACAGGCACCTGTATACCTGTAGACGTACTGACGTACACTAGTACTTTCTGAAGAGAGGACTCCACTGTCTAGCAGCTACTTCTACAGACACAGACACCAGTATACCTGTATACTCTCTGAGGCACATAAGTACTTTCTGGAGAGGGAACTCTACTGTCCAGTACCAAATTCAACAGCCGCCTGTATACCTGTATACTCTCTGAGGTACAAAATTACTTTCTGGAGAGAGGACTGTAGACACTCTGACATACACAAGTACTTTCTGGAGAGAGGACTCTACTGTCCAGTATCAAATTTAACAGGCACCTGTATACCTCTATACTCTTTGAGGTACTCAATTACTCTTTGGAGAGAGGATTTTACTGTCCAGTATCAAATTCAACAGGCAGCTGTATACCTGTAGACGCACTGACGTACACAAGTACTTTCTGGAGAGAGCTACTATCTAGCAGCTACTTCTACATGCACCTGTATTCCTGTATACTCTCTGAGGCACATAAGTACTTTCTGGAGAGGGAACTATACTATCCAGTACCAAATTCAACAGCCACCTTTATACCTGTAGACGCTCTGACATACACAAGTACTTTCTGGAAAGAGGACTCTACTGTCCACAAGCTACTTCTACAGGCATCTGTATACCGCTATACTCTCTGAGGTACACTCAGGAGTCACCTCACTCTAAAGCTATTAGATTGGCTATTTGCCCAAAAAAAAAAAATGCTGCTACAATATACATTCCATTTACACATTTCTACCACAACCACAAGGTGACGCATCACAATCTGAACACCACACCACAGATTCTAACACTGCAAGGTCTATAACCTCTCAGGAACTATCTCCAGTAGCCACATCAATGCCATTGTTACACAATACTGAACCATACTCTCTGCAGCCACAAGCTGAATCACAAACGCTTACAGTGCTGCAACTACAACACAAACAACTCATCAACATTTGGCGACACCAAAACCCATTGACTCTAACTACTCCACTACAACTACAACAACAGCAACAACAACATTTTACTCAGGATGAAAATACTATTAAAGAACACACCTGTGGTGACATGACTCATGTATGTGAATATTGTCATGCTTTGCATTTTGCAAATGCAATGCCTCTGGATAAAAAGTTTACACAGTGCTGTCGGAAAGTCCACCTACCCATACAGTATCCCTATGTGCTGACAATGTTGATGGCATGAGAACATGAATACAGCAGATGTTTTATGGACAATATTCGCTCTATCAACAGTTCTTTCGCTTTTGTGTCCATGGGAGCAAGTGTTTCACCACCTACTGGATATGGCCCATACTGTTTTCGAATTCATGGACAGATCTATCATCGAACAGGTACACTGCATCCAGCTGATTAAGAACCACCTAAATTTGCACAACTTTACATGCTAGATACCACCCACGCTAATGAACAATGACTGCAATGTAAAGAAAATGAAAAATGTCATCCTATTTTAATCACCAAATCCAGGGATGGTGTATATACAGTCCGCGCTGCTTGAAATAATCATTCCAAAATCTTGTGTAAAAGACCCCCCTTCTTTATTTTCCACCTACGCGTTTCGATGCTAATCCAAGCACCGTCATCAGGGCATGTATCATACAGACTCATCTTATATATCAGATAAAACCGGATGTATCATCAAGCAAACGTGACTGATGACTAACAAGTCATCATCAATGATGGGCGGTGCATCCCTTCCATTGAAAAAAACTCGGTACATGGTCCATTCTGATGACTCATTCAACTTTCAAAAAATATATATGCCCAAGAATAGGGTCCAAAAATTAATGGAATTTTATAAGAATACTCTAAAAAACTATATTTTATTTATTAAAATGAGAAACTAAAAAATGTAAATGTATATAAAAGAGAGATCAACTGTGCTTCGAACTCATCAAAAAGAGTATCTCACACTAATTTTGGAGATACACAAGATTTTTGAGTGATTATTTCAAGCAGCGCGGACTGTATATACACCATCCCTGGATTTGGATATTCTCACACGTGCTACGTGGAGGTGGAGGTCCTGCGGCAGCTTCTTAAAACTACATGCGATTTAAACTAGTTGTGGGTGCACACAACTAGACAAGGTGAGTGCACCATTTGCGATCTATATGCAAAGATCTGTGTCACATTGATAGGGCACTGTTGCGCTTCGTTTGTCTCCTTTATCTCTTCTTATATTATCCTATTTTAATGACCATTACGGCTGAGCTAATGCAAACACAAATTATTTTCACTGCTGCCTATCGAATGCTACGTAATGTTGAAGAACAAGAGAAAATCAAAGCTCTACAAAATGGAACTGTCATGCCAAACATCACAATGGCTATTAAACAAGATTGGACTCAAGATCCCAGACAATACAATAAACCAACTGTGAGTGAAGTAGCAGTCGTCTTTCAAAATGATAATGGTCAGCCTTCCTTCCATAGAGACATCTTAATTCCTTTAAAACCTGATCCACAAAACCCCAAAAAACACAAAGAATCAGTATTCTGCATAGCAAATTAGATCCCCTGATGTATCGTATCTTTTTCCCTTATGGAGAACAAGGCTGGCATAATGTTCTAAAACACCAAAGACATAGTAAACAAAGGACTATCCAACTACAGTATTACAGCTATGTTTTATCAGTAAGAAAGGATTTTAATCCACTACTAAATGGAGGCAAACTAACACAACAATATTTCGTTGATGCATATGTCAAAATCGAAGCTAATTGACTACATTACATTAGAATGCATCAAAAAGATCTAAAAGGAAAAGATTATTGCTTGCTTCAAGAACATTTACTCAACAAATCTATTCAAAAGGGCATCCCCATTGGAAAAACTGTCATTTTACCATCATCTTTCGAAGGCAGTGCATGAAATATGCAGCAGCGCTATCAGGATGCTATAGCTATCGTTACCAAATATGATTGCCCTGATCTCTTTGTCACCATGACGTGTAATCCAAAGTGGAGGGAAATAACTGAAAATTTACAACAGTGGCACCATGTTGAACATCGCCCAGACTTGGTTGCACGGGTCTTTAAAATTAAACTTGAATCCATATTATATGACATCAACAATGGATTATTTGGACATGTCTGTGCAATCGTGCATGTCATCGAGTTTCAAAAGCATGACCTGCCACATGCACATATTTTAATCATACTTGACAACAATTCGAAAATCAGAACTGAAGAATAGATAGAAAACATTGTATGGGCAGACATTCCTGAGAAGACAACATACCCTCAGCGCCACAGCATTGTTATGACAAACATGATTCATGGTCCCTGTGGTAAAGCCAATCCTAACTCTCCATGTATGAATCATGGACACTGCACCAAAGGATTTCCAAAAAAATTACAACAAAATACCATTAAAGAAATGGATGGCTATCCAATTTACGGCAGAAACATTGGCACTACATACCAACATAATTCTAAAACAATTTGACAATACATGGGTTATCCCATATAACCCTTATTTGCTAAAAAAAAATACAACTGCCATATTAATGTGGAAATTTTTGCTAGCATCCAAAGTGTCAAGTAATTGTTTAAATATGTATATAAAGGACATGACAAGGCTAATATTGAAATAACTCAAACACAACGGCAACATGATGAAACAAACCAATTTGTTGATTCACGATACGTCAGTGCACCCGAAGCTGGTTGGAGAATCTTTGCTTTTCCTATGCATAGACAGTCTCATGCCATTATTCGCCTTGCAGTACATCTACCCAACACTGAGGCATTATATTTTCATCAAGATGAGCCCATTGACAACATACAACAAAAACTATTTCAAAGTTCAACACTCATGGCGTACTTTAATCTTAATATGATCGACCCTAATGCACATCAATATTATTACAGAGACATTCCAGAACACTATATTTGGAAACATGGCATATGGGAACCCAGAAAGCAAAGAGGCCACACTGTAATAGGAAGAATGTATACAGTTAGTCTGAAAGACCAAGAACGCTATTATTTACGTTTGTTGCTATTACATGTAAGAAGAGCAACAATTTTTCAGGACCTTAAATCTGTCAATGGTATTACACATTTGGAGATGCTGCCTTAGCACTTGGATTATTAATAGATGATGGTGTCTGGAGAAATACTATACTAGATGCCACCGTTATGAACAAGCCTACAAAACTTCAGGAGATATTTGCTTACATCTGTATTTTTGCATCACCTACAAATCCAATGGAATTGTGGAATAAATTTAAACAACATTTCATACAAGACTAGCGTCACCGATACAACAACAACACTGAACTGTGTATTAACTGTGAAAGTTATGCTATGAAAGATGTTCAAGATGTGCTAATAATACATGGCAAGTCTTATTTGGATTTTAATTTACCACGCCCTACAACAAACAAACGCCAGCCTCAAGAAGACTATGATAAAGATTATGAATTAGCTACAGCTAGTGAGAAGAAAGAAACTCTTAATTCTGAGCAACTGTTGGCTTTCAATGCCATTGGCAAAACCTACTTATACCATCTACTTATATATTACATTAGAGAAAAAGGACATGTGGTCTCGCCTGCCGCGACTACAAGAATAGCTGCAATCTTGCTACCCGGAGGACGAACTATTCACTCTCTGTATGGCATTCCAATCCCAATCAATGAAACATCATTTTCCAGGATTAAAACTGACACTAACACTGCCAACAAGTTAAACAATGCTACACTTTTTATACTTGATGAGTGTACAATGGCACAAAACCATTCTTTGAATGTCATTGATAGACTTCTACGTGATGTTATGACAATACATGTTGATGACAAAAATGTTCCCTTTGGTGGTAAAGTTTTCATACTTGGAGGAGAGATTTCCACCAATGCCTTCCTGTACTAACACATGCCACCAGAACTGAAATTGTGGATTGTTGTCTTAAATATTGTCAGCTCTGGAAACACTTCACAAGACTCCCACTATTCAACAACTGAAAAATACAAAAGGGGGGAGGAGCGCACATCGAGCAATAACCGAGGGACACCAAGATTTTAACCCCAGGAGTCCACTCACCTTTGAAGGTTGCGGAAAGCCACAACCACTGTTTGAGCCTGGTCGCTGCAGATCCCGTAAAGGTTACAAGGAATAGGGGATTTGAAGATACCGGGAAAGCTCCGCTCTGACCACAGGAGACCGACTTTGACTAATTCTTGTATTCAACACCACAGTACACAACAACACTGCCAAAGTGTTTCATAGCCACCTGGCCACTTCATCAGGGCATCATTTCCAGATCAAAAGAGGAAAACCATTTATAAAGTGTTAATGTGACATCACATATCAAATGACGGGGCGTCCGATCTGGTGAAAACGCCCTTTACAAATTTTTTTATTATAAATTGCTTCCATGGCGACTAAAATCATGCTTTTTATTAAAAAAAAATCATAAACTACACAAACCGAGTTACATACAACAAAAATATATGTAAAAAACTTTGTTATAACATTGAATTAAATATCAAGATTAAAAATTCAATTATGATGTAGCATGGGCTTGAACCTACGCTAATCAGGATCTGTGTGGAGGTAACACATTGGACCTACAGAGTGAGATCCTGATTAGCGTAGGTTCAAGCCCATGCTACATCATACTGGAATTTTCAATCAATCAGTACCAAGGGACACGCTGGCACGTATTCACTTTTTTACAACTAAGGATCGATTCTTTCATTCCATTAGGGAATATCTGGAGCTCCCGGCACCATACCAGGAGATCTCAGTTTTCCGGGACCTATCTGCAGCAACACTGGCGAGGTGTAAGGAGTTCGCTGCCTATAAGGCGATTCTGAGAGATGTTGGAATCCCTTACAGGTGGGGATTTCCTGTTAAGCTACTGGCCCTCAAAGATGGAGAAACTGGGGTATATCACACACCCCAACAGGCTGAAAGCCAATTATGCAAATGGAGCATCTTGCCAAAGGATTTAGTCTCCCCTCTCGCCTGCACCAAAACCCAGTAGAAGATCCCAGTGGAATGGGAGACGGTGACTTGCGGAACTTGACCATGCTTATTTCTTTTTCTTTCTTTTTGGGAGAGTCATGTGGAATGACTGCTTTGTTTCTGATATTTCTTAATTAGGAGGAAATCAATCCTCCTAGGTCAGCGGGTATAGACAAGGTGTCCGACACACACCCTGGTAGCGTGAATCCTCAAAGATCGCTACCAGTGTGTGATGCACGAATCACACACAATGTTTAATTTTGAATATGTTTGGTTTATATCTTGTTGTATGTTTGTTATCCCTTACCCTACCAGGTCATTGGTTGAAAAAGTACAGGTATATATGCTATTAATGTGGGGATTTTAATATACCGATATCAGCAACTTTAGATACTGATTGGGACCGTGTATCTCACAGAGAGGAATTGAAGTCTCTTGTGGCGGAGGAGGGGCTACATGATATCTGGTGATACCAACATGCTAGCGAAAGAGATTACTTCTATTTCTCCCCAGATATACATCCCTAACAAGCATTGACTATTTCTTAGTAGACAGAAGTGCTCTGGTTATTTGTAAAGACTCCAAAATTGTTTCTATCACGTGGTCAGACAACGCCCCTATAGTTTTAGAAATTTTGGAGAAAGGCAACCAAACCCCTATTTCGTCTTGGAGGTTAAATACATTCTTATTAAAATCGGAAAAAAAACAGAGGACACTTAACTAAGGAAGTTGTTATACAATTCTTTAGACATGAATAATAATGTGAAACCTTCGGCTGAAACTTTATGGTCTGCCCACAAAGCATTCATGGGGAGAGGCGTGCATTAAATTAGCATCCAGAGAGAAAAGAATAAGGGAAAAAAAAGTAAAATATCTTCTGGAACAGACAGCTAACTTAGGGCCCTTTCACATCAGCATTTTTTGAAATTCGCGGCAGATGCGGTGAAAAAAATGCATCTGCGGCGATTACCGCATACTGGCTGCACTTGCTGCGCGGTTGCGGTAAACGCCATGCAAAGTATAGGCGTACTTGCGGCAGGTGCGGTTTTGCACTTGCGGCAGGTGCAGCCGCGAAAAAAAACCGCAGTCAGCCGCGGTTTTTTTCGCGGCCGCACCTGCCGCAAGTGCAAAACCGCACTTGCCGCACCTGCCGCAAGTACGCCTATACTTTGCATGGCGTTTACCGCAACCGCGCAGCAAGTGCAGCCAGTATGCGGTAATCGCGGCAGATGCGTTTTTTTCACCGCATCTGCCGCGAATTTCAAAAATCGCTGATGTGAAAGGGCCCTTAGAAAGACAAAAAAAAGAAAATAGACGCCCTGCAGTGGGAACTAAACTTATGGAAGCCAGAAACAAGCTTAGGAAAACACTTTTATTCAAATATGAGAAACACTTCAAAAGATTAAACGCCAACTTTTATGCTATTGGTGATCGAACGGGAGGATAGAACATCTAATCGACGCAAGAGGTGCTAAGATTTACGACCCTAATAAGATTGCCTACTCTTTTGAATACTATTCTCGCCTATATAATTTACATTAAGATAATACTCTCCACCACCCGTCCCCCCCCAACAAATTATCAATTTTTTTAAGTCAGTTTGTCTCCCAACGGTCTGTGATTCTCAACTAGAAGAGCTTAATGCCCCTTTTCAACTTAGTGAGATTGTCTCTGTAATCAATCTTCTAAGTCGCAATCGACTCCAGGCCTAAATGTCCTCCCAAATGACTAATACAAATTCCTTATTGAGCCTCTTGCTCCCTTCCTACGGAGACTTTTCTTGAATTGGAGATAAACTGATAAATTTGACCCCCAGTGTTTAGAAGCAACAATAATAACCCTCCCTAAACTGGGCAAAACTCCCAACAGGCCGGAAAATTTTAGACCAATCTCACTTCTTAATTGCGACACTACTCAAAACTCTTTGCCAAGAGAATTAACTTGATTCTCCCTTAACACTAGATGTCCCAGAAATATCGAGCTCCCCCCTGAAGTCCCGAAAGAGGGTCATATGACCCTTAGTCCAAACTGAATAGAACTAACAAGAAACTAAATGGCTAACTCAATAGAAAACAAGAACCTTCTGTGGTGCGACAGTAATGGCCTCAATTACAGAACAAAAGACGGTGATTAGAGGATGTTAGCTAAAATCCTTCAGGTCTTTCAACCCGTCTCTGGGTTCCAAAGGTAGAAATGTTAAATGACCCCTCTCTGGGACTTCTAGTGTTAACTGGTGGCTATACTTGGCTATATAGCAGAGCACAGGAATATTACGTTGCCCGAGATGCGTTACCATGGCAGCGGTGCCTGCACTCTAGGTAGTCAGAAAGCCATGCTTCCTGACTGGTGCGGTTGAGCATCTCCAATCACATTAGAGACACCCTGCCCACTTACGGTCAGGTGCCCTGCTCATGTGACAATCGTTACACATCGGCAGGATCTTTATAAGGTCCTGAATGGTTGGAGCGGTAATATCCCCACGAGGAAGCGGGCACTTGAGCCCACAAAACAATCTTTGGGTACTTATCCACATTAGCCCCCTGTTACAGTAGCATCTCGGTAAGCCTGTGACTTTTCCGGAGTACCTTCTATACTGCACACATGCCTGCATTGATTTTAGGCTGTGCCTAGCTGTAAGGGTTCTGCTATACACATCTATATTAATTGTTCTGACAATACTTTAGTCAGATATAAAAAATGTGTTAGCAGCCTCCCAACTACGTGAATTTTTACGTGCTTGGGCAACCTATGTACGGTATATGCAATTTAGGATCTCAGACAACAAGTGTCATTGTTAATGAGGTTGTAAATTGTGTGGCCACAGAGCTAGTGCAATTCTGTCTCTCCTTTATGTCATTTGTATGTAAGTCATTTTAAAATACTCTTTAATAAAAGCATTGTAAAATCCTAATTTTTTATGGTTTAAAGTATTCATTAAAGGATTTGATAACTTTCCCCTTGAGTTTTTACCATTCTGGGTAAAAAAGATACATGTTGACCAATGGAGTGGTTATTAAGTGGAAATCCTTGTCTCTTCCATCACTGGAGGAAATTTGGTCAAGGGTGGATTCATATATTAGGCATGAGTGTCTTCTGCCTCCAGATGGTCAGCATGCTGATAAAATTCAACAGAGAACTGGAGCCCTATCAAGCTTTGAAGAATCTATATAACGACTCCCCCACCGACTCTTAGACAGTAGTTCCCCCATTTAAGGCTAACCTGTACCCAATGACCATGAGTCATCAAATATACTAATTCAGATTCAAATTTGTGTTAATTAACTGTACCTACATAATATTTTCCAACGTTCGACCAAAATTCGCCTAGTGCCCTCAAGACCAATGTATCCTTCCCCCCTCCCTGTTGTCAAGTTTATATTGCTCTAGTTGTTTTGTTCTAATTTCCATTGGCTCCTTTTTTGGACAATTGATATAATTGTACCAAAATTTATATAATTTTTTTTTCTTATCATGTTTTTACTGTGTTATTGGTGGGCTTGTGCTGGTTTAAAATCCAATAAAAACTGTTTTGTTTAAAAATAATTCTAAGCGTTATGTGTGGAGAAAACCAGGCACTGCTCATTACCTGCCCAATACAATCCCAACAGTGAAACATGGTGGTGGCAGCATCATGCTATGGGGGTGTTTTTCAGCTGCAGGGACAGGATGACTGGTTGCAATTGAAGGAAACATGAATGCGGCCAAGTACAGAGATATCCTTGATGAAAATCTCTTCCAGAGTGCTCTGGACCTCAGACTTGGCTGAAGGTTTACCTTCCAACAAGACAATGACCCTAAGCAAACAGTTAAAATAACAAAGGAGTGGCTTCTGAACAACTCTGTGACCATCCCTAAACCCAATTGAGCATCTCTGGAGAGACCAGAGAATGGCTGTCCACCAACATTCACCATCCAACCTGACAGAACTTGAGAGGATCTGCAAAGAAGGATGGCCGAGGATCCCCAAATGCAGGTGTGAAAAAAGTGTTGCATCATTCCCAAAAAGACTCATGGCTGTTCAAGCGCAAAAGGGTGCTTCTACTCAATACTGAGCAAAGGGTCTGAATACTTATGACCATGTGATATTTTAGTTTTTCTTTTTTAATAAATTTCCACAAATATCTACATTTCTTTTTATTTCAGTCAAGATTAGGTGCAGAGTGTACATCAATGGAAAAAAAAAATGAACTTTTTTTAAATTTACCAAATGGCTGCAAAGGAACAAAGAGTGAAAAATTTAAAAGGGTTTGAATACTTTCTGTACCCACTGTACATACAACTTGTTGATCACATTTCATTCCACTTTCCTTGGGGTATAATCAAAAACCTTAATATATTAATATTTTTATATGGTGTTCACTAAAGGAATTAAATAGTGTTACTAATTTTTTTACTTTTTTACTTATTCCCTCAATGGGACTTTTACTTTTATTACTCTGAACGCTGGAATAATCTAATGCAATGCACCAGCATTGCAATGGATTATACCTGTCAGTTATACATAGCTGATACAACTGACTGACCCAGAAGTTGCCATGACGACGTTTGGTTGCCACGGCAACGAGCAGGCACCCGTGATTACATTGAGGGGTTCCCGATCGCTTGCGAGAGGAGCGCATTCAGTTTCTTGGTTTCCTAAACCCTGAGATCGATATACCAGAAGTTAAACAGCCATAGGTGACGCAGGGACCACTCCTGGCTGTGGGAGCTGGGGCTCGGCTTTCACATAATCAGAACTCTGGGCGGTGCCCGCATGAAAGCCATGATGTACCCCATTTGTCCTAGGTTGAAAGGAACAGTTTCCCAACCATAATGTATGGGGAACGTCATAGGTTGTGAAGGGATTAAAATTACAATTTGTCCTGCAAAAAACAAGCCCTCATACACCTATGTGGACGGAAAAGTAAAAAATTTACAGCTCTTTTTAGAAATGGAAGAAAAATGAAGAAAAAAAGGCACACAAATAAAAGAAAAAAAATGCATTGTAAAGTAGTTGAAGGTGTTAATACCTTTGCATCTGGCAATTTACAAACAGCGTCATAAGCAAATGTTCTTGCCTAGCGAGTGCGATAACATAAACCTTATATCTTCAAGAGTTTCCAACAAGCACGAATATACCAAATGCGTTGGAAAGTGGCCCTTTGATTGCTCAACATCTCATCAGGACATTGGATATCCTACCTGATGACTTGTAACTCAAATTATATTGAACAATCTTTACTGCAGCAAATGATTGTGCTTCCAAAAGCAGACGTTTTGCAAGTAGAGTGGATTTTCTGTTAATAAGTTAGAATGGGTACCACTAAACAGGACTACTTCATTACCCCCTCATATCCTCTTTATTCCACAACCTCAGGCAGTTATTCAACACATTAAACTCTCTACTTCGCCCCCCACTTCTCGTATCTCTGCAGAAGACTTCGCAACACACTTCACCAAGATCGATCAGATCAGACAATTCTTTGCTACCCAACCATCACAACCCCTATGTATATCAGACCACTCCCCTTCCCCACTAAACTTCCTCCCCCTTCATCACTGAAGGAGAACTTTCACACCTCCTCTCCATCTCTCGACCCTACCTCCACATCCAGCTACAGCCCCATATCGTTGCTCCCGTTCGCCTCCAAACTTATTGAAAAGCATGTCCACACTTTACTCTCATCCCACCTCTCAATCAACTCTCTCTTTGACAACCTTCTGCCCCCACCACTCCACTGAAACCGCCTTAACCAAAATTACTAATTACCTACTTACCGCCAAAGCTAACGGACACTTCTCCATCCTCCTCCTTCTTGACCTGTCCTCAGCATTCGATACAGTCGAATGTATTAAAGATCCTCTCGTCCATTGGTATCACTGACCTTGCCCTCTCCTGGATCTCTTCCTACCTTTCCAACCGCACATTTAGTGTCTCCCACTCCAACACTACCTCCTCACCCCATCCCCTCTCTGTTGGGGGTCTCTCAAGGCTCTGTCCTGGGACCCCTTTTTTTCCATCTATACCCTTGGCCTAGGACAACTCATAAAGTCCCATGGATTCCAGTACCACCTGTACGCTGATGACACTCAGATGTACCTCTCTGGCCCAGACGTCACCTCTCTGCTGTCCAGAATCCCAGAGTGTCTATCAGCCTTGTCGTCCTTCTCCTCTAGCTTCCTTAAACTAAATGTAGACAAAACTGAACTCATCATCTTTCACCCATCTCGCGCACCTCCCTTACCTGATCTATCTATCACAATAAATTACATCACACTTTGCCCTGTAACTGAAGTCCGCTACCTCGGAGTGATCCTTGACTCTGCCTTATCCTTCAGACCACACATTCAAGCTCTCACCACCTCTTGCTGCCTCCAACTTAAAAATATTTCCAGAATCCGTCACTTCCTCAGCCCCTAATCTACTAAACTACTAAACATGCCCTCATCATTTCCTGTCTTGACTACTGCAACCTCCTCCTCTGTGGCCTGCCTGCTAACACTCTTGCTCCTCTCCAATCTGTCCTTAACTCTGCTGCCCGACTAATTTACCTCTCTCCTCGCTGCTCCTCCACTTCTACCCTGTGCAAATCCCTGTTCTGGCTCCCAATTCCCCAGCATATCCAATTCAAACTACTAACATTGACTTACAAAGCCATCCACAATCTGTTCCCCCATATATCTCTGAACTAATCTCCCGTTATCATCCAACTTGTAATCTTCAATCCTCCCAAGACCTGCTCCTTTCCTCCACACTTGTATGTTCCTCATCTAACCGTCTGCAAGACTTCGCCCGAGCATCCATATCCTCTGGAATTCTGAAACTCAAAACGTCCGAGTGTCCAATGCACTTGGAAACTTCAAGCGGAACCGGAAAACCCATCTCTTCAGAACAGCCTACAGCCTACAATGACCACAGTGCCACCTCACCATCACTGGACCCGGCGCATCACCACCACTCGAGCAGACCCTGCCTACTGTTCCCCTTCCCATTGCCCTGAAGAATGTAAACCTGCAAGTGCAGGGTCCTCTCACCTCTCTGTAGTAGTCTGTCACTGTTAGCTTGTTCATTGTATTTTTAACTAACTTGTTTGTATGTATCCCCTTCTCATGTACAGCACCATGGATTCAATGGTGCTCTATAAATAAATAATATTAATAATAATAATGAATAAGTTTACTTGACAAACAGCACACAAGAAGCACACCTAGTTTCCAACCATACTCATAATTAAAGTGAATGCTGCACAAGATATCAATATACAAACTAGATGACTGTAGAGATCTCTTAGAAGGTATGAAGCTGGTGTACTTACTTTGAAAATCGATAGCAGAATGGCTATATGATTTTGAAAAGTACAAAGAGTCCAGCTAGACGCTAGAGCTTATTTAATTCTCCTTTTAATACCAGACTTTACAATTTTCAAAGTTGGTTTTACAGTCTGAGATATATAGTAGTTTCCAAGTAAGTTTATCAGCCTCATCAGACTTAAAGATCTTTTTTTTAATAGTTTACAAACTAAAATATGTAAAATATGATGACAGATTCACTATAAATAACTTGTATATTTACTTGCAAATTTTCAAATAGTAAAATATGTTTGAACTGAAAGAGAAAGACATACATGACTTTGTACTCACTTGCCATTTACCGGCCATGTTCGGGTAATATCACTGACATAACAGGATGCTTCACAGCCACCATCCAACAGAACCATCTCACCGGGCTAAAAAAATGCAAAATAGGATTTTAACACCTTCAATAAATAATAACACTTACTCCTAAAATGCTCTCCATACATACGAAGGCTGTATACTAATAAATGACGATTATGCAAGAATGCACACGAGACCTTAGGTCTGCGCCTTCTGCCTTTTTATCCTTTCTAGACCTACAGCCTAAGTGTAGAGGTTTTATATATATGTAAATTATAGGCAAGCGCACTCACCTATAGTGTATCTTTATACAATGGCACATCGATCACTTAGGATCTGGTAAGGCTCCTATGGTATGCTGCTGTCCAGACCGGGGGGAAGCGGAACTCTCAGCCGGGAGTACGTGGATTGACTTCAGAACTGTATTATCCGGGGGAGATGAGCGCTCCCACATTCGGAACCACTCAATTGAACTTCAATTTCTTTCCTCTTTCTTTTCCATTCTTTCTTTTCCATCACTTTTCATTGAGCTGGTTTTGCAATATGCTTTCAATATTGAACTATTGAAGGACTTCAATAGTTCAATATTGAAAGCATATTGCAAGACCAGCTCAATGAAAGTGATGGAAAATAAAGAGGAAAGAAATTTGAAGTTCAATTGAGTGGTTCCGAACGTGGGAGCGCTCATCTGCCCGGATAATACAGTTCCGATTATGCAAAAATACAATTTAAGTCTGCCTTCACACTTGCGTTTGTGTCTGCATGCGGAGGGCATGCAGACGCAAACGCAGGCAAACGCAGCCCATAGTAATGTGAACGCAGCGGAGAATCTCTGCATGCGTTCACATTAGTATGGTGCCCCGGCAGCCAATCAGCTGTCTCTGGGGGCGGCCGGCAAGAGGAGATCAGGGGCAGAGATCTCCTCCTCCCGGCACAGCTGATCTCCCGCCGATGTCAGCGGGGAGAAACAGCTGATCTGACAGCTGTTTAAATCTCTCGCGCTGACACCGAATAGTGTGATAGCAGTGCGGGAGATATGAAACAGCTGATCGCTGCTTCAAATCTCCCGCGCCGACCTCACCTATTCGGTGTCAGCGTGGGAGCTTTAAACAGCCCTCAGATCAGCTGTATCTCCCCTCTCTCCCTGCTGACACCAGCGGGAGATGAGCTGCGGCTCTACATGATATCCCGGTGGCCGACGGTGATCACCGGCGGCCACCAGGAGAAATTTCAATGAGATCCACAGCGTTCTCCTGCGGTGTCATGAGGAGGACACTGCGGATCCATTGAGATCCATGCATTTTTTGTGCGCTTGTGGATAGAACAAACGCTGCAAATGCACAAAAAAATTACTCATGCTGCGTTTGGAGTGCGGTCGGAGAGCGCATAAATTATGTGCATCTGAACGCAAATGTGGCCAAACGCAGCCATACGCAGGCACATGCGTTCACATGTTAAACATAGGAACGCATGTACGCAAGCGTTTGGCTGCGTTTGGTGCGCTGCGCTCCAAACGCAAGTGTGAAGACAGCCTAAGACTTACTTAGCTCAGACCCTCTATTTAAAAAAAAAAAATTGACCTTTGTCAGGGCCATCAATCCCCACTACACCTTAATTACGCCATTTTTTATCAATATGTCATTGTTTTTACTGCTAATATGTTTACTCTATAAGTTTCAAGTTATTGGAATAAAGAGAATTTTGTTTACGTACCGTAAATTCTTTTTTCTTTAATCATCAATGGGAGACCCAGACAATGGGGTTTAGGGCACTGCCCTCCGGAGGTCACACTAGGTACTACAAGTTTGTAGACACCGCCCCCTCCGCTTATAAACCCCTACTGCAGGGAACATCCTCAGTTTGGTCCATAAGGAGACAAATAAACCACACCCGAAACGTCGGGAAGAAACCGTGTACAAACGGTTCAACAACCCGGATAACACTGTCCCAACAGGGAACAGAACAAATGCAAAACATGCAACGGAACAACTGGGTGGGTGCTGGGTCTCCCATTGATGATTAAAGAAAAAAGAATTTACGGTACGTAAACAAAATTCTCTTTTTTCTGGTCATCATAATGGGAGACCCAGACAATGGGGATGCCCTAAAGCAATACCCCAGGGCGGGAAGAGTTCCTCAACAGACGGATAACACATGGTCCCCCTCAAAGGTGGGCAACCGCCGCCTGGAGGACCCGCCTGCCCAAACTTGCATCCGCGGAGGCATGGGCATGCACCATATAGTGCTTAGAGAAAGTGTGCAGGCTGGACCAAGTGGCCGCCTGACACACCTGTAGAGCCGAAGCTCGATGTCGCAAAGCCCAGGAGGCACCGACAGCTCTGGTAGAGTGAGCCTTCAATCCCACCGGGAGAGGCAAACCAGAAGACCTGTAAGCCTCTTGAATGGGAGCCTTGATCCACCTGGCCAAGGTTGACTTAGATGCCGCGGACCCCTTACAGCGACCTGTCGTAAGGACAAATAATGAATCCGAACTCCGGAAGGAGGCAGTCCTGGACACATAAATGCGGACAGCCCTCACGAGATCCAGAGTATGGAGATCGCGCTCAACCTGATGAACGGGAGCGGGGCAAAATGACGGGAGAACAATCTCCTGGTTCAGGTGAAAAGTGGAAACCACCTTTGGCAAGAATTCTGGCCGCGGGCGTAACACCACCTTGTCTTGGTGAACCACCAAGAAGGGTGACTTGCACGATAGTGCAGCCAATTCTGAGACCCTTCTCAGAGACATAATCGCCACCAGAAAGACCACTTTCTGGGACAGACGAGATAGGGAAATGTCTCTCAGTGGCTCAAACGGCAGTTTCTGCAGTGTCGCCAGGACCATGTTAAGGTCCCAAGGGTCCAGTGGCCGCCTGTAGGGCGGAACCACCCGAGACACCCCCTGCAGAAATTGACGGACCCTGGGAAGGAGCGCCAAGCGCCTGTCAAACAGCACTGAAAGAGCTGACACTTGACCCTTCAGGGAGCCGAGAGATAAACCCAATTCCAACCCCGACTGTAGGAAAGCCAACAATGTCGGTATGGATAAGGGCCACGGGGACCGGCCACTCGAGGCACACCAGGTAAAGAAAATCTTCCACGTTCTGTGGTATATCTTCCTGGAAACAGGCTTCCTAGCTCGAGTCATAGTGTCGACTACCGTAGGAGAGAAGCCTCTGGATGTCAACAGCCAGGCCTCAAGAGCCATGCAGTCAATCTGAGGGCCCTGGAATTGAGATGGAAGAATGGGCCTTGCGCGAGTAGATCTGCGCGTTCCGGAAGAGCCCACCGGTGTCCGCCTGACAGTCGCCACAGGTCCGGATACCAGGACCTCCTGGGCCAATCCGGAGCCACTAGAATGGCTACCCTGCATTCCGACCTGATCTTCCACAGAACCCTGGGAATCAGAGCCAGAGGCGGGAACACATACGGTAGATGGAATATGGACCAACTCAGGATCAGGGCGTCTGCCCCCAGAGAATGAGGATCCCATGATCTCGCCATGTAGTGCGGCACCTGATGATTCAGCCGCGAGGCCATCAGATCCACGTCCGGAGTGCCCCATCTGCTGCAGATGTCCTGGAAGACGTCTGGATGAAGAGACCACTCTCCGGCGTCCATCCCCTGCCGGCTCAGGTAGTCGGCCTCCCAGTTCTCGACCCCTGGGATGTGAACTGCGGAGATCAGGCAGTCGTTGTCCTCCACCCAAGATAGAATGCGGTGGACTTCGGCGAGGGCCTGAGCACTTCTGGTCCCTCCCTGATGATTTATATAGGCGACGGCCGTCGCATTGTCGGACTGAACCCGAATGGGTTGCCCTGACAGGAACTTCTGAAACGCTAGGAGCGCCAGATAGACCGCCTTGATCTCCAGCACGTTGATCTGCAACGCCGACTCCGACGGAGTCCAGAGGCCTTGAGCCCTGTGGTGTAAGAACACCGCACCCCAGCCCATGAGGCTGGCGTCGGTGGTCACCACTAACCATGACGGTTTGAGGAAGGACCGTCCCCGCGACAAGTGACGGGGCTGGAGCCACCACTGCAAGGAATCCCTGGTCGGTTGGGAAAGTGCCACCAGCCGATTCAGAGAGATCGTCCTCTTGTCCCATCTGCGAAGAATCTCCAGCTGGAGAGGACGGAGGCGAAACTGCGCAAAAGGCACTGCCTCTATTGCAGCTACCATGCGCCCCACCAGCTTCATCAAGATCCGTAGGGATGATTGTGGTGACAGGAGGACTGCTTGCACTCCTGATTGGATCGCCATCTGTTTGACTCGTGGCAGAGACACTAGGGCTGAGTCCGTGTGGAAGTCCATGCCCAGATATGTCAGTGACTGGGTCGGAACCAGGGTCGACTTCTGGATATTGAGAAGCCACCCGAACTGTTCCAGAGACTTCATGGTTACCTCCAGGCTTTGCCGACAAAGGTGTTCCGATGGCGCCCTGACCAGCAGGTCGTCCAGATAGGGTATTACGGCGTGCCCCTGCACGTGCAGGAGAGCCATCATGGAGGCCATCACTTTTGTGAACACCCGCAGTGCCGAGGCCAACCCGAAAGGCAGCGCCACAAATTGGAAGTGTTCTTCCCCCACTGCGAATCTCAACCAGCGCTGATGAGCCGGTGCAATGGGCACGTGAAGGTAAGCGTCTCGGATATCTATGGACGCTAGGAAGTCCCCCTGTGACACAGCTGCGATCACGGAGCCCAGTGATTCCATACGGAACTTCCGAACCAACACGTGATGGTTGAACAACTTTAGGTCCAGAACCGGGCGGAAGGAGCCGTCCTTTTTTGGGACAATGAAGAGGTTGGAGTAAAAACCCCAAAACCTCTCCCCGGAAGGCACCGGGACCACCACTCCGTCCCTGCGGAGACCCTCCAACACCAGGTGAAAAGCCTGAGCCTTTTCTGGGGATGGGACCGACCGATGGAATCGGGGTATCGGCTTTGACGTCAGCTCTATCCTGTAACCTCGCGAGACCACGTCTCGAACCCACTGATCTTGAACGTGAAGTAGCCACCTGTCCTGAAAACGAGACAGGCGACCCCCCACCTGTGGGGAGGCAGGAAGGGAGAGTGAGTCATGTAGAGGCGGGTTTGGGGGTGGCAGCCGCTGCCCCCGCCGGCTTCTTTGGACGACTCTTAGAGCACCACTGAGAAGCGGGCTTGCCCCCTCGGTCCGTGCGAGCGGACGGTGCTGATGACTGTGAGCTGGAACGAAAGGACCACTGCTTTGGGTTCCTCTTAACGGTGTACCGTGGCTTAGGTTTATTCTGCGGGATCTTAGACTCAGCAGAATCCTTTATCAGCTTGTCCAGTTCGGTGCCAAAAAGCCTGTCACCAGAGAACGGAAGATTCTGCAAAATCTTCTTAGATGTGGCATCTGAGTCCCAAAGACGCAGCCACAACAACCTGCGAATCGCAATAGCATTGGCCGAAGCCACAGCTGAGCGAGTGGCAGTTTCCAAAGTCGCCGTCCTGGCGTAGTCCGCATAGGCCTTTGCCCTTTCGGTAAGCGCCAGGACCTCTGGACTGGACCTTGCCAGGTCAGTGATACCATCCAAGCAGGTAGTAATCGCTTGTAAGGTCCAGACCGTGGCAAAATTAGGGGCAAATGAAGACCCCACAGCCTCATAGGAAGACTTGGCGAGTTGCTCGACCTGTCTATCAGTCGCATCCTTCAGCGAGGAGCTATCAGAGGCAGAGAAAAGGGAGCGTGCAGCAATCCTGGTCATGGAAGCGTCCACCTTCGGGGACTGCGACCACTCCTGAAGCACCTCCTGGGAGAAGGGGAAGCGATTGTCCTTGGGTCTGCGGACATAACGCCGCCCAGGATGTAACCTGGGAGCTCTAACCACCCTTCCAAAGTTAGTGTGGTCCATGAAGGAGCCACTTGGTCTAGCCTCCGGCCGCAGCCATTGATAGACCTCCTTCGGGTGTACAGTCACCTCCTCAGGGGGTGTCACGAGACGTAAGGTCTCGTTGATAGAGGACACCAAATCCTCCACCCCGTCTGGTGGTTCAGACACAGACACAGACCCGAGAGTCGAACCCCCATCATCTTCCTCACCATCAGAGGAACGCTCCTCCTCAGAGAGAGCCTGGAGCTCGGGTGAATCCTCACGACGAGCCCGCTTAAGGGGTCTCACAGCAGAAGAGGGAGACACCCGGGGGTAACTGGAAGGAGTAGCTGGGCTTTCCAGCCTCCTATTGAGTGCCTCCAGGGACTGCGACATGGAGGACAGCTGGGACAACAGAGATTCATTGATCTTATTCTGAGTTTCCCATGGCCCTGGGATCACCTGAACCTCAGGGTACAGCACCGGAGCTGCTGTCTCAGCAGTGTCAGTCCGGGCCTCTGGGCGTCCGCAGTTATTGCAGGACCCCTCCACCAGAGTCCCATTGCATGTAGCACAGGTAATGGTGGCATCTGCCGCCTTAGCAGCACGCTTCCTAACTGAGGACATCGCCACAGCAGGGGAAAATAAGCCAAATTGTGCATACAAAACCGGGAATCCCGGTGGCTTACCGACCGCAGCGAAGCGGTAGGAGGAAGCGGTGTGTGTGTGTGACCTCCGCGAGAGTTTCCGGTCTCCCCTGGAGTGCAGACGCACGCTGCAGACAGATCCCAGTCGGGAAGTGAGGGGTAAAGATGGCCGCCGACAGTGAAACCGTGGGCGGCGCCGAAAACACGCGGGAAGCACACACACACGCCCATCGATGACGTCACCGCACGGGCTGCTTCCCATCCTCCAAGCAGCCTCAGTATGAAGGCGCCAGAGCCCGCAGCGCGGGAAGTAGTGTGAAATACAACACACAGACTGCATGCACAAACAAACATCCGCAGCCTACAGCCTCAGCCCCTGCGACACACAGGGCGGTCAGCCAGGGTAACCCCAGCACAGGGTACCCTCCAGATCCGCGGACCCGAGAGTAACGCGCGGTCTGAGTGTCAGGACACATAAAGTGACAGACACTACCCCCAGGCACACAGGAGACACAGAGTGCCTCAGTGCCGGTCCGGTCTGTAAGCACCATTTAGGGAGGCCTCGGACGGGGGTTCAGCACCAGTCCGGAGTGTAAGCACCATTTAGGGAGGCCTCGGACTGGGCTGGCTCCAGTCCGGTCTGTAAGCACCATTTAGGGAGGCCTCGGACGGAGCGGAGCTGTGCAAGGCTCCCATCTCCCACTCTCCAGAGCCCCCCAGAGAAGGATGGAAAGGAGCGCAACAGCGTACCGGGAGAACACAAAGTGTCCAGGCTCTAGGCCCTCCGGTACCTCCACCTGCGTGTTCCACAAGGGTGAGCGGGGAGGCTGTCGCAGGTCCCGACCGGAACCCATTTTACCTTGTCTTCATACGCCATCACGTAAGCTGTGAGAATGCAGTGAAGTGCAAGCAAAGCGTGATCCTCCGAGCACACTAAGTTTAAAACTGAGGATGTTCCCTGCGGTAGGGGTTTATAAGCGGAGGGGGGCGGTGTCTACAAACTTGTAGTACCTAGTGTGACCTCCGGAGGGCAGTGCCCTAAACCCCATTGTCTGGGTCTCCCATTATGATGACCAGAAAATATTACTATATAAGTATATAACAAGAAATATAAATGCACTGGCGCTAACAAAAGGGTTAACCTGCTTGACAATACAATAAAAGTTCTAGATTAAAGAGGCTTTCCACTACTGATGTGATCCATTTTCTTTTGTTCTAACTCTTCCTAACAAACACTTTCCCTATATACAGGTGCATCTCAATGAATTAGAATATCACCCAAAAAAAATAATTTACTTCAGTAATTCAATACATAAAATGAAACGTATATATTACATAGAGTCATTATAAACAGAGTGATCTATTTCAAGTGTTTATTTATGTTAATGTTGATGATTATGGCTTACAGCCAATGAAAACTCAAAGGTCATTATTTCAGAAAATTAAAGTAGAGAGGATGAAGGATCTGAGAGATAAAATATTACCTAAATAGGCATCAGAGGCTTCACCTTATGTGGTTGTGAGAGTCACAACCACTATAAAAGCGTATCACAGCTGCTGCCATTCCCAACGTTCTCCATATACAATAGGGAGAATGAAGGGTTTAAAACCGCGTTGCCGTATTCCATGAGACATCAAAGGGTGAATATAATATTGATTTATTAGTCAACACATTTAAGGTCTCCCTGACCCCTTCCTCAGGACAAATTAATATCATATTGCCATGTTTCAAGGCGTTTCAGGCAGCCCTTAAACGCATTGACTAATCAATATTATATTCACTCTTTGATATCTCGTGGAATACTGCAACACAATTTTTAATCCTTCATCCTCCGTACTTTAGTTTTCTGAGATAATAACTTTGGGTTTTCATTGGCTGCAAGCCATAATAATCAAGATTTACAGAAATAAAAACTTGAAATAGATCGCTCTGTTTGTAATGACTCTATAATATATGTTTAACATGGGAACGCATGTGCCTGCGTTTGGCTTCGTTCGGTTTCGTTTACGTTCTGAGTCAGAGAGGCTCGCAGAAAAGGCCAGCCCAGGCAGTCAAACGCCTTCTCCGCGTCGATGGATAGCAAACAGGCTGGAACCTTTCCTGTGCGCATATATGAAGTAAGGAGCAAGGTTTTCACCGTGTTATCTCTAGTCTCCCTACGCTGCACGAATCCCACCTGGTCATTGTGTATAATCTTGGCAAGAACTGGGCCCAGCCTGTTTGCTATGATGTTTGCATATATTTTCACATCAACATTGATGAGGGAGATGGGTCGGTAATTTGCGCATAAGCCGGGGTCTTTGTCCGGCTTAGGAATAACCACTATCGTGGCCATCAATGTCTGAGGAGCGAAAGGACACGTCGCCAAGATGGAATTAAATAATTTAACTAAAAAGGGTAAGAGAGAATCAGCAAAAATTTTGTAAAAATTGGCCGAGAAATCATCTGGCCCCAGACTCTTACCGTTTGCCAGTGACTTAATGGTCAGTGAGATTTCCATTTCCAACAGAGGACTCTCCAAAGCCTCAACCTCCGAAATAGGGGGGAGCGGTGTGTCGTGAACATACTCATCCACCCTCGCGTGGAACTCCTCCGTGGGCATATTCGCAAGTGGGCCCTTAAGATTTTACAATGAATCATAATACAGCCTAATTGAGTCTGCTATTTCCACAGGAGAGTGGACTGCCGCCCCCGACCCCGACTATATGGTAGGGATGTAAGTAGTAGGTGAGCGAGGGTGTAAAAATCTCGCCAATGCTCTGCCCGGCTTGTCAGAGTATTCATATAAGTATCTATGTAAACGATCTCGTTGCCTTGCCAGTGTAGTGTCGACTAGAGTGCTCAATTTACTCCTAGCCTGCAAGAGGTCAGCCATCGTCCGCACGTCTCTTGTTCTCTTATGTGCTGTCCCTAGGGTCTGAACTCGAGACAACAGCTCAGTAATAGCCGCAGCTCTGTTCCTCTTTAGTCGGGCACCCTGCTGAATGAGAACCCCTCTGACAACCCCCTTCAATGCCTCCCACTGGAAGGGGAGGGCCGTAGGGTTGGTTTTATGTATGTCAAAGAATTCTATAATTGCCTTCCGTACCACCTGCAGACAAGAAGGATCGCTCAACAATCCCGTGTTCAGGGACCAGGTCCACTTTCCCCTAGCCGAGCCCGGCAGCCGAAGGGACAGCATCATCGGAGCGTGGTCCGACCAGATTGTTACATCAATTTTTGTCTGCAGGTCAAAGGACAGAAGACCATGGCTCACCAAAAAATTATCAATCCGACTATGAGAATTATGGACTGTGGAAAAATAGGTGTAGTTTCTATCCGTGGCATGCATGATCCGCCAGGCATCTACCAGTTGCAAATCTGTCAACACGCATTTCAGGCTCTCTAGCTGTGAAGGGGGCACCGATGACTCGCCCGAGGAGGAGTCCATGGCACGGTCCAACACCATATTAAAGTCTCCCCCTGCTATCACATATCCCTGCGCAAATGCCGAGAGATCTCGGAGGTATCGTCTACATGTCCGAGCCTGGTCCTGGTTAGGCAGGTAGAAATTAGCTACAGTAAACGTGTCATTAATAATTCTGATCTTGAGAAACAATAATCTGCAATTTTATGCAATGCTATGCTAATTCCCCTAGACTTGGTCTCTGGGTTACTAGCATGGAACCATTGTGTGTAATGTCTATGACCAAGAGCAGGAATTTTACCTGACCTAAAATGCGTCTCCTGAAGCAGGAGGACATCTACCCGCTTATTGTGCATATGATATAACACTTTCGAGCGTTTTTCAGGGACATTAAATCCCCTGACATTCAGGGAACAGAGCTGTAGATCTGTCATGGGAACCCCAGGTCCTATCTCACAGCCAATACCAGGTCAAACAGAGGTGGATGGGGGGGGGGGGGGGGGGGGGGGGGGGGGGGGGGGGGGGGGGGGGGGGGATGAAAAGGAGAGGGAAAGTGTTAAGGGAAAAAAGAGGTAGGGATCAAGTAGAAAAGGGAAAAAGTATGAAAAAATTAGAAACTTGAACAGACAGAGGACAGTAGTCTGTCTGAGGAAGCAGGAGGCTCTAAGCCACCAGGTTCAGTGTAAACTTAACAAGTCAGAGAAATCTCTGAACAAATGTGTCAATGACACGCCCTAATGTGGGAAATGGTCGGACACCGATCAACCAGCTCGGCCCCCACAGCCAACATAACACAAAAAATATAAATGCCATAAGCTCTCATGGACAATTACTAACAAGGACCTTAATAATGGAGGGTGCACGTACATAGAGATCCATGCCCCAGTAATGGAACATGAGCTTTTGCATATATTAAGTTAGTTAGAATGCACACAAATATACATTTATGTATCCATATTAACCCTCCGTGCTTCACGTATATGAGTCCCCAAACAAAGCACAATGACATTCGGCACAGCATAGCTTCAAACAAAACTCACAGCCCCCCTCCTCCACCCATTTCAAACAAAAAGCAAGAAATCCAAAGTTCTAAGAACCTCGCTTATGACTCCGCAGTTTAGCGTTACTGCTGGAGCCCACACAAGTCATGTGTACTGACTCACAGCTCCCGTGGAAGGGGTAGGAAGACCAAAAATCCCAGAAGAAAGGGAAAACATACTGCAAACTTTCAAGGTATTGTTGAAAAATCAAGTGTCCGTAGGACGACCAGAAGATCTGCGTCGGTGACGTCGACTCCTTTGCCTCTTATTCAAAGGCCCGGCAGAGGGACCTCCAGTGCGACGCAGACCCGTAGACCAAAAGTGGAAAGTTGCGGCCATTCACCTAGTTCCACCAATGGCAAATCTAAAGCAGATGTGAAGTCCAGCAGGTCTTCTGGTGATCTCAGGACAGTCATCCCCCCCTCCCTCCTCACTTGGAGCTGGAAGGGGTATCCCCAGCTATATGGGATGTGTCTCTCTCTAAGCACCTCCAATAGGGGGCATAGCACACGTCTTTTAGCTAGGGTAATGCGTGAGAGATCGGCCAATAGCAAGATTTCCGAGCCATTGAAGTCAATGGAATCATGATCCCTAGCTTTAGACATGATGTCGTCTTTAATACGACAGTCTTTTTGTCTGTACTGTTGCTGGGGAAGACTTTGTCTTTAGTACTCAGTCTTTATGACTCTGCTGTTGCTGGAAAGAGTGTGGATTCTGCCTGACTACATGGTCATGTGATCTTGGGAGGGAGGCTGCCTCACAAAGTAATGCGTCTCTGACATCATCGCAGGTCATGAACACACAGGAACAGGAGGACAGACAACATCCTGTTCATTGTGTGCTACTTGCTGAAGAGACTTTGGAGGAAGGAGTCAGCTTTCTTGTTTCTGGAAAAAGAAACTTTCTGAGCTTCAAAAATCCAGAGGCTTCTACTGCACCTAAAAGAAAGTGGTGACCTGCTGAAGGTAAGAGGAGGGAGGGCTGCACTTTACCTTTAACACACACACTAACAAAGAGTGCACAACCTTGATTGTAATCATTTATTTTTTATTTTCATTTAGTTTACTGATATCTAAGGTTACAATGGCACAGTCTACATCCAGGGGTTTGACTGACCAAGAAATCGAGGCAATCATTTTTGATAGTGATGAAGACAGTGGACTTTCTTTGTCCAATGAAGAGTATATGCCACCAGCTAATGTCTCTACTTCATTGTTAAGTGATTTTTCAGATGATGAAGTAGTGGATCCGGCAAAATGTACAAATAGAACATCCAAAACTAATGTTTTTTGGAACAGTACTGCTGGGGTTCTTGGATGCACCCCATCACATAATATTATGAGAGTTGCTGAAGGCGCTGTAGGAATTCCCCAATTCTTGTCCAAAAGAGATGTTTTCTGTAAATTTTTTTCAGATGAGATTGCAGATGAGGTAGTTTTGTGTACTAATTTAGAAGGAATACATATCGCTTCAGGAAGAAAAAAAACATGGGAAAATATAACAAAGGAGGAACTATATGGTTATATTACCCTTACTCTTTTGGCAGGGTGTACAAAATCGTACGATGTTCCAATCAGAGAATTATTTCTGAACCCTTTTTCAGATCCACACTACAAAGCTACAATGTCAGTCAATAGATTTGAGAATATTCGGAGAAGCCGTCATTTTGATAAGATAACTCATCCTGTGAGGTTGGAAACAGATAAATTAGCCCTTATTAGCTACATCTGGAATCTTTTCATCAAAAACTGTACAAAGCTTTACCATTCTAATGACAATGACAATGTGACAGTGGATGAGCAACTTCTTGCTTTTAGGGGATGTTGCAAATTCATTCAGTATATGCCCAGTAAACCTGCCAAGTATGGCATAACATTTTTCTGGATGTGTGATTCTACAAGCTATTATGGCATGAATGGTCTGATTTTCTGTGGGCCAAAGAAGCTGATGCTCCAGTCCAGAAAGACCTATATTCTGATATAGTAAAAAACACTTGCAGTACCAATTTTCAATTCTGGAAAAAATATAACAATGGACAACTACTTTACCAATCTGGAACTGGGCAAATTTGTGCTTCAGAAAAAAACTCACACTTGCCAAAGCCAAACGCCGCAAAATTCCTCCAATCATGAAGCACAATCCCAAGCGACCAATTTATGAGAGTATCTTTGGTTTCTGCAATCAAGCGACAATGGTATCTTATAAAGCAAAGAAAGAAGTAAGAAGGGGTATCCACACCAGGTAAACCCACAGCATGAAACACTGAAGCTCTGAACCCAGATTCAAGGATTCTTCCCTATAAATTCTGGCCTGGAGGCAGGGTTAGGCAGGCAGTCTTAGGGAACAGTAAGTGTGCAGACATCCTGGGGATTGGAGCCGGAGGAGAATAGAGAGTAGCAAGCATGAGGGACCCGTCGGAGATGGTCTGAAGAAGGAAAGAAGAGGGCCTGTGGAGCAGAGCCAGTTACCTGCTCACCCCAGAACAAAGCACCAAAAATGGACACCGGAGTCTGAGGTTGTGCGGGTACTACCAACCCAGCAGCCAAAACCGGAGGACGGGAGACTCCACGTCTCCCGGCCACATCAAAGCACCTCAAGGCACAGCAGCACCCGAGAGCTCAGGGACAGTCACCAGAGGAATGGTGCTGGAGAAAGGCTCAAGCTGCCTGCCATATGGGTGAGAGACTTGTCAGCAGAAAGAGAGGGTGACAGCTTAGGTATGGGCAGCCAGGACCAGCATAGAAAAACGCAGCAGGGGGCCTCAGAGCTCACCAGGTGAGGAGATCCCAACTTGCTTCCAGGCCATCTGGACTCAAAACATCACCTGTGGTCAGTAACCTGGTTTAAACCTGCAACTACCAGTAAAGATAACGGAGACTACGTACTGTGTCTGTCGGTTATTCCGGACCGTCAGTCCTGCACCCCAACGGCCTACCACCGCCATAGACTATACCGGTCGCCCTAGGGAAACGCTCCACCCGTGAAAAGCTAAAAATATAGGTAATATGGTAGCCCCGACAGTACAAAGTGAAAAAAATAACATATCGGTAGATATAAAGAAAAGAAAACTGTTCACATTTTTAAAAATGAAAGATTTTTTTCCATGTCAAAAATGTGAGATATGCAAGAAAAACCTAACTAAAAGAACAACTGAATTAATGAACAAAGGAAAAAGATTTAAAATAAAAAATTACATTACGTGCACAACGAAAAGGGTGATTTATTGCATTGCATATCCCGGTCATAAGAAATATATCGGTAGAACAATAAGACCAATAAATGTGAGAATTGCTGAACATATGAGAAACATCAGAAAAAAGGACATGAAACATCCCCTATCTAAACACTATAAACTAAAGCATGGTGGCAAATTTCTAGGTTCCAAGGTTTGGAGAGTGCAGGTGGTAGAAAAAGATAAAAGAGGTGGGAGTTTTATACAGAAAATGTTCCGCTGTGAAAGTAGATGGATTTTTATTAATTTAAACACCCTAAAACCTAGCAGATTAAATGCAAGTGTGGAACTTTTTGCATTCATGTGATGGGTTTTAAAAGTACTCAGGGAGAGGCTGATTCTACTTCCCTTGGCAAAGGAGACCGAGTTCTCTGAAACGGCATTGGGATATACGCTGAATCAGCTGAAGGAAGCGCTGACAGACCTGCTGCTATAGAGGCATCCCATAATCCAAAGGAGACCAAAAGTGAACTGGTCTAGGAGACAGAAATGTCTCATACTGGTATCCTGAAGCGGAGTCCATCGGAGAGGAGCCTAATAACCGGAGCCGTGAGCCGGGGTGAACGCTGAGCATACGGTTCATTGGTCGGCATACATACACGAACAGATGAATGGACAGAACGGCCAGATGCCTGACAGTGGAATATGAGGAAAGATCTGACAGTATTTTCTAAAACCGCAGGTACCTGCTAATATTGCTCCTTCTGAGTACAATCTCAAAGCCAGTGGCGTAACTTCAGGCCCAGGGGCCCCGATGCAATTATTGCAAATCTTTAATAGTATTAGCCTTTTTCTATAGGCCAAAAGGGACTTCTGGGGCCCCCCTAGGCTGCAGGGCCCAGGTGCGATCGCAACCCCTGCACCTATTGTAGTTACGCCCCTGCTCAAAGCCCTTCTGCTGACTACATCGATATCTATATAGATCCATCTGTTTATAAAGAGCAGCATTTTATGTGTTTTGGACAAACTGAACCCACCTTTATTTCTTAGTAATTGATGGGGAATATTTGTAACTGTATTTTTTAAAGAGCCACATATGATGAGACTGGACTGAGTCAATATTGCAACTTAGAATTAAGCAAAAGCAAAGAGTGATTGCTTGAGAAGTAAGAGCTTTTTTTTCTAATTGTTTTCCAGTCTCATTTTTCCCAGGTGAATACTTTAAATATCAACTGAGTGATAAAAATCTTTTAGTGTTTTTTATGTTTTTTTTTGTGTGTGTTTTATGTGTGGTATTATATGTAGTATAAATTGGTAGACAATCCTGCAGCTCCACAGCCAGGACCTGCGGGTTTGAACACTATATGATTGCTTCATTGATTTATGAATAAATTGTGATTTACAAAACAGTTTCTAGTTTGGAGTAATATATTTAGAGAATATAGGGCGGTTGAAAGTAGCGCAACTCAATATACTATTTTTAGTAAAATATCAATTAAGAATACTTTTTTCTAGCTAGAGAGGGTGAAAGCCAGGGTGAGGTGCGGCAACTTGTAGGATTAAAGCGCTAATCAAGTAAAAAAAGTTAATTGTAATACAGGGGATATGTGGTGGACAGGCACAAATACACGGGCTATGAGAGGCACAGGCTGCAAGTGTAATATAGAGGCTATCTGTGGGCTCCTGCTGTAACACAGGGGTATGGATATGGTCCTGGTGTAATGCAGGGGCTACGTGGGACACAGGCTCTAAAGTGTAATACAGAGGTCTATGTGTGCTCCTGCTCAAAAACAGGGGGCTATATGTGAGTTCCTGGTGTAATACAGAGGCTATGTGAGGCCTCTTGTTTTATACATGGGACTGTGTGCGACCTCCTGCTGTACACTGCGGACTGTGTGCGGTCTCCTGATGTATATAGGGGCTATATGTGGTCTCGTGCTGTATACTGGAGACTGTGTGCGGCCTGCTGCAGTATACTGGTGGCTGTGTGTGGCCTCCTGCTGTAATACTGGGGGCTGTGTGTGGCCTTCTGCCATATATTGGGGCTGTGTGCGGGATTCTGTTGTATACTGAGGATTGTATGTGGGCTCCTCCTGAATAGTGCAGCTGTGTGTGAGTTCCTGCGGTATACTAGAGACTGTGTGCGGCCTCCTGATGTATACTAGGGGCTGTGTGTGGCCTCATGCTGTATACTGGGGCTGTGTGCGGGTTCCTGCGGTATACTGGCCACTGTGTGCGGCCTCCTGCTGTATACTAGGGGCTGTGTCTGGCCTCCTGCTGTATACTGGGTGCAGCCTCCTGCAGTATACTGGGGGCTGTGTGGACACCTGCTGTATACTGAGGGCTGAGTGCAGGCTCCTGCTGTATACTGTGGGCTGTGAGCAGGTTCTTGCTGTATACTGGGGGCTGTTTTCAGGCTCCTGCTGTATACTGGGGGTTGTGTGTGGCCTCATGCTGTATACTGGGGCTGTGTGCGGGTTCCTGCGGTATACTGGCCACTGTGTGCGGCCTACTGCTGTATACTAGTGGCTGTGTGTGGCTTCCTGGTGTATACTGGGGACGGTGTGGCCTCCTGCTGTATACTGGGGACTGTGTGGACTCCTGCTGTATACTGAGGGCTGAGTGCAGGCTCCTGCTCTATACTGTGGGCTGTGAGCAGGTTCTTGCTGTATACTGGGGGCTGTGTTCAGGCTCGTGCTGTATACTGGGGGTTGTGTGTGGGCTCCTGCTGTAAATTGGGGGTTGTGTGTAGCCTCATGTTGTATACTGAGGGCTGTGTGCAACAGGTTGTTAAAAAAAATAGCAAAGAGGAGTCTTAGTTGCTTTGTGGACGCTGCATCACCGAGAGTCATGTGCTACAGTGTGGCAATTTCCACAAGACCTTGCCTTTGGCAATCTTTGCCGAATGTTTCACAGACATGCATAAGGTGTGTTATACTATGAGTGATCTTCATTGTCTATAGCAACCAATCAAAAGTCGAGCTGTTAGTGGTTGCTATACGCCACTTGATAAATATCTAGGCTAACTGTCAAAACAACCAAGGCAGAATCTATTATCTGACACAAATAAACAGTAAGGCTAGGGCAACACTTCGGAGCCTGTATCCGTCTACTGAATCTATTAACAGATCCGTTTTTTAAGTTGTCATTTTTAAGCCATTGTTACTGCATGCGTAAACGCATGGTACCTATATGAACCATGCGTTAATGCATGCGTTTCCCATAGACCTTATGTTAAAAAAAATGCATGCCTTTTTCACCAACCACCAAAAAAAGTTGTAAATGGATTTCTCAAAAACACAATGCGTTAAACGGATTGCACTTTTGCACACTTTTGCAATGCGTTCTTTGCATTGGGGTCTATGGGTGCGTTAACGGATGCGTTTTTATACATTTCCACATGTCAAATACGGATCCAGTAGCATGATTGCACATGCAAGTGTGGCCCTGGCCTAAAAAAGTTTTTTTTTTGACAAATGATTGTAATGCACAGGGTTACAATTTCCCCTCAAAACATAGTCTACTACGTTTCCCCAATCAGATGAGGTGGCTGTGCAAATTTTCACGATTGTAAATGACAGTACGGATTCCTTTAATAAATGTGCACACACACAAACATACACTAAGCTTTATAAACTACATTATTGTAACTTGAATGACTAAAAAAAAGTGCCCTGTGCATGAAAAACAGCTAAGTTCAGCATTCATAGAAATCACAGGAAATATATTTTAATGGTAACAAGCTGCTCTAACCCCTTCACAACTTTTGAGGTACAGTTGTGGCCAAAAGCATTGACACCCCTGCAATTCTGTCAGATAATACTCAGTTTCTTCCTGAAAATATTGCAGTCACAAATTCTTTGGTATTATTATCTTCATTTAATTTGTCTTCAGTGAAAAAACACAAAAAGAATTGTCCTAAAGCCAAATTGGATATAATTCCACACCAAACATAAAAAAGGGGGTGGACAAAAGTATAGGCACTGTTAGAAAAATCATGTGATGCTTCTCTAATTTGTGTAATTAACAGCACCTGTAATTTACCTGTGACACTTAACAGGTGTTGGCAATAACTAAATCACACTTGCAGCCAGTTGACATGGAGTAAAGTTGACTCAACCTCTGTCCTTTGTCCTTGTGTGTACACATTGAGCATGGAAAAAAAAAAAGAAGACCAAAGAACTGTCTGAGGACTTGAGAAACCAAATTGTGAGGAAGCATGAGCAATCTCAAAGCTACAAATCCATCTCCAAAGACCTGAATGTTCCTGTGTCTACCGTGCGCAGTGTCATCAAGAAGTCTAAAACCCATGGCACTGTGGCTAACCTCCCTAGATGTGGACGGAAAAGAAAAATTGACAAGAGATTTCAACGCAAGATTGTGCGGACAGTGGATAAAGAACCTCGACTAATGATGCGGCCAGGGCTAGGGGGGTACTCGGTCACCGGATCTGCTGAGTAGGGAGTCATGGGTGGACGAGATCCTGGTGCCGTGCCCTGGGGATCATTTGAAGGGTGATGAAGGAATTATTTACAGGGGAACGTGACGCCACCTGTAGAATCCGGTAATTTGGTACCGGCGCTGCCAGCTGGCCGCTGAGGTGATGGATGGGGCAGCAAAGTGTGGTACAGCTCCCCACAGGTGGAGCTTTACCTCAGGGCAGCAATAAAGGAAGATGGTGAGGGAGGGCAGTGATGGAGGATGATGGTGAGGAAGGGCAGTGATGAGGTCCTTTCTGGCACAATGGTGAATTATAGCTGTTAAACAGGCACACAGACACACAGGGATGGTTGTTTCGGTACCTTTTTACTGGTGGTCACATAACAGGTACAATCCAGAGTACTAACCAGGTCCCTGGTGCAATTTAGGACTAACACCTTGGAAGGTTATGAGGCCTCCTTTATCTCTGCACTCTGCCTTGAGGGATGAGTCCTGCCTGAGCCTGAACCCTCCACTTCTTTATCATCTTAAACTAACAATGAGGTCCTTCTGCGGGGTCCCGGTTCCTCCTGTGGCCCCTGGTCCTATGTTTGGTTAGTTTAATGTCTCTTTTTCTCTATCCTCAGGGTTAAACTCCTCCTGAGTTTGCTGGGCTTTCTACTGCGGCTCTGCAGGCCCGCAGCATCGGACTCCAGTGTCCGGTTGTGCTAAAGGGGTATATCTTCAGTCCCCTGTCTTTGTTCCCTATCTCCTTCACTTGCCTCCGGCCCCTTCCCTGGGGTATGAACAGCCGACAATCGTCCCTTGGTCCTGGCCTATATCTTTCACCAGAAACCAGCAGCTGTGCCTCCTCCTTTCTCCTCTCCTCACACGAACGAACTGCCAACTGTCTCCTGGGACTAACTGTCTCCTCCTCTCAGCCTGGATCTTCTTAAAGGGGAACTGACTTAATGCAGCCAGTAGAGCTCCCCCTTCAGGTCTGGAGTGGTAGGTGGTGTGTGCTGAGCAAACCAAGGTGTTAGTCCTTCCTTGCACCAGTGTAACCTGTGGCAATCCCCTGCAGGGGTGCCACACTAACATCCAAACAAGTTCAAGCTGCCCTGCAGTCCGAGGGTACAACTGTGTCAACCCGTACTATCCGTCGGCGTCTGAATGAAAAGGGACTGAATGGTAGGATACCCAGAAGACCCCTCTTCTTACCCCGAAACATAAAAAAGCCAGGCTGGAGTTTGCCAAAACTTACCTGAGAAAGCCTAAAACGTTTTGGAAGAATGTTCTCTGGTCAGATGAGATAAAAGTAGAGCATTTTGGGGAAAGGCATCAACATAGAGTTTACAAGAGAAAAAAAAGAGGCATTCAAAGAACAGAACACGGTCCCTACAGTCAAATATGGAGGAGGTTCACTGATGTTTTGGGGTTGCTTTGCTGCCTCTGGCACTGGACTGCTTGACCGTGTGCACGGCATTATGAAGTCTGAAGACTACCAACAAATTTTGCAGCATAATGTAGGGCCCAGTGTGAGAAAGCTGGGTCTCCCTCAGAGGTCATGGGTCTTCCAGCAGGGCAATGACCCAAAACACACTTCAAAAAGCACTACAAAATGGCTTTAGAGAAAGCACTGGAGACTTCTAAGGTGGCCAGCAATGAGTCCAGACCTGAATCCCATAGAACACCTGTGGAGAGATCTAAAAATGGCAGTTGGAGAAGGCACCCTTCAAATATCAGGGACCTGGAGCAGTTTGCCAAAGAAGAATGGTCTAAAATTTCAGCAGAGCAGTGTAAGAAACTCATTGATGGTTACCGGAAGCGGTTGATCGCAGTTATTTTTGCTAAAGGTTGTGCAACCAAGTATTAGGCTGAGTGTGCCAATACTTTTGTCTGGCCCATTTTTGGAGTTTTGTGTGAAATGATCAATGTTTTGCTTTTTGCTTCATTCTCTTTTGTGTTTTTTCATTGAAGACAAATTAAATGAAGATAATAATACCAAAGAATTTGTGATTGCAATCATTTTCAGGAAGAAACTGAGTATTATCTGACAGAATTGCAGGGGTGTCAATGCTTTTGGCCACAATTGTATATGTATGTCATAAAGTCATGTCTCTGCCTCTACGTTTGAGCCCACATCAATCCCTGCACATGACAGCTGATTTAATCAGCCATCATGTGGCCCTAACAACCATGGGTGGATCGGAGATCCGCCTGCAGATGTTAACCAGATAAATCCTGCGGTCAATCTCTTAACAGCGGGATTTAACATGCGTTGACAGGGGAAGTCATTGCCTGCTCCCATGGGAGCATCTGTGACGTGATCTCGAGGCGTGGATAGATTGTCACAACAGCCAGGGTCAGCTGATGACCCATGTGTTTGTCATTACGATCCATCTGTGAACGCGGTTTTCAAGAACATAAAAAAAATAAATCACAAAAGTATAAATTACCTATTTTTCCCATTAAAAATAAAAGAATTGAAAAAAATACACATATTTGCTGAGTTCAGAAATGTCCGCTCTATTAAAATATTTAAAAAATGAATCAGATTGGTATACGGCATAAGAAGAAAAAGAATCAAAACGCTAAAATTACATTTTTTAGGTCGCCACAATATTGCAATAAAATTCAATGAGGCGATCTAACCATCACCTCTACCTAAAATGGTATAAAAAATATCAGATCAATAAACCCTCATACAGCTGCATATCCTGATAAATGTGCACGTTACATTTCATATTTATTTCATAATGGAGGCACAAGCAAAATGTTTTTTTTTTTCATCAGTTAAAAACAAAAAAAAAACAACTATACATGTTTGGTATCTACATACATGTGCCTGGAGAATCATACAGCCAGGTCACTTGTACAATATAGTGAACTTGGTAAATAAAAAAATAAAATCAATTGTGGAGTTGTTGAAACTTTTTTTCCAATTGTAACGTACTTGTTATTTGTTTTCCTGTTTTTCAATACAATATATGGTGAAATAAATGATGTAATTCAAAAGTACAACTTGTCCCACAAAAAAAATCCCTCATACGGCTATATTAATAGAAAAAAAGGTATGGCTCTAGGAAGGAGGGGAGAAAAAAACAAATATTTTGAAAACTGACCGTAGATGAAAGGGTTAATATTTAAATAAATGAATGGAAATTAAATAAAAAATGTACCTGATGTAGTTAAAGAGGACCTGTCACCCCCCTGCTGCATGGCAATTTAAATGCAGCACCGAATGCAGCATGTCTGCTGCATTCAGGGAAGGGGTCCCCCATGTGTCTGTGTGCTGTGTACCCTGAGATATAGCCTTAGGAAAACTCACTGCTAAAAGTCATAAGGGCAGTCCCTGTGGCTTGAGTTAGCTTGATTCACAGGGGCCATCCCCTCCCCCTCTCTGTGCCGCCTCCTGCTGTGCAGGCTCTGCCCTCCTCCTCTCCTGCTCTCTGTCACTCATCCTGCCACACACATCATGCAAATCATTTGCCCTGACGTCAGCTGCCCTGCTGCCTGAACATAGCAGGAGGCGGTAGAAAGAGGCAGAGGGAATGGTCCCCGTGAATTGAGCTGGCACCTGCACCAGGGAATGCCCTTCTGACTTTTAGCAGTGAGTTTTCCTAAGGCTATATCTCGGGTACACAGCACACAGACACATAGGGGACCCCTTCCCTGAATGCAGCAGACATGCTGCATTCAGTGCTGCATTTAGATTGCCATGCAGCAGGGGGGTGACAGGTCCTCTTTAAAAAACAATAATCCTGCATTGTATGTTATAAAATAAAAATAAAAGCAAAAGTAAAAGTATTATGCTTTAATACTTCAGGTCTCATACAAACCTTTATTATCTGGTTATTTTTCACATAATGTAATGTATTGGCTCTATTTCCTCCAGCAACCACCGGTGGATAAGCAAGAATTTCGGCTCCTCGGATTCGACATTCAAACTCAAACTGTAATTAATTAAATTGGAATTAAACATATAATCATGGAATGTACTAGTCTCCTTATTCCTGCGCTTACTAAAACAGCATAGTAAAACAAACAACAGTTAATAAGTCTTTAATGAGACACATAGCTCAAGAAGATCATATGTTGAATATGGCAAGTCATGTTTTGCAGGTTTCTTGATAATGCAGAGACATTTAGGGTCTTGTTCGCACAATGAGTATTTTGCCATGTATTTGGTGTGTATCTGTTCCGTCTGCACAGCAGATCTGAATCCAATATACAGCAGTGCATTTACCCAGCAAAGTCTATGGGTTTTGCTAATTCCTGTCCGAATGGTGCTTTTTTTTTACGAAGCAGATGTGCTGCATATTTTAGATTGGGAAAATCTCTAGCATGTCAATTCTTGCTGCAGATTTTCCTGCACTAAATACACCAATTCCCAGTCTCTATCTTGCCCAGGGCCGAGACTCCCATGTCTTAAACAGGGCTAGTGCCCTATGTTAATGTGTGTAAATGTGATTACAATTTACTAGGAGCATGTATAGAATTTGTGGGGATCTGGTGAGGGGCACCATGAATGTTTAAAAACTATGACTTTATTAAAAACACTGAAGTCCCATCGGCTTTTGCAGCCAGAGCTGGGATTCTGCCTCTAGTACACAATATGCATAGACGTGTAAGCTATGCCTATTCTGACAGTTCTCTACACACTGAACTGTCAAAAGCGGGGTAGCTCCTATGCTGACTTTGACAGTTCGGTGTGTAGAGTACTGTCAGATTAGGCATAGCTTACACGTCTATGCATATTGCAGAATCCCCGCTCTGGCTGCAAAAGCCGATGGGACTTCAAACAGTGTTTTTAATAAAGTCGTAATTTTTAAACATTCATGGTGCCCCTCACCAGGTCCCCACAAATTCTATACATGCTGCCAAGTAAATTGTAATCACATTTACACACATTAACATAGGACACAAGCCCTGTCTCTAAGGTGTCACTAACATGAAAAGATACACACAGGACAAAAATGTGTACCTTCCCCGCACCAAATAACGCATCTTTTGCATGACATCTTTTTTGTGCATATTTTGTCTGAAGGTGCCGATTTTTGTCTCCAAAAGTACACACCACTATTGGCCTGTGCAAACATACCCTTAGGCTCCATACGCACTGTTAGATCATGGTCACATTAAAGATTGGTCATCATTCTTGAATGACTATGTCTTTACAAACATGGTCAGGTGCGGAAACCTGATCATGCGCAGTAGCTGTTTTCAGACACTTGGCTTACACATCACATTTAGAGGATGTTTGTGGTATCGTATGCACCATATTTTTATTTCCCTTTTGTTTAGTAAAGCATCATACCTGTACCATATCTAGCTACTTAGCCACTTATATATATATATATATATATTCACTTATATTTGGATGTCTGGGTTGTCCAGGTACAGAGGGATAATGTCATATCTTTGATTCAACAATGTGATGTAGCTGTATTGTAATTATTTGTGCCTTGGTTCTTTGTCCTGTCTGCTTTATGGAGGCTGGGTCATAAGCAGAGATGTCACATATTTGTACTATTGGACTAGTAAAGGAAATCTGCCAGTAGGTCTTTATCATGAAGGGGCAGAGAATCTGATTCTAGCAATGCATCTCTTAAAGGGATCCTGTCACCTCCAGAACGCTTCATAAGCTACCGAAACATGTCCCTGCAGCATCCTATCACTAATCACACACTGCTTTTGTCTCCTAAAAGCATCCTGTGAAAGTGCATAAAAACGTTTTAATACTTACTCATCTACTATGTAATTGTTTAAGGCGTCTGTCGGTCACAGAAATCGCGCGCCAGACAGAGGCCGCTCATTGGTGCCCGCCTGAGGCGGGCGCCAATGAGCGCAGACTACACAGATTGGCACGCAAATTCAAAGTTCGAATTTTCAGCCGGCGACAGTGGCGCATTCGTGCCGCTGTCGCTGAAGCCAAGGGACGGCGGCGTGTTAGTGCCGCTGTTTGCCGGGATATACAGGGAACCCGCCGCTCCCACCTCGCCTCTCCCCCCACGCCTCCCGCTGTTCTCACCCGTCTTCTCCCTCTGTACACAGGGTGGGCTAATGTGACATCACACAGCCCGCCCTGTCATATGACCGCGGCAGAAGACGGGTAAGAACAGAGGGGGATACTGCCCCCCGCCTCCATCCTGCTTCCCCCCATCCATCCTGTCGCCTCTCACTGTTCTCACCCGTCTTCTCCGTCTGTACACACTGCGGCCATGTGACAGGGCGGGTTGATGTGACATCAAACAGCCCGCCCTGTCCCATGACCACTGCAGAAGAAGACGGGTGAAAACAGAGGGTGGGTTGAGGGGATCCTGCCCCCCCCGCCTCCATCCCTGCCCCCATGGCTCCATCCTGCCCTTCTGGCTCCATCCTGCCCCCCGTGCTCCATCCCGCCCCCCGCATCCATCCTGACTTCCCCCCATCCATCCTGCCCTTGCTCGTCCATCCTGCTTCCCCCACCGCGCCCATCCTGCCCACCCCCCCCCCCACTCCATCCTGCCCCCCGACTCATCCTGCCCTGCTGGCTCCATCCTGCCCCCCCGCCATGTCTGCCCCCCCGTCACCATCCTGCCACCATCCTGCCCCACCCACCATCCTGCTCCTCCCCAGCTCCATCCTGCCTCGCTCAGCATCACTGCCCCGCCGCTCCATTCTGCCCCCCTGCCACCATCCTGCCCCGCTCGCTCCATCCTGACCCGCCGCCCATCCTGCCCCGCCGCCACCATTCGGACCGCACCATCCTCCCATCCTCCCCCACCACCATCCTGCTCCTCCAGCTCCATCCTGCCCCTCCTCACATCCTGCCCCCCTCGCTCCATCCATCTGCTCCCCCCTCACTCCATCTGCCTCCCTACTCCTGTACCCCCGCCACCATCCTGCTCCCTCCACTCCACCCTTGCTCCTCCAGCTCCATCCTCCCCTGCTCACTCCATCCTGCCCCCCTCGCTCATCCTGCCCCCCTCCACTCCCATCCTGCTCCCCCCTCGCTCCTCCACTCCATCCTGCTGCTCACTCCATCCTGCCCGCTTCCATCCTGCCCCCCCCCATCCTGCCCCTCGCTCCATCCTGCCTCCCCGCTCCACCTCCCACCCCCATCCTGCCCCCCTCGCCTCCAATCTCCCCTGCTCCACCTGCCCCCGCCACCGTCCTGACCCCCCATCCTGCCCCCCCCCCCACCACCATCCTGCTCCTCCGGCTCCATCCTGCTCCTCCAGCTACATCCTGGCTCCTCCAGCTCCATCCTGCCCCGTTCACTCCATCCTGCTCTACTCGCCACCATCCTGCCCCACTCGCTCCATCCTGCCCCGCTCACTCCATCCTGCCCCAATCGCTCCATCCTGTCCCCCCTCCCCCTGGCTCCATCCGCCCCCCCCCCCCCCGGCTTCATCCTACCCCGCTCGCTCCATCCTGCCCCCCTGGCTCCAACCTGCCCCGCTCCCCCGCTCGCCACCATCCTGCCCCCCCCATCACCATCCTGCTCCTCCGACTCCATCCTGCTCCTCCGGCTCCAGTCTGCCCCCCCCCCACCATACTGCCCCGCTCGCTCTATCCTGCCCCCCCTTCCCGCTACCATCCTGCTCCTCCGCTCCATCCTGCTCCTCCAGCTCCATCCTGCTCCGCTCTCCATCTTGCCCCGCCCGCTCCATCCTGCCCACCTCGCCACCATCCTGCCCCCCTGGCTCCAACCTGCCCCGCTCGTTCCATCCTGCCCCGCTCACTCCATCCTGCCCCAAGCCACCATCCTACCCCGATCGCTCCATCCTGTCCCCCCTCCCCTGGCTCCATCCGCCCCCCCCCCCCCCGGCTTCATCCTGCCCCGCTCGCTCCATCCTGCCCCCCTGGCTCCAACCTGCCCCGCTCGCCACCATCCTGCCCCCCCCCATCACCATCCTGCTCCTCTGGCTCCATCCTGCTCCTCCGGCTCCATCCTGCTCCTCCGGCTCCAGTCTGCCCCCCCCACCACCATACTGCCCCGCTCGCTCTATCCTGCCCCCCCCCTCCCGCTACCATCCTGCTCCTCCGCTCCATCCTGCTCCTCCAGCTCCATCCTGCTCCGCTCTCCATCCTGCCCCGCTCTCCATCCTGCCCCGCCCGCTCCATCCTGCCCAGCTCGCCACCATCCTGCCCCCCTGGCTCCAACCTGCCCCGCTCGCTCCATCCTGCCCTGCTCGCCACCATCCTGCCCCCCCCCCCGCCACCATCCTGCTCCTCCGGCTACATCCTGCTCCTCCAGCTCAATCTTGCCCTGTTCACTCCATCTTGCTCTGCTCTCCATCTTGCCCCGCTCGCTACCATCCTGCCCCACTCGCTCCATCCTGCCTCCCCCACAATCCTGCCCCCCCCCCATCATCCTGCTCCTCCGGCTCCATCCTGCCTCGCTCGCTCCATCCTGCCCCCCCCCCCTCCCGCCACCATCCTGCTCCTCCGGCTCCATCCTGCTCCTCCGGCTCCATCCTGCCCCGCTCCCTCCATTCTGCCCCACTCCCACCAGCCTGCCCCGCTCCCTCTATCCTGCCCTGCTCCCTCTATCCTGCCCCGCTCCCTCCATCCTGCCCCGCTCCCTCCATCCTGCCCCGCTCCCTCCATCCTGCCCCCCGTTCTTGCTCCCCCAGCTCCATCCTGCCCCTTCGCCTCCATCCTGCCCCCCCTCTGCCTCCATCCTGCCCTCCCCTCCGCCTCCATCCTGCCCCCCCCGGCTCCATCCTGCCCTCACTAGCTCCATCCTGCCCCCCTGGCTCCATCCTGCCCCCCCTCCCCCAAGTCACCATCCTGCCCCCCGGTAGTTAGCGGTCATGTGACCGATCAGCTGATCTGTTTCGCAGGCAACGACAGGTCCTAAAGGCCTGTAGGACCTAGAAGATGGAGGTAGAGCGAGCCGGAGGACAGCTAAGTATCCTCACTGAGGATTTCTTTTTATCTATACTTTTACTGTGGAGGAGCGGGGGCCAGGAGGAGCGAAGTATCGCCATATACCATAGTGCTGCTATACATGTACTGTAATGTACCGCGATATACTATAGTGCTGCTATACATGTGCTGTAATGTACCACCATATACTATAGTGCTGCTATACATGTGCTATAAAATACCACCATATACTATAGTGCACCTATACATATACTGTAATATACTGCCATATACTATAGTGCTGCTATACATGTGCTATACTGTACAGTCATGGCCAAAAGTTTTGAGAATGACACCAAAATTATATTTTCACATGATCTGCTGCCCTCTGGTTTTTATTTGTGTTTATCTGATGTTTATATTACATACAATAATATAATTGCAATCATATTATGAGTACCAAAGGGTTATATTGACAGTTAGAATGAGTTAATGCAGCAAATCAATATTTGCAGTGTTGACCCTTCTTCAGGACCTCTGCAATTCTCCCTGGCATGCTCTCAATCAACTTCTGGACCAAATCCTGACTGATAGCAGTCCATTCTTGCATAATCAATGCTTGCATTTTGCCAGAATTTGTTGATTTTGTTTGTCCACCCGTCTCTTGATGATTGATCACAAGTTCTCAATGGGATTAAGATCTGGGTAGTTTCCAGCCCATGGACCCAAAATCTCTATGTTTTGTTCCCTGAGCCATTTAGTTATCACCTTTGCTTTATGGCAAGGTGCTCCATCATACTGGAAAAGGCATTGTTGGGCACCAAACTGCTCTTGGACGGTTGGGAGAAGTTGCTCTTGGAGGACATTCTGGTACCATTCTTTATACATGGCTGTGTTTTTAGGCAAGACTGTGAGTGAGCTGATTCCCTTGGCTGAGAAGCAACCCCACACATGAATGGTTTCAGGATGCTTTACAGTTGGCATGAGACAAGACTGGTGGTAGCGCTCACCTCTTCTTCTCCGAATAAGCTGTTTTCCAGATGTCCCAAACAATCGAAAAGGGGATTCATCAGAGAAAATGACTTTACCCCAGTCCTCAGCAGTCCACTCCCTGTACCTTTTGCAGAATATCAGTCGGTCCATGATGTTTTTTCTGGAGAGAAGTGGCTTCTTTCCTGCCCTCCTTGAAACCAGGACTTGCTCAAAGAGTCTCCGCCTCACAGTGCGTGCAGAAGCACTCACACCAGCCTGCTGCCATTGCTGAGCAAGCTCGGCACTGCTGGTAGTCCGATCCCGCAGCTGAAACAGTATTAAGATACGGTCCTGGCGCTTGCTGGTCTTTCTTGGGCGCCCTGGAGCCTTTTTGACAACAATGGAAGCTCTCTCCTTGAAGTTCTTGATGATGCGATAGATTGTTGACTGAGGTGCAATCTTTCTAGCTGCGATACTCTTCCCTGCTAGGCCATTTTTGTGCAGTGCAATTATGGCTGCACGTGTTTCTTTAGAGATAACCATGGTTAACTGAAGAGAAACAATGATACCAAGCACCAGCCTCCTTTTAAAGTGTCCAGTGGTGTCATTCTTACTTAATCATGACTGATTGTTTGCCAGCCCTGTCCTTATCAACACCCACACCTATGTTAATGGAACAATCACTAAAACGATGTTAGCTGCTCCTTTTAAGGCAGGACTGCAATGATGTTGAAATGTGTTTTGGGGGTTAAAGTTCATTTTCTAGGCAAATATTGACTTAGCAAGTAATTGCTGTTAAGCTGATCACTCTTTATGACATTCTGGAGTATATGCAAATTGTCATTAGAAAAACTGAAGCAGTAGACTTTGTTAAAATTAATATTTGTATTATTCTCAAAACTTTTGGCCATGACTGTACCGCCATATACTATAGTGTTACTTTACATGTACTGAAATGTACCGCCATATACCATAGTGCTGCTATACATGTGCTGTAATGTATCGGCATATACCATAGTGCTGCTGTACATGTGCTGTAATGTACCGCCATATACTATAGTGCTGCTATACATGTGCATTAATGTACCGCCATATACTATAGTGCTGCTGTACATGTGCTATAATGTACCACCATATACCATAGCGCTGCTATATATATATGTAATTTACTCATGTTGACTGAACAAGTTCTGTCAGTCACAGTGTGTCAACTACATACATATTCTAGAATACTCGATGCGTTAGAATCGGGCCACCATCTAGTTAGGGATTATAATTAGCAGGAACTATATTCTTTAGTCCCTTAGGGCGAGTTGTTTTGCAGGCTCCAGGATCCAGCCTCTCTCTATCTGTGCTGCTTTGCTTGTGCAGGTTCTGCCCCTCCCCCTCTCTGTCACTCACAGAATGCAAATCATTAGTCCTGCCTTCAGCTCCACATCACAGCAGCAAAGGCAGAGAGAGGACGAATCATTCAGGCTGCAAAACACCACACCCTAAGGGCTAAAGAATATAGCCCCTGCTAATTATAATCAATAATGAGTGAGTATTAAAACGTTTTTATGCACTTTCACAGGATGCTGTTAGGTTGGGACAATCCAGTCACCTGCCTGCAGACTTTGCCGTGCTGACTCAGCTTCCTAAATCTGGCATTATTTCTTTCTCGGTGGGTGCCTGCCAAAAGCAGAGTGCCATTGGTTTGGAGTAAATAGCCCTGGAAGATCTGAGGCAGGAATATTCTAAACCCTGGTGAGCCAGCGGAAGGGTGAGACTCTTGCCTGTTACATTGTGTTTTACTGGTTATGTGTCATATGCTGTTAACTGTTGGGGATCCAATAAAGTCTTACTATTGTGGTTCCCTCACCCTGTGTTGTCTGAGTAGTGTTCCGCCCACGGTTAAGGAGCTCGGGTGTTCAGTTTGGGGATGAACCCTGGTCCACGTTGCCTTGCTAAAGGCGGCTGGGCCAGCGGACGAGAGCACCCACTGACCCCCGGGTCTCCACAGGTGGGGATATGCAGAGTCCAACAATTAGAACACAGCAAGATCTGCAGCTGAAAAAAACAGTGATTTTATCCAAATGACAGCAAAGCAGCCCAGTAATTTAAATAATATCCAAATATCCAGCGACGAAATGAGCCTGCACTTCATACTTCTCATAAAATTTCCATTTATTTAAAATCAGGTTAAAAACAGATTTCCATTGCATGTGATCATGATAAAGGCTACAAGCTAGCCGAAACGCGTCGTCTAATCATGATGTACTGACTTGCATGGTTTTACGTGCAATGGATATCTGTTTTTAACCTGATTCAAAATAAATGGAAATTTTATGAGGAGCACAAAGTGCAGACTCATTTCCTAGCTGGATATTTGGATAAAGCAGCAAGCCCCGTTGGAATCCGTGCTGAGGAGCAAGGCGCATCGGAGAGGGAAAACAGGTGAGCGGACTTCATCTTTTCTAGTAATTTAAATAGGTTGAAAAAAGACCTAGGTCCATCAAGTTCAACTTTTTTCCATCTTTATACATTATAAGTTACACATTGCTGGAATCAGGGTCCTTATCCTACATCATGCTAATATATAGATTACATAGCAAAAACCTGCTGATAGATTTCTTTTAATGCAGTTATTAAGGTGGAGGATTCTGTCTCCTTTCTTTCTTATTGTACTTAGGCTGCATACTCACGATCAGTATACACAGCATTTTGGATGCAGCGTCTTGCCGCTGCGTCCAAAACGCTGCATAGTACAGTATAAGCATAGTGGATGGGATTTGTAGATATCCCATGCTCACTATGCTTAACCCGACCGCAGCATTCTTTTAGCTGCAGTGGGGGTTGCCAGCATTCAGCTCCTCCTCCACATGTTCATTTCATGCTGCAGAGTCGGAAGTTGCTCCCATCGGCTGCACGCAGAAAGAAGCCGCCCTGCACCCGTAGCACATGGGGAGTACAGGGCAGCTGCGGGTTCCCTGCGGCCACCCGCGGGTTCATTCAGGTCCGGAGGAGCTGCGTCCAATATGCAGATATGGGGATTGCCCCGATCCAGGAGGATCCGGGAACCAGACACCAGTGGCTGCACGCTGATGTAATTTCTGGATTGCGGCTAGCTCCCCGCGAACCACGGTCCTGAATTATCAGCAGCGGCAGCTGGGTCCGGCTGCACACTGGAACGGAGGGCATATTTGCCCTCTGGTTCTGTGTGCTGATCCAGTCCGGGGCTGTTAGGTTCATCCCTGACAGCCCCGGATCGGATGTCACCGTGGTGTGAAGCCAGCCTTACTTTACCAAGGTGTCATTCGAGAAACATCTCATGATAGGTAATAAGACACATTTTTATAGTTATCAGTTGAACGAGCTGATATTATTTTTATCCAAGTGGCAGGCTTTCTGATAACTGATAGATTTCAGTTGTTATCATGACTTTTCACACCTCTGTTTCTGTGTAATTTCTCATTATTGGACATAACTACATTTATTAATATCTATGGTTCAATCTCCTTGACTGTGTGGATTGGATGGTGTGTGGTGAGAAATTCATGTAAGTAAAACCTTTAGGAATATAATTCTTTAGAAAACTGGTGAGGTGTTCAATACTTAGAGAAAGAGCAGGAGAGGAAGAAAAGGCATGTTCACACAGTGCGTTTTTGCTGCAGGAAAACCTGATGTTCTGATGTTTTGATTGTAAATAACGGATTTCTTGGCAGGAGAAATCCTGCATTTTTTGGTTGCTAGTTTCCTGTGTTTTTGCTGTGTTTTCTTTGTTGTGTTTTTGGCTATGAAACGCTGCAAAAATGCAGATAAGGCTACGTTCACACACAGTGTATTTCCCGCGCTTTTTTGCGGGCACGCTATTTAGCGCAGGTAAAAAAACGTGGTGCATTCATACCGTGTCCCGTGTGCCTTGCCTGTGTACTTTCGCTTTAGCCGTGTATGTACATTAGAGTTACTGATTGCAGAAAGGGGGGAGGGGAGACCTGCAGCCAATATACTCACAAGGCTCCTCCACTGGATCTAGTGGTTGGCGTCCACCTCAATAGTCATAAGAAATTGTAGAGATGATCCAGTGGCATGCTTCATAATCCTTTTATTTCGGAGGAACAGACCTCCTTAATCATCAGCCATTGATGATTAAGAAGGTCTGTTCCTCCGAAACGCGTCCAGCGGCACCCCCTGTGCGCTGTGATGATTTTATGATTGCACAATAAAAGGATTATGAAGCATGCCACTGGATCATCTCTACAATTTCTTATGCACATTAGAGTGACCGGATCTCATATGGGGGAAAAAAATGTCGGAATTTTGTCCGTCTGGACCCCACAAAACGATTCCCCTTTCCAGATATTGAGACAGCCAAAATTTGAGCTCGATCAAACGATGTTAACCCATGCCGCTCGTCGCTCAAAGTTTGAAAAAAATCAAATTTTTGGCCAAAAAGCTGACATATGGATCCATAACTCCAGAACGGTAAATAATAAAAACACGCTTAATATCTCAAAAGAAAGCTAATGTTGTTCTTCAAAATTTATATTTTATACATAGCGTAATTGTTATTTTAAGTCAAACTGAGTCACAACAGCTTTTAGTCCCAAGAACGTGACCTGGTACCACTAGGAGCATACTTTGTATATTTTGTTATTAAGTGATAAATTTTGTTTTTTTTTTGTATATTTTTGAGTTTAAAGTAGAAATATAATAAAAAAACAAGTAATACTGATAAGTCTAATGACATTTTTTATTTTAAAATATAAAAATGAGGTATATAATACATACAAAACAGACACAGAAAAGATACAGACGTAGTACCTACATGAGGGACTGTCTCGTTAGGGCAACCGTGACGAGGTGAGGCAGCTTACGTATATTTTTTGCAAAAAACGTACAGACCAATAGCCCTGTTTTTGATACTTTTTTTATAGCACTTGCTACAAACTGGAAAAAATATTTATTATAAACAGAGAGCTTTTTGTGTGATTCCTGTGCGGATTTTTTGCACTGATTTTTTGCAGACAGTAGTACCTACATGAGTTGATAATTTTACATAGTTATCTAATCTATTCTAGAGCTTTTGTTAAAGTAGTTTTTGAAACGTCAGAATATAATGCTCGGCATTTGCTTACAACTTGCAGGACATATTGCTTTTGTTCTTCATCTTTTGTCAGAAGGTCATTAAAGTCGGTTATTATTTAAAACCACGCTCAGCCATATCATTAACTACTTTTAATGTTTTGACAATTTTCAATCCTTCTTGGAAGTCATATTTTGAGGCCAGGTGTTTGGATTTTGTCTTAGGAAATCTGTTTTTATATTAAATCGGTCAAAGAATGTAAACGTTTCTTTGGTAAGTAAATTTACTGCTGCAGGCAGGGGAGCTACGGAGAGGCGAGCTAGCATTGTTTATTTTTGTGTCTGCACCGGCAGGGCGGCAGTATACTCTGACGTGAGTGCCATATCCAGAATGGGATGAGGGGTCACGTACGAGGTTGTAGGGGGCCATATACCAGGATGGGGGGTTATATACCAGGATTGAGGATCATGTAACAGGATGGGGGGGCTAAAGCCAAACCTTGACCCGACTGCTAGGGCGAGCTACTGCCCCATATCGCTGCTGCCGTTTGCTTCCAAACTCATTGAACAACACGCCCATGCTCAACTTTCCTCCCACCTCTTATCTAACTCTATCCTTGACAATCTACAATCCAGTTTCCGGCCCCACCACTCCACTGAAACTGCCCTAACCAAAATTGCCTTCGACTTACAGCCAAAGCTAACGGCCCCGTCACATCTTCCAACATTGGCTGCGATGTCGGATGCGATGCCGCAGGTGCGTGCTCGCTTCCGACATCACAGCCTAGCTGTCACACGGTAAGATGTTGCCGGTGACGGCGCTGCGATGTTGGCGGCGCAATTGCTCGCTGGGCTGGGATCAACCCAGCGAGCGATCCGCTGCAATGCAGCGAATAGGTGGGATCGGCCGTGACATCGCTATTGCGGTGTCACACCGAACAATGTCGCAGGTTGTTTAAGTTGAAGTTGACAGGTTTTCCTGCATACAGGAAATATCTTCCCTCACATTCTTCGTTCCTCCCAAGACCTCCTCCTCTCCTCCACACTTATCCGTTCTTCACACAACCGCATCCAAGACGTCTCCCAAATCCTCTGGAATTCTGTGCCCAGATTCTGTACGTCAGATTATCCACCACGCTCGGATCTTTCAGACAGAACCTGAAAACCCATCTCTTTCGGAAAGCTTACAGCCTGCAATGACCGAGCTGCTGCCCAACTGCCACCGGAGCTGCTGCCCCACCGCCTCACCACCACCAGATCTGCTGCACCCATGACCTACTGTCTCCTCCCCATTATTCTGTAGAATGTAAGCCTGCAAGGGCAGAGTCCTCTCTCCTCTGTACCAGTCTGTCATTGTTAATTTGTTTACTGTAACCTATATCTATAATTTTGTATGTAACGCCTTTTCATGTACAGCGCCATGGAATTAATGGTGCTATACAAATAAATAATAACAACATATCCAGAAATGCAGGATGGGGAGTATAAACTGGTATGGCAGGCAATATCCAGGATGGGGATTTTAAACCTGGATGGGGGGCTATGTACCAGAATGAGGATTATAAACCAGAATGGGGGGCCATATCCAGGATAGTAGGCCATATTCAGGATGGGGATTATAAAGCAGGGAGGCCAGATCCAGGATGGGGGATCATATATTACCTGGAAGGGGCTAGTGTGAACATAGCCAAAGAGAAAAAAAGAGAGAGAGAGAGAGAAGTAGAAGTACTCACCTTAGCATATATTAAAGCTTCATCCACAGGAGCCTTAGTCCAACGCATAGTCTCTATGAAAGCCTAAGAAGTAAAAGCCAATAATTAATATAACACATTATACAACATAATATGCACATAAAATACGTATTTTCAATCACTGAAATATTGAAAATTGAGCCATTTTTTATTTGCTTTGGATCCCTAAACATAAGATTCTCCAGCCACTGACTGATGAATCAAAACATTGTATGCATCACAAAGTTGTACCAATAAAACTACAGCTCATTTTGGGAAGAACAAGCCTACATTCAGCTATGTGAAGACTAATAGGAAAAAGATAGCCCTGTTACAATATGACAAATGATTTTTATTGAAAAATGATTTTTTGACTCCAAAAGTAATAAAACCTTAAAGACAAAACTTATGTTGCTTATCACAGTAGTTGTATCGAGCTGCCGAATTGAACTCAAATGTTGATACTACAAAGTGAACTACATAAAAAAAATCCCAATTTATTGTTTTTATTCCTGCCTCCTACAAACAAATAAATAAATAAAAAATGGTCAAGAAGTTAAATGTACCCAAAATGGTGCCTATAGAAACTGCAGTTTGCCCTATACAAAAATGAAAGCCCTTGCAGAGTCTTGTCTACAGAGAAATAAAAAAGTATCAAAATATGGTAACTAAAAAAAAATTTTTTTTTGTTTTTTTTTATGACATTTTTGTGCAAGATTGGCAAAAGACAAAACTATCTAAATTAATGTGTTGTTGTGCTTGTGACCTTTCAAAATAAATTTAATGTCAATTATACCAAATAATAAATGGTGCTAAAAAAATTTTTAAAAAATTTGAATTTCTGTATTTTTCTGATTCTTTTGCCTTTCAAAATGTGTAATAAAATGTGATAAAAAATTGCATGTAACACAAAATTATACAACTGAAAACTACAGGAAAGAATAAACCTTCATAGAGCTCCACTGGTGGAAAATTGTAAAACTTATGGCTCTCTTAAAAAAAAAGATACAAAAAACACCTGTTTATTTATTTGTTACCAAAGAGTGTATTCATTTTTCAAAAATAAAGAAACTATATAAATTTGGTAATACATTTCTACAACATGGTGAATAGCGTAAAGGCCCGTTCACACGCTAGGCTTAGAACGATCACGTGACAGTGATCGTTCTGACATCGTTAGTGCGTTGTCACACACAAGGATATCGTTATGATATCCCATTCGGCAACGCACCAGTTAAATAGGAGAGCAAGGACTGAACAATGTTTTATCCTGGAGACCGGTGAGCGCTGCCATCTATCTGTTTTGTTGAATGTTTTAAAGCGGCAGGAATAGGAGAATTTTGAACGAGATCGTTCATAAAGGTGTCGCACTGAACGATGTGGTTTCTTCAAGCAGCGTTAATTGGACGACGAATTACAGATTTGAGGTCAGGATCTAATTTTTGTGGTGACCGTTCCAACGATTTTTATATCCTACATCGTTCGTTTACACGCAAGGATGCACTAACGATATCGTTGGAACGTTCACAAATCCGTGATGTTTGTGAAGTGGCTTTAAGGCTGGCTTCACACTGCAGTTTTTTTCCCTGATCAGGTTCGATCAGGTTTGTATGTCAAAACCAGGAGTCTCTCCAAAACTCAGAACAGGTGTCAATCTTTCAATTATAGTTTTTCTCTGCAAGTTCCTCTCCTGCTTTTGACACACAAAACCTGATCGAACCTGATCAGGAAAAAAACGTGATGTGAAACCAGCCTAAAATTCAAAACGCATAAAAACAGTGGCAGAATTGCTTATTGTTTTTTAATCCCCCCATTAAGAGTTAATAAATGGTTGTTAATAAGCTAGATGTTCCTGCTTAAGGGAATCTGTCAGGTCTAAAATCCATATGTAATTATTATCATTTTCTAATTCCTTTCTCTAAGCTATCTCTATTCATCTATTAATATTATTTATACTTCCCTCCTATCCTCTGTAAACTTCAAAATAAAAGATTAATTCCATCTGTCAATCACAGTGAGCGCTCTGCTGCCCACTACCCAAGGAGTGAATATTCATGCATCACTACACTGTTCTGCCCTCCTCTCTGATCTGTATGTTGTGTGACTCATTGGAGAGCAGAAAGGAGGGGAGGAGAAGGTGGGTGTGCTCTTAGAGATCTTCATTGCATGTATCTGAGGCATGTGTAGTTATGTGCAGTCTGAGATATTTCTATGTGATTATAAGAACATTTTATCATTTGCTTAGCATATACACACATTACATGTATGCAGGAAAAACAACCTTCATATTATAAAAATCTTGCAGATAGCACAGTCCAGCACAAAACACTTCCCCCTCCCAACACAGAGCACAGAGGGGAGGGACAGAATACCAGCTTGGATAGACGTGGATATTTAAATAACACTTATACAGCAGCTGGACTATTCGACTGTGAATATAATGGAGAAGACTAATGCAGGAGCTGCTGCCTGCAGGGTGTGAAAATGCTTATAACATAGAAACTAGAAAGTGTACAATAATGATTTTACAATCTTTTAACCCCTTAACGACACGTGTCTCAGCGTGTGAGACATGAAATCCCATGCGTTAACGACCGATGTCTCAGCGTCTGAGACATCTGGGGAACGCACTGCTGCAGCTCAAGTGAGGGTCTCACTGACCTGTCACTTGAGCTGCGGGGACATGGGGACTTGTGCTACACCCCAGGGGGGGTCACATTGCCCCCCCGATGCTACAGCCTCAGTGATTGGCGGTTTAAAATTGAAACCGCCAATTACCGGGAATGTAGCATTATGCTGCCTCCCTGTGCTCTCCGCCTCTTCCCCTGTCCTCTCCAGCTTCCTGCCCCTCCATTATCCCTCCCAGCCCTCACCTGCCTCTCCCCTGTCTCTCCCCTGACCCCCTGCACCAGGACCGGCGGTACCGGCTGCAGCGATCACCGGAGATCGCCGGTACCGCCGCTCCAGCCGCCACCTCCGCTCCATCTGCCGCTCCAGCCCCCTCCGCCTCTGCTCTTACCGCCGCCTCCGCTCCAGCCGCCGCCGCCTCTCCAGCCGCCGCCGCCTCTCCAGCCGCCGCCGCCGCTCCAGCCTCCACCGCAGCCGCCGTTCACCTCCGCTCCGGCGGTACTCTGGACTCCCCGCCGCCGACCTGATGTCAGATCCCTTCACTGCAGCAGGGAAGGGATCTGACTGACCTGGTGCAGGGATCCATTATGTGATCCCTGTGCCAGGGCTATGAGATCCCTTCACAGCTGTGAAGGGATCTGACAGACGTGGTGCAGGGATCCATTATGTGATCCCTGTGCCAGGGCTATGAGATCCCTTCACAGCTGTGAAGGGATCTGACAGACGTGGTGCAGGGATCCATTATGTGATCCCTGTGCCAGGGCTGTCAGATCCCTTCACAGCTGTGAAGGGATCTTACAGTCCTGGTGCAGGGATCCATTGTGTGATCCCTGTGCCAGGGCTATGAGATCCCTTTGCTGCAGCCGTGAAGGGATCTGACAGTCCTGGCACAGGGATCCATTGAGTGATCCCTGTGCCAGGACTGTGAGATCCCTTCGCCGCACCCGTGAAGTGATCCAACAGTCCTGGTGCAGGGATCCATTGTGTGATCCCTTTGCCAGGGCTGTGAGATCCCTTTGCTGCAGCCATGAAGGGATCCAACAGTCCAGGCGCAGGGATCTGTTGTGTCATCCCTTCGCCGCAGCGGTGAATGGATCTGCCAGGCCTGGCGCAGAGATCCGTTGCGTGATCCCTATGCCAGGGCTGTGAGATCCCTTTGCCGCAGCTGTGAAGGGATCCAACAGTCCTGGTGCAGGGATCCGTTGTGTGATCCCTGTGCCAGAGCTGTGAGATCCCTTTGCCGCAGCCATAAAGGGATCCGACAGGCCTGGCGCAGGGATCCGTTGTGTGATCCCTTCACAGCAGCCGTGAATGGATCTGCCAGGCCTGGCGCAGGGATCTGTTGTGTGATCCCTGTGCCAGTGCTGTGAGATCGCTTTCTGCAGCTCGATCCCACTGCATGGCGATCAAGCTGCAGAAAGCGATCTGACAGCACGGGCACAGTGATCCACATAGTGGAACACTGCACCCGGGCTGTAAGATCGCTACTCTGCAGCCCGATCCGCCTGCATGCGGATCGAGCTGCAGAAAGCAATCTCGCAGCCCCAGCGCTGCTCTGCAGTCCGATCCTCCTGCATGGGGATCGAGCTGCAGAAAGCGATCTCGCAGTCCTGGCGCTGCACCCAGGCTGCCAGATCGCTGTTCTGCAGTCCGATCCTCCTGCATAGGGATCGAGCTGCAGAAAACGATCTCGCAGCCCCGGCGCTGCACCCGAGATGCCAGATCGCTGCTTTGCAGTCCTATCTGCCTGCATGCGGATCGAACTGCAGAAAGCGATCTCACAGCCCCGGTGTGGATCACTGCACCCGGGCTGTCAGATCGCTACTTTGCAGTCCGATCCGCCTGCATGACGATCGTGGGATGTTCGTTATGGACTACGTCAGAGGCGATTGAGCGTCGTGGGACCTTCGTTATGGACTACGTCGGATCTTTTTATAATAAAGATGGAGTCTGAATTTTGTTTGTGTTTTTTTTCCAAATAAAAATATTTTTCTCTGTGTGTATTTATTGACTACTTACCAGAGATTCCTAATGGCGGGTCTAACATTGGCCCAATATTATGAATCTCGGGCTTAGTGCCAGCTGCCAATAAAAAGCTGGCATTAACCCCTTTATTACCCAGTTTGCCACCGGCACCAGGGCAACTGGAAGAGCATGGGTACAGCGCCAGAAAATGGCGCTTCAATGAATGCGCCATTTTCTGGGGTGGCTGCAGGCTGCAATTCGCAGCATGGGGGACCCAGAACGCTTGGGCCTTTCCATGCTGAGGATTCCAGCCCCCAGCTGCCTAGTTGTACCTGGCTGGGCCAAAAATATGGCGGAGCCCTATGTCATTTTTTTTCTAGAATTAGTTCTAGAAATAAAAAAAAGGGCTTCGCTGTATTTTTGGTTGCAGCCAGGTACAACGAGGCAGCTGGGGGTTGCTGGCAGTCTGTAGCTGCCAAGATGTACCTGGCTGGACCAAATATATGGCGGAGCCCCATGTCATTTTTTTTTCCTAGAATTAGTTCTAGAAATAAAAAAAAAAGGCCTTCACTGTATTTTTGGTAGCCAGCCAGGTACAACTTGGCAGTTGGCTGACTGGAATCCTCAGCATGGAGAGACCCAAATGTTGTGGGTCCCCCACGCTGCAAATTGCAACCCACAGCCACCCAAGAAAATAGCGCATTCATTAGAGGCGGCATTTTCTGGTGCTGTACCCCAACTCTTCCAGTTGCCCTTGTGCTGGTGGCACACAGGTTCTCCATATGAGACATGGTGTCCGCTAACAATTTCAATGGAAAATTAGCTCCAATTGTTAACGGAAACCATGTCGGGTATGGAGAGCCCCTCCCTGTGTGCCTGAACATTGGAGCTCCCCCACAAGTGACCCCATTTTGGAAACTAGACCCCCTAAGGAGTGTATCTAGATGCATAGTGAGCACTTTGAACCCCAAGATGCTTCACAATATCATCCATCAAAATGAAAAAGCACTTTTTTTTCCACAAAAAGTTTCTTTTTCATTTTTACGGATCAATTTGTAAAGCACCTGGGGGTTCAAAGTGCTCATTATGCATCTAGATACGTTACTTTGGGGGTCTAGTTTCCAAAATTGGGTCACGTGTGGGGGAGCTCCAATGTGGAGACACACAAGGACCCTCCAAACGCAACATGGGGTCCGCTAACAATTTGAGCTCATTTTCCATTCAAATTGTTAGCGGACACCATGTCGCATTTGGAGGGTCCTTGTGTGTCTCCACATTGGAGCTCCCCAACACGCGACCCCATTTTGGAAACTAGACCCCCAGAGGAACATATCTAGATGCATAGTGAGCAGTTTGAACCCCCAGGTGCTTCACAAATTGATCCGTAAAAATGAAAATAGAAATTTTTTGTGGAAAAAAAAGTGCTTTTTCATTTTTATGGATGAATTTGTGAAGCATCAGGGGGTTCAAAGTGCTCACTATGCATCTAGATACGTTCCTTTGGGGGTCTAGTTTCCAAAATTGGGTCACTTGTGGGGGAGCTCCAATGTGGAGACACACAAGGACCCTCCAAACGCGACATGGGGTCCGCTAACAATTTGAATGGAAAATGAGCTCAAATTGTTAGCGGACCCCATGTCGCATTTGGAGGGTCCTTGTGTGTCTCCACATTGGAGCTCCCCAACATGTGACCCCATTTTGGAAACTAGACCCCCAGAGGAACATATCTAGATGCATAGTGAGCACTTTGAACCCCCAGATGCTTCACAAATTGATCTGTAAAAATGAAAAAACACTTTTTCTTTCATAAAAAATTTCTTTTTGCCTACATTTTTTCAGTTTCACATGGGCAAAGGGATAAAATACATCCCAAAATCTAATGGGCAATTTCTCCTGAGTACACCGATACCTTATATGTGGTCATAAACCACTGTTTGGGCACACGGCAGGGCTCAGAAGGGAAGGAGCACCATTTTACTTTTTGAACGGAAAATTGGCTCCAAAATTCAAATGGCGCTCTTTCCCTTCCGAGCCCTGCCGTGCGCCCAAACAGTGGTTTATGACCACATATAAGGTATCGGTGTACTCAGAAGAAATTGCCCAACAAATGTTAGGATGCATTTTATCCTGTTGCCCATGTGAAAATGAAAGAATTGAGGCTAAAAGAACATTTTTGTTACAAAAATTAAAATGTCTATTTTTTCCTTCAACTTTATTTTAGTTCCTGTGAAGCACCTGAAGGGTTAATAATCTTCTTGAATATAGTTTTGAGTAGCTTGAGGGGTGCAGTTTTTGGAATGGTGTCACTTTTGGGTGTTTTCTGTCATGTACACCCCTCAAAGGGACTTCAAATGTGATGTGGTCACTAAAAAAATGGTTTTGTAAATTTTGCTGGAAAAATGAGAAATTGCTGATGAACTTTGAACCCTTATAACGTCCTACCAAAATTTTTTTTTTCTTCCAAAATTGTGCTGATGTGAAGTAGACATGTGGGAAATGTGATTTGTTAACTATTTTGTGACACATAACTCTCTGGTTTAGCAGAATAAAAATTAAAAATTTGAAAATTGCTAAATTTTCAAAATGTTTGCCAAATTTTTGATTTTTTCACAAATAAATGCAAAAATTATCGACCTAAATTTAATACTATCATGAAGCCCAATATGTCACGAAAAAACAATCTTAAAATCGCTTGGATCCAATGAAGCGTTCCAGAGATATTACCTCATAAAGGGACACTGGTCAGAATTGCCAAAAATGCCTCGGTCTTTAGGGTCAAAATAGGCTCGGTCATGAAGGGGTTAAAAGGTTTTACCAGGCACTATTCATGGATAATATTAGTATCATACTGAAAAATGACCTGACAAGAGTCCCTTTAATAACAATACTAAGAAGTACAGCTCATCCAGAAAACAATTAAGCCTCAAATGACCATGCCGTTGTTAAAATGAAGACGTTAATTAAAAAGTTATAACTCCTGGAATGAGACAATAAACAGGTGAAAGAAAAAGAAATTGCCTTAACAGGAATATCTTGCTTGCCTTGGTGGTAAGAGGTTGAGGATTACCTAGAAAGCCATAAGGGCCAAACAAAAAAGAATAAATACAAAAAAATTACATTTTTACATTAAATTACACTATTGAGAAGGTAAAGTTAAAGGGAATCTGTCAGTTAAATCAACATTTCTAAGGCCGGCTTCACACCGTGATTTTTTACTGTCTGGTTCTGTCCGGTGTTTTGCAGGATGCACCGGACAGGACCTGACAGCCCCAGGCAAGCAGGACCTCCTGCTTTTTGCCGACTTCATTGCTGGCGCTATAAAGTGCTGACATTTCAGCCGTAGAGCTCTCCAGATGCTGAAATTCAGCAGCGGCTGCTTTTAACAGCCACCGCTATTTCAGCACCAGGTGTCCGGGAACCAGCACAATTTTCTGCCGGATCCGGCGCCCATAGACTCCCATGCTATGGGCGCTGGATCCGGGAAGGATCCGATTTTGTCTGATTTTTGCATAAAGCACAAAAAATGCTGCAGATTCCGTTTTTGTGTCCAATGCAAAAATCTGATAAAACTGGATCCTCCTGGAAAACCTGCAAACCGGAAGCCAAATAAGGCCAATCTGGCGCCATAGGAATACATGGGGTGCAAATTTGGATACAGGGCTGTCCGGTTCAAACCCGACAGCCCCGGACGCAAAAGATCATGGTGTGAAGCCGGCCTTAGTCATCTATATGGATATGTAGATCGTAGAAATCAGAATGAAGTGATACCTTGATATCTGTGATTCGATGTCTTAATCCAGAGAAACCAACACGGGTGGGTCATCTCACCAATGAGGACAGGAAGGTTTCTTTGGTTCCAGGAATATGCACGAATTGGCCAAAGTAACTGCAATGTGAACAAATGCAAAGATAATCATCCAGCATATGACATGCTTAATATTGCAAAATAAGGTCTTGTATAATATTCAAGCCCTGTGGTGTACTTGTTTCTAAGGTAAAGATCCAAAATGTATCCCTATGTAGCACTTTCTTTTATAGTTTCCTCACCCGTATGGGTCTGTAAACTTTTTCTATTCACATATAATTGAAACTACTTACATCTTCTTTATGTATTAGGGAGAAAAGTTTGGAAGCGGCAGAGGCTGCTGGATCAGAATGTGATAGAAGGGTTAATTGCATACGATAAATGTCTCCTGATACAGACTTTTAGTGGTCCCGTCGTACATCCTACATATTGTAGTAACTTGTTTAAACACAAGATCCACCAGAGCACAAGTAATACCCTCATGATAAATACATGACAATTGTAGCTTGTGCTGGGGAAATTTTTGGAACTGAATTGAACACTCTTCAACCCATTAATTTAGTGGAAACCACTCAAGAATTTTTGTTCAAAATAATTTACACCTTTATTAATAATTAAAATACATAACAATGACACCAATACAATACAAAAATAAAAGATGGGGAGATACCAAAGATAATACCACGTTCACATAGTAACACTGGACATAAACTCAGGAGTCATTATATTACACTTAGCACAATAAGGTAGTGACCACTTATATAAATCTGCTGGAGGTACCAAGCTCTCCACATTCAGACTCACCCATAGTGCTGCCTGTGCTGTATATAAATCCTGGCTCAGCCCCATTGTCCTGGACCTTGGTGAACCCCGATGCTGTTTCACGAACATTGCTCTTTCAAGGGGTGTGGCTTAGTTGTTGTAACCACCTATATATACCCCCAGTGGTGCCTGGGTTGATTGCTAATGTAAAACGCTTGATATGTATTAGAGCTTCCCTCTCGCCGCTGTAGACAGGGAGGAGTCTGTGTGCATCAGGGAAATCCCGATGACGTCATCACGCATGCGCATTGCACACAGGACTTGAACTCCCAGTTCTCTACTCATGGTTGAGGACTTCCTGTCTTCAGTGATGGGAGGCGGCGGAGATTCTTATGGAGACCAAAAGGTATTAATCAAGGGGGAGCCTGAATCTGCCAAAGAGCTATTAGTGCACATACAAGACTAGTCCCTATATATTCAGCAGCTTATACCTTAGTATTCACTCTCTCACACATACAATTAAAACATGGATTCATATGCAGTGAGTAACAGAATATAAATAAATAACCATTTTATACTGGTCACATAATATGACAACATAAATCAATATGATACTGTATAGGAGTGGTGTGGAGTGATATATAAACCATATAAACATAATAAAGTGTCATACTAGTATATTGCACAGATAAAAAATAGCCATATAGTAGATTATAGTAGATTATAATATTCAATGATAGTAATCCTGACAATAATAATAACCATAAATCACGTGTGCAAGTGATATGCGGGTAAAACCCATATAGTGAATAAAGTGCAAGTGCCTAGGTAAACAATATAATTTAACCCTAACGCTAAAAAAGCATGTTACACTAATAACAAAATTCTTCATATGCATGACACTTCTATATTTGCGCTACCTGCGACATGGTGTCTACCAGGTTTTTCACATCCGCTTATTCCATATCTTTCTTATTGAGCATCATGTACCATATTGTAGTTCACAACTAGTGCAGACAATTACGGTAAATAGATGACGTGTTGTATTACAGTTGATAAAATCTTTGATACTAAAACTCCTTTTATTATGCATTGAAGTAAAACTTGTTCATCGTTGTGTGAGGTTGCAAGATTTGTACCAATTTTGTCCACATTTATAAAAACCTTTCAAGTTAAAGGGTACCAACCAACAGGATTTTCCCATATAAAGTAAAAGGTAGTGCAATGCTGATTATACGGGTCGGGTCTTCTGTATATCTTCCTCGTCCTGGCTTGCCCCTTTTCTTTAATTAAATTTTGCACCCCGCTGACATTGCCGTTGTTGGTGGCGCGTGTGCATTCCTATTGTAATGTCATTAAAATGGCTCTGGATTCTGTGCATATGTGTAGCGCAAACTCTGGCACTATCTTATTGAAGACACTGTGGAGACAACTGAGTAGCAGAAGCACGCGTGTGCAGATGTAAAAAAGTAATTCAGTTTGCGCATGCGTCATAATTTAGCATCTTGATTTAATATTTATAGATTTTTTATATTATGGAAACAATTTCACTAATTGTGGACTATATGATGTAGAAAAGGTCACTGCATAGTGAGCAATAGAAATAAAAGTTTTTTTTTATATGAAATGTATTCCAATCGACATTACCTACCACTTTTTTGATCTATTAAGAGACTAATTAGGATAATCTGGTAAAGTGAACCTGTCACCCCCCTAGTGCTTTACAGAGTGAAAGCACTACCTTTAGAAGTGTCTATGCTGCATTCTGTGAAGGTGTCTATAATCTCTCTATCCCACTGTACTCTGAAAGAAACACTTTCATGTTTCCTGCCATGTATGTAAATCATTACTTAGGCGGTCTGATGGTTCTTGTAACTGTGTCCTAACATCTCTGCAGGGTCGGTCCTCCCCGCCTCCTCTATGTGTCAGCCGCCTCCTCTTCGACATCTGCGCAGATTCATCTTTGTTCACACAGGCACCCAGAGCTTATACGGAGTATGGGAAGACTGGCTGTCATCATTGCGCCTGCATGGAAGTGCAGGCACCAGCAGGGCCGCACCGTCCATTGGACAAGGTGAGCCCTGTCATTCAGGCGGCAGTCGGCAGGGGGAGCGGCAGTGCAGAAGGGGGCGGCGCCTCATGCACGCAGCCTCCCCCTGTCATGGCGCCGGCCGCTCACCCCGCGCGCACCGCAGGTAAGCGGCGCGACCCGGGGAGAGGCACAGAAGGGGCGGCAGGGGCCGCAGGCATCACTAGCACCCCCCCCCCGGGACTCACGGCCGCGGCCGGCAACCACTGCCGCGGCTTAGGCGGCAGTGGCGAGCCGGTCATAGTACAAGGGGCGGCAGCCCCAGGCTCCAAGAGCCCCCCCCCCCCCCCGTAGGCAGTGCGGCTCAGGCGGCAGTGGGGCTCGGTGCACCCCTGGGCACCAGAGTCCGCCCTGTTATGTTCCGCTGCATATGAAACTTAACGCAGGCGCAATGGTGATAGCCAGTCTACCTGCACTCTGGATGAGCTCTGTGCGCCTGCATGAACAAAGATGAATCTGCACAGGTGCTGAAGAGGGGAAAAAAAGTGAAGCGGAGGAGGCGGACACATAGGGGAGGCGGGGAAGACCAGCCCAGCGGAGATGTTCTGTGACAAGACCCATCGATCTGCCTAAGTTATGCTTTACATAAATGGCAGGAAACATTTTAAAATATCTCTTTCAGAGTACGGAGGGGGGGAGAAAGATTATAGACACCTTCACAGAATGCAACAGACACTGCAGAAGGTAGTGCTTTCAGTTTGTAAAGCACTAGGCGGTAACAGGTTCACTTTAAATGTAATTTTGGACACATTTTGTTTTGTTCTTGTTCAAATTTAATTACATCTGAAGAGTTTCTTTTAATCCTAGTTAGTTCCCCTATGAGGTTAATTTTTCTTAGCTAGTTCATGTCATCAGTATCATGTTATCAAAATTGAACAACTGGAAGTAGGGTTAGTAAATGGTAACATATGTAGTCTTAATATATTAGTATGAGTTGCTAATTTAAGGTACTAAAGGTTTGGGTTTTTTTTGTCATAAAATCCCGTAAATGTTAGTCTTTAAATACTTAAAGGGGAACTCCAGTGAGAGAGAACTTTTAAGTAAAGTTCATGCCCTGCTACATGATGAAGCAGAGCTGTACACTGCAGGTCTAGGATTTATAGATCACTTATAAATCAATAAAATCATAGCTGTTCCTCAGCTCAGACCCCCCTCATGAGACAGAAAGGTTTCAGCCTAAGAGATTCATGTAAAAGCAGTAAGCAGGAGGTGTGTAGGGGGCATGGACCCTGGGGGCTGCAGGATCATCCTACATTCCAGCCCCCTCACATTTCTATAGAGAGAGAGGACATGGCAGGGGGCGTGGCCGCCGGCCCCATGCTCACACATACAGTCCTGTTCCTGATATACCATCCTATGTGTCAGAAGGGTCCAGGCTTGAAATAGCAATTATGTCACCAAGCAGATCCAAATACATGCTATGATCCTTTGCTGTATGATGATGCTTCATCATATAGCAGGGCAGAAACTGTACTAAAATGTTTGCTCTCCTCGAAGTTTCCCTTTAATATAGTATATGAATGAGTCTGCTTCCAAAGATGTGCCTCCCAGACTGACTGCCTCATTCACATAAGACAATGTAAGTGTATAAATGCTTTTTTTTCACCTTTCACATTACACTCTGAGCTCAGACAGGGATAATTAGAATCTACTATATATTCGTCTAATGTTCTCTGTCTGTCACGGAAATCACGTGCTAGCGCTGATTGGTCCGCCCAGCCAGGCTCAACCAATCAGCGCTAGTGCGCGATTTCTATACACAGACACAAACAGAGCAAAAGATAGCGGCCGCTAGCGCAGCGCATTGGACACTACCACCGCAGCCTCATGTCTCACTAACCCCCGCCACGAGCCGCCCACTGACACCAGGGACCGGGGGCGTGGGCTGCCAGGGTTGGTTCTCCCACGATGCAGGGAGCAACGGGAGCTCGCATTGTGCGGCTCCTCCTTCCTATGGCCGCACAGTCTGTCACAGGCTGGGCAGCCATAGGATGTTCCCGGGTGTCAGCCACCTCCTGTCAGTGCAGCTGGGTGACAGCACCCAGGATCATCCTGCACACCGCCGCCTCTGCGCCTGCCTCCTCCACACCTACGCTCTGCTGACACTGTGCTCAGCATCAGCGACATGAGAGCCAGTACTGGGACCTCCAGGGAAGAGGTGAGAGCCCGTGTGAGTGTGAGTCTGTGTGTGTCTGTCTGTGGGTGTGAGTGTGGTTCTGAGTTTGTGTCTAGGTGTGGGTCTGTGTGTGGGTGTGAGTCTGCTCCTTTCTCCCCCTGCCTGTGCCGCTTCGTCCTCCGTCCTCCTCCCCCCGCCGCTTCGTCCTCCGTCCTTCCCCACCCCGCAGCTTCATCCTCCGTCCTCCCCCTGCCTGTGCAGCTCCGTCCTCCCCCTGCCTGTGCCGCTCCGTCCTGCCCCTGCCTGTGCCGCTCAGTCCTGCCCCTGCCTGTGCCACTCCGTCCTCCCCCTGCCTGTGCCAATCCGTCATCCGTCCTCCCCCACCCCGACACTTTGTCCTCTGTCCTCCCCCCGCCGCTCTGTGCTCCGTCCTCCCCCTGCCACTCCGTCCTCCCCCTGCTCTGCCACTCTGTCCTCCCCCTGCCCCACTGCTTCCTCCTCCTTTCTTTGTCCTCCTCCCTCCGCCACTCCATCCTCCCCCACCCCGCCGCTTCATCCTCCATCCTCCTCTCCCCCGCCGCTCTGTACTCCGTCCTCCCCCTGCCTGTGCCACTGCATCCTCCCCCATCCCACCGCTTCGTCCTCCGTCCTCCTCCCCCCGCCGCTCTGTGCTCCGCCCTCCCCCTGCCTGTGCCGCTCCATCCTCCCCCACACCGCTGCTACCTCCTCCGTCCTCCCTCCTCCCCCCGCCACTCCGTCCTCCCCCTACCTGTGCACCTCCATCCTCCTCCCCCCTGCCACGCCGTCCTTCCCCCCGTCGCTCTGTCCTCAAGGGTCCCTCCCTATTCAGCCCTCACCACCTTCCCCATGCAAGCCCTATTTCTATATTCTAGAATACCCGAAGCATTAGAATCAGGCCACCATCTAGTAGTATTATAAAGCTACAGGGACAGACAGTGATAGGTGGGAGGGCATAAAGGAGCTGACAGGTTCGCTTTAAGTTCATCTAGTTCAACCAATAGCCTAACAAGTTTCACCTCAGTGCATAAGAAAAAGATTTTTTGTATCAATGATTTTACTAATTGTAATACAACAAATCATCTACAATGTGGTCATTAATACAAGTAAAAAAATATATTTAAAATTTTTTGAAGGGGCACCCTCTGAAATGATTCATTTTGGGTAAAAAAATTAATAAACTTCAAACAATTTAAAAATCTTTTTACTTTTACAGGTCCCTACCAATCAAGATATGTAATCATTTGAACATATCTTGGTAAAAATTAACCATTATGATCGGCAATTACAAATCATGTTTATTTGTCAACAAACACAGCTAATTTTGTTACCTGACAGTTAAATGCTTGTTTAATAGTGTCACAATTTGCAGTTCATGAGTGTCTTTTTCACCATACCGTTCTCAATACCCCTTGATTACCAGCAGCAGAAATTGTTCCTGTTCATCATTTGTTGTGTGCAACTCGTTATATTCTTCCATCAGTGCTACACCTCTTTCTGCTGACTCTCAAATCACTGAATGTTTTCTTGGCAGCTTGGTAGCCTTCATCTGCAGTCCATAGATCCACATCTTTGGACATGAACACTGTTGACATGCCGGTGAATCTAAAGAACCTGTAGATTTTCTTTGTGACAAAGTCTTCCAGGTTCTTCATCACAACTGATGGTAAATCGACAGTCATCTTTTTGGGAGGATGTTCTACAGCTGGTGTTTGTGGGGCTGCCAGACGTTTTGTGCCATTTAACCCTGCTGTTCTGTTTGGTCAAAAACGACTGAATTTGAATTTTTTTTTTATTTCATTTCTCATTTATTTATGAACAACCACATTATAATAATGAAACAGGTATTCAAATAAAACACATAAATTAGCTAACAATCAAGATTGCAATAGGTCCGGTCAAAAATGACCAGAACAATATAAGGTTATAGTAGACCCAAACAAAACAACTGGGTTAACACAGCATCAAACAAGAATAGAGTGATCATTTCATCACAAGTATTATAAGTGTCTTTTCATCTTCTTCATCGCGGCTTCTGACACTGTGTTGTTCTGTTCTTTGTACAAATAGATGTCCTTGATGTCAGGAATCCGACTTTTCAGGTTACCTTCTGTGTTTTCTCGCCCTTATGCAAGGTGCAAGTCTTATTTCCTCGTCATGTCTATGTGTTTCCTGCTTTTCCTGCTTATTTAAGCCCAGTCCGACGTCCAGACCTTGCTTCAGTATTTTGCTTCAACTCTGGCTCTTCCGTTCATCATCTGAATTTTGCTGTCTCTGTTTAACTGTTCTTACTTTCTCTGCAGTCATCTGCTCCACTAGCCTCATCTGTACTCGGTTTGCCTTGCAGCAATAAGCTGTACTCCATAAATGATTGTTTCTGCTGCCAATTATTTACAGTCTGCTCTGCAATTCAGTTTGTCTTGTGTATTATTTGCTAGTGTGGTGCTCTGGACAGTTCTGGACTTGTGTAGTCCGCCGCAATGCAATGTCTTAAGTTCAGGACAGTGGAAATCCAAAAGGAGAAGATGGAGCCGGGCTTATCAAACCACGCAGACCATAAAAAATCCGTCAACAGAAGATTAGTCACAAACCTTCTTTACTAACCTATGCGTTTCGTGGCATAAAACCACCACTTCATCAGGGCACAATTCCCTGATGAAGTGGCGGTTTTATACCACGAAATGCGTAGGCTAATAAATAAGATTTGTGACTAATCTTCTGTTGATGGATTTTTTATGGTCTGCGCAGTTTGATAAGCCCGGCTCCATCTTCTCTTTTTGGATTTCTACTGTTTTCCAGCGGGGCACCAGCAGCGGCTAGACTGTACAAGCATTCCCAGCTTGTTGTGACTCACACAACTGTCAAAGGTGGGTCAAACTAATTGGGGGTATCGGCAAATTTAATTGAACGTTAAAACACTATGTGCGCTTCCCCTTTTATATTTTTTAAGATCAGGACAGTGTTAGTCAAAGACTATTCCGTTACCAGCCTCACAGTGTGTGAACAGTTACCTACAGACTGTTTCTATTCCTGGCTTCATTGTGTGTACTGTCTGCCTAGGACTGTTTCCACTCCTGGCCTTGCCTAGTTTCTGAACTGTTTCCTGAAGGACTTTATGAATTCTCCCCCTCATAATTTGCCCTGCTCCTTTGTTTGCTGCACCATTACCTGAACCTGCTTTCTCCACGTATGTTTATATAGACTTGTGTTTGTCTTGTTTTGTCTATGCCATCAGATTCCTGAAAGTATCCATATAAGTGTTTACTTGAGCATCTGGAGATCAATGCGTAGAGTTAATGGTGCTGATGGCACCAGAAACCACATCTTCATGTCTGTGATAGAATTTCTTCCTCATTTGTCAGCACGAACTGACTCCTGAACATCCACATTTTTAATGCATAATTGCCGATTTCCATCCATCTGGATTTGGTGCAGTCCACTTGGAGCTCTGAATAAAATTCCTCTAGATGGAACACCACCCAAAAAAATTATTGTTAACTCTAATAATTCTCGGTAGTCCTTGCAAGGCTGGTACTGAAACAGTTGCATTTCCGCAGAGGCTATGATTTCAGCTGTATTGTGGGATGGTCTAATAGTACTGTCTGAAAGGCAATTAACTCAGCCAGCTGTTCTTGATCCTGCTGAAGATAAATTATTCTGGACCTTTTGACGGACCAAAGCAATGAACTACCACTGCTTCCAGCAATATTTCTAGAATATGATGGCAGCATGCAAACCACATAATGTCCTGTCCTGGAAGTTTGCAAGTGCCATTCCTGAAACTAGAGTTGACAGATGTAGGGTCAAAACACATGCACTTCACATTTAAGGTCACTGCAGCAGCATAAACAAGCATTTGCACAAACTTCACCTGTTAATTTGAAACTCCAAGCAACTGATCAATGCCGACTCCTGACACCAGACTGGGAATACGGTCTAAAGTTTTCCTGCTGCTGATGTATTGTATTGCAATGGCAACCTGGGGGAGGAGGAAGCATAGGACTGATTGTCTGAGAAAGCTGGAGAAGGAAGGTGTTTTTAATGTCAGCCCATATTCAGCAAAATTAGCGCTGTCCTGCCACAACCAAATCTTTTAGATGAGTTGCAAATTGGACTTGGCCATTGCAAAAATTCAGAAAGTTTGAAAATAGATAGGGACCCCTAAATCTGTGTGTATCTGGCTGCATTTTTTTCTGCATTTTTAGTTTACATAAAGAAACAGAATCAAGAGATGCCTACTAAAGAAACCCATTTTTGAAATTAAGGACCACCCTAATGTTCAACAGGACCACTAAAAGTCGTTATCAGGAGACATTTATTGAATGCGATTAACTCTTCTAGCTCAGCAACCTCTGCTGCTTCCAAACATTTTTTCCATAAAAAGAAAAGGAAAAGATATGTAAGTAGTTTCTGTTTTATGGGAATAGAAAAGGTTTACAGACCCATATGGAGGGGGAAGATTATAAACGGAAATTACTAAATAGGGAAACATTTTTTACCTCATTTACATGAACCACATGGTTTGAATATTAAACAATAATTTATTTTGCAATATTAAGCTGCTATTTTATTTTAATATTCTTTGTAGTTATGCTATTTCTTTTTTTTTGTCTTATATGCAGATTTATTTTTGTGCCATGTTCCAATTGGGTTTTAAATGGTTAATAGACTGAACGCATATGTGTTGCTTTGAATTCTGAGTAACTAATGGAACCATTTATATGATGGTTGGAACGATCAGTATATATACTGCAACTACGGTAATTGCCGAAACGCATAGTCTTGTTACTTACAATTCTGTTTGGAGATTTTAATATAATCATTAAAAGTGAAGTTTATGGAGGCTTAAGATCTATTCATATGCTGGATCATCCATCTCTGCATTTATCAACATTTTTCTTATTATGTAAATGAACCGTTAATATCTATGGGCCGGACATAGATCCACCAGAGAATCTGCCTCAACAGCTTATCCTATACAATAAATGCCAGTTTCTGGCATCCGGCCACTGTGCCGCTATTCCGGCATGCACCGCGGCCGAATGCCAGTGCTGCGAGTGATGGCGCGCATGCGCGCCATCGCGAGCCGCGATTACCGGCTACACGAGCGATGGCGCGCATGCGCCATAGCGAGCGCCGCGTTACCCACGACCGACCAGCCGCTACCTTCCAGCGCGCACGCATGCGCAGTGGGCAGAGAGACAAGGGGTGACCAGAATGACTGAAGGGGGCAGGGACTCTGAAGGGGGGCAGAGACACATAAGGGGGGACCAAAAAGACTGAAAGGGCCCAGAGAGATGAAGGGGGGGGGTATACAGATGAAAGGGGGGTGGGAGGAGCTGAAAGGGAAGGGGGGGCAGAGAGATGAATAGGGGGAACAGAAATACTGAAGGGGAGCAGAGATACATAAGGGGGGACCTTAAATACTGAAGGGTAACAGAGAGACATAAGGAGGACCAGAAATACTGAGGGGAGAGGGAAAGAAACAAGGGCAACCAAAAAGACTGAAGGGGGGCAGAGAGATGAAAGGGGGGTAGCAGACAGGTAAGGGGGGCTGAGAGACATAAGGGGGACCAGAAATACTGAAGGCGGGGCAGAAAACAAGGGGGTCAGAAAACAAGGGGAACCAGAAAGACTGAAAGGGGGGCCGAAAACAAGGGGGAGCAGAAAGACTGAAGGGGAGCACAGAGACTGAAGGGGAGAGCAGAAAGAAGAAAGGCGGGAGCAGAGAGTGGAAAGGAGGCTAGAGAGATAAAAGGGGAGAGCACAGTAAGGGACAGAGAACAGAGAGATGAAAGGAAGGGCAGAGAAAGGGAAGGGGGCAGAGAGACGAGAGGCGGTAGTAGAGACAGGGAAGAGGGGGCAGAGACATGGGGGAGAAGAGAGACTGAAGAGAGGGCAGAGACACGGGGGAGAACAGAGAAGGAAGGGGTGGCAGAGACACGGGGAAAAAGACAGAGGGAAGGCGGGGCAAAGACACAAGGCGAAGCAGAGGGTCAAAGAGAGCACAGGGTGGTCAAAGGGAGCGCAGGGGAGCCAAAAAGAGTGCAAAGTGGCAGCGACACCCTCCCGATGCGATAGCATCGGGCCTATTTCTAGTTTTAAATAAAAGAGAGCATTACAAGTGTGAGACAAGTAAATCAGGAGAGCAGACTTTCATTCATTACATGTCTCACACTGATAATGCCCGCTTTAATTTCAATTAAGCTTCAAAGGCAGACTCTTAAGGAGCTCTGTGTCCGGCACATAGATCTTTAAAAGCTAATTTACATATTAAGAAAAATGTGGAATACTCTGGAATAAAACATCAGATCACCGATACCAAGGTATCATTTTATTTAACTTTCTTTGACCTGCATGCCCTTATAGATATCTTGGGAGGCTTAATCCTACTGACAGAATCCTTTGAAATATATACAGTGTTCAAAAATCCTGTCTAGAATTCCGTACATGAGAAGAAATATGTCCTGCTTTTTTCATAATTTCAATTTCAGCTTGAGACTTTATTAAACGAAGCTGCTCTATTAGGCGTTGAGTAGACTTGATCCTATTCTTGAACTTGGGGTTTGACTCAACAAGAGGTTGTATGAAGGTAGAGTGTAAAGAATGGTGAGATGGCCTCATATAGTCATACCATAATGTTATCTTTTCATCTGAAACAAGATAAAACACAAAAATAGTCCAGTAAATTATAAATGTAACAGCTATAATTACAGAAGGAGTTCTGATAAAGCGAACCTATCACCAGATTTTTAGACAGCGAAGTACTGTTGTCTGGACCACATATTCTACATGTATATAGAAAGTATGCACATACACGCAAATATATAATACACATATACACATGCTTACAGAAATTAAATAGTGTGATGCACTAGTTCAGATTATTTATTTTTGGTTTCATTCATAGTGTTAACAGCAATAGCTTCTTGTTTTTACATAAGCTTCACTTTATGAGGTCCTACTTTATGGCTAAATGAGCTGTATGAGTTGTATTTAAAGAGGTACTCTGGGGAGATTAAATTATATATACATCAATATAACATCAAAAAACATAAAGGCTCACATCCACATTACTGTTTTCAATTGCCACGTTATATCTTATTTATAATCACTCACTGTGACACTGATGCTCCTCTTCCCTTCTAGGACAATATGTCTCACATCAGGGAACATTGCTTGCTTCTGGCCTCGTATGCAATCCAGCCCCCTAACAAAACCTCCTTCCAGTCACAGATCCGGGGCGTAGCTTGAATACTTTTAAAAAGCACATTAAGTGGCATTGTAAAATGTATACGAGCCATTATAGTTTTTGATGTTATGTTGATATAAATATATTTTGACATTTAACATTTTGACATATAATGTACTGGGTACATCATATGCCGACTCCCTGACTTTGATGATCTTTCTCAACAGATGGTGGCTAGGATAATCAGCCATCATCTGCCTCTAACAGCTTACAGTGAATACAGAGTAAAGAAAAAAAAAAAATTTAAAAAATAAAATATTTAAGTTCAAAACATTTCTCTTTTCCCCTATTAAAACTTAAGAAGAAATAAAATAAAAAACTAATATGTTATATTGCTGCATTGTTCAGAAGAAGTAAAATATAAAATCAATTGCCGCTCGGCTGGGCACATTGAAAGACACTGCAGTGCACCAGAGGATCCTTGACCCCGAGGGAGTGATTTACGGCAGCAGGAGCAGAGGCGATGACCCATAGGAGACAGCGGGACGCAGGCTCCATGGACACACACAGGTCCCAAGATGGTGCAGAGTCTGTGGAGGAGGCGGATAAGAAAAATAGAGCATGGGAGCGGAGGATGGCAGCAGCAGCCAGACTGGAGAGGTTTGTGAGAGTGGAGGAAGAGAGGGGGCAGGGGAGAGGGGACAGAGACTCTGAGGATGAAGATTCAGTGGAGGAACTAGAACAGCCTGGGAAGGAGCAGGAGGAGGGGGCTGATGAAGCTGCTAATGGCCCCAGGAGAGAGACTGTCACTGGACACACAGGGATGCAGGCAAAGTCTGCAGAATCTGAGCCTACACTTTAAAGATATATTTGCAGCAGTTAACTTTTGCAAGGATGCCCTGCCTACACTCACTCAACAAGTACAGGGCATGCAGAGTGAGATTAAAGGCATAAAGTCTAACATGAAGAAAGCGGCTGCAAGAACAGGAGAGGTGGAGGACAGAGTCAATGTGGCGGAGAATGATATTGTGCAGCTGCAGAAAGGTCACAAACTTTGTGCTAAACACCTAGAGGAAGTCATGGCCAAAAACGATGACTTAGAAAATCGATCCCGCAGGAACAATATAAAAATAGTGGGGGTGCCTGAGAAGGCTGAAGGTGCTAACCCCACCGAATTCATAGAGAACTGGCTCCTGCAGAAACTGGGCACGAAAGGACTACGGTATCTAAAGTATTTGTGGTGGAAAGGGCCCATAGAATCCAAATGAGACCCCTGGCCCCTGGATCAGCTCCCCGTGCCATGCTGGCCAAACTCTTAAACTACAGGGCAGAGATGCAACTTGAGGAATGCAAGGAATTCGGAAGACATGACTATTGATGGTCACAACATATCTATATATTCTGACTATTTGCTTGCGGTACAGAAGCTTAGAATGAGATTCGGAGAAGTGAAGAGGAGACTGAGAGGTTATGGGATTCAGTACTCGATGATTTACCCAGCCAAGCTGAGAGTGGTTGTATCAGATGGGGTGCAGTTCTTTCAGTCCCCAGAGGAGGTCTCAAACTGGATGGATCGCAATGATAAGAAGCTGCGGGACCAAGGAAAGGGTTGAGCAGTGATATGCTGGACTGTAGTTGGTTTTTGTTATACTTTTTTCACCTTTTTCAATTAATGCGATTTGACAATGGGACTATGGAACATAATGTCTGGTGTTCTGGTTACTGACATAATTGAGATCCTATCTGGGCTAATGGAGGTGCCGAGTAGTGGCGGCGGTTTACGAAGGTTTACCAACTGTTTATGTTATGTTAACTGTTTAATAAGGGCGGGAGAGCACGGTAAACGTACACAAGGTTGTAGATTACTAGGTTATTGGCGTACGGTTATAGCGGAGTAGTGAGGGTGTAGTTGGGCGCTATTTACCCACTCTCAGGAGAGAGGAGACAAACGGTATCGGGTATGGGGAAGGGAGAGTTGGGGTTAGGGGGGGAAGGGAGGGGGAGGGGGGACCCTGCAGAGGGTGGGGGAGGGTACTCATGAACGGGATGAGATGGGGAAGATGTGGGGAGACGTTGTTGTGGAAAATGTTGGGTATCATGCCACTAATGAAACACTATGGCGAGACAGATTAAAATTATAAGTTGGAACGTCAGGGGTCTAGCAGACAGGAGTAAGAGGGCAGTGGTGTTACGTCATTTGTTGTCCTTTAAGCCATCAATACTATGCTTATTATAGACACATTTGGTCAGGGAGAGGTGTGGTGTGTTGGCAAGGTCCTGGATTCGACATGCATATCATGCTACCTATTCTAGTTATGCAAGGGGGGTTTCGGTCCTGGTTCACGCCTCAGTACCGTATGAAGAAGTGGAAGTAAATGTGGATAAGGATGGGCAGTATGTGTTTGTGGTGTGTCGGGTGTATGGACAGATGATGTGTCTAGTGGCAGTATATTTCCCTCCACCATATTCAGATAGCAAACTTCACGAGATCATGGATCTGGCCGGGCGCAGGGTGAGACTACCAATACTAGTTGTAGGGGATATCAATAATGTTCTGAATTGGTCCTTGGATAGAGAAGGGCGTGGGCGGGGGCCCGGGGAGAGTGAAGTTGAGACTCCCTTTGCTAGGCATGTTCTGAATTGGGCTTTGTGGATATATGGAGAATAAGGAATCCAGGAGTACGATGTTTTTCGTGCTTCTCAGCCTCGCACAACTCCATGTCCAGAATAGATTTGGCATTGGGAAATAGACAGTTGGATAGGATGATTAATAAGGGGGAATACCTGAATAAGGTGATGTCTGACCACAAACCGGTGGAGGTCAACATACAGATCGGGCTGAGAGGTGGGGCTCATGGGAGAGATTGGAAGGTTCATCCAACATGGCTGAAAAGGATTGATATGGAACGTATTAAAGGGGAAATAGAGTTATTTTTTCAGGACAATGAAGGAAGCGCAGCCGTGGGAGTGGTGTGGGATGCTATGAAAGCCTACCTGAGAGGTCTTTATATACGGGACATTTCAAGGTGTAAATCTGAATCTAGAAGGGAGGAGCAGGAGGCTATGGAGGGACTGAGATTGGCAGAAAGGGAGGCGGTGAGCTTGCCCACCCTGGAGACGCAAAGGAAATAGAAAAGGGCACAGAAGGAGGTTGATAGAATTCATATGGGCTCGGCAAAAAAAAGACAGGAGTTTCAGAGAGTGGCCTTTTTTGAAGACGGTGAAAAAGTGGGCCATTTGTTATCAGTGGTGGCAGCGGCTCAGAGGGATTCGTCACATGTATATGCTCTACGGGATAGAGAGGGTAGTATGGTGGAGGATACTGGGGGCATATTGAATATTTTTAAACAGTTTTACGAACACTTGTACACCTCCGGGCTTATGTCCTCTAGGGAGGATATTGTGAACTGTGTGGAAGTAGCCAACCTCAAACAAATACAAAATGAGGAAAAACTGATTTTGGATAAACCATTGACATTGGGGGAGTTGGAAGAAGCGTCGGCATCCATGGCAAATGATAAGGCTCCTGGGGGTGACGGGTTGCCTGTGGAGGTGTACAAACAACTTAAGGATGTGCTGTTACCCAGACTATGTCAGGTATTTCAGGAGGCCTTGGGAGAGGGACGTCTGCCAGACTCCATGAGGGAGGCCACCATAGTGGTTCTTCCGAAGGAGGGTAAAGACAAGTATAAGGCTGAGTCGTATAGGCCCATTTCATTGCTGTCGGTAGACGCTAAGTTGTTAGCCAAAGTTATGGCACGTAGGTTGACGGGTGTGGTGTCGGGCTTGATTCACCCTGATCAGTCTGGCTTCATTCCGAATAGGTCTACCGCAATCAATCTACGGAGATTGTATGTCAATATGCAATTGCCGGCAGATAATGCAGGTTGTAGAGTAGTTGTGTCTTTGGACGCTCATAAAGCGTTTGACAGCGTGGAGTGGGACTATTTATGGGCGGTATTAGAAAGAATGGGCTTTGGACAGACGTTCCTTCAATGGGTAAAGTTGCTTTATTCCTCCCCACTGGCCTGTGTAAGGGTGAATGGAATAAGATCGGATAAATTTGCTCTCACCAGAGGTACCCGACAGGGATGCCCTCTATCTCCGTTATTATTTGCCCTTGCGATTGAACCACTGGCGGCTCATATTACACAGTCAGTTGAAGTGGTTGGCTTTAAATATGGTCACTTGGAGGAAAAGATCGCACTTTATGCTGATGATATACTCTTATTCCTGCAGGACCCCCGAGACGCACTTACACATGCAGTGGAGGTATTTGAGAAATTTGGAGCAATGTCGGGATTGCGGATAAATTGGGAAAAATCCAGTTTAATGCTGATAGACAGGGATGATGAAGCAGAGGTGGGAACTATAGAATGTGCTGAGCTCAAAGTAGTAGAGCAATTTAAATACCTGGGCATGAAGATAGCGTTACTGGTTACAGATTTTGTCCGATTGAGTGTAGACCCGTTGTTGATCAAACTAAAAGTTAAGGCACAAGCATGGTCCAAATTGCGTCTCTCAGTGGTGGGCAGGGCGAACCTGGCCAAAATGATCCTTATACCTAAGATTCTTTACGTGCTTCATAACTCTCCTGTGTGGCTCCCGTGGGGGTTGTTCCAGAGGTTAAACTCTCTAATTAGGGATTTGGTATGGGGTAGGGGGCAACCCAGAATAAAACTTGAAATCTTGCAACGGCCAAAGTCGGAAGGGGGAATTGCTTTTCCAAATCCTTGGATTAATTTTTTACTGTCCCAGAGCCAGCATCTTAGAGGGTGGGTATCGAGAGGGCATGGAGACTCAGTAAAAAAGGTTTTGGAGCTTATGACTGGCAGGTCCCCACTGGTACAGAGCTTGAAGGCGGGAGATCTGGGACAGTTTGGAGGGAGGTTTCCCACCATGTGCTTGGTACAGAGGGTGTGGTCTCAAGTGAAGAAACTGAGGGGCATAAGTGGCTTCACAAAATATACTCCTGTGTGGATGAATAGAAACTTAGGTGAACTCTGTAAGTTGGGAGGTCAGAGAGCATGGACACGTGGTGGTCTTGAGTATCTATGGCAGCTTGAAGAGAAGGGGAGGTTGAAGTCCTTTGAGTCATTAAAGCAAGACTTTGGGATCCCGGACACAGATGGGTTCTTATATCACAGGGTGGCACATGCCTATAACAGACAAAGGAGACTGAGTAATCTCAAAATTCACAAGGACATAGTGTTGGACTATATTTGTATGGATGGTGACACTAAAGAAGTGATTTCGACTATATATGGCGATCTGTTGCATACATTCTTGCTGCGGCATCCTATAAGGGCTCGGGATAAGTGGGAAGAAGAAATAGGGGAAATAAATGATGAGGTGTGGGACACTATACTGGAATATGGTCCGAAGTTGTCTTTGAGTGAGCCGGGTAGGATGTCGCAGCTCTATGTGGTGCACAGAGTTTATAGATCGCCTGAGTTTTTACACAGGATTGGGGTTAGGAGTACATCAGAATGTCCGCGATGCATGCATGAGGGTGCGGGAGTGCTACATAGGATGTGGGAAAGTCCGAGACTATAAGCTTTTTTGGATGGTTGAGGGAAGGTATGGATGCGTGATTCCGAGAATACCAATTGTGTGTGTGTTAGGTTATGTGGAAGATATAAATGTGACGAGTGTGCAGAAGATTGCGGTGGCAAGATTGTTATTCATGGCGAGGAAGTTGATTGCGAGGGCGTGGGTCAGGGCTGAGCCTCCCTCCAGGATGGAATACTTACGACAAGTGGCGTATATCATACGAACAGAGGAGAATATATATAAGAAGAGGAAAGCCTTTACAATGTTTGAAAAATTGTGGGATCCATGGTTGCGGGTGGAGGATAATGTGTCAGGAGGTGTATGAGCGACGACTGTAACGAATGTTTTCTTTTATACTGCTGGACCTGTGGCTAAAGAAGGCGATGGAGGATGTACATACGAGGATTCTAGATATAAGTGCTATTGTTTGTATAGAAATGCATACAGGGAATCTGTTCATGAGTATGGAGGGTGGGGGGTGGGATCCATAGTTGGGTTTATATCATATGAAAGTTAAAATAATGTGATATTATCTTTCTGATGTGTGTTGCAATATTATGCTGAGTTTAATAAAAAAAAATCTGAACAAAAAAAAAAATATATAAAATCAATCCGATCGATCAACAGCGTGACAAGACAAAAAAAGAAGAACACTAGAATTGCATTTGTCAGCCACTGAAACAAGACAAAAAAATGTAATAAAAGGAGCACCAAACATTGTATCTATGTAAAAATTATATCAATAAAAACATTGTCTTGGGGTGTAAAAAGCAAGCCTTCAAGTAAAATTTAGTTTTCTTTTTTTTTTTTTGCAGAGATTGAGCCAGCTCACCCAGACAATGCAGGGTGCACGGACAGCGTCCTGACAACATCAGTACGGCAAGACGACCACTGCCTGCGAGTGGAGGATGGTCATGACGGCCGCCATGACCTTTGTGAAGACTCTGGGTGCGGTTGCCAAGCCGAAGGGCAGTGGGATGAATTGGAAGTGGCGTTTTTGTACCGCGAACCACAAGTATTTTTGGTGGGAGGGAAAATGGGAATGTGGAGATATGAGTCTTGTATGTCGATGGTTGCTAGGAATTCTCCTCTTTCCAAAGACGCGATCACTGAGCGAAGGGACTCCATTCTGAACTGTCAGATTTTTACAAACTTGTTGAGAAGTTTGAGGTCCAGGATGGGTAGCACTGTTACATATTTTTTCGGAACAACAAACAAGTTTGAGTAGTAACCCTTGAACTGTTCGGTTTCTGGTACTGGTTTTACGACCCCGGTTTTGAGTAGTGATTTGATGGCCTCAAAGAACAGTTGGGCGTCTCTTTTCAAGGATCGCGAGAGGAAAAAACGACTCGGGGGCTGGGATGCGAATTCTATTTTGTAGCCTGAGGACACCAGTTCTCTGACCCAATTGTCGTGCACAACAGTGATCCATGAGTGTCGGAAGAGCTGGAGATGTCTGCCTGTTATGTTGGTGTCGTGGTGTTGGGCAGCTGTGGGGAGGGGGAAGGGGGGGGAGTCATGCGTTGAACCTTTGTGGTTTTGGGCCCTCAGAGTGGGTTTGTTTAGGTCGGCCTGTCCAGGTTTGGTTGGTCTTGAACGAGAGCAGGGAGCTGTTGGTCCCGCGGGTTAGCCGACCTGCGTTTGTGTTAGCAGTTGAGGTGGGCCACCTCAGTGTTCCGTGGGGAGTTTGAGAGCGTGAATGCAACTGTTGGTGGCGCAAAGGCCGCTTGAACCTCTGTTGGGGCAGTAACTTGCTTTTTCCCCCTGTGGTTTCGGAGATGAGCTGGTCGAGCTTTTCGCTGAATAGGCGACCTCCTTGGTAGGATAGATTTATGAGGGATCTTTTTGATTTTGAGTCTGTGTGCCAGCCCCTGAGCCAGAGGGTTCGATGCATAGAAATGGCATTTGCTGCTGCCGGTGCGGAGCAGTTGGCTGTGTCTATGGACGCGAGCAGGAAGTACTGCTGTGCTTTTGTAAGCAGTTCGAGCAAGTCGGCTGGGTCCTAGTCGGGGTCTTGCAGCGTTTCGTGTAAGGACGGGATCCAGGATACCTCTGCTTTGGCTACCCATGCCATAGCGAACGAGGGAGAGAGAGCTGCTCCTGAGGCCTCAAAGATTGAGCGCGCTAGATTGTCAAGTTGATGGTCGTTGGAATCTTTAATAGACGAACTGTCGGAGAGAGTAAGGTTTTGTTAGCAAGCCGCGACATTGGGGGTCCACGGCTGGTGACTTTGCCCATCTTTTGTGATGGTCTAGTGCGAAGGGATATTTGGCTTCAATGGCCTTGTGGCCTGCGAAGCGCTTGTCTGGCCGGTCCCAGAGTCGCTGGACTATATCGTTAAACTCCTTGCGGTTAGAGAAAACACGACGAGGAAGTTTAGCCTTTGTGAACGAGAAGCTGCGCTCTGGGGTAGTGACATACTCGTCTTTAATGTTCATGGTCTTGTTAACGGCCTCAATGAGGCTGTCAGCCATTGCCTGGGTGTCCGTGGTCTCACTCTCGTGGGGTGCATCCAATTCTGATAGTTTCCCCTCGGAGAGTGATTCAGACTGGTGACGAGGTGAAGGGGAGCGGGACCTGTCACGTAGGGGTCACACATTGGGAGATCGTCCCTGGGACGGGCTGGTACTAGTCCGTCTTCTAATAGGCAGGGGGGCCGTAGGCTGAGAATGTTCCCTGCTGGAGTGGAAGCGTTGAAGTTTGTGGTCATTGGCTGTGTAAGGATCAGGAAGGGACTGCAACATTTGGACTATGGAGTCTAGCTGTTGCGACACTGCCATACCCCATGGAGGGATGTCAGACGCACTGGGAACTGTGTCAGTGGTAGTCTTAGTGGGGCATTCAGGTTCACAGTCCTTGCACAATTGGGACGCATGTTTGCGCAGGAGCAGGTGTCTGGTAACTGGTGCATGATGCCTTGTTCCCTGCATTGTTCTTGTTTTTATCTTTGGACGGTTTGGAACCTGCCATTGTGTGCCAGATTACTGTTAGAAATGGCACTGCAATGTACTAAGTGGTTTGCTATGAAGGCAGATGAGCCGTCACTAGGCAGGGGTGGTAATCTGCAGGGAAGGGGGTCTCCTAATGGAGCTTACCCAGATCCTGTGTCCCCTGTTGTGTTGTCCGTGAGGTGCTGAGATCTCTCTCTTGATGAGGCACAGGAACAAAGGACTGTGAAGTGAATGTGTCCCTGTGTAGTATGTAGGCTTTGTGCGGCCCCCCTTGTGAGAGGGGCTGAGCCCATCCTACTTTAGTAGACCCCCACGCCAGGGGAGGGGTAGGCAGGTACTAGCCTCAGGTATTTTACCTGGTGGCTGTAGTGTGTAAGCTGCTTTGTTTGTAAATTCGCACCGGTTTTGTGGGCCTAATTGCAGTTTGTGCCCATGCTAAATGGTCTGTTGTGTAATTGGCGGTCCGGCATTTGGGGGTGTGTGGTACTGGCCCCTTTACCAGCCCTCTTATGGACGTCATAGCTGGGGTTTATATTTGGCCCTGAGCGACATGCTCAGCGGCCAATTGCAGTGCTGAAGGTGTGGCCGCGCCATCGCGCCCACCCCTATGACACGGAGTGGTGACGCGAAACACAGCCAATCAGATGGGAGCCTGGCCCTGAATGATGTGCTCAGTGGCCAATGATAGTGTGGCTGGCTGTGTCATCGCGCCCGCCCCTATGAGGTGGGGCGGTGATGCGGCATGCGACCAATGAGCGGGGAGCATGGGCGGCACTTAGCTGCAGGCCCAGACTGGGGCCTAAAGTAGTTTGGGCTCCTGGGAGCGGTGCTGGGTGCCCTCGGTGGTGGCCATCAGCGGCGTTCTTGTTGCTTCGGCCCCCTGCCCTGGGCGCTCCCCAGAACTTACTGGCGGTGCGCGTCCTGGCATGGAGCTGCCACAGCTGGAGGGGAGAAGGCAAGTCTGGCACTGGAGCCCAAGGTGGATGGAGATGTTGCAGCCTCTGCTGCACTGGATCCCTTAGGGATGGATCGGTGCACGATGGCTGCTGGCCTCAATCACCTGCTCCTTTGTTGAAGGAGGTGAGAGGAGCTATCCATGTGCCCTGTGCATCCCCTTGTCCTGCAGGAGGATGCAATTATGCCCCGTGGTTGCTGCTGGCTCTGGGGCAGGGAGAGCGGGACCGGGAGAGCAGAGCCCTTTATGGGGATCCATCGTCCCTCAGTGATGTGTGCTGACTTGGGGTCCCCATGCTCTCAGGAGAGCGACGCCAAAAATAAAGAATTAAATGGTCAAAGTAAAAGGTAAATAAATAATTAGATGGTAAAAACTAAGAATAAAAATGGTAGAAGTGGTCTGAGATACAGACCGCATGTGCCTCCTGCGACACTAAGCTAAAACTGAATATCTACACCTACGTACGGGTGTATACTGCAGGAAGGAGGGCTTAATTTTAATCTCTACTTAGTGTCACCTCCTAGTGGCAGAAAAGCATACATCCATGGTCCTGTGTCCCCCAATGATGCAAAGGAGAGAAAGCCTTTACTTACAAGCAAAAATTGGAAGCCTAGTTTTGAGCTTGCAAAAAGCAATGTGGGAGACTCCCTAAATGTATGGAGGAAGGTGCTTGGTCAACTAAAATTGAACTTCTCAGCCATTAATGTATATGCTGTACCTGGTGCTAAACCAACACAGTTCATCACCACAAGAACACCCTCCCCACGTTTTTTGACTGCATGGACAGGGAAAAGTGTTGAGGGAAAAATGGATGGCATGAAATACAGGGATATTCTGAAGAAAAAGCTGTTTCAATCCGTCCGTGATTTGAGACTGGGCTGGAGGTTCCCCCTCCAACAAGACAATGAACCATAGCATATTAAAATACTAAAGCAACAACCGAGTGGCTTAAGGGGAAACGTGTAAATGTATTGTAGTGGTCTAGTTAAGGCCAGACCTTAATCCAATTGAGAATCTGTGGTCAGACCTGAAGATTGCTGTTCATTAGAGGAAACATCCAACCTGAAGGAGCTGGAGCAGTTTAAACTTGAGGAACAGTCAAAAATCCCAGTGGCAACATGTGGAAAGCTCATAGAGACGTATTCAAAGCGAATTGCAACTTTAAAGGGAACCTGTCACCTAATCTATGGCCTCTAACCTATCACTACCTGCCCCTACAGACCCTAACTAGCTCCCTAACCATCCCTGCCTGACCTAATAGTGCTTTATATAAGGTGAATAAAACACTTTATAAACTTACAATTTCTCCGTCTGTGGGGCGTTCCTGTCGGCTCTTGTCTGCAGGGCGTGGTCCCCAGAGCCGCGCTCCCCCCGCCTCGTTCTCTTCCTAACGCCCTAATGGGCGGCATTATCCATTTGAAGAGCGGGGGCGCCCATTGGAATCATCCCGCCCCGCTCTTCATGACGCGAGGCCGGAGACCGCGTCATTTCCGGCCTGCGCGTGCGCAGTGCGCCGGGTGAAGCCGACCGGAATCGCAGCGTTGCTAGGCAACGACCGGCGTCTTCGGAAGGTGAGTATCAGCGGCCCCTTCCCTCCCAAAACTGCACATATATATGTGTGTGTAATCCACATGTACATATGGATTACACACATATATATATATTCACTTTGATTAGGCATAGGCAGATTTCATGTGTGTATATATATATGTATAGATGCACATATATATATATATAGTTAGATTAGATATATATGTGTGTGTGCATGTGTATACATATATATATACACACACATATATATGTGTATATAGTTAGAGTATATATATATATATATATATATATAATTTATATGTGTATATATATATATATATTATATATGCACACACACACATATATATATATATATATATACTCTCTCTCTCTATATGTATATATATATATATACATATACACATACCGTACATATCTGTGTATATATAGTTAGAGAATATATGTTTGCATATATGTATTTGTGTGTATATATATAGTGTTTGTGCATATATATATATATGTGTGCATATATATATATATATATATATATATATATATATATATATATATATGCACACACACACTATATATATATTCTAACTATATATATATACGTACAAACAATCGCAGCACTCCCTTGGAGACGTTCAATGGTGTTTATTCCAGCTGGAATAAACACCATTGAACGTCTCCAAGGGAGTGCTGCGATTGTTTGTACGTATATTGGAACACTTTGAGGATTGTGGGATCGCTCTGCACCCAGGACTACCAGCGCTACCTGCTGCTCCACTTTTTACACTATATATATATATATATATATATACACACATATATCTGTGTATACATAGTTAGAGTATATATATATTTGCATATATTTATTTGTGTGTATATATATGTATACATATATGTGTATACACATATAAATATATGCAAATATATATACTCTAACTATATATACACATATATATGTGTGTATATATATAGTTAGAGTATATATATAGTGTGTGCACATATATATGTGTGCATATATAATTTATATATACATATATATATAATATATAAATTATATATGCACACATATATGTGGACACACTATATATATATATATATATATATATACACTCTAACTATATATGTACACACATATATATGTGTATATATAGTTAGAGTATATATATATATATATATATATATATATTTGCATATATTTATTTGTGTTTATTTATATATATATATATATATATATACACATAAATATATACAAATGTATATACTCTATATATACACATATATATGTGTGTATATATATATATATATATGTGTGTGCATGTATATATATTTTATATATGCACACACATATATATGCACACACACACACATATATATGAATATAATCTAACTATATATATATACACACATATATATGTGTATATATATAGTTAGATTATATATATATTTGCAGATATATGTATGTGTGCGTATATATATAGTTACTCTATGTGGGTCACGCTGTGAAGTGGGAAGTTTCACATGAGGTCAGAGAAACACATTGCTTTATCTGACCTCAGGTGACACAGACCAGGAACTCGCCCCCTTCACTGCACGAGCCTTCAAGTATAAATTTTCAGTAATCTTCACTAACGGACGGTCATCTAACAGGATCCTGGATGGGTATGTGGGAGTAATAAAGATGGAATCAAAATATGTATTTGTGTTTTTTGTTGTAATAAAAAATTTTTTCTCGGTGTTGTGTCTTCTTTACTACTAAATAGAGATTCATAATGGCCGTGTCTAACATTGGCGCGACATTATAAATCTCGGGCTTTGTGCCAGCTGCTAAAAGAAAGGTGGCATTAACCCCTTATTACCCAGTCTGCCACCGCCACAGGGCAGCTGGAAGAGCTGGGTACAGCTCCAGAATATTGCGCTTCTATAAATGTGCAATTTTCTGGTGCGGCTGCGGGCTGCAATTCTCAGCGGGGGTGGCCCAGAACGCTTGGGCCTCCCTACGCTGGGGATTCCAGCCCTCAGCTGCCTAGTTGTACCTGGCTGGCAAAGAAAAATGCAGCGAAGCCCCACGACGTTTTTTTCTTGCCCGCCAGGTACACCTAGGTAGTTGGGGGTGGATGGCAGCTCCCAGCTGCCTAGTTGTACCCGGCTGGCAAAGAAAAATGCGGCGAAGCTCCACGCCGTTTTTTTCTTGCCAGCCAGGTAGACCTAGACAGCTGTGGGCTGCCATCCACCCCCTACTACCTAGGTGTATATGTGTATATGTGTATATATATATATATATATATATTATATATATATATATATATATATATATATATGTATATATATATATATATATATATATATATATATATTATATATATGTGTGTGTGTGCATATATAATATATATATATATATATACACATATAAATTATATATATATATTGTGAGGCACCGCCGGCATGGTCCACATGGCCGGGGCGCGTCACATGCAGGATCGAGGAATGATCCTGTGCACACTGGCCGGTTTGACTGAGAATGCTGTGTGAACCAACTTGTGAACACAGGGTTTCATGAGCCTAATGAGCGGCAGTGAGAGGGATGAGATCCAGGAGGAATAGGATGTAATGAGTGAGTGCTGACAACCCGGAACACAGGGAGTTAACCTGAGCTGTGTGAAAGGCTGATTAACAGCAGCTAAGGGGGTGTGTCCATGTGGGAGTGGCTGGCACGATAAGAGGCTGCCAGCTGATTGATTACAGATTAGAGCCATTTTCAGCCAGACATGAGCCTGAGAGGATGTGGGCTGATTACCAGCCTGAGAGCTGAGCAGAGCCAGTCTGTGTGAGGGACTGGTGACTGCAAGTACATGCCGCCATGATTGAGATGGTGAAGGGAGCATGCTAGCTCCATGCCGGTGCCGAGGGCCGGGGTCGTGAGCACCTGGTGGGGAAGCCGTGGCTGAACCCGGTGGAGACTGGTCCGGGCGTGGAGGGAACCACGTCCGGGAAAGGAGCCTTGGGGGACGCTTGGTGGACCCGTTATACAGGTAGCGAGACCCGGATCCGTGCCCGGTAAGACAGCGGTTCCCGTGTAACGGAGTGAGCCGTGTGTGAGCAATGCCAGGCGGGCATAGACCGCCTTTGGGTCCGAGTCAGAGTACTCCGTTAAGGGACCCGAGGAACTATGTGTATGAGGGCGTAAGTAATGGCCCTGAATGAGAGATGATGACCCATGTATAATAATGTGGAGAGACAGTGACCCAGCTGGTATGGATGATGTTGGAGGCGTTCCGTCCTTGGGACGAGAGGGAGGCTTGCCCTGCTGCATGCAGAGGGTACCTGATCCCTCAACCACGACCTCTAATGGGGTGAGTGTGCCTGTGGTGCCAGAGACAGGGGTAAGAGGGCTCCAGTAGGTAACGGATGTAGAGGTTCCCGTGACCTATGGTTTGCCAATCCCTGTAATGGGCCATGGAGGGGCCACAGTCCATGGATGTGGGCTGTGAGCAGGTGTGTGATCCATGGACGTTTGAATGATGGATCACATACGGTATGTAAGGACCCGGTCAGGCAGGATTCCTGACTACGGGTGAGTGTTGAGTCATCATGCTGGGGGACTAAAGCCAGGCGGCAGGTACCGCCATTGGGACCCACAGGGCCCGTTGAGGCGTAGGTAACGAAGGTCAGAAGCAGGGGTTAGAAGGGCTCCCGTATTGGGTAACGCGTGGTTAGGCCTGAGGCCGCAGCCACGGATTACTAGGGTTTGCCAATCCCTGTTATGAACCCGGAAGGGTCATCATCGAAGTATATCAAATGTATTTATTATAAAGGTACTGTAAGATGTGTAAGTAGGCCGGAGGCCGTAGCCACCACGGGAGCTGTTAGTAGAGCTCCAATGGGGACAGAGAGTCGTGGTTACAGGTCCCGGGTTACTGTGAATGTATATGTGCAATATAAATGTTTTATGTAATGTATGATGTGTTTATATGCAATGTGATATGTGTCCAACATGCTACCCGGGTTATGTTGTTAATATGTGAAAATAAACGGGTACACATTGGTTAAACTTATAAACACGTGTTTCTTGTCGTTTGCAAGCGGGTTCCCCGGTTGCTACCTCACAATATATACTCTAACTATATACACATATATATGTGTGTGTATATATATATGTATACACATGCGCACACACACATATATATCTAATCTAACTATATATATATATGTGCATCTATACATATATATACACACATGAAATCTGCCTATGCCTAATCAAAGTGAATATATATATATATATGTGTGTAATCCATATGTACATGTGGATTACACACACATATATATGTGTGCAGTTTTGGGAGGGAGGGGGCCGCTGATACTCACCTTCCGAAGACGCCGGTCGTTGCCTAGCAACGCTGCGATTCCGGTCAGCTTCACCCGGCGCACTGCGCACGCGCAGGCCGGAAATGACGCGGTCTCCGGCCTCGCCTCATGAAGAGCGGGGCGGGATGATTCCAATGGGCGCCCCTGCTCTTCAAATGGATAATGCCGCCCATTAGGGCGTTAGGAAGGGAACGAGGCGGGGGGAGCGCGGCTCTGGGGACCCCGCCCTGCAGACAAGAGCCGACAGGAACGCCCCACAGACGGAGAAATTGTAAGTTTATAAAGTGTTTTATTCACCTTATATAAAGCACTATTAGGTCAGGCAGGGATGTTTAGGGAGCTAGTTAGGGTCTGTAGGGGCAGGTAGTGATAGGTTAGAGGCCATAGATTAGGTGACAGGTTCCCTTTAACTGCTGCAAAAGAAGGCTTTACAAAGTACTGACTTTAGGGGGTGAATAGTTATGCACACTGAAGATTTTGGTCTATTTGTTGTTTGCTTCACAATATAAAAAAAAACACAAATGTTCACAGTTGTAGGCATATTCATTACATGAACGGATGCAAACCCTCCCAAAAAAACTGTGACATTCCAGGTTGTGAGATAGCAAAACATGAAAAATGCCAAGAGGGTGAATACTTTCACAAGGCATTGTATGTGTGCCAGGAGTCCACCATTAACAGTGACTCTGGGCGCCCAATGTTCAGCTTCAAGTATTACATTACTCTCATACACAAATTTACCTTTGCTTCCATTAAATTATAAACAAGGTAGTTACATAAATGATGAGATGCTGTCCTTGTCTATATATATACATATATACTATATAATTACCTTGTGGCCACTTCCGTCTAAGGCCGAAATCACGCACCAGTGATCATTACCCGCCGCTAGCCGCGGCGACCAATGAGCGCAGTGTATGCAAAACAGCCGCGCGTGGGGGTCCGCGGTGAGCCAGCCGGGAGATAACTGACGTCAGACGGTCATCTCCCGGCTGGCGAGCCACTGACCTCTGTGCAGCAGTAGCTGAGCCGGGGCTACCTGCCTCACAGAGGTCCGAGGCAAGCCAGTTGGGAGATAACCGGCGTAAGCCGGTCATCTCCCGGCTGCTTGCTGCTGTAGTACCTGAGCGGGATTCAAACCGCGCGCCAAGCTGCGCTACTTCTCTGATTGGTCGGCGTGGCCACAGCAACCAATCAGCGAAGCAGTGTGGCTTGGCGGGAAACATGAATCCCGCGCCGCTGAGAACGGTGACCAATAGCGGCACGGGATTCATATATCCCGCCAAGCCACGCTACTTCTCTGATTGGTCGCTGCGGCCTCGGCGACCAATCAGAGAAGTAGCGCGGCTTGGCGGTCGGTTTTAATGCTGCGTCATAGTGTGACGCAGTTCACTCCTGTTTACAAAACTGTCGGATAGTGTGACGAACTTCACTCCTGTCTACAAGGCTGTCAGTCAGTCTCACGAACTTTACTCCTGTCTACAAGGTTGTCAGTGTGACGAACTTCACTCCTGTCTACAAGGCTGTCAGTGTGACGAACTTCACTCCTGTCTACAAGGCTGTCAGTCTGTGTGACGAACTTCACTCCTGTCTATAAGGCGTCAGTCTGTGTGACGAACTTCACTCCTGTCTATAAGTATGTCAGTGTAACGAACTTTACTCATAAACATGCATAGAGAGATGATAAATAAATATAGCATACATAGACGAAAGACACATAGGTAGATGATAGATAGATATCGTGTATTCATTGCATTATTCTTAAATCTTTATAAATAAACTACATACATATTCTAGAATACCCGATGCATTAGAATCGGGCCACTAACTAGTAGTCTTATAAAATTGTACAACTTCATGTAAAGTTCACTGCAGCTTGGTCATGTGATTATACAGTGACCCCCCAGAGCATCATTACATTTTCTATTCTATCTAGGGTAATCAACATATCTATACTACTGACAATAAAGTTAAAACAAGAGCAGCACTTGTGCATTTGGGTGCAAAGTCAATCCAGACAGTTTTCAATTGCCCATATACTGATAAAAAGATTGCAGCACTCCTTCATAAGATGTATACTTTGTCTTTATTTGGCCTTCAGGCACGCCTTGCGATGTTTCAGTCTCCCAGGACTTTTTTCTAGCAGCCTCTCACTGCTTTCACAGTTTATTTTTATACATCTTAGTGCATATATAATAATTATACAATTAGTGTCAAAAAAACATATAAATAACTCCCAAATACATATTCATTACATTGTGCTGTTTCTTTAACATTTTCCACCAACATCCTGTGATTATAATTCATTAAGTCAGTGGAAGGGGGGACCTTTTTCTGCCGGGGGGCATTTGGAAATTTCTACCATCCTTTGGGGGCCACACAAAATTATCAACTTGAAAATTGACCTGCTATATTTGGTTAACCAATCAACTCATCCCTACTATGGTGGCTGGAGCTGCTTCTCTTTGGTGTGGCTGTGATGTTAGGCGATATTGATCATGTTGCTTTACAACTATTTTTCCAGGTTTGCTAGGGCTACAGACATCACAGTAGAGGCTGGAGGCATATACATCACTGGGGAGGCTGAGACTGGGGCATAGAGATAACTGGGGAGCTAGATATAAAAGGCAGCCAGTCTGCAAAACATGTCTGCCAGCCCAAGTACTGTGGTCCCCAAGAATCTGCCCGAGGGCCGCAGAAAAGGCCTGAGGTTCCCCACCCCTGCATTAAGTGTTCAAACTCTATATGATATACAATTTTAAAACTATTAGATGCTTCAAACACAAGTAACCATGTAATAGTGGCTTATTGAGAAAATCTAGCTAATACTGGTAAGTGAGCTACATTTTCTCAATAAGCCATATTAACACTATTAAATACCCCCAGAATTCATGTAGTTACAGGACAAAAAAGGAGCAAAGCACAAATAAATTTAGAGCATATATCCAAATACGACTATTAATTAGGGTTTGATATACCCATAAAAAAATAGGTCCAGGGTAAAGCTCTTCTTATATATAGCACTTAGAGGAGACAGCAATTTAACGGTCTGTGGAGCGCTAGGATCAGGAATAGTCAGGGAGATGGAAATATTTGTAAAAAGGTTTTATTAACCTCTTACAAGCCACAATTTCCGCAGCACAGCGCTGCGTTCATCAGGTAGGGCAAAACTTTTTTTCTTTTGCATCACTGATGAAGGCAGCGCTGTGCTGCGGAAACGCGTTGTGGCTTGTAAGAGGTTAATAAAACCTTTTTAGGCTGCTTTCACATCAGTGTCTTTTTTTAAATCGCGGCAGTTGCGGTGAAAAAACTGCAACCTGCGCGATTACCGCATACCAGCTGCACTTGCGGCACACTTGCGGCAAACCCCATACAATGTATATGCGGGCTTGCGGTAGGTGCGGCTTTGGCACTTGCGGCAGGCGCGGCCGCGAAAAAAACCGCGGTCAGCCGCGTTTTTTTCGTGGTCGCACCTGCGGCAAGAGCCAAAACCGCACTTGCCGCACCTGCCGCAAGCCCGCATATACATTGTATGGGGTTTGCCGCAAGTGTGCCGCAAGTGCAGCCGGTATGCGGTAATCGCGGCCGTTGCGTTTTTTTCACCGCAACTGCCGCGATTTAAAAAAAACGCTGATGTGAAAGTACCCTTACAAATATTTCCATCTCCCTGACTTTTCCTGATCCTAGCGCTCCCCAGACCGTTAAATTGCTGTCTCCATTATACATACCTTCGGGTAATACCAGCAGGAGCAGCTCTGGGCAGGAGGAGAATCTTCAAACATCGTTCCTAGATGTGCTGGGATGCCAGCTAAACAATGTATTATAAAGTTAGAGTATAATGATGGCGACTGCCCCGGTCAGCCAACTGCGCAAGTTTGGGAGCACAAAGATGGCACAGAAGGTATTTCCAGGTTATCAAGGTGACGGACGCAAGCCAGGGAACTGGCACATGCGCAGTGTGACTTCCGGGACGCCGGGGAACAGCAGCAATAGCAGCAATGGGTGAGCGCTGATGCAGTGTGTTATGATGAAGTAATTAACATCACGTGTGTTTGAAGCTTCTAATTACGGTAAGTCTTAAAATTGCATATGAAACAGAGTTTGAACTCTTAATGAATTATAAGCACAGAATTTTGGTGGAAAATGTTAAAGAAACAGTATAATGTAATGAATATTTATTTGGAAGTTATTTATATGCGTTTTTGATACTAATTGTATAATGATTGTACATGCACTAAGGCCCCTTTCACACTAGGGGTTTTGTCAAATTGTGGAAGATGCAGCATAGTTACCGCATCTGCCACCTAACGGCTGCACTTGCAGCAAGCCCCATGCATTGTCTATGGGTAATGCAGCAGTTGCGGCAAGTGCGGTATAGCTGCGGCACTGGCACTTGCCGCAGCTGCGGCTGCGAAAAAAACGCGGCTGAAACCGCAGCTATACTGAACTTACCGCAAGCCCAATAGACAATGCATGGTGCTTGCCGCAAGTTTGCCGCAAGTGCGGCCGTTAGGCGGCAGATGCGGTAAATCTGTCGCAATTTGACAAAAACGCTAGTGTGAAAGTAGCCAAAGATGTGTATGTATATATATATATATATATATATATATATAAAAAAAATAAACAGTGAAAGCAATGAGAGGCTGCTAAAAAAAGTCCTGGGAGACTGAAACGTCGCAAGGCGTGCCTGAAGGCCAAAGTATACATCTTATGGAGGAGTGCTGCAATTTTTGTATCTTCTTATGCTAATGACAAGCTACACTCCACTTCTACACACTGCTCATCCTCAATAATAACTGTACCCCCATTTTTAATTATCCAGACTGAAGTAGACATAAAGGGGTAGCAACAGGGAGATCTTGTATCATTAAAGAAAAAGAGGAAAAATTGCTGTTGAGATGACTAATAGGAATTTATGAATAGACATGATTGTGAATAAAACTACTTTGTTGGTTTACTTTTTACTGGAAGAAGCAGAAAAAGGGTCAGAGTACTCCTTAAATGTAAAAGTAAAAATCCACATACCAAGCAGCATGGGGAGTACATATTTAAAATCCTCTAATGGATAAGCTTCATCTACTCCAGTCAATGCAACAGCTCCATCAGTGCCAGAGCGAGGTCCATCCCATAGCTCCCGTCCAGGGTCTCTGCGTGGTACAAAGAGCGTGGCTGTGTGAGATGGCATACAATGCCCTGGTCTGCTTTGTAAAAGCAAAACGCTATCTGGCTCTAAAAATCCACACAAGTAGAGAAAGTCATTGTTCTGATGAAATGGAAACGGAATGTCATTTGACATATACTGGATAGCGCTGGATAGGAAAACTGCAGCGTGATCCGTGTCAAGTCCCAAAACTTGAGATTCTTTATGTATTTTCGACATTAGCTTGTGACGACGAAGGGCGTACTCTGTCTGTGTCAATCCTGGCGTCACCTCCCCTGCAACGAAAAATGTACAATTTGAATTACATAACTTTTACAATGGTTGACTATTATTGTTTATAGTGTTTTGTTTTGTTTTTGTTTTTTTACACACTTTCCATTCTGATCTTTTTTTTAATGTATACGTGAGGTATATTCAATCATGGAAACACAGCATCAATGAGAACATGGCCTCAAAGCATTCTAGGTCTTTTCTCTTGTTTTCGGCTGGGGAATCCATTACCTGAACACTGCTAAATTCACACATACAGGGGGTGAAGCAACATGTCTATAAATTATGTTGAATAATGAGAAATGACAAAGGAAATAAGTATTGAACACACTTACTGCAATGTATTTCATATTTTGTACAAAATCATTTGTTGGTGATCACAGCTTCAAGATGCCTCCTGTATGGAGAAATTAGTCACATGCATTTCGCAGGTGTAATTTTGGTCCATTCTTCCACACAAACACTCTTCAAATCCTGAAGGTTACGTGGGCTCCTTCTATGAACTCTTGGCTTTTGTTCCATCCATAACTTTTTTATTGGATTCAGGTCAGGTAGTGATGAGTGAGTGTAATCCTTACTATTCACTACTTGCACGAATAGTACGGTATTCGCGATACTCATTACACGGGAAGTATCGCTGGTGCTCGTGAGTGATGTGTTGATTGTTATCGATCTGACACAAATTGGCAGCCCCCTTCAGTACACAAAGTGAACTGGCAACTCAGGGGGAGCAGTTTGAATGTTAGGCTCTCTATGGGGGGCACAGCAAGGTGTTTTAGACATTGAAATCGTAAAAAAGCCCACCCTCCTACCCTGTTCCCAAAAAGACTCATTTTATGATCGGGTGTGGGCGGAGCCTATTACTAATTGACTAACATTAGACTTGCTTTTGGACGAATTTGTGAGTATTAAAAACTACTCGTTACGGCTACGGCGAGTGTGAATATTTCGCTACTCGCTCATCACTAATTTCAGGTGATTGGCTGGGCCACTCTAGCAGATTTATTTTCTTTCTCTGAAACCAAATGTGAGTATCCTTGGCTGAGTGTTTGGGATTATTCTCTTGCTGAAATGTCCACCCTTATTGTTTCATCATCAACATCCCAGTAGGTGGAAGCAGATTTTTATCAAGAATGTCTCAATACAATTGTCCATACATCCTTCCTTCAATTATACAGTGGGTACGGAAAGTATTCAGACCTCTTTACATTTTTCACTCTGTTTCATTGCAGCCATTTTGTAAATTCAAAAAAGTTAATTTTTTTCTCATTAATGTACACTCTGCACCCCATCTTGACTAAAAAACAAAACCCAGAAATGTAGATATTTGTGCAAATTTATTAAAACAGAAAAACTGAAATATCACATGATCATAAGTGTTCAGACCAATTGCTCAGTATTGAGTAGAAGCACCTTTTGAGCTAGTACAGCCGTAAGTCTTCTTTGGAATAATGCAACAAATTTTTCACACCTGGATTTGGGGATCCTCTGCCATTCTTCCTTGCAGATCCTCTCCAGTTCCGTCACGTTGGATGGTGAATGTTGGTGGACAGCCATTTTCAGGTCTCTTCAGAGATGCTCAGTTGGGTTTAGGTCGGGGCTCTGGCTGGGTCAGTCAAGAATGGTCACAGAGTTGTTCTGAAGCCACTCCTTTGTTATTTTAGCTTTATGCTTAGGGTCATTGTCTTCCAGAGCACTCTGGAAGAGGTTTTCATCCAGGATATATCTCTGCACTTGGCTGCATTCGATTCCTTCAATTGCAACCAGTCGTCCTGTCCCTGCAGCTGAAAAACACTCACATAGCATGATGCAGCCACCACGTTTCACTGTTGGGATTGTATTGGGCAGGTGATGAGTAGTGCCAGGTTTTCTCCATACATACAGCTTAGAATTATCACCAAGGCGTTCTTTCTTCATCTCATGAGACTAGAGAACCTTATTTCTCATGTTCTGGGAGTCATTCATGTGTTTTGTTTTGCAAACTCTATGAGGGCTTTTATATGTCTTCCACTGAGGAGAATCCTTCTCCACACTGATGATGGGCAATACCCCGAAACAGCTGTCTGTGGATGTATACCTGGCTTTGGTAATTCCCTTGTAATATCCTTAAGCTCGTAACTGAGCGGGATAGTGACTGAAAGGGCCACCTAATATGGTGGTTATAGTGGTCTCCGCAAGGAGTCCACTCCAGGGCTAGGTCCTTCCCTGGAGGGATATCTGGCTAGTACTGTGTTGCAGACTCTTAAACGAGGCTCCACGAACTCAATTTGCATATTCAAATTCCCAGGGGGCAATGCACCATGGATTTCATTGTGTTTGAGCACTTTAGCCAGCTGCCCGCAGTGTTTTCCTCGACTGGTCTCCCTGAGATCAGTGAGAGCTTTGTGATGTTGGTCTACCAGGCATTGCTCCCACCTAGCCAGATCCTGCTCCACACCGATGAGGGGCAATACCCCGAAACAGCTGTCTGTGGATGGATAATTCCTTTTTCATATCCTTAAGCTCGTAACTGAGCGGGATAGTGACTGAAAGGGCCACTTAATATGGTGGTCTCCGCAAGGAGTCCACCCCAGGGCTAGGTCCTTCCCTGGAGGGATATCTGGCTAGTCCTGTGCTTCAGACTCTTAAGGTACCTTCACACGTGGCAATATTGCTTGCAATTTCACTGGCAATTTACTGGTTGCAGTGAAATCATAGACACATTGTTCTATTTTGTTGCCGTGTACAAATGAAACAATGTGTCCATGATTTCACTGCAACCAACAAATTGCCAGTGAAATTGCAAGCAATATTGCCGCGTGTGACGGTACCTTTAAACAAGGCTCCACGAACTCTATTTGCATATTAAAATTCCCAGGGGGCAATGCACCATAGATTTCACGGTGTTTGAGCGTATTAGTCAGCTGCCCACAGTGTTTTCCTCGACTGATCTCCCTGAGATCAGTGAGAGCTTTGTGATGTTGGTCTACCAGGCATTGCTCCCACCTAGCCAGAATCCTACTCCACACTGATGAGGGGCAATACCCCGAAACAGCTGTCTGTGGATGATACCTGGCTTTGGTAATTCCCTTGTCATAGCCTTGAGCTCGTAACTGAGCGGGATAGTGACTGAAAGGGCCACTTAATATGGTGGTTATGGTGGTCTCTGCAAGGAGTACACCCCAGGGCTAGGTACTTCCCTGGAGTGATATCTCGCTAGTCTCGTGTTTGAGACTCTTAAACGAGGCTCCACAGACTCCATTTGCATGTTCCACTGAGGAGAGGCTTCCGTTAGGCCACTCTCAGACACATACTGAAAGGATGTTTAGATTGTGAGCCCCAATGGGGACAGTGTGTTGCAAATGTAGGTAAAGCACTGTGGAATTAATAGCGCTATATAAATTAATAAATCTTATTATTATTAATATTATGATTATTAAAGGCCCATCTGGTGGTGGGCTGCAGTGGTAGTTGACTTTGTGGAACTTTCTCCCATCTCCCTACTGCATCTCAGAAGTTCATCCACAGTGATCTTAAGGTTCTTCTTTACCTCTCTCACCAAGGCTCTTCTCCCATGATTGTTCAGTTTGGCTGGACGGCCAGGTCTAGGAAGATTTCTGGAGGTCCCAAACATCTGCCATTTAAGGATTATGGAGGATACTGTGCTCTTAGGAACCTTGAGTACTGCAGAAATTATTTTATAACCTTGGCCAGATCTGTGCCTTGCCACAATTCTGTCTCAGAGCTCCTTGGGCAGTTCCTTTGACCTCATGATTCTCATTTGGTCTGACATGCACTGTGAACTGTGAGGTCTTATATAGACAGATGTGTGTCTTTCCAAATCAAGTACAATCAGTATATTTAAACAAAGTTGGACTCCAATGAAGGAGTAGAACCATCTCAAAGAGGATCAAAAGGAAATGGACGGCATGTGACTTAAAGGGAACCTGACCCCTAAAAATCAGCCCCCAGCCTATTAATACCTGTCCCTGCACCATCAGTATTGTATTCTAGCCATCCCTTTGTGTTAAAATTGGGCATTTTGAATTTTACAAAAGTGCATTTATTACCTGATGAACTGCAGCTTCTTAGTTCTTGAGAAGTCACACAGGGTGTTCCCTGTGGCTTCTCATCGCCGCCTGTACTTCAGTTATTCACGCCCCGATGGGCGTGCTAAGCCATAGTGATACTTGTGGCCTCCTACAAGGGTGGTATAGCTGTGATAACGCTAATCGCATCATATTCGGGGATCCTGACGTCAGTATACCCATTTGGGTGTACAGGACCTTATGATGAGCATTGCGCATGCGCGAGGTTGCTTTAGGCAGCTTAGCTTATCACACATAAGCTGCTGTAAAGTAACCTCGCGCATGCGCAATGCACATCGCAAGGTCCTCTACACCCAAATGGGTGTACTGACGCCAGGATCGCCGGATGACGCGATTAGCGTCATAGCAGCTATACTGCCCATGTAGGAGGACCAGAAGGACAACTATAGCTTAGCACGCCCATCGCGAATAATTGAAGTACAGGCGGCGATGAGAAGCCACAGGGAACACCCTGTGTGACTTCTCAAAAACTGAGAAGCCGCAGTTCATCAGGTAATAAAAGCACTTTTATAAACTTTATAAATACCCAATTTTAACACAAAGGGATGGCTAGAATACAATACTGGTGGTGCAGAGACAGGTATTAATAGGCTGGGGGCTGATTTTTAGGGGTGAGGTTCCCTTTAAATATAAGTGTCTGAGCAAAGGGTCTGAATACTTATGACCATGTGATATTTCAGTTTTTCTTTTGTAATAAATTTGCACTAATATCTACATTTCTGTTTTGTTCAGTCAAGATGGGTTTGCAGAGTGTACATTAATGATGAAAAAAAGAGAATTTTGTTTACGTACCGTAAATTCTTTTTTCTTGAATCATCAATGGGAGACCCAGACAATGGGGTTTAGGGCTCTGCCCTCCGGAGGTCACACTAGGTACTACAAGTTTGTAGACACCGCCTCCTCCGCTTATAAACCCCCACCGTAGGAGACATCCTCAGTTTAGTCCATAAGCTGCGAGGAGAAATTAAACCACACCCGAAACATCGGGAAGAATGCCGTGCACAGACGGTTCAACAACCCGGCAAACACTGTCTCAACAGAGAACAGAACAAGTGCAAAATATGCAACGGAACAACTGGGTGGGTGCTGGGTCTCCCATTGATGATTCAAGAAAAAAGAATTTACGGTACGTAAACAAAATTCTCTTTTTTCTGATCATCATAATGGGAGACCCAGACAATGGGGATGTCCTAAAGCAATACCCCAGGGCGGGAAGAGTTCCTCAACAAGACGGATAACACATGGTTCCCTTTTAAAGGTGGGCAACCGCCGCCTGGAGAACCCGCCTGCCCAAACTCGCATCCGCAGAGGCATGGGCATGCACCATATAGTGCTTAGAGAAAGTGTGCAGGCTGGACCAAGTGGCCGCTTGACACACCTGTAGAGCAGAAGCTCGATGTCGCAAGGCCCAAGAGGCACCTACAGCTCTAGTAGAGTGTGCCTTCAAACCCACCGGGAGAGGCAAACCAGAAGACCGGTAAGCCTCCTGAATGGGAGCCTTGATCCATCTGGCCAAGGTCGACTTGGAAGCCGCGGACCCCTTACAGCGACCCATCGTGAGGACAAATAAGGAATCCGAACTCCTAAAGGAGGCGGTCCTGGACACATAAATGCGTACAGCTCTCACGAGGTCCAGAGTATGGAGGTCGCGCTCAACCTGATGAACGGGAGCGGGGCAAAATGATGGAAGAACAATCTCCTGGTTCAAGTGGAATGTTGAAACCACCTTCGGCAAAAATTCAGGCCGTGGGCGCAACACCACCTTGTCCTGGTGAACCACCAGAAAGGGTGACTTGCACGAGAGTGCAGCCAATTCTGAGACCCTTCTCAGAGACGTAATCGCCACCAGAAAGACCACCTTCTGGGACAGACGAGAGAGAGAGATGTCTCTCAGAGGCTCAAACGGCGGTTTCTGCAGTGTCGTCAGGACCATGTTTAGATCCCAAGGGTCCAGAGGTCGCCTATAGGGCGGGACCACCCGAGACACCCCCTGCAGAAATTGACGTACCTTCGGGAGGAGCGCCAAGCGCCTGTCAAACAGCACTGAAAGTGCTGATACTTGACCTTTCAGAGAGCCAAGGGATAATCCCAGCTCCAACCCCGACTGTAGGAAGGCCAGCAATGTCGGGATAGACAAAGGCCACGGTGAGCGGCCACCAGAGGCACACCAGGTAAAAAAGATTTTCCACGTTCTGTGGTATATCTTCCTGGAAACAGGTTTCCTTGCCCGATTCATAGTGGCAACCACTGTAGGAGAGAAACCTCTGGATGTCAGCAGCCAGGCCTCAAGAGCCATGCAGTCAATCTGAGAGCCCTGGAATTGAGGTGGAAGAATGGCCCTTGCGCGAGTAGATCTGCGCGTTCTGGAAGGGCCCACCCGTGTCCGCCTGACAGTTGCCACAGGTCCGGGTACCAAGACCTCCTGGGCCAATCTGGAGCCACTAGAATGGCCACTCTGCATTCCGTCCTGATCTTCCACAGGACCCTGGGAATCAGAGCCAGAGGCGGAAACACATATGGCAGCTGGAATCTGGACCAGCCCAGAATCAGGGCGTCCGCCCCCAGAGACTGGGGATCCCAAGACCTTGCCATGTATTGGGGCACCTGATGATTCAGCCGTGAGGCCATCAGATCCACGTCCGGAGTGCCCCACCTGCCGCAGATGTCCCGGAAGACGTCTGGATGTAGAGACCACTCTCCGGCGTCCATCCCCTGTCGGCTCAGATAGTCGGCCTCCCAGTTCTCGACCCCTGGGATGTGAACTGCGGAGATCAGGCAGCCGTTTTCCTCCACCCAGAGTAGAATGCGGTGGACTTCGGCGAGGGCCTGAGCACTTCTGGTCCCTCCCTGATGATTTATGTAGGCGACGGCCGTCGCATTGTCGGACTGTACCCGAATGGGCTGTCCTGACAGGAATTTCTGAAACGCCAGTAGCGCCAGATAGACCGCCTTGATCTCCAGCACGTTGATCTGCAACGCCGACTCCGACCGAGTCCAGAGGCCTTGAGCCCTGTGGTGCAAGAACACCGCCCCCCAGCCCTTCAGACTGGCGTCGGTGGTCACCACTAACCATGACGGTTTTAGGAAGGACCGGCCCCGTGACAGGTGAAGTGGCAGGAGCCACCACTGCAGGGAGTCCCTGGTCGGTTGTGACAGTGTCACCAGCCGATTCAGAGAGATCGTCCTCTTGTCCCATCTGCGAAGAATCTCCAGCTGGAGAGGACGGAGGCGAAACTGTGCGAACGGCACCGCCTCTATCGCCGCTACCATGCGACCCACCAGTCTCATCAATACCCGCAGGGATGACTGTGGAGACAGGAGGACATTCTGCACTCCTGATTGGATCGCAAGCTGCTTGGCTTGAGGTAGGGACACCAGGGCCGAGTCCGTGTGGAAGTCCATGCCCAGATATGTCAATGACTGGGTCGGAACCAGGGTCGACTTCTGAATGTTGATAAGCCACCCGAACCGTTCCAGGGACTTCATGGTCACCTCCAGGCTTACCCGACAAAGGTCTTCCGATGGCGCCCTGCCCAACAGGTCGTCCAAATAGGGTATGACGGCGTGTCCCTGCGCATGCAGGAGAGCCATCATGGAGGCCATCACCTTTGTGAACACCCGTGGTGCTGAGGCTAGCCCGAATGGCAGTGCCACAAATTGGAAGTGCTCTTCCCCCACTGCGAATCTCAACCAGCGCTGATGAGCTGGTGCAATGGGGACGTGAAGGTAAGCGTCCCTGATATCGATGGACGCTAGGAAGTCTCCCTGTGACACAGCCGCGATCACTGAGCGCAGGGATTCCATGCGGAACTTCCGAACCAACACGTGACGGTTGAACAACTTGAGGTCCAAAACCGGGCGAAAAGAGCCGTCCTTTTTTGGGACAATAAAGAGGTTGGAGTAAAAACCCCTGAACCTCTCTTCCGTGGGCACAGGGACCACCACTCCGTCTCTGCGGAGTCCCTCCAACACCAGGTAAAAAGCCTGAGCCTTTTCTGGAGATGGAACCGACCGATGGAATCGGTGTATTGGTTGTGACGTCAGCTCTATCCTGTATCCTCTTGAGACTACGTCTCGAACCCACTGATCTTGAATGTGAAGAAGCCACGTGTCCTGAAAGCGGGACAGGCGGCCCCCCACCTGTGGGGAGGCAGGATGAGATAGCGAGTCATGTCGAAGCGGGCTTGGGGGTGGCAGCCGCTGCCCCCGCCGGCTTCTTCTGACGACTCTTGGAACGCCACTGAGTAGCAGGCTTGCCCCCTCGGTCTGAGCGAGTGGACGCCGTTGATGACTGTGAACCGGAGCGAAAGGACCACTGCTTAGGGTTCCTTTTCACGGTGTACCGTGGCTTAGGCTTATTCTGCGGTATCTTAGACTCAGCAGAATCCTTTATCAATTTATCCAGTTCGGTGCCAAAAAGCCTGTCACCAGCGAACGGAAGATTTTGTAAAATCTTCTTAGATGTGGCATCTGAGTCCCAGAGACGCAGCCACAAAAGCCTGCGGATCGCAATTGCATTGGCCGAGGCCACAGCAGAGCGAGTGGCAGTTTCCAAAGATGCCGTCCTGGCATAGTCCGCATAGGCCCTTGCTCTCTCAGTGAGAGCCAGGACCTCTGGGCTGGACCTAGCTAGATCAGTGATACCATCCAAACAGATAGTGATCGCTTGGAGGGTCCAGACTGCGGCAAAATTAGGGGCAAATGAAGACCCCACAGCCTCATAGGAAGACTTGGCGAGTTGCTCGACCTGTCTATCAGTAGCATCCTTCAACGAGGAGCTATCAGAGGCAGAAAACAAGGAGCGCGCAGCAATCCTAGTCATGGAAGCATCCACCTTGGGAGACTGCGACCATTCCTGGAGCGCCTCCTGGGGAAAGGGAAAGCGATTGTCCTTAGTTTTACGGACATAACGCCGCCCAGGATGCAACCTGGGAGCTTTAATCACCCTTCCGAAATTAGTGTGGTCCATGAAGGAGCCACTTGGTCTAGCCTCTGGCCGCAGCCATTGATAGATCTCCTTGGGGTGTACAGTCACCTCCTCAGGAGGAGTGACAAGACGCAATGTCTCATTGATGGAGGACACCAGATCCTCCACCCCATCTGGAGGTTCAGACATAGACCCAAGAGTAGAACCCCCATCATCTTCCTCACCATCAGAGGAACGCTCCTCCTCAGAGAGAGTCTGGAGCTCAGGAGAGGCCTCACGGGCTCGCTTAGGGGGTCTTACAGCAGAAGTAAGAGACACCCGGGGGTAACTAGGAGGAGTAGCTGGGTTCTCCAGTCTCCTATGCAGTGCCTCCAGGGTTTGCGACATGGAGGACATCTGGGACAGCAGAGATTCATTGATCTTATTCTGCGTTTCCCATGGCCCTGGGATCACCTGAACCTCAGGGTATAATCCCGGATTTGCAGACTCAATAGTAGCAGATCGGGCCTCTGGGCGTCCGCAGTTATTGCAGGACCCCTCCACCAGTGTCCCGTTGCATGTAGTACAGACAATGGTGGCCACAGCCGCCTTAGCAGCATGCTTCCCAGCTGAGGACATCTCCACAGTGAGGGGAATATAAGCCAAAGTTCACAAACAAACCGGGAATCCCGGTGGCTTACCGACCGCAGTAAAGCGGTAGGAGGAAGCGGTGTGTGTGTGTGACCTCCGCGAGTTCCGGTCTCCCTTGCAAGTGCAGCCACGCGCTGCCGTTCAGATCCCAGCCGGGAAGTGAGGGAGAAGATGGCCGCCGACAGTGAAGATGTGGGCGGAGCCAGGAACACGCGGGAAGAACACACAACACGCCCAGCGGTGATGTCACCATAAGGGCTGCCTCCTCCTCCTCCAGACTGCCTCAGCAATGGAGGTGCCGGAGCCCGCAGCGCGGGAAACAAGAGTGAATATCACCACACACACTCTCAGACTGCTTGTACACAGAAAAACACCCGCAGTCTACAGCCTCAGCCCCTGTGAAACACAGGGCGGTCAGCCAGGGCGACCCCAGCACAGGGTCACCGCCAGAACCGCGGACCCGAGGGTAACCGCGCGGTCTGAGTGTCATGACACCACAGTGACAGACACTACCCCCAGGCACACAGGAGACACACCAGGTGCCTCAGTGCCGGTCCGGTCTGTAAGCACCTTTAGGGAGGCCTCGGACGGGGGTACAGCACCAGTCCGGAGTGTAAGCACCATTTAGGGAGGCCTCGGACTGGGCTGGCTCCGTCCGGTCTGTAAGCACCATTTAGGGAGGCCTCGGACGGAGCGGAGCTGTGCAAGGCTCCAGGCTCCCCCTATCCAGAGCCTCCATGGAGGGATGGAAAGGAAAGGAGCGCGACAGCGTACCGGGAGAACACTAAAGTGTCCAGGCTAAAAGCCCTCCGGTACCTCCACCAGCGTGTTCCACAAGGGTGAGCGGGGAGGCTGTCGAGGATCCCGAATGGGACCATTTTACCTTGTCTTCATACGCCATCACGTAAGCTGTGAGAATGCAGTGAAGTGCAAGCAAAGCGTGATCCTCCGAGCACACTAAGTTTAAAACTGAGGATGTCTCCTACGGTGGGGGTTTATAAGCGGAGGAGGCGGTGTCTACAAACTTGTAGTACCTAGTGTGACCTCCGGAGGGCAGAGCCCTAAACCCCATTGTCTGGGTCTCCCATTATGATGATCAGAAAATTCACTTTTTGAATTTACAAAATGGCTGCAATGAAAGAGAGTGAAAATGTTAAAGAGGTCTGAGTGTCTTCCATACCCACTGTATGTTTGCCAGTGCCATATGCTGAAAAACAGCCCTACACCATGTTTCCACCATCAAACTGCACAGTTGGTATGGTGTTTTCAGGGTGCTATGCATGGTGTGTATTATGGTATCCAAAGAGTTCAATTTTGATCTTATCTTACCAGACTATATTCTCTCAGTATTTCACAGGCTTGTCTAAATGTAACATAGTAACATAGTATTTATGGTTGAAGGAAGTCTAAGTCCATCTAGTTCAACCCATAGCCTAACATGTTGATCCAGAGGAAGGCAAAAAAAAACATGTGGCAACAATAAGCTCCACATTGGGGGAAAAATTCCTTCCTGACTCCAGATACGGCAATCAGACTAATTCCCTGGATCAACGCCCCATCAAAGAATCTAGTATGTATAACTGATAATATTATAGTTTTCAAGAAATGCATCCAGGCCCTTCTTAAATGTTAGTTGTGAGTCACTCATTACAACATCATGTGGCAGAGAGTTCCATAGTCTCACTGCTCTTACAGTAAAGAATCCGCGTCTGTGATTATGATTAAACCTTCTTTCCTCCAGACGTAGAGGATGCCCCCTTGTCCCAGTCTCAGGCCTAAGAGTAAAGAGATCATTAGAAAGTTCTCTGTACTGTCCACTCATATATTTATACATTATTATAAGATCACCCCTAAGCCTTCGTTTTTCCAAGCTAAATAACCCCAAGTTTAATAACCTGTCTTGGTATTGCAGACCCCTTAGTCCTCTAATGACTTTGGTCGCTCTTCTCTGGACCCGCTCTAGTTCAGCTATGTCTTTCTTATACACCGGAGAAATGTTGTTGAGCAAACTTTAAACGCACTTGAACATGCCTTTTGTTAAGCAATGCAGTTTTGTGCAGTCACAATGCATACAGGCCATTGAGATTGAGTGCATTACTTATTGTGTTCTTAGAAACAATTGCACCTGCTGATTTCAGGTCTTTTCATAGCTTTCCACAGGTGGTTTTTGGCTCTTCGACAGCTCTTCTGATTATTCTTTTCGCCCATCTGTCTGAAATCTTGTGGGAGCACCTGGTTATGAACGGTTTATGGTTAAATTATTTTCTTTCCACTACCGGATTATGGCCCTAACAGAGCTCACTGGAACTTTCCGTAGTTTAGAAATTCTTCTGCAACCAATGCCATCAGTATGTTTTGCAAAGATCTTGAGACAGCTCACAGGTTTTACCCATCATGGGATGTTTCCTGTGTGGCACCCTGGGAATGAGACACCTTTTTATAAACATCAGTTGAACCTGCTGATATTATGTTTCACTAATTTGCAGAATTGCATTATAATTATTGATAGATTTCAACTGGAGTCATTATTTTCCATGGCTTTTTGCACCTCTCTTTCTTCATGTGTTCAATACTATTTCCCTGTGTCATTTCTCATTATTAAATGTCACTAAATTTATGGAAATCTATGGTTTGATTTCTTTGCTTGTGTGGATTGGATGACATCTGGAGAAAAATCATGTCAATAGCACTTTTAGAAATATATTTACTTAAAAAATTGATGACGTGTTGTTTTATCTGCTGTATATGGCAACTATAGAGGCTCATTATAGAAATGTTCAAGGCTGTATTTTTGGCTCAAGCTGCCCTTGTCACAGAGCGTGAACCTGCCCTGTTAAAAGTCCAAAACCATAAAAGACCAAAGAAATTGTGAGTGTGACCGTGCTCCTGTTGGCATAGAAAGAAAATTCTTCTTGACCAAAAAATTAATAATTATGTGATTTTATTTTCTATGCGTTTCAGAGCAACCAAAAAACCCTTCTTCAGGAAAAATCATACAAATGTACATCTAAATCCTCCTCATGCACACATATATATATTCACAACAATACAAAGGGTCCCACCTCTAATTAGGGAGGAATCCTTTACAATGGATCACCTGATCTAACACAAGTCTAAACCTGGTATAAAACATATATTCCCCTTGTCCACAATTTAAACACATATATATGCAAAAGGTAGAAAATTATGCTCACATAATTATTGGGAGATCGTAGCAGGAGAGACCTGCTACATGTCTTTATAGCAGTTTTAACTTTCACAACCTTAAAAGGTGAGCAATTCTAATTTTAACTCTGAAAAAAAGTTGTCTCACAGGTATACACACTGTGCGCCTTTCTTTTTCCAGCTATATTATCTGTTAAAAGTCCATTTAGGCTACATTCAGATCAGAAAAACGCCACACAAATTGACACACCTCAGAAATTAACTTTGAATGTCGGTTTTATGGCAATTAGCTGTACACAGTTGAGTGGGATGCGACACACTGCAGTCCGAGCAGCCCCTGTGCCTGTAAAACTCACCCCACCGCCTGTAATATGTCACCCCTCCTGTATTTGTATGGAAGCAGTGACATCATTCGCGCCTGTGCAGTGGCGCGGGTCACTGTGTTCTATTGCAGCCACACAAAGTCTCGCGAGACTTCACAAATTTCGCGAGACCTTGGTCAATGCGGCTTCAAGAGAGTACAGTGACCCGGGCCACTTCATAGGCGCGAATGCTGTCACTGCTTCCATACAGTTGTGGCCAAAAGTATTGACACCCCTGCAATTCTGTCATATAATACTCAGTTTCTTCCTGAAAATGATTGCAATCACAAATTCTTTGGTATTATTATCTTCATTTAATTTGTCTTCAATGAAAAAACACAAAAGAGAATGAAGCAAAAAGCAAAACATTGATCATTTCACACAAAACTCCAAAAATGGGCCAGACAAAAGTATTGGCACCCTCAGCCTAACACTTGGTTGCACAACCTTTAGCCAAAATAACTGCGATCAACTGCTTCCGGTAACCATCAATGAGTTTCTTACAATGCTCTGCTGGAATTTTAGACCATTCTTCTTTGGCAAACTGCTCCAGGTCCCTGATATTTGAATGGTGTGGTGGTTAGGGATGAGGTGGGAGGGGAGTGGGTCGAGGGCACAAGTGGTGAGGTGTGATCGTGCTAGAAGGGAGGAGAGGTGATCTTCTGTCATAGGGAAGAGCCTACTTTTGGGCGAGGGGGGTTGGGCAATGACGGGGGGGGCGAGGGGATTGTGGATCGAAGCTTTGTCTGATTTTGTCGATCTTCTCTTTGAAAAAGGTGGCAAAGTCATCGGCGGAGATGGGGGGAGAGGGAGAGGGGACAAAGTAAAGAGTTGAAAGTTTTGAAAAGTTGCTTGGGGTGTGGGACAGGGCGGTTTATTAGGGAAGAAAAGTAGTCTTGTTTTGCGGTGGCAAGAGCAGTCTTGAAGACGATGAGGGACTGTTTGTATGGGGTGAAGTGCTCTGCGGAGTGGGATTTTTTCCATCTCCGCTCGGCCACCCTAGAGGTTCGTCAAAGCTTTTTAGTGAGGGTGGTGAGCCAGGGTTGTCTGTGTGCACGTTTTTGTTGTATGAGAGGGGGCAACCTGGTCGAGGGCTGTGGTGACAGTGGTGTTATAGAGGGTGGCGGCTGCTTCAGTGTCTTGAGAAGAAACTAAGTCTGAGAGAGGGAGGAGGGACTCAGAGCGAGTGGAAGTCGATGAGTCTAAGGTTTCTGTGGGGGTGAGGGAGTTTCCGGAGAAGGGGGAGCGTGGTGGGGGAAGAGAGGAAGAAGGTCACCAGGTTATGGTCGGATAGGGGGAGGAGTGAGGTTACGAGGTCAGTGAGAGAACAGAGGCGGGTGAAGGCGAGGGCTAGTGTGTGGCCATCATTGTGTGTGACGGAGGAAGTCCATTGGGAGAGGCCGAAGGAGGAGGTTAGAGATAGGAGTCTAAAGGCAGCGGTGTGGGGGGTGCCGATGGGGATGTTGAAGTCACCCATGATGACGGTGGGGATGTCAGAGAAGAGGAGGTGGAGATGCCAGGTTGTGAAGTGGTCGAAGAAGATGGAGGAGGATCCTGGGGGGTGGTAGACGACAGCCAGTTGGAGGTTGCAGGGGGAGAAGATACACACGGAGTGCGCCTCGAGGAGGGGAAGGGGGCAGAGGGGGCAGTGTAAGTGGGGTGAAGGAGCAGCTGTTGGCCATTATTAGGCCGACACCTCCACCGCGGGTGTGGGAGTGAGGTCGCCATAGGAGAGGACGGCAGGGGAGGTTGTGTCGGAGGAACTGAGTCATGTTTCAGTGATGCCAATGAAAGAGTTTGTTGGAGATGAAGAGATCATGGATGAATGAGAGTTTATTGCATACCGAGCGGGCGTTCCAGAGTGCACCGGATAGGGGAATTAGGGGAGGTGCGGCTTGGGGAATGGGTGTAAGGTTGGAGGTGTTAGCAGTGGGGAGTGGGCTAGAGGTGACTGTGGGGGGACCAGAATTGGGGGAAATGTCGCCAGCACATAGGAGGAGGGAGAGGGTTAGGAGGTGAGGGCAGGAGAGCTTGCGTGGCGGGCATGTTTGGAGACAAAGGATTAAGTGTGGAGGAAAAGTTCAGAGGAGTGGGTGAGATGGCTAGGTAGCATGAAGAGAGAGAGTGCTATGTTGTCAGGAGGAGGGATGGGGGGATAGTAGAAAGTGGAGTAGGAAGTGGAATAGGAGTGTGGAGAGAAGGGGAAACATTGCATAGGGATGTAGGATTCAGTAGGGATGAGAGGTGAAGCAGGGGGATGAGCTGCAGTTGGGGATCAGACGTAGTGGGGGGCAACAGCTTCTGCGGGAGGAGCAGCAGCGTTAGCGAGGATGAGGTGCAGCCGGGAGATGGGATGGAGGCGGGGGTCAGGTGCAGCAGGAAGGGTATGCAAAGCAGGTGAAAACCAATCAAGTCCAGCCAATTGCAGAGCACATAGGGATAGGATGCTGCCGGTGGACGGATGCAGAGGGGATATCCAATGAGGAAGAACTCTCTCAGAGTCAAACAGGTGCACAGTACATATGAATGGGATGTAGTTGATGCAGCCGGGGATGAGATGAAGTAGCCGGAAATGACGTGGTGCAGCCGGGGATGAAGTGGTGCAGCCGGCCGGGGGTGAGATGATTGGTGTAGCCGGGGATGAGGTGGTGCAGCCAGAGACGAGATGGTGCAGCCAGCCTGGGATGAGATGGTGCAGCCGGCTGGGGATGAGGTGGTGCAGCCGGCTGGGGATGAGGTGGTGCAGCCGGGGACGGGGTGGTGCAGCCGGCCGGGGATGAGATGATTGGTGCAGCCGGGGATGAGGTGGTGCAGCAGGGGATGAGGTGATGAAGAGGGGGACGAGGTGATGCAGTCGGCGGGGATGACATGATTGGTGCAGCCGGGGATGGGGTGGTGCAGCCGGGGATGAGGTGGTGCAGCTGGGGATGAGATGATGCAGCCGGGGAAGAGATGATGCAGCCGGGGAAGAGATGATGCAGCTGGGATGAGATGATGCAGCTGGGAGAGATGCAGCCGGGGACGAGATGATGCAGCCGAGGACGAAATGATGCAGCCGGGACGAAATGATGCAGCCGGCTGAGATGGGATGAGATGGCGCAGCCGAGGATAGATGGTGCAGCCGGGGATGAGATGGTGCAGCCGGGGATGAGATGGTGCAGCCAGGGATGAGATGGTGCAGCCAGGGATGAGATGGTGCAGCCAGGGGCGTCAGCTGCAGCCAGGGAAGGGGGGTCAGATGTGGTGAAGGGAGGTGAGAAGCAGCCAGGGGCCCAGAGCAGTCAGGGGAGCCAGATGCAGGGGCCAGAGCAGCCAGGGGCCAGGACGATGTGAAGCCAGCCTCCCGTGGGTATGGTGCCAGTGTTAGGGAGGTGAGGAGGTGGGGCGCCCAGTTTGCTGGCAATGCTGGAAACCCTGCAGCAGGGGATGGCAACCACAGTGTAGCAATCCAACAGATTTTCTGACAGCTCCCAGATGATGCCGATGGGAGCTTTGCCACAGCTAAATTCTGTGCTGGGCACCAGCTGGGAGCCGGATCTCAGAGACTCCAGGAGGCCCGGAGCACCAGGACCTAGTTTTAGTTCAGCCACTGGACTCCGGCTCTGTGCAGGGGACTGAGAAGTGACATCTCTCTCCTTCCTCGCTCCCGGCCTCCGCCGGTTCAGACTGCGGCTGCGGGCTGGATCTGTAATAGACTCTGGTGGGGGCGGGACCTTGGGCACTCAGAGGAGCCGGCTATTACAGGCCATGGCTCCGGCCTGTGCAGGAGGCCTCGGCACCTGGAGCAGCACAATGTTTGGCCGGACGTCCGCAGATGGCCCCACTGGGGTCCCCAAGGTGGGTTGGGAACAGTGGATGGGGCAAGCAGGTCCACAGATTGGGGTCTCAGCAGGGCTGTCTGTGTGCGCCGGTTCTGAGGCCGCCTCCTGCAGCAGCGCTGCAGTCGTGGGGCTACTGGTGCTCAGAGAGAGTCCTCACCTCCATCAAACAGGTGTCGAGGTAGCCAGGGGGGAGCTGGGGCCAACAAGCATGATCTTGGGCTGGCATGATGACCAGGGGCGATGATGGCGGCCGTGGATGCAGTGCAGGAAAGAGCAGTTTGTCCTCACTGCTCAGCGGCCATCTTTCTAAATGCATTTGATCTTTAGCAACATCTACCAACATGATAGATTTAGCAATCCAGTTTTGGCACCACTTTTAAAACTTAAATATGATTACTATGGTATATAGTATGGTATCTCCTCCGGCTCACTCTCCACATTTGACCCAGTCACAGAAGAAGAAGTCTCCAGGCTCCTTTCTTCCTCTCGTCCCACAACATGCACTACTGACCCCATTCCCTCACACCTGCTCCAGTCCCTCTCTCCAGTCGTCACCACTCACTTAACCACAATCTTCAATCTCTTCCTCTCTTCTGGCATCTTCCCCTCCTCCTTCAAACACTCGATCATTACTCCATTATTAAAGAAAACCACTCTCGACCCATCATGCACAAATAACTACAGACCAGTCTCCAATCTCCCTTTCATCTCTAAACTCCTGGAGCACCTGGTCTATTCCCGCCTCACCCGTTACCTCTCCATTCACTCTCTTCTAGACCCATTACAGTCTGGTTTCCGCCCCCTTCACTCTACAGAAACCGCCCTCATCAAAGTGACCAATGACCTTCTGACAGCAAAACGTAATGGTGCCACTCTCTGCTTATTCTCCTTGATCTCTCTGCAGCTTTTGACACTGTCGACCATCAGCTCCTACTCTCTATGCTGCACTCCATTGGCATAAAGGACACTGCTCTCTCCTGGCTCTCCTCCTATCTTTCTGACCGCTCTTTCAGTGTATCTTTTGCTGGCTCCACTTCTTCCCCTCTTCCTCTCACTATTGGAGTCCCTCAGGGTTCAGTCCTTGGTCCTCTCCTCTTCTCACTCTACACAGCCCCGATTGGACAGAACCATCAACAGATTTGGCTTTCAGTACCATCTTTATGCTGATGACACACAACTATACACCTCAGCCCCTGACCTTACCCCTGCGGTATTAAAGAATACCAATGACTGTCTAGCTGCAGTTTCCAATATCATGTCCACTCTCTATTTGAAACTAAACCTTTCCAAAACTGAACTTCTTCTGCTCCCCCCATCCACTAACCTCCCTAAATCGGACATCTCTCTCAGTTTGTGGCACCACGATAACGCCTAGGCAGCAGGCTCGCTGTCTGGGTGTTATGTTTGACACCGATCTCTCCTTCTCCTCCCACACAAATCTCTCGTTCGGCTCCTGTCGCTTACACCTGAAGAATATCTCTAGAGTCCGCCCCTTTCTCACCCTGGAAACAACAAAAACCCTCACCGTGGCCCTCATCCATTCCCACCTTGACTATTACAATTCTCTATTAAGCGGCCTCCCCCTCACCAGACTTTCTCCTCTCCAGTCCATCCTTAATGCAGCAGCCAGGATCACCCATCTGGCCAATCATTACTCAGATGCCTCTGCTCTGTGCCAGTCATTGCACTGGCTGCCCGTATACTACAGGATCAAATTCAAATTGCTTCTTCTCACCCACAAAGCTCTTCACAATGCAGCACCCCCCTACCTCTCCTCCCTCATCTCTGTCTATCACCCCACCCGTTCTCTACGTTCCTCAAATGACCTTCGACTGACATCTGTACTAATCCGATCCTCCCACTCCCGGCTCCAAGACTTCTCCAGAGCTGCACCAAAACTCTGGAATGCTTTACCCCAAGAAATCAGGACTATCCACAACTTGCATGGCTTCAGACGATCCCTAAAAATGCATCTTTTTAAGGCGGCCTATCATACTCCCTAATAGAAGTCCTTTGTACTGTAGACAGTGAATGGGCTATCCCTCTGGACATTACTCTTCTATAAACTCCACCAAACCAAAAAAGGTCTACACAGATTGTATAATGACCGTCCATGTAAGCTTATTTCTATCCCCCATTTCCTCAAGATGCCTGGACCATCAGTGCAATAAGCCCCTGTACCTTGTGCAACCCCTATCCCGTCATAGATTGTAAGCTCTTTTGAGCAGGGTCACCTTCATTTCTTGCTTTATTTATTGTATTTTCTTTTTTACATTGATTCTATGCCTATTGTTTTGTATCCAATTATTGTACTGTATTCTCTACTGTAATTATCGTATATACTCGTGTATAAGCCGACCCGTGTATAAGCCGACCCCCCTACATTTGCCCCCAAAACCTGGGAAAATCTATTGACTCGTGTATAAGCCGAGGGTGGACCCCAGCACAGGTATACAGCCCCCAGCAGTGTGGTATACAGCAGCCCCAGAGGTATATACAGCAGCCCCAATGGTAGTATACAGCAGAAGCCCCAGTGGTATCATACAGCATCAGCCCCAGTGGTATATACACAGCCCCAGTGGTTAACAGATTACACGCAGCCCCAGTAGTATATACAGCCCTAGTAGTATATACAGCCCCAGTGGTAGTATACACGTAGCCCCAGTAGTATATACAGCCCCAGTAGTATATACAGCCCCAGTGGTAGTATACACGCAGCCCCAGTAGTATATACAGCCCCAGTAGTATATACAGCCCCAGTGGTAGTATACACGCAGCCCCAGTAGTATATACAGCCCCAGTGGTATATACAGCCCCAGTGTTAAGTATCCAGCCGCCCCAGTAGTATATACAGCCCCAGTGGTAGTATACAGGCAGCCCCAGTAGTATATACAGCCCCAGTGGTAGTATACAGGCAGCCCCAGTAGTATATACAGCCCCAGTGGTAGTATACAGGCAGCCCCAGTAGTATATACAGCCCCAGTGGTAGTATACAGGCAGCCCCAGTAGTATATACAGCCCCAGTGGTAGTATACAGGCAGCCCCAGTAGTATATACAGCCCCAGTGGTAGTATACAGGCAGCCCCAGTAGTATATACAGCCCCAGTGGTATATAACAGCCCCAGTAGTATATACAGCCCCAGTGGTATATACAGCCCCATGTAGTATATAGCAGCCCCAGTAGTATACTAGCAGCCCCAGTAGTATATACAGCCCCAGTAGTATATACAGCCCCAGTAGTATATACAGCCCCAGTGGTAGTATACACGCAGCCCTAGTAGTATATACAGCCCCAGTGGTAGTATACAGGCAGCCCCAGTAGTATATACAGCCCCAGTGGTAGTATACAGGCAGCCCCAGTAGTATATACAGCCCCAGTGGTAGTATACAGGCAGCCCCAGTAGTATATACAGCCCCAGTGGTAGTATACAGGCAGCCCCAGTAGTATATACAGCCCCAGTGGTAGTATACAGGCAGCCCCAGTAGTATATACAGCCCCAGTGGTAGTATACAGGCAGCCCCAGTAGTATATACAGCCCCAGTGGTAGTATACAGGCAGCCCCAGTAGTATATATAGCCCCAGTGGTAGTATATAGCAGCCCCAGTGGTAGTATATAGCAGCCCCAGTGGTAGTATATAGCAGCCCCAGTGGTAGTATATAGCAGCCCCAGCGGTAGTATACAGCATCCCCAGTAATGCAGGCCCCCCCAGCCTTGCTCTGGTCACTTGTAAAGCAAAATATACTTATCACTGTCCCGCTGTCCGCGCCCACCGCTGCCGACATCCGCAATCCTCCATCTTCATGCGTCTTCTTCCTGTTTCCTGTGTTCAGCGCCGGCAATGACGTCATTGTCTGCGACGAACACAGGAAACAGGAAGAAGACGCATGAAGATGGAGGATCGCGGATGTCAGCAGCGGCGGGCGCGGACAGCGGGACAGTGATAAGTATAATTTGCTTTACAGGTGACCAGAGCAAGGCTGGGGGGGCCCTGCATTACTGGGGATGCTGGGGCTGCTGTGGGGCTGTATGGCTGCCGTCACTGACTCGCGTATAAGCCGAGGGGGGTACTTTTCAGCCCAATTTTTGGGCTGAAAAACTCGGCTTATACGCGAGTATATACGGTACTTACTGTATTATATTTTCTGTACTCTAACCCTACATTGTAAAGCGCTGCGGAATATGTTGGCGCTATATAAATAAAGCTTTATTATTATTATTATTATTATATGCAACACTGTTTTTTCAGTTTGTCCTGAGAAAAGGGTCAGCGCAGCCCTGAAACACAGACACGTTAATACACAATAATATACAGTATTCAGGGCCATCTCTAGATATTTGTGGGCCTTGAGTGAAAGAGTCTCCATGGGCCCTTTTAACACTCTGTCCGCACTGCTGCAGATCCGTACTATAAGCTGCTCCACAGGTTTAGACAGATGTAAATAAGAAAACATTTCTTTCCTATTAATTAAAGCCTCCCTGGTGGTGTAAAAGGGAGGGGTCATTAACGCTAATTTTAATGTACTAGGGTACAATACGGAGGCAATAAATCTATACCACGTTCCAAATTATTATGCAAATGTTCTTTTTCTCTGATTTTCCTAAATGGTCAGAGCAAATGAAAGTCAGTATAATAAAAGTCATCAGCCGTTAGAGTATACATCAAATTTTATTGAAGAAACCTCCCAATGATAACAGTATAATCTTCAAAATAAAAAAAAAACCTCTAAATGCACTGTTCCAAATTATTAGGCACAGTAGAGTTTCTAAACATTTGATATGTTTGAAAGAACTGAAAATGCTCATTTGTTAAATTTGCAGCATTAGGAAGTCACATTCACTGAAATAAAATCTATTTTACTCCAAAACATCCTAAAAGGCCAAGTTACATGTTAACATAGGAACCCTTCTTTGATATCACCTTCACAATTCTTGCATCCATTGAACTTGTGAATTTCTGGAGAGTTTCTGCTTGTATTTCTTTGCGTGATGTCAGAATAGCCTCCCAGAGCTGCTGTTTTGATGTCAACTGCCTCCCACCCTCATAGATCTTTTGTTTGATTATACTCCAAAGGTTCTTTATAGGATTGAGGTCAAAGGAAAATGGTGGCCACGCCATTAATTTATCTCCTTTTATGCCCATAGCAGCCAATGACACAGAGGTATTCTTTGCAGCATGAGATGGTGCATTGTCATGCATGAAGATGATTTTGCTCCTGCAGGCACGTTTTTGCTTTTTGTACCATGGAAGAAAGTTCTCAGTCAGAAACTCTATACACTTTGCAGAGGTCATTTTCACAATCTTAAAGGGGACTACCAGCTGTTTCCCTATGATTCCAGCCCAAAACATGACTCCTCCACCTCCGCAGCCTTGTTGGGACATGGTGGCCATCCACCAACCATCCACTACTCCATTCAACTGGACCATACAGGGTTGATTGGCACTCATCAGTAAACAAGACTGTTTGAAAATTAGTCTTCATGTATGTCTGGGCCCACTGCAACCGTTTCTGCTTGCGAGCATTGTTTAGGGGTGGCCGAATAGTAGGTTTATGCACCACAGCAAGCCTTTGAAGGATCCAACACCTTGAGGTTCGAGGGACTCCGAAGGCACCAGCAGCTTCAAATATCTGTTTGCTGGTTTGTAGGTCCGTTTCTCTTAATTCGATGAACTTACCTGGCAGAAGCCTTCCTCATTCTGCCTTTATCTGCACGAACACATCTGTGCTCAAAATCAACCAAAAATCTCTTCACAATACGATGATCACGCTTACGTTTTTGTGCAATATTTAATGTTTTCATCCCTTGTCCAAGGCATTGCAGTATTTGTTGCTTTTCGACAGGAGAGATCCTCTTTCTTGGAGAGGGGGTGTGGCCTAGGATGGGATGACTGCGCCATAACCAGGGCTCTCACACTTATACTTCAGCGACAAGGTCTTATGCCTTTTTAAAGGTTTTTTTCCTTATATAAGTGTGATAACGTGTTTTCCATAAATATGAGGAATATTTCAGGACCAATTTGAACTATTTCTGTCAAGAACTCATCAAATAATCAAATAATTTAGTCAGGTATTTACCTGAGGAGATTCCTGTGAGCGGCGGCCATTTTGCATACCTGTTTAAACAATAGTACTTGGTCTATAGATGCCTCATATATGGACTATACTTCCTTATAAAACATTTATTTCCATCACAGACTATATTTTTAACTACCGTATATACTCGTGTATAAGCCGACCCGTGTATAAGCCGACCCCCCTACTTTTGCCCCCAAAACCTGGGAAAATCTATTGACTCGTGTATAAGCCGAGGGTGGACCCCAGCACAGGTATACAGCCCCCAGCAGTGTGGTATACAGCAGCCTCCCCAGTGGTATATACAGCAGCAGCCCCAGTGGTAGTATACAGCAGCCCCAGTGGTAGTATACAGCAGCAGCCCCAGTGGTAGTATACACGCAGCCCCAGTAGTATATACAGCCCCAGTGGTAGTATACACGCAGCCCCAGTAGTATATACAGCCCCAGTGGTAGTATACAGCCCCAGTGGTAGTATACAGCAGCCCCAGTGGTATATTCAGCCCCAGTGGTAGTATACAGCAGCCCCAGTGGTAAATACAGCCCCAGTGGTAGTATACAGCCCCAGTGGTAGTATACAGCAGCCCCAGTGGTATATACAGTCCCAGTGGTAGTATACATACAGCCCCAGTAGTAGTATACAGCCCCAGTGGTAGTATACAGCCCCAGTGGTAGTATACAGCAGCCCCAGTGGTATATTCAGCCCCAGTGGTAGTATACAGCCCCAGTGGTAGTATACAGCCCCAGTAGTAGTATACAGCCCCAGTGGTAGTATACAGCCCCAGTGGTAGTATACAGCAGCCCCAGTGGTATATTCAGCCCCAGTGGTAGTATACAGCCCCAGTGGTAGTATATAGCCCCAGTGGTAGTATACATACAGCCCCAGTAGTAGTATACAGCCCCAGTGGTAGTATATAGCCCCAGTGGTAGTATACATACAGCCCCAGTAGTAGTATACAGCCCCAGTGGTAGTATACAGCCCCAGTGGTAGTATACAGCAGCCCCAGTGGTATATTCAGCCCCAGTGGTAGTATACAGCCCCAGTGGTAGTATATAGCCCCAGTGGTAGTATACATACAGCCCCAGTAGTAGTATACAGCCCCAGTGGTAGTATATAGCCCCAGTGGTAGTATATAGCCCCAGTGGTAGTATACATACAGCCCCAGTGGTAGTATACAGCCCCAGTGGTAGTATACAGCCCCAGTGGTAGTATATAGCCCCAGTGGTAGTATTCATACAGCCCCAGTAATAGTATACAGCCCCAGTGGTAGTATCTAGCCCCAGTGGTAGTATACATGGCCCCAGCAGGGCCCCCCTCATAATTTGGCGCCCCCACCTCCCTTTCTGGGCCCCCCCGCATGCAGCGCTGCGCATATACATTACCGGTCTAGCAGCTGTCACCCTCCGATGGCGGATCGCGGCTCCCGGCTCCGGGCTCCATCTTCCTCGCTGTCTTCCTGCTTTGTGATCGGGGCTCATCGCGCATCGCGATGACGTCATCGCGACGCCGGCCGGTCACCTGACAAGCAGGAAGACAGCGAGGAAGATGGAGCCCGGAGCCGGGAGCCGCGATCCGCCATCGGAGGGTGACAGCTGCTAGACCGGTAATGTATATGCGCAGCGCTGCATGCGGGGGGGGCCCAGAAAGGGAGGTGGGGGCGCCAAACTTTGAGGGGGCCGTATTGACTCGCGTATATGCCGAGGGGGGCACTTTTCAGCCCAATTTTTGGGCTGAAAAACTCGGCTTATACGCGAGTATATACGGTATTCAGCTTTATTCTGAGGCAATTTAAACAATATACATCAATTTCCTTGTTTATATTGTCTGTCAGTGAGAATCTACGTGTCAGAAATCTAGCCGTGCAGCTCTTCTGTTTTATCTTTGGAGCTCATGTGGATATATGCACTGCTTGTGCTGCCATGGTTCCCTACAATCACTACAACAGCTTGCTTTACCTATGCATAAATTCTGGATATAACAGAATATTACTACGCTGTTGCGCAGGCTGTCCTAAATTATTTGCAAACTATGACAGCATTTAACTTTATGGTGTTTTCGGCATGATACTTATTATATTCATTATAACTGTGCAGCCTAATTGGATAGTTATTATACTGAATACATCTACAATCTGGAATATTTTCTACAACAGCTTCCTGACATGCTTCTTAATATGAATATACTAGTAAAAAGGCCCGATGCAATTGCATCGGGAGCGCGGGTAAAATGAATTGTGTGTATACAGGCGGGTGAGTGGCTAGCAGAGTGTACATGGGGCTCTGTGGATAGCAGAGTATACAGGCGGGTCTGTGGGTAGCAGAGTATACAGACTGCTCTGAGGGTAGCAGATTATACAGGCGGCTCTGTGGGTAGGAAAGCATACAGGCGGCTCTGTGGGTAGCAGAGTATACAGGCGGGTTTGTGGGTAGCAGATTATACAGGCGGCTCTGTGGGTAGCAGAGTATAGAGAAGGCTCTGTGGGTAGCAGATTGTACAGGCGGCTCTGTGGGTAGCAGAGTAATAGAGGCGGCTCTGTGGGTAGCAGAGTATACAGGCGGGTCTGTGAGTAGCAGAGTATAGAGGTGGCTCTGTGGGTAGCAGAGTATAGAGGCGGCTCTGTGGGTAGCAGAGTATAGAAACGGCTCTGTGGGTAGCAGAGAATACAGGCGGCTCTGTGGATAGCAGAGTATAGAGGCAGCTCTGTGGGTAGCAGAGTATACAGGCGGCTGTGTTGGTAGGAGAGTATACAGGCGGCTCTGTGGGTAGCAGAGTATAGAGGGGGTTCTGTGGATAGCAGAGTATGATGTGGCGGGAGGCTGGAGGGGTGAGGAGAGCAGAGGCTGTAGTGAGAGGAGAGGTTCTGATGAGGCATTCAGCGAGGGGTGAGGAGAGGTCCTGCTGGAGGGGTGAGGAGAGATGCGGCTGGAGCGGCGACATCACCGCTCGGCGACAGGACGTGGCTGTGTGCTGGGGCTGATCACAGCCCCAGTCACACGGCATTGTCCTCTGCGGCGGGTTGGGTGATGCAGAGAGGGATCAGTCCCTGCCCTCAGGTCACACATGTGACCTGAGGGGAAGGAGCGGATTGGGCGGTGTGTGGTAAAGACAGGACGGCCATCCGATTGGTCTAGGACGCCAAGTCCTGTCCAATGGGATGGGCGTCCTGTGTGTACAATCCGCTTGCAGGGGCGGCGCGGGGCGGCCCAATGGGAGTGAGCGGGGCGTGTCAGGCTTTGCAGGCTGACACGGTCCGCTCACTCCCATTGGCTGTTGCCGGGCACAGGACGACGTCACTGGCTCCCGGAACACAGCCACAGCCCGTAGACCGCTACTCCACCAGCATGGGGACATTGAGGCCCCAGAGGTGAGAGAGCGGCGAGGGGCGGAAGGCACCGGGGGCATCCGGGCAGCATGGACCTCGCGGAGGGCGTGAGGGCGGTGGCGATGAAGCGGGGCCGACGGTTGGCAGAATGGCAGCGGTGTCAGGTAGTGCGGCTGAGGCTGAGAGGATGGAGAGGCTGATGAGGATGGAGGAGGCTGTAAGAGGAGGGGTGAGGAGGCTGTGAGGATGGAGGAGGCAGAGGGGATGGAGGAGGCTGTGAGCATGGAAGAGGCTGTGAAGATGAGGGAGGCTGTGAGGATGGAGGAGGCTGTGAGGATGGAGGAGGCTGTGAGGATGGAGGAGGCTGTGAGGATGGAGGAGGCTGTGAGGATGGAGGAGGCTGTGAGATGGAGAGGCAGTGAAGATGGAGGAGGCTGTGAAGATGGAGGAGGCTGTGAAGATGGAGGAGGCTGTGAGGATGGAGGAGGCAGAGGGGATGGAGGAGGCTGTGAGGATGGAGGAGGCTGAGGGGATGGAGAAGGCTGAGGGGATGGAGGAGGCAGTGAGGATGGAGAGGCAGTGAGGATGGAGGAGGGTGTGAGGATGGGGAGGCTGTGAGGATGGAGGAGGGTGTGAGGATGGAGGAGGCTGTGAGGCTGGAGGAGGCTGTGAGGCTGGAAAAGGCTGTGAGGATGGGGAGGCTGTGACGCTGGAGGAGGCTGTGAGGCTGGAGGAGGCTGTGATGCTGGAGGAGGGTGTGAGGCTGGAGGAGGCTGTGAGGGTAGAGGAGGCAGTGAGGCTGGAGGAGGCTGTGAGGCTGGAGGAGGCAGTGAGGCTGGAGGAGGATGTGAGGCTGGAGGAGGATGTGAGGATGGGGAGGCTGAGGCTGGAAGGCTGGAGCTAGAGGCTTGGATGGGAGGCTTGGCAGGAGGAGGCTGTGAGGCTGGAGGAGGCTGTGAGGATGTGAGGCTGGAGGAGGCTGTGAGGGTGGAGGAGGCTGTGAGGCTGGAGGAGGCTGTGAGGGTGGAGGAGGCTGTGAGGGTGGAGGAGGCTGTGAGGATGGGGAGGCTGTGAGGCTGGAGGAGTCTGTGAGGCTGGAGGAGGCTGTGAGGATGGGGATGCTGTGAGGCTGGAGGAGGCTGTGAGGCTGGAGGAGGCTGTGAGGATGGGGACGCTGTGAGGCTGGAGGAGGCTGTGAGGCTGGAGGGTGGAGGAGGCTGTAAGGCTGGAGGAGGCTGTGAGGCTGGAGGAGGCTGTGAGGATGGGGAGGCTGTGAGGCTGGAGGAGGCTGTGAGGCTGGAGGAGGCTGTGAGGCTGGAGGAGGCTGTAAGGATGGGGAAGCTGTGAGGCTGGAGGAGGCTGTGAGTCTGTGAGTCTGTAGGAGGCTGTGATGCTGGAGGAGGCTGTGAGGCAGGAGGAGGGTGTGAGGCTGTGAGGCTGGAGGTGGCTGTGAGGCTGGAGGAGGCAGTGAGGCTGGAGGAGGCTGTGAGGCTGGAGGAGGCTGTGAGGCTGGAAGACGCTGTGAGGCTGGAAGACGCTGTGAGGCTGGAGGAGGCTGTGAGGCTTGGAGGAGGCTGTGAGGTGAGAAGGCTGTGAGCTTGATGAGGCTGGAGGAGTGTGATGCTGTGGAGTCTGTGAGGCGGAGGAGGCTGTGATGCTGGAGGAGGCTGTGAGGCAGGAGGAGGCTGTGAGGCTGGAGGAGGCTGTGAGGCTGGAGGAGGCTGTGAGGCTGGAGGAGGCTGTGAGGATGGGGAGGCTGTGAGGCTGGAGGAGGCTTTTACTGTACTGAGCATGCTCAGTACAGTAAAACGTCTCCAAACAGGAAGGCAGGGGTTAAAAAAAAAAAGTTAATGCTCACCTAACCCCGAGCCCCCTGCGTCTTCCTGCAGGCTCCCGGTGGCTCCCGCAGGCTCCCAGTGTCTGCAGAGGTCTTCTACTGCAGTATATGACCTGCGGTGATGTCACAGTTACGTGACCGCAAGTTACCATGGAGTAACCTGGTGTCACGTGACTGTGACATCACCGCAGGTCCTGTACTGCAGTAGAAGACCTCTGCAGACACTGGGAGCCTGCTGGAGCCACCGGGAGCCTGCAGGAAGACGGCGGGAGACGGCAGGGGCTCGGGGAGAGGTGAGCATAATTTTTATTTTTTTGTAAAGGTAGTGCGGCTGCGGCTTGCGATGACGCTGCGCGTCATTGCTCGCAGTGCCACAAAGGAGCTTGGGATTCGGCTACAGTGCCTGAATTCCAAACTCCCGATTATATAAGTAGATGATCTGCCAGTGAAATCTGCGTGACAAAAATCTTCTTGATCAGCTCATCTGCTGTTTCAGTGGAACTTATATATACATCTGCTCTGTTTGTGCTATCGCAGTCACACACAGTTATAACACATAGCTTCTTTAACTTTTGCTTGGTCTCAGGAGATATCGGAATATTAACACAGTGGCACAGGAAAAAACTCTGCTTTATTACAATCCATTCTGCATTCTAAGGATCTGCTGAGAACACAAATGGAAAATTAGGATTCCCATCTATGAAACTTAAGCGAAATGGATACTTTTCGGATGTAGACTACGTGAGCAAGTGGAACTGAGGGTTTCCAACGTTCCCGAGCTAGGCAGATTGGACCTTTGGACTAATTTATTTACCGTATTTTTCGCTTTTTAAGACGCACTTTTGTTTCCCCCAAACTGTAGGGGGAAACGGGGGTGCGTCTTATAAAGGGAATGTAAAAAAAAAATGTAAAATTTAATATCACACATTACCGGGCCGGGGGATTCGGGTGCCAAGCGGGGGTGCCGGGGGCAGGTTCCGGAGGGTGAGGGGCACGGGTGTAGGACCGTAGGTGCGGGGGAAAACCGGTGGCAGCGAGCGCTGGGCGCCGCCATGTTTTTTGTGGGCGGCTGCATTCAGTATGTGCAGCCGGCCGGTAGAGGTAGACACTGCAAATTGGCCGCGGGTCTCCTCTATGGCCGCGGCCATTTTGTTGAAGTCTATGCTGCCGGCTGCACATAGTGAATGCAGCCACCCACAAACAAACATGGCGGCGCCCAGTGCTCGCTGCTGCCGGTATATCTCCACAGCTCCGGTTCTACACCTGTGCCCCCCACCCTCCGGAACCTGCCTCCATCGGTAAGGCCATATATAGGGGATGGGGGCACATAAAGAAGATGGGGGGACATAACAGGATGAGGGCATATATACAGGATGGGGATGGGGGCATATACACAGGATGGGGGGACATAGGGCATATATACAGGATGGGGAACATATAGATAGGATGGGGGAATGTGTATTCCAGGATGGGGGTATATATACAGGATTTGGGACCATATTTACAGGATGGGGACATGTGTGCCATAATGAGGGTATATATACCAGGATGGGGGGGCATATGTACAAGGATGGGGGCATATGTACAAGGATGGGGACATATATACAGGATGGTGACATATATACAGGATGGTGACATATATACTAGGATGAAGGACATCTATACCAGGATGAACGATATATGTAGCAGGATGGGGGCATATATACAGGATGATGACATGTAAGCCAGGATGAGGGACACATATACCAGAATGGGGGGACATATATACCGGGATACCAGGATAGGGGGGGGGGTTTATGTACCAGGATGAGGGACATTTATACTGATTATAAGACAGACACTGGCATTATAAAGACGGACCCCATTTAACATTAAAAATGATTTTTTTTCTCTTTTCCTTCACCAAATTTGGGGGTGCGTCTTATAATCAGGTGCGTCTTATAAAGCGAAAAATACGGTATTTATTTTAGTTACTTTATTTCATGGTTCATTAGATAACTATTTAAAAGTTTTACTATTTAGTTATTACATATAAATTATTATATTTATTAATACTTCTATGAAACTTCTTAATTAAAATATTATTAAACATAATTAGTATTAAATGTAATATAGTCCTAAAATTATAATAATTTATTCATATTATCATATTATATTATTTCCTTAACCCACGAAATATACTATTTAATATTTATATATTTTTTTATTATCCTACTACTTGTTCACTTTCTTGGTGAAACTAGTTGAATTTATTGCAAAATAATATTTAACAATAGAATGGAAATGGATCCTTCTTCTATGACCTTACTTGAATCACCTTTTGAGATGGATGTTAATTCGGGAAGTAGTTCTCCTTCACATTTAACTCCCGTGAAGCAAAAACCTAAAATGGATTTTTATGCTAGTCCTACATTAGAAAAACAAAACATGGAACTTCCACTTGACAAAAAATTCATGATCAACTTATTTTCATCATTTAGTAATAAAATAGAAGCGGAATTCAAAGAAGTTAAAACTACATTGTCAACTCTGTTTATGAGAATAGAAACTGCGGAAACACTAATTAAAGAATTATCAAAAAAGTCACATACCGTAATTCTCAGAGAGAACAAAATAAAATAAAAAATTACTTAAAAATACTGTTGGATAAAGTTAATTATAGAGAAGACCAAAATAGAAATTCTAACCTAAAATTAAGGGGCATTCCAGAAAATGTTGATCGAGCAGATCTCGACCCTTATATTACCTCTATTCTACAAAAATCCGTCCCATCATTAACTAATGTAGAATACTCTCTAGAAAAGGTATTTAGAATACCCAAACCTAGGACTTTTTCTATCATGTACCGAGAGATGTTCTAATAACATTCAGTTTTTGCAAAACCAAAAATCTTTTAATGGAGTACCTCAGAAAAAAATCATACTCTGCCGAGCCTTTTAACAAAATAAAGGTTTTTGCAGATATTTCAAAAGAGGTTCTTGACAAACGTCGCAATTTAGGTCAAATATGCAAATCTTTAACCCCTTCACCCCCGGGCCTATTTTGACCCTAATGACCAGGCCATTTTTGTCAATTCTGACCAGTGTCCCTTTATGAGGTAATATCTCTGGAACGCTTCATTGGATCCGAGCGATTCTGAGATGTTTTTTCGTGACATATTGGGCTTCATGTTAGTATTAAATTTAGGTCGATAATTTTTGCGATTATTGGTGAAAAAATTAAAAATTTGGCAAAATTTTTGAAAATTTTGCAATTTTCAAATTATGAATTTTTATTCTGCTAAACCAGAGAGGTATGTGCCACAAAATAGTTAATAAATAACATTTCCCACATGTCTACTTTACATCAGCACAATTTTGGGAAAAAAAAATTTTTTTGTTCGGACGTTATAAGGGTTCAAAGTTCATCAGCAATTTTTCATTTTTCCAGCAAAATTTACAAAACCATTTTTTTTAGTGACCACATCACATTTGAAGTCCCTTTGAGGGGTTTACATGACAGAAAACACCCAAAAGTGACACCATTCCAAAAACTGCACCCCTCAAGCTACTCAAAACTACATTCAAGAAGATTATTAACCCTTCAGGTGCTTCACGGGAACTAAAGCAAAGTGGAAGGAAAAAATGGTAATTTTAATTTTTCCAACAAAAATGTTCTTTTAGCCTCAATTCTTTCATTTTCACATGGGCAACAGGATAAAATGGATCCTAAAAATTGTTGGGCAATTTCTCCTGAGTACATCGATATCTCATATGTGGTCATAAACCACTGTTTGGGCACACGGCAGGGCTCAGAAGGGAGGGAGGGCAATTTGACTTTTGGAGCTAATTTTCCGTTCAAAAAGTCAAATGGCGCTCCTTCCCTTCTGAGCCCTGCTGTGTGCCCAAACAGTGGTTTATGACCACATATGAGGTATCCGTGTACTCAGGAGAAATTGCCCAACAATTTTTAGCATCCATTTTATCCTGTTCCCCATGTGAAAATGAAAAAGTTTAGGCTAAAAGAAAATTTTTGTAGAAAAAAAAGTACTTTTTCATTTTTACGGATGAATTTGAGAAGCACCTGGGGGTTCAAAATGCTCACCACCCATCTAGATAAATTCCCTGGGGGTCTAGTTTCCAAAATGGGTTCACTTGTGGGGGAGCTCCAATGTGTAGGCACACAGGGGCTCTCCAAACGCGACATGGTGTCCGCTAACTAATTTGAGCTAATTTTTCAGTCAAATTGTTAGCGGACACCATGTTGCATTTGGAGAGCCCCTGTGTGCCTAAACATTGGAGCTCCCCCACAAGTGACCCCATTTTGGAAACTAGACCCCCCCAGGGAACTTATCTAGATGGGTGGTGAGCATTTTGAATACCCTAGTGCTTCACAAATTAATCTGTAAAAATGAAAAAACAAAATTTTTGTAGAAAAAAAAAGTACTTTTTCATTTTTACGGATGAATTTGTGAAGCACCTGGGGTTCAAAATGCTCACCACCCATCTAGATAAATTCCCTGGGGGTCTAATTTCCAAAATGGGGTCACTTGTGGGGAGCTCCAATGTGTAGGCACACAGGGGCTCTCCAAACGTGACATGGTGTCCGCTAACAATTTGAGCTGATTTTTCAGTCAAATTGTTAGCGGACACCATGTTGCATTTGGAGAGCCCCTGTGTGCCTAAACATTGGAGCTCCCCCACAAGTGACCCCATTTTGGAAACTAGACCCCCCAGGGAACTTATCTAGATGGGTGGTGAGCATTTTGAATACCCTAGTGCTTCACAAATTAATCTGTAAAAATGAAAAAACAAAATGTTTATGGAAAAAAAAGTACTTTTTCATTTTTACGGATGAATTTGTGAAGCACCTGGGGGTTCAAAATGCTCACCACACATCTATATAAGTTCCCTGGGGGCTCTAGTTTCCAAAATGGGGTCACTTGTGAGGGAGCTCCAATGTTTAGGCACACAGGGGCTCTCCAAACGCGACATAGTGTCCGCTAACAATTTGACTGAAAAATTAGCTCCAATTGTTAGCGGACACCATGTCGCGTTTGGAGAGCCCCTGTGTGCCTAAACATTGTAGCTCCCCACAAGTGACCCCATTTTGGAAACTAGACCCCCCAGAGAACTTAGCTAGATGGGTGGTGAGCATTTTGAACCCCCAGGTGCTTCACAAAATAATCTGTAAAAATAAAAAAAGATTTTTTTGTGGAAAAAAAGTACTTATTCAATTTTACAGATGAATTTGTGAAGCACCTGGGGGTTCAAAATGTTCACAACTAATCTAGATACGTTCCCTGGGAGGTCTAGTTTCCAAAATGGGGTCACTTGTGGGGGAGCTCCAATGTTTAGGCACACAGGGGCTCTCCATACGCGACATGGTGTCCGCTAACTATTGGAATTGTTAGCGGACACCATGTCGCGTATGGAGAGCCCATGTGTACCCAAACATTTGAGCTACCCCACAAGTGACCTCATTTTGGAAACTAGACCCCCCAAGGTATGTATCTAGATGCATAGTGAGCACTTTGAACCCCCAGGTGCTTCACAAATTGATCCGTAAGAAGGAAAAAGTACATTTGTTTTCACACAAATTTTCTTTTTTTCATTTTTACGGATCAATTTGTGAAGCACCTGGGGGTTCAAAGTGCTCACTATGCATGTAGATATGTTCCTTGGGGGGTCTAGTTTCCAAAATGGGGTCACTTGTAGGGGAGCTCCAATGTTTAGGCACACAGGGGCTCTCCATACGCGACATGGTGTCCGCTAACTATTGGAATCATTAGCGGACACCATGTCGTGTATGGAGAGCCCCTGTGTGCCCAAACATTGGAGCTCCCCCACAAATGACCCCATTTTGGAAACTAGACCCCCCAAGGATTGCATCTAGATGCATAGTGAGCACTTTGATCCCCCAGGTGCTTCACAAATTGATCCGTAAGAAGGAAAAAGTACATTTGTTTTCACACAAATTTTCTTTTTTCATTTTTACGGATCAATTTGTGAAGCACCTGGGGGTTCAAAGTGTTCACTATGCATCTAAATACAGCGAAGCCCATTTTTTTTTTTCTAGGACTAATTTTAGAAAAAAAATGGCGTAGGGCTCCGCCATATTTTTGGTCCAGCCAGGTACAACTTGGCAGCTACGGACTGCCAGCAACCCCCAGCTGCCTCATTGTACCTGGCTGGCAACCAAAAATACAGCAAAGCCCATTTTTATTTTTTTTCTAGGACTAATTCTAGAAAAAAAATGGCGTGAGGCTCCGCCATATTTTTGGTCCAGCCAGGTACAACTTGGCAGCTACGGATTGCCACCAACCCCCAGCTGCCTTGTTGTACCTGGCTGGCCACCAAAAATACAGCAAAGCCCTTTTTTTTCTTCTAGAACTAATTTTAGAAAAAAAATGACATGGGGCTCCGCCATATTTTTGGTCCAGCCAGGTACAACTAGACAGCTGGGGGCTGGAATCCGCAGCATGGAGAGGCCCAAGCGTTCTGGGCCCCCCATGCTGCGAATTGCAGCCCGCAGCCGCCCCAGAAAATGGCGCATTCATTGAAGCGCCATTTTCTGGCGCTGTACCCATGCTCTTCCAGTTGCCCTGGTGCCGGTGGCAAACTGGGTAATAAAGGGGTTAATGCCAGCTTTTTATTGGCAGCTGGCACTAAGCCCGAGATTCATAATATAGGGCCAATGTTAGACCCGCCATTAGGAATCTCTGGTAAATAGTCAGAAAATACACACAGAGAAAAATCTTTTTATTTGAAAAAAAACACAAACAAAATTCGGACTCCATCTTTATTATAAAGATCCGACGTAGTCCACAACGAAGGTCCCACGACGCTCGATCGCCTCCGACGTAGTCCACAACGAAGGTCCCACGACGCTCAATCGCCTCCAACGTAGTCCACAACGAAGGTCCCACAACGTATACGATCATCACCATGCAGGCGGATCGGACTGCAAAGTAGCGATCTGACAGCCCGGGTGCAGTGATCCAATATGTGGATCACTGCACCAGGGCTGTGAGATCGCTTTCTGCAGCTCGATCCGCATGCAGGCAGATCGCTGCTCTGCAGTCCGATCTGGCAGCCCGGGTGCAGCGCCGGGGCTGCGAGATCGCTTTCTGCAGCTCGATCCCCGTGCAGGAGGATCGGACTGCAGAGGAGCGATCTGGCAGCCTGGGTGCAGTGGTCCACCATGTGGACCACTGCGCCGGGGCTGCAAGATCGCTTTCTGCAGCTCGATCTCCGTGCAGGAGGATCGGACTGCAGAGCAGTGATCTGGCAGCCTGAATGCAGTGGTCCACTGCGCCGGGGCTGCGAGATCGCTTTCTGCAGCTCGATCTCCGTGCAGGAGGATCGGACTGCAGAGCAGTGATCTGGCAGCCCGGGTGCAGTGCGCCGGGGCTGCGAGATCACTTTCTGCAGCACGATCCCCATGCAGGGGGATCGGACTGCAGAGCAGCGATCTGGCAGCCCGGGTGCAGTGGTCCACCATGTGGACCACTGCGCCGGGGCTGCAAGATCGCTTTCTGCAGCTCGATCTCCGTGCAGGAGGATCGGACTGCAGAGCAGTGATCTGGCAGCCTGAATGCAGTGGTCCACTGCGCCGGGGCTGCGAGATCGCTTTCTGCAGCTCGATCTCCGTGCAGGAGGATCGGACTGCAGAGCAGTGATCTGGCAGCCCGGGTGCAGTGCGCCGGGGCTGCGAGATCACTTTCTGCAGCACGATCCCCATGCAGGGGGATCGGACTGCAGAGCAGCGATCTGGCAGCCCGGGTGCAGTGGTCCACTACGTGGACCACTGCGCCGGGGCTGCAAGATCGCTTTCTGCAGCTCGATCCCCATGCAGGGGGATCGGACCGCAGAGCAGTGATCTGGCAGTCTCAGCGCAGTGATCCACTATGTGGATCACTGTCAGATCTATTCACTGCAGTGATCCCCCCTGCAGGAGGCTCAGGCTGCAGTAAAGGCATCCCACAGGCAGGGGGACTCACCAGGCGATGCCAGGAGGACCCGGGACCGGAAGAAGACTCGTGGGGGCCGGAGGTGGCCGCAGGCGGCGGCAGGAGGCACTGGAGGCGGCACTGGAGGCGGCACTGGAGGCGGCACTGGAGGCGGCACTGGACGGCAGCAGCATCATCAGGTGATCCCTGCCCTGGAGCCGGGAGGAGGTGATCACCCTCCGGTGGCGGGCGGAAGGACAGAGGGAAGTGATCCCCGGAGCGGTGATCACCCTTAGGAGGTGATCACCGCTCCGGCGGCGGGCGGCATGACAGGGGAAAGTGATCCCCGGAGTGGTGATCACTGCTCCGGCGGTGGGCGGGGGACAGGGGTGATCCCCGAGGAGGAGCTGGGTGATCCCCGAGGAGTAGCCGATGCCCGGAGCAGTGATCACCGCTCCGGTGGCGGGAGGAGGCGGCAGAGGGAGGTGATTACCGGAGCGGTGATCCCTGCTCCGGTAATCACCTGTGATCGTGCGGTCGGGGGGCAGGAGACAGGGGGGAGATGGCCAATGAGCAGGGTGGGGGTTACAGGAGGACACAGGGTGGGGGATGAGCGAGGGAGCAGGAGAAGCGAGGCACGGGGAGACCGCACTTAGCACAGCCGCGGTAATTTGCGGTTTCATTTTCAACCGCCAATTACCGCGGCTGTAGCCTGGGGGGGGCAAAGCGACCCCCCCTGGGCTGTAGTGCATGTCTCCATGTACCTGCAGCTCAAGTGACAGGTCAGTGAGACCCTCACTTGAGCTGCAGCAGTGCGTTCCCCAGATGTCTCAGCATCTGAGACATCGGTCGGGAAGCAATTGGTTTTCATGTCTCATACGCTGAGACACGTGTCGGGAAGGGGTTAAAGTCGAAAGGTATAACATATCGTTGGTACTACCAATCTAAACTCAGTTTTAGATATAATCAAGCCTCTTATATCATTGATGGTACGAACAAAGGCCTTAAAATCCTCAAAGAACTGCATATTTCCATTTTAGACAACACATGAATTAATAACATAATTGTGGTGTGTGAGCTTTGGTTGACTCTGCAGGAGCTAATTTATTTACATCAGTTTATTTAAACTGCTCCAAATTATAGTTGTTTTGTTTTTTTTTATTTTTATTATTATTTCTGTTGTAGCCGCTTGTGCACAGTGTATGGTCCCTCCCATGCGGCCTGTAGTTTGTTCTGTAATGTGGGGAACAACACCCAAACCTTTTGCCCCTCCTCATAGGCCCTCAGTCTGGCATTATGGTCATACCAGACCTTCTGGTTGATTTGGGCCTGAGTCACGTTCTCATGGGTAAGGTTACTTAGTTTTTGCATTATGTCCCGGAGTCGCAGTACATATTCAACCACTGAGACTCCTGTAGTTTTGGGATCACCCTTCCAACAGTCCTTAATCAAGTCCAGGGGTCTGTTCTGGCAGTTCTGTCCGAGACTCATCCTCCAGTCTCTGGGGTTGAGCCTGAGCCGCAGCCTGACTCCGGGTCACAGCGGCCACATACGTGCAGCCCTGTTCATGGGTACCCTTTTGTGCCTGGGTACATTCTCCTTCCTGGCACAGGGTCTCAGGTGGGTCACTGGCCTCCACCTTGTCAGTAACATGTAATTGCAAGGGAGGGATATAGTGGGACACCATCCTCCCCAGGTCTGTGCCTAGCAGCACATTGGTAGGAATAGCCTTTGATACTCCCACTTCCCTCAGTCCTTTCCCTGCTCCCCAGTCCAGATACACATGGGCCATGGGCACATCAGGACTGACCCCTCCAGCCCCGGTGATCAACAGTCTTTCCTGGTATGATATCTGCAGGGGTCACCATTTCTGGTCGCATCAGGGTTACTTGTGCTGCAGAGTCTCTGAGACCAATGGTAACTTTATCGCCAACAGTAACAGATTGACAGTTCTCATTAGTCCTCACATCAGAGCCGGCCACAAATAGGACAGACGTTGGAGACCCAGACGGCTTTGTGGTGGTAATGGGGTGTTTCTCCCTATCAGGGCAGACTGCGCTTATATGTCCCACTTTCTTGCACGTAAAGCATTGGCGTACATCGCCCGAGGAATGTCTGGTCCCCGGGGACCCATAGGAGGTGGGTTTGGACAGCACTGGTGATCGGCTGGCAGAGGAGGGGGGGTCCCCGTTTGGTTTACCTCCCTTCCAGCTGAATCCCGATGGCTTCCGCACCTCCGGCATCCTGTTGGCCAAGTAGCGATCTGCAATCTTTGCAGCCTCAACCGCAGTAGGTGGCTCTCGATCACACATATATTGTCGTACATCCATGGGGCACATATGAAGGAATTGATCCTTGACCATAAGATCCGTTAAGGCCTCATAGCTGCTAACATAAAGTCCCTTAATCTATTGGTGGAACGTGGTCCTCAAAGTGCTCACAAAATTTGCATAGCTGTCAGTTGATCCACGTTGTAGGTTCCAGAACTTTCTTGGATACACTTCTGGGGTTAGGTTGTATTTTCTGATCAGAGCCTCTTTGATTGCATCATAGTCCCCATCTAGGTCTGGTGGGAGGGCAGTAAACGCCTCCGCGGCTTTGCCTCTCAGTCCTGGGGCTAGATACAAAGCCCACTGCTCACGGGGTAGATGGTATTGTCTGCAGGTTTTCTCATACTCCCGAAGAAAAGTATATAAGTCCGTGTCCTTCTCCATCACAGGGAAGTTTTCCAAACGCCTTAGATTTATGTCCTGGGAGGGGTTTGTCTGCAGATTGTTACCCCTGATCCACATTGTAGGTTCCGGAACTTTCTCAGATACACTTCTGGGGTTAGGTTGTATTTCCTGATCAGAGATTCTTTGATTGCCTCATTTCTAAGATAGGATGGAAATTTCCACATTTAATGTGTTCCTTTTATCTGGTTATCAACCAGTTCCATACCTACCGGAGCATGGTGAGATATGACCAGGTCGTAGATCACCAATGACTTCACTCTATTTAACAGTCTCTCAGAGGTCAGCAGATAGTCTATCTTTGACCAGGATTGGTAGGCATGGTAGAAGTGGGTAAACTCTATCCTCTGGATGTAACCAACACCAAACATCCCTCAATCCAGTTTGTTCACGGAAGGAGGGAAGAAGAGTCTCTATTTTTGGAAGAGTCAGGCTCTGGCTTTTTCAGTCCTCCTCCCCATTGTGAACCATGTTCAAGTCTCCCAAATAATTATCAGAGGCGAGCTGTCCAAGACAATCTTCCTCTCCAGGTCATCAAAGAAGACTCTGTTTGAGCCGTTAGGTTCATATACATTGTAGATGAAATAAACTTCTCCTCCATGCTCTATGGTGACCCAAACCTATCTCCCCTAATCATCACACTCCTGGGACAGCAGATTAAAAACAAAATTACAGCAAAACGGTATCATTACCCCTGCGTGTCTACCTTGAGCTGACGAGTTCCCTACTTTCGCCACCCACAATTTGCTGAGCCTACAAAAATCCTCTTCCTTTAGATGGGTTCCTTGAAGCAATACAATATTGGGTGAGTACCTTTTCAGATGTCTCAGTATCTTTACTCTTTTATTCGAAGATCTTAAGCCTTTCACATTCTAGGAGATGACCTTCATAGTCCCTGTCCCTGTCTATCACCTCTTGCTTTGTTTTCCTTATGAGGGTTTTAGTAATTAAAAAGAAGATCCTCAGGTGGTTAGAGAAGGGTAAAAAAAAGAAAGAAAAAAAGACAAAGATATGAAAGGTGATAGAGTTTTCAACCTTTCGACAGTGAGCTCTGAATATGCTGTAGTGTATTTCTAGCTTCTTACAACACTAATAGCATTGTGGACTTCGCTTTTTTTTCTGAGGAAGCAAGGGCTACCAAAAGAAAAACCTGTGGGAAGAAGCATATCCCACACCACACATTATAAATAATTGCCAAAATGCCATCTGCCTCTTCTCCTCCAGCCTGATCCATACCTTTGCATAAGTCTTTGCCCTCCACCCCTCCAGAACCCGGGTCCCTTCCCCAAATAAGGGTTAGATGGGCACTTCCCACCAAAACCCATGTTCATTAAGGCGTGACATATATCAATTGGCAGTACTCAACACGTTACCAACAGCATCCATCTCCTTAGGGAGACACTGTCTTGTTTGTAGAAGTGCCTGGGACTGAGAGACCCATCAAGAGCAAGATGTATATGATGGTCCATTTCAATGGTGCTTCATCTGCGCATTAGCCTGATGCCCTCTGAGACTTTGGTGTTGAGAGGAAGCTGTCTTCCTCACGACCTCTTCTTCACTTGTTGCTATTTGCATTGTGCAGTATTTTTTCCATGTCTTTTTCTGCATCCCATGCCGATTTGTAGATGAGGTTATCACCGTCATTTTGGAAAATCCTCAGGTGTGTGTCGCCGGTTATTGCAGTGCAAAACGTTTCTTTGCTTGATAGAGTGCTGCACATATTTTACTAAAGGCTCTATTGCGTTTTGCCACCTCCGCAGAATAGTCTTCAAATACTAGGACTTTCATCCCCCTCAAAGTCACTGGCTGGGGACATCTTCTATATGCTCTCATTATGCGAAACGTTTCATTAAAGTCCAGGAATTTAATGATTATTTGACGTGGTCTGGATGTCCGGTCATTAGATCATTGATTGTGAGATTGTAGATCTGGCCCAACTCTGTGAACCCATTCGACCCTACAACCGTGAATAATTCCCAGGGCCATTGGTAAGTCTCTTTCCCAAAGTCTTTGTAGTTCAGCTGCAGGGACTGACTCAGGGAGCCCCACTAGCCTTAGGTTGTTGCGCCTTGACCCGTTTTCCAGGTACTCGACCTTCTCAGACAGGTTATTTGTTTCCGCAGTTGTCTCTTTCAGCTACGAGGAGAGCTGTATGCTAGCATCCTCCAGTTGCGAGACCCTCTGCTCCAGCTCCACTATCCATTCTTTATGTTTGCTCACTTCGTCTTGGAGATGCTGAAGGGCCTTCTTGATAGCCTGTTCAAGTTTCTTTTGGATGTTTGGCATGATGATAATTGCCACGTCAGCCGCCAGTTTGTTAAAGTCTACTGATATCAATCTTGAAGGGTCTTTCCTGCTATACTCATTTAGGTCTTCAATGTACTCCTCATTTGGGGTTTTCTGTTGCGAGTTTGTTGCGGTAGTGTCCTCTCCCGTAGGGCTTGGGTCCCCGATGCTCTCGTCCACTCTGTGGTTCTCACTGCTTGTTTGCCGGGGGCCCTCCGGCTTTTGTGAGCTGCATAACAGCAGCAATCCATTTGCTGAAGTGGTGACGTAGATGGAGTCAGCGTCAGGTCCCTTTGTCGCTGATGTTTGGCCTTTATCCTGAGATTATCAGTTTTTAATGTTTCTTGGCAGCTATGGAAATATGTTGTGCTGCAGTACACAGTAGGTACTTGCAGTTATTTATTTATATTTTTTGTGTGCTTATTTTTTTGTCCACTAGGTGACAGCAGAGCTATTCTGTGTCTCAATCCACTATGACGACCACCAGATGTCACCAGTTTTCCTTTTGAGCTGGCACAAAGAGAAATGAAAAGTCGAACGTTCTTAAACCCCCTCCCTGGGGCTCTGTGTGCGTCGTTGCTGCAAAGACTGTTTTCTCTCTGCTTAGTGTGAGCACAGACCCACTTTTAGGGGCTCCTTACAGGCCTCTTTGCACTTGTTACTGGGACTGGAGAGAAGTCCTGTAGAATCTGCCCTGACCTCTGATAAGTAGATCCCTCGGTGTTTCCGTGAGGATGAAGGGGAGTCTATGTGCGGCTTGTAGGATTGTACCTTTAGTCACAGTGGATTTTTGCCATGTGAATAGCAGCTAGAGCAGGCCTTGGGTGCACACGTAGGCAGCAGGCCACAGGACCCTCCAGGTCTCAGAAATGATCCAGGATTGAGGTGACTGTCCTTTATAGTTGGTATGGAGTGGGAGCTGGTGGTAGCCTGTCTTTCTCCTGTGTTGGGGTAGATATCCGCAGATTTGTCAGTAGGATTCTTGTGGTGTGAGAGCTGCTGCTCCTAGGTGTTATCATATCCCAGCTCAGAGAGGAAGTACCAATCTAAGCTTTTTTTAAAGTTTTTGCATCACCATATTTTGAGAGCTATAATTTTTCTACATTTCTGCTTACAGTCATGCGAGCGCTTGTTTTTTGTGTGATGTGCTGATGTTTTTATTAGTGCCATTTTCTGCCAAATAGCATTTTTGGATTGTTTTTTATTCCGATTTTTGGGAGGCAGAATGTCCATAAAACAGGAATTGTTTTTATGTACCATATATACTTGAGTATAAGCCGAGCTTTTCAGCACAATTTTTTTGCTGAAAAGTACCCTCCTCAGCTTATACTCAAATCAGTGTAAAGTGTCAGCGGGGGTGGGCGGTAACCGGCGGCTGCAGTAGGAGCGGAGAGGTCACATAGGCCCACTCATAAGTGCAATGCAATATGCACTGCAATATGCACTGCATCCCCCTGTCCATCAGTGGCGGGGGGAGCGGTGCAAGTACGGCGTACTTGTTTTTTGTGCCATTTGACTGATTTTATCACCAGGATACAATTTGGGGAAGCCTCCTCTTGTTCAGGTCAGTTAATGGCTTAGCCAGAGCACTGTAGTTTGGCACAAACTTCCTATAATATCCGGCAGTACCCAGGAAGGACAGTACCTGCTTCTTGGTTCGTGGGGTGTAAGGGGTTAAATTCTATGTCCATCCACAAGAGGTCACAACCTGCTTTATATAAGCACACACTAACTTCGCAGTCACACTGACTCCAGTCTCCACAGGGGGCCATGATGGGAAAAGCAGAGAGTGACAAACTTCACACCTGTAAGCCAGAAGGGGATCAAAAGCTCAGTCTGAGTCGGGGTGTGATTGATGCTCCCTTTCAGCATAGGACAGAGGTCAAGTGCTGGATTGAGTGAGCAGAGAAGATTAACCCTTGCAGACGCAACCCCAAGTCACGCACTGAGAAGTGGGTACGTGACAAATTGGCGGCAGCGGTGGGGTAGAATTTATTTTTATTAGAGCATTAGTGCATGGCTTAAGAAATTATTCCCTGTACTAAAGAATTGGTGTCCTTGCGAGGAGCGCACCAGTTCTACAAGGTTCAGCTCAGTGCTTACTTAGACATACTTGCAAACAGTTTCCCTGCCCCATTTTTCTTTCTATTGTTTTTTTTTTTTAACTATTTGGCAAAGGCTGTTCATTGATATGGCAGCCCAATACAAGAAGAAGAGCATGCATACTCTAATCGACCTCTGCGAGCAAAGAGGAATAGAGACTGCCGACAAAATCAAGGATATGCTGGCGCATGCCTTGGCAGAGCATGACTCGGTGCTGACTGATGAAGCACCTGAACAAAGACAGAGTCCACCTCCGAGAGGCCAAGCAATGCCAGTTCTTGCACCGGAGATGCCAGCAATGCCCGTTCTGAGGAGTCTATGGACTTGACTTTCCAAATGGCCTTACAACAGCTGGGAACACAAGCGATCCCAATCTGCTCCTGCAGCTTATTCTACAGTTCCAGGAGGCTACAGAACGCCGGGCTGAGAGAGTGGCTGCCCAGGCTGAGAGAGAGGCTGCAGAACGCCAAACCAAGAGAGCGTTCAAGCTTCAGATAGCCCAAGTAGAGAGGGGTAACAATCTGCAGACAAACCCCTCCCAGGACATAAATCTAAGGAGATCGCGTTTGGAAAACTTCCCTGTGATGGAGAAGGACACGGACTTATGTACTTTTCTTCGGGAGTATGAGAAAACCTGCAGACAATACCATCTACCCCGTGAGCAGTGGGCTTTGTATCTAGCCCCAGGACTGAGAGGCAAAGCCGCGGAGGCGTTTGCTGCCCTCCCACCAGACCTAGATGGGGACTATGATGCAATCAAAGAGGCTCTGATCAGGAAATACAACCTAACCCCAGAAGTGTATCCGAGAAAGTTCTGGAACCTACAACGTGGATCAACTGACAGCTATGCAGATTTTGTGAGCACTTTGAGGACCACGTTCCACCAATAGATTAAGGGACTTTATGTTAGCAGCTATGAGGCCTTAACGATCTTATGGTCAAGGATCAATTCCTTCATATGTGCCCCATGGATGTACGACAATATATGTGGTGATCGAGAGCCACCTACTGCGGATGAGGCTGCAAAGATTGCAGATCGCTACTTGGCCAACAGGATGCCGGAGGTGCGGAAGCCATCGGGATTCAGCTGGAAGGAAAGGTAAAACCAAACGGGGACCCCCCTCCCTCTGCCAGCCGATCACTAGTGCTGTCCAAACCCACCTCCTATGGGTCCCCGGGGACCAGACATTCCTCGGGCGATGCATGCCAATGCTTTACGTGCAAGAAAGTGGGACATATTAAGCGCAGTCTGCCCTGATAGAGAGAAACGCCCCATTACCACCACAAAGCCGTTTGGGTCTCCAACGTCTGTCCTATTTGTGGCCGGCTCTGATGTGAGGACTAATGAGAACTGTCAATCTGTTACTGTTGGCGATAAAGTTACCATTGGTCTCAGAGACTCTGGAGCACAAGTAACCCTGATGCGACCAGAAATGGTGACCCCTGCAGATATCATACCAGGAAAGACTATGTCAATCACCGGGGTTGGAGGGGTCAGCCCTGAATGTGCCCATGGCCTGTGTGTATCTGGACTGGGGAGCAGGGAAAGGACTGAGGGAAGTGGGAGTATCAGAGGCTATTCCCACCAATGTGCTGCTAGGCACAGACCTGGGTAGGATGGTGTCCCACTATATCCCTCCCTTGCAAATACATGCTACTGACAAGGTGGAGGCCAGTGACCCACCTGAGACCCTGTGCCAGGAAGGAGAATGTACCAGGCACAAAAGGGTACCCATGAACAGGACTGCACGTATGTGGCCGCTGTGACCCAGAGTCAGGCTGCGGCTCAGACTCAACCCCAGAGACTGGAGGATGAGTCTCAGACAGAACTGCCAGAACAGGAGGGCCCTACTCAGGTCCAGGAGCTCCCTCACATGGCAGATCCACCAAGGTTCCTGACCACAGACTTTAAAGACTCAGCTTCAGACCAGACACTGGTGTTCACACTAAGCCAGGGCCTGCAGACTGACAGCCAGAGCTTCCAGGAGGCCCTGCTAACAGATGTAGTCTGGAGAAGCTCAGAGATCGTGCCAACCAACCCCCTACTGCTTCTGACAAAGAGGGAATATACTGGGACCAGGGCAGACTGTATATAGAGACTCTCCCCAATGATACCACAGAACATTGGGACTTTGACAAGCGGCTGGTGGTTCTTTATCTGTTTTGGGAACAATTATTGAGAATTGGTCACGAATTTTCCCTGGCCGGACATCTTGGAGTACAAAAGACTAAAGTTCGCCTCACACGCAACTTTTATTGGCCAAAGATGGGGACGGACATAGCCAACTACTGTCGATCCTGTGTAGTGTGTTAGAGGGTTGGAAAGTCTGGGTATATACAGAAAGCCCCACTGATACCACTGCCAGTGATTGATAAGCCGTTCCAGCGAGTGGCTGTGGATATAATAGGGCCACTTGCCATACCTAGCAGCTTGGGCAAACAGTACATCCCACAGTGTGGACTATGCGACCCGATACCCGGAAGCGGTGGCCCTGTCCTCCATCCGAGCAGACAAGGTGGCGGATGCTTTACTGACAGTGTTTTCTCGTGTGGGTTTCCCCATGGAGATGTTTACCGATCAGGGAACCCAATTCATATCCAACCTGATGGAAAGTCACTGCGAAAAAATACAAGTGCAGCATGTTGTGCCCAGCGCTTACCATCCCCAAGCAAATGGACTCTGCGAACGATTCAATGGGACATTAAAACAATTGCTGAAAATGCTGGTGGAGACTGAAGGAAGGGACTGGGAGTATTACCTTCCCCATCTGTTGTTTGCGTACAGAGAGGTACCCCAGGCCTCGACAGGATTCTCCCCTTCGAACTGGTCTATGGGAGGAGAGTCAGGGGATCCCTGGACTTGATTAAGGACTGTTGGGAGGGTGATCCTAAAGCTACAGGAGTCTCAGTGGTTGAATATGTACTGCGACTCCGGGACAGAATGCAAAAACTGAGTAACCTTGCCCATGAGAACGTGACTCAGGTCCAAATCAACCAGAAGGTCTGTTATGACCGTAATGCCAGACTGAGGACCTATGAGGAGGGGCAAAAGTTTGGGGGTTGGTCCCCATGTTACAGAACAAACTACAGGCCGCATGGGAGGGACCATACACCGTGTACAAGCAGCTAAATGATGTTAACTATGTGGTGACTCTAGATCAACGTGCAAAGCGTCACTAAGTATTTCATGTAAATATGCTGAAGGCTCATCATAACAGAGAGACTTGTGTCTTACCTGTCTGTAGCATGCCTGATGAGGGGGAGCCTGATGTGTTACTAGATGTGGGGGCTGGGGCTCAGTATATGGAGACCCTGGAGTCTGCAGAGTTTAACCCTGAGCTATCCCACAGTCAGAGGTGTGAGCTGATGGGGGTGCTCAGCGAGGTTACAGGAGTCTTCACAGAGAAGCCTGGGAGGACTCACTTAGCCACTCATCATGTGGACACTGGTACCAATCCCCCTGTAAGACAGTCTGCATACCAGGTGTCAGCAGAGGTGAAGGCACACATGAAGGAGCAGGTAGACGAGATGCTGACCCTCGGGGTAATACAAAAATCCCAGAGTGCCTGGGCCTCACCTGTGGTTCTTGTCCTGAAAAAATACCACACTACCAGGTTCTGTGTAGACTATAGGAAGTTATATCTCCTTACTACATCTACTGTCTACCCCATGCCAAGGATAGCTAAGCTGTTAGCGCAGCTAGCTAATGCACCATACCTGTATGGGTGCAACTTCACCGTGATAACAGATCATAACCCACTGAGCTGGCTCAACACAGTAGTTGGGGACAATGGGAAATTGCTTAGATGGAGCCTGATATTACAGCAATATGATTTCACAATTCAACACAAGAAAGGAATTGAGCACGGCATCGTTGATGGTTTATCACGCCAAGGTGGGCCAGAACCAGATACGTGCTAGGGAGCCGACCTGTGAGTCAGCACCCATGCACGTTCATAAGGAGGGAGGTGTAGTGAAATATGTATCTCAGGGACTGGACACTAGAACAGTAAGGGGTTAAATTCCATGTCCATCCACAAGAGGTCACAACCTGCTTTATATAAGCACACACTAACTTCGCAGTCACACTGACTCCAGTCTCCCCAGGGGGCCATGATGGGAAAAGCAGAGAGTGACAAACTTCACACCTGTAGCCAGAAAGAGAAGGGGATCAAAAGACTCTACCAAATGGAATAGTATAGCAGTTGAAATTTACTGTGGGAAAAGAATTGGTTTAGACAAAGGAGCATTTGAAAAATAATATATGCATGGCTAAATTGGTGAGAATCCAATCATAGACCCAGAAGTAGAATGTTAAACTAGAAGGCCGGTCTAGAATCTGACCCCCCCAGTCTGAGCCTATATCTGGGCTCCCGCAGCTACCACTCCAGGTAATAGAGATGAGTCAGCCGAAGCTGCTGTGATCATCATTCCAAATACCTGCTCTCCCCATCGGGCAACAGAAGCAAAGTTTAGGTTTCTGTAAGTTTCTCCTTTTATTTCATTGTTTGCATATGTTTATGTCATTTTATTATTTCTATTTTTATATCTTTTTATGTAAGCACTGTACTTTTTATATTAAAGCTAAAAACTTTAATAAGTCTGAACCTTGTATACTGCTAAGAATTCACAGCCCTAGGAAGGTGTGATGTTGTTGATTGTCTGATAAGTCTTAGTTTAGGGGAACTCATCGGCCCCCCAAAATCTGATGGGTGGTGGCAGTGTGCGTGAAGTGGGGTGCGCGGTCTGAGTCAGGGTGTGATTGATGCTCCCTTTCAGCATAGGACAGAGGTCGACTGCTAGATTGAGTGAGAGGAGATAGATTAACCCTTACAGGCGCAACCCCAAGTCACGTGCTGAGAAGTGGGTACGTGAAACATTGCTTCCTCATGAGCTGCTGTCAGCAGTGTAAGCCACTCACCCTCTCCATTATCTGCTCACATGTCCATATACACTGTTATGACGGCCCTGGCACAGAAGGAGATTCACACACAGTGCATTGAGGACATCTTGTTGAAGGATTATCAATGGTAACCAGACAGAATTTTCTAATAATCCATATTATAAAGTATATTAAAATCACTTGCTCTACATTATTATTAAATAAAAATTTAAACGGCAGTTACACTTTAAATAGTCAAGGGCAGTTCGGACACCATCCCTGGCTGTGACAGCTGAATCTCAGTTATTACTTAAAGGGAACCTAACCCCACAAACTGACCCCCCCACATCTTTAGACCTGTCCCTGCACCCCCTCTTATCATTTCTAGCCATCCCTTTTGCAGAAAAAATCGATTTTGTAAAGTAGAGAAAAGGTTATATTACTTTGTCCTGTGTGAATTCTCTCTTTCTATAATAGTCTCAATAGGCAGGCCTGTCTGCTGCAGCCTTGTAATTATGCACGCCCCTCTCTCCTTGATGCCTTTCTGAGTGTCTGGCCGCGTCAATGAAAGGGGCGTCATGCCGTTAGCCCTGCCCCTTTTCATGACGCGGCCAGCCTCTTAGCAAGGAGAGAGGGGAGTGCATAATTACAAGACTGCAGCAGACAGGCACGCCTATTGAGACTATTATAGAAACAGAGAACTCACACAGGACAAAGTAATATAACCTTTTCTCTACTTTACAAAATCGATTTTTTTCTGCAAAAGGGATGGCTAGAAATGATAAGAGGGGTGCAGGGACAGGTCTAAAGATGTGGGGGGGGTCAGTTTGTGGGGTTAGGTTCCCTTTAAGCCGAGTTCCAGGCAGCAATCGTGCTGGCACAGCTCTTTTTGCTGACAGCTGAGCGCTTGGCGGCGATTAAGCTGTCACTTAAGCTGAGCGCTTGGCGGCGATTAAGCTGTCACTTAAGCTGAACGCTTGGCGGCGATTGTGCATCAACAGCTTATGTGGCTAGAATGATCGCCCAGACATACCCCTACAGTGGAGAACCCTTCTAGACCATGACATATGGGTAGGACAAAGATCATAAATGGTTAATGGTTAAAAATTTACAGTCTTTTTTTTTTATCTTTGTGGTCCAATGTTATAATATTCAGTAACATACCCGTGGTGTCAAGAATCTCTTAATGAGCTGCTTTCTGTAGTCTTTATAAAATCATTGTTTTATTATTACTAGAGATCTAGTAAACCTGCTGCCATGTAGTCCTCTATATTCATGAGCTGTGTATAACCCACCCAACACCACTATTGGCAGCTTTATGTGTACACTGTGCATGGCAGAATGCTGCCAATCAGTGGTGTGGGCAGGGTTAGACAGAGCTCGACATTCGGAGAATGCTAGATCTGCAGCAATTTAATCAAGTTGTAATTTAATCAAAATAACAGCAAGCAGCCCAGTAAGTGATAAATCATTGAAACCAAAGTCTCTGCCCCTACATCAGTGCTGCTCTCTCAGATAGGGTAGCAAAAACCTGGTGACGGATTCATTTTAATAAATGTAGGATGGAAACAATAGAAATAATGGCACTCACCAATCTTCCGCTGTCTCTGCTCCTCCTCCCTGCATCGATATAACCTGCACGTCTAAATAAAGTCTGCACAATGGAAGATTGTGGAGTGCAGTCTATTATTATTGTTTCCATCCTCGTATGCTCATGTGGATCTGAAGTCGTTCAACACTTAGTCCCAGGACGTCCCCTAGGGTAACTGTGAGGTGTACCCAGCTGGTGTATACGGTGTTATTCTGATTGGTGCTGGTTTTCATTCTATTTTGGACTGACTTTAATAAACGTGCTCATCATTTATAAGATATGTAATGCTGGCCATACTGATAACTGAGAAAATGGCGACCATCTACAACTCATGAAGGTGACGTGTTGTACACAGATGACCACTATGAGGTCAGAGGTTTCATGGATGCTATACACTACAAAATGGATTCTATTCTTCACAACATGCAGTCAGAACATGCATCAAATGTGCATACATTTTCAAAGAATGCTCTCCTGTCCTTTCAGAGTGTTGTATTGTATGTCTGCAATAACATATGGAATATTTTTATGCATATACTCATGTTTTAAGACTATGAATACATTCCTGAAAGAATATTTCAGTAACTTACCTGTTTTAAGAGATGTGCATGGGTAAAAGGACTAGGTTGGCCAAGATACCGTTTTGGCAAATTCAAAGAAAGTTCCTGAGCTCTTGTTGAAAATCTTCTCATCCTACAGTGAGCACAAGCTGCAAGAAACAACACATCAAACGTGAGTGGGCCATAGACTTAAGGTTACATTCACACTGTGCATTTGTGGTCTGTTTTTGCTCATCGGTTTTTGTAGCCAAAACCTGGAGTAGAACAATCAGAGGAAAATAATAGAAATATGTGCTCCACTTCTGTATTTAACACCCACTCCTGGTTTTGGCTACAAACACTGACAAGCAAACAAAGACCAAAAATTCAGTGTGGATGGAGTCTTTTTCTTATCTTCTTTTTTATGGATCATCATTTTTACTTTTAATATTTTTGAAAAGTAAGACATATAAACTTTCATATTACACAATATCAAAAGGTACATTGCATCAAATTCTTGTCACACAAAAATAAATAACAGAATAAACCAGGTATAGTTTGCCATTAGGTCTGCGTGTAACCGTATTTTAAACCATATCCCAGTATAATCAAATTTCATTACTACATACCCCCCTTTTAGCAGGGCCCAACTAACAAAAACCAACCCCTGCCCTTTCCCACCTTGAGTCATTTACAGATGTCTTCCAAAATAGGCTACTCCATAGACCAAAACCTTATGTGGAACCAGTGCAATAGTCACATTAGTCAGTTACATTCCCTAGCGTAACTTGCCCAGCGTGCCCCCCAAATCTTCCAAAGCATACCAAGAAGTCTTTCTAAATGGGGCCATGAATGTTGCTATTTCTGTCTCCGAGAATTCCCCTTCAATGAAGATTCTCCACTTTGAAAAGAATTTCTTTGAGAGTTGGGTCGGATTCCTTAATGTCTCCATCGCTTCCAAGGAGAGAGTCTTTTTTAAAGAATTTCAAAGTGCTTCCACCCTTGGTAAAGAAACATCTAACCAATGACTTAAGAGTAATCTTTTGGCCACCATCGCAATGGTGTGAAATAGAACGTGAGGAGGACGCAGATTAGCCATATCTTTATAATAGTGGAATAACCACAACATGGGATTAAGTCTTCCTTCATTTACAAACATGCCTTCCGCCAAATCCCCCACACGCTCCAAAAACTGCCTCGTTATTCTACATGACCATAGCCCATGCTCCAAGTCACAGTAAAAAATGGGAAAGGAAACGGTGTTCACCAGTCCGCGCTGCCAGGATCTACTTATTCCAGGGAAGAAACTCACGATCAGATGTGATGTGATCAAAGCTTTTTATTGCATCCAACGCGTTTCAACGCCTTTCCTGGCATCTTCCTCAGGGATCCCTGAGGAAGACGCCAGGAAAGGCGTTGAAACGCGTTGGATGCAATAAAAAGCTTTGATCACATCACATCTGATCGTGAGTTTCTTCCCTGGAATAAGTAGATCCTGGCAGCGCGGACTGGTGAACACCGTTTCCTTTCCCATTTTTTACTGTGTGATTCCACGTGCAAGTGGTCGGTGGGAGTCCAGCAGCAGCCATCCGGATTATACACTACATGTCTGTATACCAGTTGTGGGTCGCACAACTGAAATAGGTGAGTGGTTCCTTTATACCACCGGAATGTCAGTGTCTAAGTGATAAGGCACTATTGCGCCTCTTGTTCCCCTTCCCCCTTTTTCTTTTCATATGCTCCAAGTCAGTCATTGAGTCACCACACTTAGGGCCGGTCGTCCACCTATTTTGGTTAGAAGGCGAAGGTGGTATATTAAATCCTTGAATAGCACCGTGAATTATCCTATATTGTGTATCCCCCATCTTTCATTAGTAATGACCTTCCTCACCAACTGCCACCCTTACAGAATCTTTCCTTTCAGTTCAGGATCATTCAAGTGTTTTTTCCACCTGGAGAACAATTTCTGTGGCCCTCTAGGTCTAAGGATAGACTGTAACCTAGCATATAACGTAGAAATGGACGTGATTTCACCTTCCCCCTGCGTCAGGTCTCTCCAGGTCTCACTCTCAAGTTCCCCAGCAATGTCTCTCAAGTGTGTCAGGAGACGATGGTGAATTTGCTGATATTGTAGAATGTGAGAGTGTGGGAGTTTGAATTTAGTCAGTATCTCCAACCCCGCCAACCATCTCTTTTCCCCCAAATGCATAAGATCGTTTAAACTCCTGACTCCCGCATCCCTCCAACTTCTGAACAGAGCATTCTCTCATCCCATAGGGAAGGCTGGACACGCCCATGGGTTAAGTCGCCCCGAAATCTTCTATGATAGGCCCAGTTTGGTCCGTATTTTTTTCCAGGTCATGGCCGTATCCCTATATATCGTTGTGAGTTTGATATTATGTGGCATATGTGATAACGGCGTATGTAGCAGGGATATCAAGTCCCATGGCTTCGCAAATTCGCTCTCCAGGGCCACATCAGAGAATCTACATGCGCCTTTAACCCAATCCAATACATTTCTCATGATGCACGCAAGGTTGTAACCTCTGGCATCCGGTAGGTGAAGACCCCCCCTTCTTTGGACTGTATCAAGATAGCAAAGGCGATTCTGGGCTTTTTATCTCTCCAGATGAATTTAGAGAAGGCCGCATTTAATCTCTGAACATCTACATGTTTCAGTAGTAGAGGGAGTGTCTGGAGTGGGTACAGCAGTCTTGGAAAGCACACCATTTTGATGAGGTGTCCACGGCCTCAGGTGACAGAGGAAGTCCCTTTCATCTTCCCAACTCTTGTTCTATTTTTGCTATAATGGGAGTGAAGTTAAGTCTATACATTGTTCCCGCTGATCTTGCTAGGTGAATCCCCAGATATTTAACACTATCCTGCATGACACGGATATCACCCAAGGCTTCCGTGTTGCGCGAATCACAATGTTTATGAACAAAAAAGATTTCACATTTGTCCCTATTCAGGCGGAGGCCAGAAAAGGTCCCCACTCTTTAAATAGCGTCTAGGACGGTGGAGAGATCTCGTTCCGGTCTCCGCACGAAGAGTATGATGTCATCGGCAAAAAGGGAGAGTTTCACCTCCCTTTCTCCGATTTTCAGACCTTCAAACAGATCATGAGTATCCAGATACCGTGCTAACGGTTCTAAGGCAAGGTTGAAGAGTAAAGGGGACAACGGGCATCCCTGCCTCGTCCCCTTCTCTAGTCTGAATGTATCAGATAAAAAGCCGGGTGTGCTAACACATGCTTTCGGGGTGCTGTAAAGGGAAGATAAGTATTGGCGAAAGGGGCCGACTAACCCGACAGCATTCAGAACTAGATCCAGCCACGACCAACCAACATTGACAAATGCTTTTTCAGTGTCTAAAGTGATCATGGCTGGATCCCCTCCCTCTCCTCTTCCCATCACATCCAGAAGGAGCATTGCCTTCCTAACATTTGTAACAGTCGAGCGACCTTTAACAAATCCTGCCTGGTTGGGATGGATTAGTCTGGGGAGAATGGTGGCAAGCCTGTCGGTCATAATCTTGGAAAGCAATTTTAGGTCCTGGTTAACCAAAGAAATGGGTCTATAGCTGGCTGGATCTGTAGGTGGTTTTCCAGGTTTAGGGATCAACTTAATATGAGCCACGTTCATTATGTCTGGTATTGGGCTGCCCTGCAGTATGCAGTTATATAAATCTGTAATATTGGAGAGACTTCTTCTCTGAGCGATTTGAAAAAAGCCCCATTAAAACCATCAGGTCCTGGAGCTTTGCCAGCCGGTAGTTGCCGTATAGCTAATTCTATGTCATCAACTGAAACGGGCGCATTTAGGTATTGTTTCTCGTCCTCCGTTAGACCCGGTAACTCAATGTCCCTCAACTATTCCTCCCCCCCCACAACTTCTCCTCCTGACTCTCTGTATAAGGATGCATAGAATTTCCCCAAAACGCAATTGACGTCTTTGGGTCCAGTCCAGGTGTTTCCATGTTTATCTTTGATCGCCAATATAGGGGTGGCCGTGTATCTCCCTTTAGCTAAGCGGGCAAGAAGACGGCCAGCCTTGTCCCCAAATCTATGAAGTTCCAATTCTAGCCTATTTCTATAGATATCTTCCCTCCTGCTTGCCCACATATCAAAATCTTTCTTTGCCGCTAACAACGGTCCTTATCTTCCTCTGTCATTGACTGCTTATAAATGGAGTAAGCACCATGTACCGTAGTGCTAAACTTCAAATATTGCTCCTTAATCTGCTTTTTCAATCTCGCATTATACGCCATGACATTCCCTCTTAATACAGATTTTGCTGCCTCCCAAAAAAGAGCCGGGTCAGTCCGATGTCCCTCATTATTAGATGCATAGTCAGCCCACCATTCCTTGAGCATAGTAATGAAGTTTTCATCACGCGTCAGGGTATCGGGAAATCTCCAGAGATAGTCCGAACCTTTCTGATGCACATCTCTTGTTTCCAGCACCACGGGGCTATGATCCGAGACGACCATGTTCTCAATTGTAGATTCAATGGTCCTCTGGAATATCAAGGACGAGGCAAAGAACATGTCAATTCTCGACCAAGACCTGTGGGGGTGTGAAAAATGGGTGAATTCCCTCTCCAGAGGGTGCATCACATGCCATATATCAGTCAAATTGCAGTGATGGAACAGTTTCTCAAGATAACTATCTCGGTCAGCACTAATACTCTTCCCAACACCCATAACTTGGGAGGTCGAGTGACGTCTGTCTTCATATTCATGTACCACTCTATTAAAATCTCCCCCCACCACACGAAGACCGAGTTGGTCAGTTAACAAGCAATTCTGGAGGGACTGAAAGAACGGATCTTTTGCAGTGTTAGGAGCATATACATTGTATACACTGAAAGTATCCTCCTCTATCTGTAGAGTGAGATGGATCAGTCTTCCTTCCGAGTCCGTCTCGACCGATAGAATCGAATGCGCAAAGGTTTTCAGCACCAGTATTAAGACTCCTGCCTTCCTCCCTACTGCTGCTCAACCATAAGTCTCCCCCACCCAAAGTTTTTTAAGACGGAAGAAATATTCAGAGGCCAAGTGGGTCTCCTGAAGCAATGCCACATCAGCATGGAGCCTAGTAAGGTGTCGTAGGACCATCATGCGCTTTAACGGAGAGCGCAGGCCCTTCACATTCCAGGAGACCCACCTAACCATATCCAATGCAGCACATGGGCGTAAAAACACAAATATAACTACTCCTCAACAGGCATCGCAAATAATTATAGGCACTGGACATATCCTCGTTGTCAATAGAATCTGTAAGAGCATTCCTGTGGAAAACAACACGTAATAGGTACATATAAAATATTCCCAAGGCTTCTCCCTCTAAATTGAACGAACCCTCCCTCAACCCCCCCAACAACCTCTTTTGAAAGACTCCTCTTTTTTCCTCCATGGCATAGATCGCCTCTGGAATAGGCCGCTGGTGATCCGCATGTAAATATCATCAATTGTAACCTCATCCCAGACCCCTTTACACCATAACCCATAACGATCAATCTAAAACAAAAACAAAAACAGAAACAATGTTTTTTCCTCCATCCCCACAAGATTAACTAATGGTCCTGTACCACTGGGCTTACACTTCTCCCGGAGTCACTGGTCCTCCCAATCCGGGCTGGAGGTTCGGTAGACATATTAATATTAGATCCCGCCCTCATCCCCCTGGCCAAAACCCACCTCCAACCTAGCTATTAACCCTAGGAGCTATTCAGCCCTCCTTATAAGTATGTGTCCTCATTATCCAATTAAGATTTATAGCAAGTTCAGAAAGAAAAGTGCGTTACTCAGCCCACTCTTTTTTTGTTCCATTTAGACACTGGTTGAGGCCGCTGGCGAGGCGTTGTTGACTTTTGAGAGTTACTTTCTTGTAAATCATCAGAGCGTAGCCTATAATGTCTCCCAGAGTCCAGGACATCCAGTGCTGCACTAGATGAATCCCGAGGTCCTCCTGCCTCTGATGATGTAGTAGTAGCTTTAGGACTATTTGCTGCAGATCGGCTAGTTTCAGTTCGAGTGGGGGATCTTTCCCCTTCCATCACCGCAGACATGGCTTCGTCTGGCTCAGTAATGGAGACAATAGCACCTTCCCTTGAGCGGAATCTCAGGGTGGCAGGATAGGCCTGTTGAAAGCGGATATTGCGCCTGTGAAGAATAGTGCAAGCCTCGCTAAATGTACGGCGCCTATTAGTAATTTCAATGGAATAGTCTGCAAACACCAATACTTTATGTCCCCTGATGGAAAGGGGTATCTTTTTGGCTTTATAGGCCCGCAGTATTTCTTCCTTATCTCTATGATTGAGGTATCTCTCTATTGAATGACGTGGTTTCTTAGCTGCCTTGTCACTTCTAGCATTAGAGTTTTCTGCACCCCGGGGGAGGGGATCCCTAGGGGGACCAATTCTGTGTGTACGCTCGGTGGGGCTTCTGTGTAACAAACTCAAGGTTTTCGGGAGGTCTACCTCAAAAATATCAACCAGCTGAGCAGGGGGGATGGTCTCCGGGAGGCCTATCATCTTCAGGTTGTTCCTCCGCTCTCTGTTCTTGATATCATCCATTTTATTCAATGCATATGTTGAACGCTGCTGCAGAGCCTTAACTGTTGCTCCAGCTCCTCCACCCTCCCCTCTGCAGCCGCAGTTCTGGTCTCAGCCTCCTGCAGCTGCATATCATGCTGGCACAGCCTATTGTTAAATTCTTGTGTCGTGGCTTCTACCAACTCTGCAACTGAAAGCTTTAAAGTCTGATGCTAAGTGCACCACCATCTCCTTTGCTAGGAGCTTATAGTCCACCTGAATTAGTCCTCCTGGCTTATCCCCCATTCTGCTGTTGTCTCCTTCTCTGCTGATTCCCGCCATTTCAGACTCTCCCCTCTTCTGTACCTGCTGACGGTGTGTGCGAGTTGAATCTCGTCCCAACACCTGTGCATCCTGCAGCTCCACCAAGTGTGTGGTTCCCCTGGAGCGTTCATCTCCCTCCTCACCTCCATCACTCCCGGCTGGTTCCCGCCATCTTCCTTTGTCGCCATAAGGAGCGCGGCGTTCGCCTCCGCCGACTTAGAAAAGTGCCGGTCTATGGTTGTCATCGCCTCCCCGCTTACTCCTGGGGGCTTTCGGCCGTCAAGTGCTCCGTGGCATGGGGATGGCGGCGGATCGTGCCAGCGGATCCCGGAGCTTCCCTAGAAGCGGCCGGTCATGGAGGCGCCGGAAGCGGAAGTCCTTTTTTATTTTCTAATTTGACCTGCAGACATCCTTCTGCTACATTCACACAGTGCATTATTGCACTGTGAGGTGATTACTGTGTTCCTTATGGATCCGCAATTAGCTGTCCCAGCCAAGTCAACGCATTTCACAATTTGGCATTCAGACACTGTGCTTTTTACAGATCCATTCTTGGGTTCAAGAATGAACCCTAAAAGGAATTGACTTGTCAGCTCTTGGGCGTTATTTAGCTGTGCTTTTCACCCACCTTGCTGCGCTCCCACTTAACCACCAGTGATGTCCTCATACCGAGGCCGCAGGGGGACCTTGCACTGCACTATGCGACCTAGTGACATCACTCAGTCACATGCGCAGGCTGCAGGGTCCTAGAGGCATTGATCAATGCGGCCTCCGGGAATGAGGGGACATCGCTGGAGATCACCGGTGGAGTGCATCGAGGTGAGTAAGTAGCGCAGCAATATTCACACACAGAAGGCTGCGCTTTGCGAGGATCTGTCGTTCTGGGTGCAGCTTCTGCACCAAAAACGGATCCACACAAAACACAGCAAAACACTGTATGTGAGTGTAGCCTAGAGCTGAAGAGTGAGACCACCGGACTGGATTGTCACACCCAGAAAAGACAAGGAATGTTTTAATAACAAGTAAATAGGCAGAACAGTCGCTCAGTGGTTAGGCACTGCACGGTGGCTCAGTGGTTAGCTGTTGCTTTGCAGCGCTGGGGTCCTTGGATTCAAACCCTCCAAGGACATCTGCAATGAGTTTGTATATTCTCCCTGTGTTTGCATGGCTTTCCTCCCACACTCCAAAGACATACTGATAGGGAATTAGATTGTGAGCCCAAATGGCTACAGTGATGATGATGTCTGTAAAGCACTGAGTAATATGATGGTGCTATATAAGCAAAGAATAATAAATATATAAATAATAAATAAATAATTCACCCATTCTAACCCCATGGATCCAGTGCTGGCCACTCCAGTGGTCTGAACCAGGAAAGGAAACTTTGTCCTGCTCTTCAGTCGCATTATCACTGGCTGCAGGAATCACTGGGTTGCAATGAGATGTTGTTGCCCCACTCTGGATCCAGAGGCTAGAGGGGGTGAACATCTCGTTTTCTTAGAAAACCATTCCAGCCATTTGCAAGATTATTTTTTTTAGAAAATAGACCTGCCCTTACCACTCTGACATATCTATACACTTGTGCAACACCAATGTTGACAAACACTTTTATTAAAGGGAATCTGTCAGCAGGTTTTCTGTACCTCATCTGACCGCAACATAATGCAGGCAAAGAAACCCTACAATGTACGATGTACTGGCTGCAGCCACTCTGACACAATCAAAGGATTAGTTTTAGTTTGTATGTGCATGTATTGTGCACATATCAACACACACAGCTCTGCTACATGGACAATACAGATTAAGATACACACATATCTCCATTTGCACATGCACACAAACACACACTATACATCATATTAGCTGCATCTTGATCGGTGAAGAGCAAGTGATGCGGCCAGGGCTAATGGGGGTACTCAGCCACCGGGTCTGCTGAATAGGGAGTCACGGGTGGACAGTATCCCGATGCCGTGCCCTGGTGATCATTTGAAGGGGACGTTGATGAGGAGAGAAGGGGTTATTTACAAGGGATCGTGACGCCTCCTGTAGTTCCTGGTAATATGGTACCGGCGCTGCAAGCCGCCGCTGAGGTGATGGTGGTGCAGCAGAGTGTGGAACAGCTCCCCAAAGGTGGAGCTTTACCTCAGGGCAGCAATGAAGGAAGATGGTGAGGGAGGCAGTGATGAAGGAAGATGGAGTTGAGGGGAGTAGTAGTAGATGTTGGTACTGCAGTTCTTACCCCTCTGCTGAGCTGCTGATGATGCTGAGCCTCCGGGCACCACAGTAAGGAAGACAGAGTCCAGAGCAAGTTTACTCCACTTTATAGGTACCGGCAGATAATGATGGTGTACGGTACAATCCGGTTTACCGGGGGTTGGTCACCAGCTCCGGGTTCCCTGTTATGGAGTCTCTAGATGTCTTTCCTTCTATGGCTTTCTGGGTTATCTTATCTTCCTTACTCTCCACCCTCGCAGAGCTCTCCCACCAGTCCCACGATCTGTATCTATCAGATAAGGTTTGTGCCCCACCGGCCCGGATAGGACGCCTGAGAAGAAGAAGAAGGAGGCTTCCCTCCAGCACCGCAATATATGGCCCTTTTCTGTAGTGTCTTGAACCGGTTCTCGGTCCTGAGGGGCGACGTACCTTGTGGTGCGTACGGCAACCCGGTTATGTTGGGCCCGCAGCTCGCCGGTCTATAGCCAGTGGTAAATGCCTGACTACTTCGGCTTCCGCAATGCTGATGTTCCCCAACATGACCAGCTGGCTCCTACCAGTCCTGGCCCGTTGCCTTCTGTCCTGGGCCCCCACTTAGAGATGGGGCTTCCTCCTGTCAGCTGGGCGTCAGGCTTGACCTTCCTGACTGCCTTCCCAGCACCGTCTGAGGTAAACTAACTGTTCCTCTCTCTCCTCTATCCTAGGCTCCACCCCCACCCCTATGGAACCTACTAAATTACCGGTTTCCCCTATTCTAAGTGGTGTGGTCCTAGGTGGGTGTAAAAACAGACTCCATAAAGTGAACCCTGAACTGATGACCTTACAGGGAAAAACACATTTTTATACTACCCTGTGGCGCCTAGTCACAGGGGCGCCACACAAGGAAAAAGGAGCCACTTGGAGCTGCAATGAGGTTGGAGAAGTTGAGCAGCTGCAGGATCTTCCCGGACCTTCATTTCAGTCATGTTATCAGTCACATGATTGGAAGGTCCTTCACCTGCACAGCTCCTACAGACTTCATGTAGCTCCTGACTAAACCTTAAAGAGGACCTGTCACCAACCATACATGGTGATCTAATTACAGCGCTGAATGCAGCATGTCTGCTGCATTCAGGCAAGGGGTTCCCCAGCCCTTGAGCCCTCCTGTACCCCAAGATAATACACTTTGAAAACTTACGTAGTGGAGCCAAATAGTAGGTGGCTTGTGGCTGGAGCAGGAGGCGGGGCAAAGCGGCCAGCACTGCAATAAGCTCTGTGTACTATGCAGCAGGCGAGGGAGACAATGATTGGCATCAGGGAGGTGGCGGTGGGTGGATTAAACATACAGGGGGTGTGAAACTGCCCTTTGGCTACAGCCACAAGCCACCTCCTATTTGGCTCCACTATGTAATTTTTCAAAGTATATTATCTCAGGGTACAGGGGGTTCAAGGGCTGGGGGACCCCTTGCCTGAATTCAGCAGACATGCTGCATTCAGTGCTGTCATTACATCACCATGTATGGTTGGTGACAGGTCCTCTTTAAGGAAAAACGTATATACATAAATTTGTGAAAATACCCTGCAATCTAATATATAAAGCTGAATGTGTGTATGTGTGTGTGTGTGTATGTATATCTGGGATTGGCATCTACACTGTCGCAACTACAGCCACAAAATATTGCTCAGTCACAGTCTGGACCGGAGTCATAGTATTTGTGAGGCGAAATTTTAACTCCACGCGTTCCAGTTCACCAAACAATTTTGCCCCTATCTACATAATGGGGAAAAAGTGAAAGGAAAAGTGTTGGAGGCAAATTGACAGCTGCCAGATGTGAACAAGGGGGACTTAAAGAATGTGAGCGATGGTGCCAAATAGTATATACCGTAGAGTTGCTAAGGTGGGGCCCCGACATAGGATACTCACCACACACGGGGATATGAACACACACAAAATGCGCCACACACTACCACATGCTTGAACACATATACCACCCTCAGCACACATTTCACCACACATACACTAACCTCGCCACATAATCGCCCTAAAACACATACAAGTCTGGTATTATCCTTCAAAAATATAAATCTGATTAGTAAGCAGCAAAACTACAAGCAAAACAAATGTACCATATCTAATATATAAAGCTGAATGAATGTGTGTGTGTGTGTGTGTATATCCGGGATTGGCATCTACACCGTCGCAACTACAGCCACAAAATTTTGCACAGTCACACATCTGGACCCCGAGAGCGTCATAGGCTATGTTGTGAGGCGAAATTTTAACCCTGTGCGTTCCAATTCACCAAACAATTTTGGCCCTATTTACATAATGAAGAGAAAGTGACAACTTGACTAGTTAACAGTTGTGAATGAGAGGGGCTTAATGACAACACCAAAGACTAACAGCATATACCAGCATATAGTCACTAAGGTGGGGCCCTGACATGGAATATTCACCACGCACGGGGACATGTATACACACCACATGCACACAAAGAGTAACAGCTAAGGTGGAGCCCCTACATTAGATATTCACCACGCACCCGAACACAAACACACACACCACAAAGAGACACACAAAACACAGAGACACACGCCACACAGACACACACCCCCCCCACAGGGACACACACACATACACACCCTATAGGGACACATGCACTCACCCCACAGGGACACACACACCACAGGGACATACACACATACACACCCCACAGAGACACAGAGACACACATGCACACACACCACAGGAACACACAGACCCCATAGGCCCATAGGGATGGACACACACCACAGAGACACCCCTCCCCCCACAAGGACACACACCACCGGGACCCGCCCACAGGGACACACGCACACCACTGGGACACACACACACCCCAGGGACACACACCCCAGGGACACACACACCACACAGACAGACACAGATGTGCACAAATCGCCTCACACAACTCGCCTCATACGTCTGGTATCTTTAATTTCCAAAAATAAACATCTGATTATAAACAGCCAATGTGCAACACGTGTCATATAGGGAATTAACTACTATACACTAAAGGGGGGAGAAATAGCGCAAAATAGGGTCTTAACTGTGTGATAAATGGTCATGTAGGTGTGTGTTGTGCTCACCTTTATAGGTCGTGCCCAGTCACAACACCTTAAATGCGTATCCGGCTGCTGCACCTCCCAGTAAAAATGATGATCTCCTAAGTAAAAGAAAGGGATTTTTTCGTGCGCTGCCTCCAGACAATAGGCGATCCAAATAGTATCCAAACTGTTCTTTATTACTCTACTCGTTTCGTGAGAACCTCTCACTTCCTCAGGAATTATACAAAGTTACCTTTGTATAACTCCTGAGGAAGTGAGAGGTTCTCACGAAACGCGTAGAGTAATAAAGAACAGTTTGGATACTATTTGGATCGCCTATTGTCTGGAGGCAGCGCACGAAAAAATCCCTTTCTTTTACTTTGGAGATCGTCATATAGGGAATTAAAGGGAACCAACCACCCCAAATGACCCCCCCGGACTGTTAATATGTGTCCCTACACCCAGCACACACATTTGGGGCAATCATTTTTGCTAAAAAAAAACGGTTTAGTAGAAGCTAAGATATAGCTTTATGAAGTTTAATAAATTGAGCCTAATGGGTGTTACCTAGCTTTGTCCTCCGTGCCTGTCAGCCTCCTCTCCCCTCCTCCCTTCAGTGAAGCCCTTCTGTGCAAAGCCGAAAATGCCCCGCCTGTCTGCTGCTGCCTGATAAATTATGCACGCCCATCTCTGCAGCTAAGAGCCTGGCCGCGTCATGAAGGGGGCGGGGCTAGATCGCGTCATGCCGGAGCCCCGCCCCCTTTCATTACGCACTTTAGCCCCGCCCCTTTCATGATGCGGCCAGGCTCTTAGGTGCAGAGATGGGCGTGCATAATTTATCAGGCAGCAGTAGACAGGCGGGGCATTTTCGGCTTTGCACAGAAGGGCTTCACTGAAGGGAGGAGGGGAGAGGAGGCTGACAGGCACGAAGAAATGCACAAGGACAAAGCTAGGTAACACCCATTCGGCTCAATTTTTTAAACTTTATAAACATATATCTTAGCTTCTACTAAACAGTTTTTTTAGCAAAAACGATTGCCCCAAATGTGTGTGCTGGGTGTAGGGACACATATTAACAGTCCAGGGGGGTCATTTGGGGTGGTTGGTTCCCTTTAAGGCAGATGTCAGTCACATGAGCTGTCTATTATGTGTATGTGTGAGGTAACATATACTGCCCGGCCAGGGGGAGGGTTTACTGTTGGCTGGAGATTTATTGGGCTGCCTATAGCAACCAATCACAGCTCAGCTTCTATTCTCCTACAGGTCATTAATATGACATATTCAAATTCTATTTTGTTATAGCTAACATCAGCTATTTATTAACCCGGGCGTAGCCGGGTAGAACAGCTAGTAAATAAATAAAACGCAAGTGCTATAAAAATCAGAATAAGGCTATAACATTCAGACTATGCATTTATTGATCCTTTTTTTGCAGTGCACCGCAGAAAACAGATCACTCAAATGCCATCTTAGCAAAGTCTATGGGTGTTCATTTTTGCCATTCAGACGGTGCTCTTTTAAAGTAAAAGGTCTTTTCTCTTTAGGAGACCTTCGTTTTGGAAAAGGACATATCAATTTCTGTAGCGTTTTGCCTAGCATTTTTCCCATAGGAGTCCTTCAAATTGGGGAAAAAATGCAGCAGTCAAAAATGGATCAAAATATGGATCCTTTTTTTGGGTGCATTTTTTGGGCCCGTTTTGCAGCTAAAAACCCAGCAGAACAGAAGAGAAAAAAACCCAGCACAGTCTGAATGTGGCCAAAGGCTACATTCATTCAGACTGTGTGCTTTTTTATGCATTTTTTACAGTGCACTGCAGAAGACGGATCACTCAAATGACATCCCAGCAAAGTCAATGGGTTTTAATTTTTGCCATTCACACAGAGCACTTTCAAAGTAATGTGTTTTTTTTCACTTTTGGAGTGTTCCGTTTCAGAAAGGGTCTGTCAATTTGTCTGGTATCTTTCTGATCCCCTTTTCATATAGGAGCCATTGTCTATGGCCAAAAAAACTCAACACGCAAAAACAGATCGGAAACGGATGATCTGTTTTTGGAAGAAAAGGGTTAGGGTGTCACCATAGCGTGATCACCAGTTACACGTGTAGGAACATGGAGTAAAAGAAGAAAAAGTGACCTGTATAGAAACTGGGATCGGGCTTGAATCAATATAAGGTGAAAAAGATATATTTTATTCAAAATATACTGCACAGGTT